>JAWDJE010000001.1:363368218-364568218 GCA_035047345.1 Bradypodion ventrale
ACCTTTACCTTTAATTATGTAGAATGGCAGAGACATTTGAAACCCGCCTTCCTCCATTTCTATGACTCAGATATAGGATTCAATATCTGCTGTTTCAGGTACAGTATCTGTGGAAGGTCTCAGAATGTATCTCCACAGATATGGGAGGAGACCTGCAATAGCTTTGGCCTACAAAGTTTTGAATAGTTCAGGGGCATTCTATTTGAAGGACAGAATGGCGCCTAACTCTATACTTTTATGAGTTTAAACCTAACCATGTACATTTACAAGCCTTCCTGGACTTTATCCATGAGCGCCTGAGGTCCTACTTTCTTTTGTTGTTGTTGTTGTTCAGTCGCACAGTCGGTTCCGACCCTTTGCGACCCTATGGACCATTGTTCTCCAGGCACCTCTGTCCTCCACCATCCCCCTCAGCACTCCCAGTTCTGTGCCCATTGTGTCTACAATACCATCTAGCCATCTCATCTTTGGCCTCCCCCTTCTTCTTTTGCCCTCCACCTTTCCCAACATCAGGGCCTTCTCAAGTGAATCCTCCCTTCTCATTTGATGTCCAAAATACTTGAGCTTCGTCTTTACTATTAGCCCTTCCAATGAGCAGTCAGTGTTGATTTCTTCTAAGATTGACCTATTTGTTCTCCTCGCTGTCCAGGGTACTCTCAAAACTCTCCTCCAACACCACATTTCAAAGGCATCTATTCTTCTGCGTTCAGCTTTCCTAATTGTCCAGCTCTCACATCCGTACATTACCACTGGGAATACCATTGCTTTAACTATTCTAATTTTTGTTTGCAATGTGATGTCTCTGCTTTTCACTATGTTCCCCAGGTTTCTCATGGCTTGTCTCCCAAGAATCAGTCGCCTTTTTATTTCATGGCTGCAATCCCCATCTGCCGTGATCTTTGATCCCAGGAAAGTAAAATCTGTCACTTCTTCTACTTCTTCCCCATCTATTTTCCAGGAACTGATTGGGCCTGTTGCCATTACCTTGGTTTTCTTGATATTGAGTCTCAAACCAGCTTTTGCACTCTCCTCCTTCAGCCCAATCAAGAGGTTCTTTAGGTCTTCCTCACTTTCTGCCATTAGGGTGGTATCGTCTGCATATCTCAGATTGTTTATGTTTCTCCCAGCAATTTTAATCCCATATTGTGATTCCTCCATCCCTGCATTTCGCATTATGTGCTCTGTGTATAGATTGAATAAGCAGGGTGATAAAATGCAGCCTTGTCTTACTCCTTTTCCTATTCCAAACCACTCTGTTTCTACTTTACCTACTTTCTACCTACTTTCTAGCTCATTCATAAAAAAGTAGAAAGCTGATAGTTGTGAGATGAAGGGACTTTCCAATGGTACCCCACATTCGTGGGATTTTCTCTAGGGGAGAATAGACATAGCCTGTTTTTAGAAAGGTGTAGACTTTCCCCATTTCACTCTTTAAAAAATAACCAATTACTGTTTATATATTAATTAGAAGTATTTAATATTTTTTGGAGATGCTGTTCTTCATTATGATTATATGTAGATTTTAAAAAAGTCTTATGCACAGTATTTTGAAGCTTTTTGCTCAAAATTTGATATATAACATTTGTGGTATACATTTTGTTAAGCTACTGTATTTATAAAACTGATTTTCAAAAACAGCAAATTATTCCTATAGTGCAAAAACCTTTACAGATATTTGTTGCTGTGACTGAATTACTGTAGGCTTTGTGGTTGACTCTTCCAGAATTTAATACAGTATGCCTAGAATTGGCACCAATGTAATTTTCGTGATCTGTGGCAAAATGCCACTGGTTAAAGGTAATTTTGTGAGCATATGACTGATAGACAATGCAGCAAAGTTATATCCATCCCAAATTCAGCAGAGGAAGTCTTTAATCCGTGTTGATTTGCTGCTGCTGCTGCCATCATCCAAGAGTTCACAGAGTTGTACAACAGGATCTCAGCTACTGCGTCTATGGCTCAGCAAAGCACTGCATAAATCATTAATAGTAGTAATTGCAAGAAAGGTGATTACATCAGCTCTCATTGAGGAAGTAGAATTCTGAAAACATTGTATAGTTTAGTGCAGGGTTATTAAATATTATATGCAAATTTTGAGGAGTATAGAGAGGTTGACAGCAGTAATCCCAGGAAGAGACCATCACAGTCAATAATGGGGAAAATTGTATAGCTTAAGTTCCTTGTATAACATTTAGCACGTAGTGAGGGCCCCTGAAACTTAGCTGCAGTCCACTGTAGTTCCCTGAGAATGGTTTGGATTAGGACAGGGTTCTCAACCTTTATAAGACATGGGCTGGACCACACACCCCTCAGACAGCTGAGCAGGCCAGACTGGTGGTTCTCCCACCATAAACACTGCTGTAAAACATGTTTGTGGCTGCCGTAAACACATTTATGACAGTTGCAGGCATTTATGGCTGTCGTAAACATGTTCTCTTCTGGTGGCGGCGACACAGGCCACATGAAATGGTGCCGCGGGCTGATTCCGGCCCATGGGCCGGAGGTTGAGAACCCCTGGATTAGTAACATAGCACATGAAGAAAAGAGCTTATCTTCGGTGATAGGTTCTTCTTCTTTGTCAGTTCCTTTTCATTTTTGGAGAAAAATACAGGCTGTGTGATAGTCTTGAGCATATTGCTGTGCTATATATATTATGTTTCTGAACAAAAAAAGTGGGACCTGTAATAGAATGTTGTTATGTATCTTCATCTGCTCATAAGAATGCTTCTGTTCAGATCCCTAGCCAACCTGGAATCTTGTAAAAGTGTTCAAGCCTTCAAGGGAATGGAAACCATGTAGACATGGTTTGCAGAGGGGGAGAGAGTAATAGAGGAATTTGCTAGGGGAGTAAATAAGCAAATTCCTTTTATATCTCACTTGCATCTTGAATTTAATTTCTTCTTTTTCTCTGCTGACTTCATTTGTCAAAACATCTTGGAAACTTACATGACTATCAAGATTTTGTAGACGCAATGGGCACATCTGGGCGGGTTGAGGAGGATGGTGGAGGACAGAGATGCCTAGTGGGCAATGGTCCATGGGGTTCCAAAGGGTTGGTATCGACTGTGCGGATGAACAACAACAAAATCAAGATTTCAGGACTGGGAGTTCACATATGAACATCTATTTTTGTTTAGCTAAAGAATTTTTCAAGTACAGTGGAACCTCATACAATAATCGCCCCATATAGCAACGAAATCGCATAACAATTAGGTTTTGGAAAAAATATGGCGTCCCGCATAACAATTTTCCCTATGGAAAAAAAGCATACAACATTTTTTCAATGGGATGCATCCCATAGAGAAAATTGCTATACGATGCATGCATCGTATAGCAATTGTTTCGTGCAACAACGAGCCCTGTGGAACGGATTAAAATTGTTGCATGAGGTACCACTGTATGTAGAAACTGCTCCCTTGTTTTAATTTGGCCATGTTTCATTTTCTAACTGATTGAAACACAGTAGCACAAGTTTGTAGTTTAAGATAATGATATGTTGTGCATCAAGCTGGGGAAAAAATCTATTTGTTTTCTGTGACCTTCTAGTGAGAGTATTGCTGGATCTGAATTAGGTATACTGTACACATCTGTTTAAGTTCAAATGCCTTTGAAATGTAAAGTTATGGACTGTGAGGGCCTAGAATTAGTGATGGCGAAACTTGGCACTCTAGGTGTTCTGGAACTTCAGTTCCCAGAAGCCCTGATCAACAGGAGTGCTGACTTGGGCTTCTGGTAATTGAAGTCCAAGATCACCTGGAGTGCCAAATTTCACCATCACTGGCTAAATCTTTAGAATTGACCCTCTAACACACTAATCACAGTTAACTTCCCCTCCTTTGACACAATTCTCAAGTATCAGTGTTGCTCCATTGCTTCTCCAATCATAAACCTGTTGTTATTGGGATGGGAATTTACTTTTAAGAGCTGAGCATGATGGGAATGCATATGTAAAAATACTGTATAGTACTGTAATTTTGCATTTTAGCTGTGTAAATTTTCTCCTTTATCAATATACAGTAGAACCCTGTATAACGAATGCCTCTTACAGCGATTTAATCATAAAACAGCGAGGATTTGAAAAAACATTGTGTCCCGTATAACAATTAAAATCGTTATACGATACAATGCATCTCTATGGGGGAAATCGTACAACTAATTTTTGTTGTTGTACAATTTTTCCCATAGAGATATTCATTGTACGATGCATCCCACAGGGATAATCGCTATATGATGCATGCATCGTTTAGCATCGTATAGTGATTAAATCGTACGACTAGTCCGGCGGAATGAATTAAAGTCGTCATACGGGGTTTTACTGTAAATGAAAGGTTATGGATTGCCCTTTTTTGCATATTATATTTCACATGTCTTGAATGTAAATCTTTGTTTAAATGCACAGATTTGCCAATTGTTGAAAATATGTAGTACAATAAAAATGTTGCTTCCATATTGGCACCTCTGAATATTTTTGCATTGTGTACCTTTACAATGTTCTCTTTATAGGTAGATTTTGAATATTTTCTTCTCTTTGTGCATTTTGTTCTTTTTTAATTAGGAAGCTGAACTACAATTAACATCTCAAAGCCTTTGGAAGAAGGACTCAATGCGACGGGGGCAAATTGTCTGTGGGAATGAAGTGGTTAGGAGAATCCAGGAACATGGTGGTGAATGGCCGGAGACATGGAAGCAGGCTGTCTACTGATCACCATCAGAATCAGTCCAAATTACAGCACCCTGGGAAAGAAAATCCAAGGACTGGCAAAAATGGAGTTGAGAGACGGTCAAGCAGATGTATGTATAAGCTAACGTGATAGGAATGATCTCACATCATTATTTGTAATTTATTCCTTATGGAGTATTGCTGTGCAAATTTTCAGTTTCATGAAGGTTGTATCTCTCAGAAATATTCTATTTGTACATAATTACTTTGTTTCTGGTTAATACATTCAGTTATTTCATGACAGTTTAATGTGATATAATTTTTTTTTACTTCTGAAATAAACGTAAGTCCCAATTAAAGCTGAAATGTGAATTGTTTAATGTTCTCATATATATTAGTTAACTAAGAAAAGTGTGCCTCTGACTTAATATGAAATGGTGGAGAAAAGATCCACATAATTATGATGTATCTCAGTAAAACAGATGGTTATGGTGCAAACCACAGCCATGAAATTCCATGGAAGCTTTTCCACTGATTTCACTGTTGTGCCTATAATAGTCTTGTTACCTTTTCCAGAGAAGTTGCAAAAACCTGCTTATTCAGTTTAACCCCTATTTTACTGAGGTATCCATTGTCATAAAAAAAATGGGATTTGTAATTTTGAAACATGGCAGTGTGAATTTACCATACCTTTTCTGAACATAGGGGTGCATTTTCTGCTAATTATTGGTTAAATTAAAAGTTGTTCTTTGCTTGAATGGGGATAACCATTGTACCCTGAAGATGCAGTGTATGAATGAGAGTAGAGGTAAAAGATTTGTGGCCCTGCACATTTTGTTGGGCTACAACGTCCGTTAGACCTAGCCAATATAGTATGTGGTGAGGGATTACTGGAGTTGTATACATAGTATCCAGAAGGCCACATTCAACACTCCTGTGTTAAATGTTTTGGGTAATAACACTCCATTTTGCACTAAGGAACTCCTGGTAAAAGGTCTTTCCTGTCATATGTGGAAAAATATTCTCATTTATTTTGCAAAATCTCCTTTGCAACTTAAATGTACAGTACCTCTAAAAATTTATAGTTGAATATAGCTTCCCAAGGTCCACAATTCTAACCTTTGAATAAAGCAGTGGTACAGATTCTTCACACATTACTCCTCTGACTTCTTGTGGCATAGTTTGATTTTCCTTTTGCAACTATAGCATCTGGGAAATCTGAGACTACAAGATTAAAGACACTTTCAGGTTCTGTTTTCATGGCATGTGAATATTGACTGTGATGTCCCTGATCATTTGCACTCTTCCTCTGAGCTGAGAAGAGAATTTATAAATCAGTTTTGATGATATGTTGGCATACTGAGCAAAACAAACTGTCCGTGCATCTGGTTTACATACATGAGTTTTCTTTTAGAGAACAGGAGCAATAATTTCACTTGAGATTTCAGTTCCATTAGTTCACTTTTCACTGAGTAGACCATCAGCATGAATTGCCCCTATATATATTGAATACAACTCAACCACTGGTGTATCATGGGAACTACTTCTAACACCTGGTGTTAGTCAAGACAGCACTACTAAAGCTTCATGCTTTGTGTTTGGTTTCTTTGTATTTTAAACTTTAAAAAAAGAGTAGCTACCTAATAATTATTATGGCAGGAAAAGGGAAAGAAGCTCCACTGTTCTACTCTTAGAGCAAAAGGGATTCACTGTGAGACAGTTTTTGGATGCAACAGCCAACGACACAGGTTGACTGCAGGCCAAACTGTTGTTAATGACCAAACCTGAGCAGTATTCTGCTGGCTATGCATTGACCAACAAGAAACATTTATTAGCTCTTCACATGCTCATATTTTCCCCCTGACTTTTAATCTATGTCCTCTTATTGGAGCAGCATTGACTTATGTCATTTTATGTTTTCAAATTCTTGTTCTTATTAAAATATTTCATTGTTTTTGAAAAATTAGATAGCAGAATCAGGTGAAACAATTTAAATATTTCTATAGGCTCTTTCTGTAAGTTACATTCAATATGGAAAAGGGAGTCCATAGCACTCCTATGCTGAACCTCTGGGGACAAAACACTGTGCATTCATTTAAAATGCACAGGGCAAGCCAAATTTAAAATGGAACATAATGTACCTCTTGCAAATGAATTGTGTCTTTCACAGAAAAATAAAAATATCCGGGTACCAAGGCTATCATGCAGTATACATTTGAAAAATATTGCTAGTCATCTGTCCACAAGCAAATAAATAATAGATCAGTTTCGTTTCACAGTGGCTATTGTGCTGCCACCCTTCCCAAATATGACCTTTAAATATTGTTGGATACACAACCATCACAGGATGCACCATGCACATTAATGTCACCTGATTATCTCTCAGTATCACTGAGTATCATAGCTTCACTGAATACTTCACAGTGTTCAATTGTTATGAATTGCAGTCAATTCAAGTTAATTACAGATTCAGGTCAAAGCTATTTAGGGCCCTTTAAAGCAGGAAACACACACACCCAGTAAACAAAGCTGTTCGGGTCTTCGATGCCAATTTTTCCTGTGGACTGGCAGATATTTTGCACAAGATGCATGGATTCCTTCATGGGATTGCCTGTTGGAGGGAAAGGTCCACAAGATTCAACAGTTTATTTAAGCTAACACAGTGGTACCTTGCTTAAAGAGCATAATGCATCCCATGGGATTGCTCTTTAAGCGAGTTTGCTCTTTAAGCGAAACACCATTGTAAGAGACCAATTGTAACTTCTGGTGGGGGAAGAGGGATTGCGAACCCCAATTTAGTTGTTAAGCGAGGCTCCATTCAGAGAAAATTCTGTTCTTTAAGCGAGTTAGTCTCTAAGCGAGGCGCTCTTTATGCGAGGTTTTGTTGTACTGACATTTTCTTTGATTTATACAGGTAGTGGTGGTTCGGGATTTGAGGGCCAAAGTCGCTACGTGCCTTCCTCTGGAATGTCTGCCAAGGAGCTGTGTGAAAACGATGACCTAGCAACTAGTTTGGTTCTTGATCCATATTTAGGTTTTCAAACACATAAAATGAACACTAGGTAATTTGCTTTGATTTATCTAAAACAAAACAGTCTTTCTTCTTTCAGTAATAAACAATAAATGTAGACCTTACTGTTATTTTAAGCCCAGATTAGTAGGTCATGTAGAAATAGACTACCTAATTCAGATATCTACCTCTATTGTGATGGTGTGTGTGAGATCTTGGGCTAAATATACCATAAGAGGAACCAGCAACAGTGCCACAATTCAAAGTTCAAAAACATCCCAAGTACTCTAGTTCAGGGGTTCTCAACCTTTTCAGTCCACAGGCTGGATCACGCCTCTTAGACAACTGTGTGGGCTGGACTGGGGGTGCCCCCCCCCTGTAAATGCTGCCGTAAAACGTCCCCAGCTGTCGTAAACCCGTTTTACAACAGCGGGCCACTTGAAATGGTGTCGCAAGCTGGGTCCAGCCCACGGGCCGTAGGTTGAGAACCCCTGTTCTAGTTCATTCTACCATCTCTTATTTTCTGTCCTCCCCCTCTCATCAGTCTGCATTTTTGGACAGTTTAGTTTTTTCTGTACTGTTTGGTGGGAGGGATGGAAGTATCTCATTTTCCATTTAAATGACTGCTGCCTTTGTGCGCCTAGATTGAATATGCGATTTTTGTGAGAAATAAATAAGTTTGATCTGCAGCTTTAACATGTACATTCTTTCTTAATAGTTGCATTTTTAGTAAGAATTCTCTCTTGTAGGAATTTACATGTTCAGAGTTTCCTAGTTTTCTATTGTGATTAACTTGAACCAATAGTACAGCTTTTAGGTATGTTCACATCCTTCTGTTTACTATCTTAGCACCTTGAACCATCCAAATACCTCAAGGCGTACTCAAGCAACCTAACACTACTATCTGCTTAGAGCTTCAACAACCAACCTCTGAAGCATCTCTCTCTTACCTTTTATATAGTCAAATTATGACATATCTTGGAGGAAAAATCAAGAATAAAATTTGAGAATTTTGTTGTGATTGGCTATACTTAAATATAAAAGGCTTACTAAATAATACTGATGTAGACGTACCACATTAATTAAAAATTCATCACATGATGGCCTCAGGTTTTAGGGAAACTATTTACCAATTTGTAACTAATACTTGTAGTTTCTTGTAAATTGTTGAGAGTAATATTTACATGTTTTAACAAATCTTCCTGTATCAAGATATAGTGAGGAAAACTTCAGCTACTTAAATATTTTATGCATGCACGCACGCAGATACATACATACATAGCACTCGTCTGGAGAACCAAAGTTCACCACTGGGCAGTTTGCAGCATTAAAACATTGATACATAAAAACAATGATCCATCCCAATAGTGACAATGATAATAAGTAATTTACATTTTTGGGTTCAAACCCAAGACAAATTAAGTAAACTGGGGAAAGACATTGTTCATTTTCTCCCATTAAATCAGATAGTTTTTAAAAAGACATCTAAAGAGGGAGCTTGCCGCAGCTCCACTTATAACTTATTCCAGAGGAGGTGCTGCCACCAAGAATGCCATTTTCCTAGTGACAGTTTTTGTTGGCATTCTTGGTGTAGACACCTGGAGTTGCATGGTGGTGATATGGGCAGTATATCTTTGGGAGAGATGTTTCCCTGGGTAACAACCTCCCAAACTGTTTAGATCTTTATATATATATTAAAGTTCATGCTTTGTATTTGATATGGTATACAACTGGGAGGCAGTGCAACCGGCCAGAGTTAGGATGATATGCTCAATATTTTTTTTCCACTCTTGAAATCAATCTGGCTGTGACAATCTGGACAACAGTAGCCACATGTAGAGAGCATTATAGTAATTAGTTCTTAAGACTACCAGGGCATAGACTAGATATTATTTTGTAAGCTAGATAATATGTTTTGATCATATGTCTTAAATATAGGTGTAGAATTTCCAAAATATCTGAAGCCATATTAAAAGAGATTTTCCATTCTAGATGTGCTGAATATTCATTTTGAAGTTTAGTAGTATTGTGACTATCTTTGAAATTGGTATAAGAGCACAGTGCATGGAAAAGCACCACTTCGTTTTCACAATTTATGGATTCCTCGTGGGTGAATAAAGCGCTCGTGATCTTCCACATTTCGTGATATTAATATTTTACTTTGGTCAGGGATCTTTGATTATGAGATCATGTCTGTCATTTATCAGATAAAGTATTGGATTTAGAGATGCAAGCAGAAGGCCACTTCCATATTCAGAAAAACTGTTTCTGAATTAGCACAATACCCTCTTCACGAGAAGAGAAAACTGTAATCCAATTATGTGTTTCGGTTTATACAAGGGGTTTCATAATCCGTTGCACAGGATGCTGTATCATGAATGAAGAGGAAATGGTAATAAAAATAAGTTATACTCTTTTTAAGACAACAGGACAGTGTCTTTGATTAGTGGTAGCACAGTTAGTTCACAGCATAGTGACCCTACTTCTGTCTTTCCCTTGTCTAGCTGAGAATTAAACCCATGTATTTTTTCATTCTCACTTAATTTAAAACTCTGCAAAACCAGGGTCAAGAATTTAAAAATGCAACATCAAGTCCTTCCTGCCAGTCACCTGTGCCTTTTTTCATTGACATGGACTGTGCTTAATTCTCATTGCGCTACAATAGTGGTTGTCCCCTTAGGTTTTGTCCTATAGATTTTTCTTTTCCCTTTTTCTTTTTGCGGATGCTGAGGTTGCCTTAAGGATGGTAATGTATCCCTGATGTTTCTCATTAGTGCTGTTTTGGTTATATAGCTGTCATAAATCAGCACCTGAGAAATGTTCTTCAGCTGAATAAGTAATTATTTGCTTGAAGTTTTCAACACCTGTTTCACTGCACATTGTTGCAGAAAGGCATAATCAGATTTCTGTAAGTGAAATTAGTTGAAGTTCCCAGTTGAAGTGATACAGATGTATGATGATCTTGTGAATCCTTTTTTGTTGTGCAAAAACAATTTGTTATCTCAACATCTGGTGAATCAGTTTATTTTTTGCAATTTATAAATTTAGTTCTTCAATCCTGTTACAGCTTTTACATTACTTATTTATTTTTGTTTATTTATTTGGTTATATACTACCCATCTAGTATAAAATTACACTGGGTGATGTACAACATAATATAAAAGCATAAATAAAAATAACAAATTGCATAATAAAAACAAATAATCAACAGAATAATCAAAACAAGACATAAGCACAACATTAAACAATTAAATTGAAGAACAACAATAATAATAACAACAACAAATTAACAGAAGTTTAACAGTAATAGGAGTTAGCAGGAATAATTAGCATGTAGAATACAAGGATTCCAGGGGTAACTAGCCCAAAATCTCCCCAAATGCCTCCCCAAAGGGGTGCATTATTAAGAGTGTTTTTAGAACCTGAAGGGAAGAGGCCAGATATTTGTCACAGGGAAGGCATTCCAGTAGGAGGGAGCCACTATCAAGAAGGTTCGATTCCTGATTACTGTCTTCTAAGACTCCTTCCAAGTTGGAACCTGCAAGCTTAATACCAGTGAGGACCACCTAAGATGGAAGTAATGAGATTCCAAACCATTTAGTGCTTTGTATGTAAGTACCAGCACTTTGAATGTGACATGAAAGCAAATGGGTAACCAGTGCAAGCCTACCAAGATGGGGAGATGTGACTAAACCTTCTCAAAGCCTCTGAGTTCTGGAGCTTCCATAACAGCTTAAAAAGAAGCCCCATTCAAATAGCAGTCCAGTAATCAATTCTTGAGACTACCAGTGCATAGACAAAAGTTGTTAGGGACCTCCAATCAAGATAGGGTGCAACTGGGCAACGTCACAGCTGGAAGAAGCCAGATTGACCCACAGTATTGACCTATTCCATGGTTAATCCCAGGTAGAAAATGGTGGCAAGTTGTGCACAAAATCCTTGAAAAGGGATGGTAAGCCCATTCAACATTGAACAGCAACCCCTCAGGCAGGAAGATGGACATGTGCCCCCTCCCACAACAGAGTCTACATCTTGCAGCTTCAGCCTGTTTTCATCCAATCCAGTACAGCAGCCAGGCAAGGATCAAGAAACTGTATGGCAGTATCAACTGCAACGGGACTGAAGGAGAGAGAGTTGTGTATCATCGGTGTACTGACAAGAAATTCCAGCTGTCCTCTCCATCCAAGAGTACCTGCAGCTGATCTGTCCCAATCCTCTCCACCAGTTTGCCCTGAAATGGAACATTAGATTTAAGAGGGTGTATTTTGTTAATTCTAAATAACGTAACCTTAAAATTTAATACATTCTTGGAGGAGGTTATACTTTGATCACCATATGTGGTCTATTTGAATTAAGATCCATAAATCCTAACACAACTTTGGAAAATTGCTTAGTATAGTTACATTCCTTTATCTTCAGCATCTGGACTGCTGGCTATAAGGCCAAAACAATACAGCAAAACAATCAAAATAGCAAGAAAGAAAGAAAAATACTGTGAACTGCAAGACAGTTGAACACTTCAGATTAGTTTAAATTTAAACAGACTGAGTAGCATCTTTTAAAACCTGGGAGAAAGAAAAAGCCTTTGCTTGAGACTTAAGAGATAATATAGTTGATAGTTAAGCATCTCTGGAGTAGCCATTCCAAAGGTAGGACACTGGAACCAAAAGGACTCCCCTCCCTGCTCGCTATTCTCATTTTCATCAAAAAGTGAGACATCTAGAAGAAGACTCATGGTTATCTGAAAGATAGAACTGGTATGTAAAGGAAAGTGGTCCAGAAATTGTCTGAGTCATAGTTTATATAAAGGTAAGCACCAGCATCTTGAATTTAATTTAAAAATGTATTGGGAGTTATTTTAATACTGGTGAGGTGTGATTGTGACACCACACCCAGCCAACAACCTAGCATCTATATTGTGGATGGATTGCTGTGTCTGAATAGTCCTCAAGGACAGCCCTATTTACAACATCACATGTCCTTTTTCATGGTTACAAAAATAATGCAGACCTTCGTAGAAATTATTATAAATAAAGGGCCTCCTTAAATGGGAACTAATAAAATTGGGGGTAGTTATATAAAAGCAGCATTGATAAGATAAATATATTCTTATAACATGCAGTCCCCATTAATGTGGGAATCCTTCATCCTCTTCCTATGATCAAGGTCCAACACTTCATCAACTTTGTAGAGGCTCACTCTTTACAGCAGGGGTAGCCAAACTAGAGCCTGTGGGCCAGATGTGGCACATGGTGCCAAATCATCTGGCCTGCGCTGCTCCCGGAAGCGGAAGTAAAACACGCCTGTGCATCAGCATAATGCTGCCATAGATGCACCCGCGGCTATTGTAAACATGTTTATGACAGCCGCAGATGGTTTTACGGCGGGAGGAACCACGTAACCGGCCCGCTCAACCATGTGGCTGGCCCATGGCGCAAAAAGTTTGGCCACCCCTGCCTTACAGCATAATAGACCATTAGCCAAGGTCATACCATTAGCCCATTTAATCTGTTGATTACAGTGACTGACAGGGGCTCTGAGTCATATCTTTCTCAGCCCTACATAAAGTTGCAGTTAATGAATTCCAAGTGTGTATTCTGCCATTCAGTTATAGATAGTGAATTAGAAGTGTCCCAAATGTATAGTATATTGCTGCCACTTTTCTTTGGTGATGATAAATTTTAGTGGTTTGCATTTTTGCTACAATCTGATATACAATCTCAAACCATAATACAGTATTTCTGTTTTCAAACAGTAGGGATCCAATTCCCAATTGACAATTCCAAGCAGGCATTGTGAGATATTTTCAGATATGTTAATTACTGTTGAAATAAGGCAATTGTTAAATACAGATTGCCCACCCACCCACCCCTGTGTACAATACACTAAGGAGACATTGCTAAAAGCCCTTTTAAATATTTAGAACATATTTTTGTGTTCTCTTTTTGATGATACGTGAGAAAAGATGGTTGGCCTACTATATATTTCATGATACAGTGAAATATCGGTTAACAAACGGCTCAGTTAACATAAAAATCACATAACAAAAGGAAATCCATAGAAAACAGTGGCTTGGTTTATGCAATATTTTTGGAACGGATTAATTGGTTTTCAATGCAAATAGCATTGAAAACCTATGGGAAACCACGTTTTGGTTAATGTATTTTGGTTTTTGGTGCATTCCTATGGTAAATTGCATTCAATGCATTTCTATGGGAAATTCAGTTAAAGTAATTTTCACTGTAAGAAACGACCCGGAGAACACATTAATTATGTTAACCGAGGTTCCACTGTATTTGGAGGCATTGTCCCCAGGCTGACAGCTTTTGGAAGTTTCACATTCTACATCTGAATTCGCACTTGCTTTTAGCAGCACTTAGGATGTTTTTGATGACAAGCTGTTAGAAGAAGCTGGCGTTTTGAGGTTTAGTGCCTTAAGTGTAATTTCTGTGTAGGATGCAATGCAATTCTCATCATCATTATCATTTTATGCTCAGAGGATACTGGCTTCTACAGTGTGTTGTTATTTTGCTTTGTGTACATACCTAGTTGGCAGCATTGTATCTTCTTCAACCAAGCAATAGTGAGCTTAGAATGACAGAAATAGAAGGGATCGAAAGGATGCTTAATCCGTACCATAAGCCATGACCAGTCACTCCCCATCCCCTTCTACAGATCAGTGTAAACTAAACCAAAGTATGTCACAAGCACTGAGGAGGTGCACTGCTGAATGGTGCCTCTACAGCAAAGGACACCAAACAATTCAAGCAGGTGAGCCAAGCTACAAGCTTACATGGATGAATTGAAAGGTACTTATATTTATATCCAGTAAGGGATAATTTGCTGACTGTTATAAGGGGAAATATTGGTCCCCTCATTCAGTCTAAGTGTGGTTGTTGCCTGCTTTTGTGAATGAATGATGGAAACAGTATTAAGGCAACTTTTAGAGCTCAAAGCCAAGAACAAATGTGTGAAACATAGAAACTAAAGAGCTCAATGTGATTAAGATCTGTTTATTTTTGTTTAGTAATTTGATTATTTTCTTGTTTATTTTAAAATCTAAGCTTGAAAGCTTCACCTGAGATTGCAGTTCTGTTAGTCTACTGGATATTCAATAGAACAGCTTAGATTCTTTCTGTTTTCCTGAGAGGAAACACATCAGTAAACAGACAGTGAGAACAATATTTGAAATAGTATTTAAGATCCAAGTTAATCTGTATTTTAAAATAGCAGCCTGTAATAGCTACAGTTAAACGTAATATTTTTTAAAAAGCATTTGGACCATTAAAGCTTTTAAGCAAACACTTTCAACAGCCAAAATTTTCCATTCTGCCTAAAACAAAACAGTTTTGGGGTCTGATGACTATCCAAAAGATAGACTCAACAACAGAGAAGGCTCTGTTAGGCTTTACAGTTGCAGCCTTATTTTATGAAGTAAGATTAAATAATGCCTAAGGTGACCACTAATTTATGCAAAGAGGAATATATTGAAGTAGGTGATCTTTAGGGTAGGTAAGTATAGGAATATTCTATAGCATTTTATGTCTTTATGTATACTTTTGAAAGTTGTTGTTTTTCATAATTCTAAGAGGAACAATTTAAAAACATTTTCTTCAGTTTTACGTTTTTCATGAAATTGGAGCCATTTATGGGATGTTAATATAAAACCCATAGCATAGAATTGTTTTACAGTGTTCAGCTTTTGCTTATGTCTCCTAACCCCTCACTCCTCCACAGTTAAAATATGTAAACCCATTCATCATTTTTAAAAATAGACGTGATTGCAGATTAACTGTATTAGAGGAGAGTTAGGCCAGAACTAACAATAACTAATGTCTGTCTCTGTAGATTATATGAAGTATATTATTCTATCCTAATAGTAGGCATCTTGAAATTCACACACCAAGATGTTTAATGATGTGTTGGTGTCATTTTTGATAGGATCGTATTTTTTCCCCAACTTAGAATTCAAAATTCAAGTAGTAGTTATCAATAAAGATGGACTTGGTTTTAAGCATGTATTTGATACACCTTGGAATTTGCATTCCATTTTTTGCAGTGGTCTGTGACTAAAGCAAATTTAGAAGAAAGGAAAACATAATAAAGGAGACAAAATGTACTGAAAATAATCTTTGTCATCTACATATGAGGATTGTGTTGTGTTGTGGAATTCATGTTCACCCCAGAGTGAGGCTTATTGAGCTCAGTAGGATTCTACCATAAATGGTTTTTCAGAATTGCGGTTGTGATGATTATGACATTTGTGATAGGTTGCAGTCATCATATAAAACTGCTAGACAATTGTAATAAAAAGTTGCACTCCTTTTTTTCTTGAACCTTGTGAAATTGCTTCTGCAATTATTGCAAAGTTATAATTCTAGAAATTTCCAGTCTTTCTGATCTGTAGGCATCTGGTGCAATGAAGGTCTGACCTTCTGTATTAGTGGTTTTTATATTTTGCTTGTCTGTTTGCTCAGTTTAATATACCACATACCATATTTAAAGTAATAATTAAGAACATTTGGATATGTGTCCATATAATTCATAAGCATACTCTTATATCTTCTTCAAAAAATGTTTTTTCGAAACTGAAACAAGCCAAGCTATCTCATTGTATTGTACTGGTAAAAAAGATTGCTCATTCAGGTAGTGAGTTTAGTGCTGTCTCGTTGCATATAGAAATAGTCTTTCTCGAACATTTATCATAGGTTCTTGCTAGCACACCAATGGGACTTTTCCAGCATCTCACATAAAGATGCTAGCCTTATTCTTATTAGAAATGTTTCTTTTAAAACACTTAATTACTGCCTGCATGTACCTACACCAATACCACATTCATTACATAGCAGTCAGTATCCCTAACTATAATTATCAAAAGATCCCATTAGCCTGTTGCTTTTCTCTATTCTGATATAATTTATAAAGATATTGAATAATGTAGATTCTAACCTTGATCTTTTAGGAACTTATTTAATTTGTTTTCTCCTTGTGTCCTTGTTTTAATGCCTGCCTTTCAGTATAAGAAAGGCTTTTTAAAATAATCTGTATTTTAAGTAAATTGATGCTTTGTAGATATTTTGAACTACAATTCCCTTAGGCCCCAACTAGTATAGTAAGCTGTCGTGGATTCTGGAAGTTATTGGTTTACCTATCCTAAGCAATTCTGAGAGCCTTCCTGAACCAGATGGCAGACTGAAGAAATGTGATCAATATTTTGAACATTTTCCTGAAACATGAGATTAAGTGCATTAGATTAGCCACTAGAGTAGGACCATGTCTATTTTTCTAAAACAATTTCCCCTTATTTTTTGCACGTTACAGGATTGTATCTATAATGGTCACAAGTCACAGAGATGTACTGTAGATTTACAGATACAGTATACAGTAGAGCAATTATAAACAGTTGGCAACAATGCCCAAATTACAATAAAGTCTTGATTTAAAATATATAAATAATATGGTACAGACAAGATAAAGTGGGACTCAGTCATGTTTATTTGTTTTAAGTGTTAAAAATTTCTGCATGTACCTTTAAAGACTAATTTTGAGCATCACATTTATAGAGGTGGCTTCTGTTAGTGAGGGCAGATACTGCAGGGGTTTAGCATTCCTATCTCTGAGACACTTCCAACTGTTAACAACTCACAGATATATTGATTAGAATATAACATTCCAGTTCAGTATTTTAATCTATACCTATAAATCCAAGGGTTAACCGTTGGAACTTGCTATACGTTTCTGCACCCATCCATCCTATCCCGTACCGAGCCTCCTGCACTCGCCTGAAACCGGTCCAGAGGTTACTGCAGGGTTGCCAAAGGCGCCAGTGGGGCAAGAGCCCCACGAACGCGAAAAAAGGAAAAGAACTTCACTTCCCAACGTTCTGTGCGCCGTGCCACAGCCAATCAGGCTGAGAGCAAGCAAAAAGAACGTTGGGAAATGCGGCGCGGCCAATTAAAATCGAGCCGCAGGAAAAAAACCACCGCACGAACGCAAACAAAAAAGGCAAAACTCAAAGTCCCAGCGTCCTACACGCCATGAGCGCGCAGAACGCTGAGAAAGCCGGTGTGCAAAAAATAAAATTAAAAAACGCAATGGGAGCGCAAGTCTGCAGCAGGCGGACGCAGCGCCTCACAGCCTCACAAAGCAAACACCCACAAAAAACCGCGGTGAGACACCTGCCGGCCTTCTTTCCCGGAGCAATGGGGAGAAGAGGGACTCCTTCTCCTCCACGCTACCCCGCCGAAGACACAGCGAGAACACCGCCGGCCTCAAGGTACCTTGAGCCGGGGTGGGGAAAAACCAACAGCAGGCAGCAGTTCATCAGGGGAAGCACCCTCCCTGGCGAATGACTGGCTGCTGCCTTTGTACTTCCGACGGAGGTAATACAAAAGCAGCAGCCAGCTATCCGCAAGGAAGAGCACCCCCCCCCCCTTACGGATCGCTGCCTACCAATCTCTGGTTAGGTAAGCCAGGAGAGAAAGGAGACAGAGATGAAAGAACCATCATCAGGCAGATAGCTCTTCTCTGCCTCCTTTTCTCCCGACCTACCTAACGAACCTTCCTGGGGGAAGAGCGAGCTGACTGCCAGCTCCTCTTTTTCCCCATTGCTGCATCGAAACCAAATTTCAAAGCAGCAATGGGGAGAAGAGGAACCGACAGGCAGCCCGTTCTTCATGCAAAAAAACACAACAACAACAAAACCAAACATTTACCCAAAATGCCAAACCAAAATTAATAAAACACAAATAAATAAATAAATAAACAAACACATTAACCAACAAAACAATAAACAACAAAATCCACAAACAAAAACACTCAAAATACCATGAAAGCACAGAAAAAACACCTAACTACAACACGAAAATACCTAACTCAAACAATAAAAATTACCACAAATTAAACAAATAAACACCAAAGAAATAACAAAAATAAACAACACCAGAAAGAAACAAACCAATTACACACATCTAAAGCCAAACCAAAACAAAAAAGAACAAACAGAAACACCTCCCAGCCCACCACCACAAAAATAAAACAAAACAAAATCCCAGAATAAATAAAACCAGAGAACTCACCAGCACATCCTCCCTCCACGAGACTGGAACAGAAATGAAGAAACAAAGACAGACAACTTACCGGAAGATGCCCCACCTAGAGACCAGGAGAGAAAAAACACGTGAAACAAAACCAACAGCCCCACCTGCAGGCCGGAATATTAAAAACAAGTCAAAAAACACAACAGCCCCACCTAGAGGCCACAAGAGTAAAAACAAGTCAAAAAATAACAATAAATCAAAAGTTTACACAAATAACAAGCATATGTTAAATAAATAAAATAAATTTTTTATAGCATCCTCTGTTGATTTTTAACTCAACCCCCACCCCCCCAAAAAAGCAAAACACAATTTATAACAGCCCGGCAATGCCGGGCAACCTATGCTAGTAGCCTGATAAAAAAGAAATTAAGGGTTCTTGTTCATGCTTATTTTGGGTAAATAAAACAATGCATCTGTTGTTTTTATTTCCTTAAAGACTTCAAGCTGTAAAAAGACTTCTGAGAGCAGTAATCAATTTTGATTTATGGCCCTATTTCAGTGATTCAGTTCCTCATAGACATATGAAAGTAGTAAATGGTATGCAGGTTAGTTGACTAGAATGGAATCTTTTTTTTTTTTTTTAGGTTTCGACCAATAAAAGGAAGGCAGGAAGAATTGAAAGAGGTAATTGAGCGGTTTAAAAAAGATGAACACTTGGAAAAAGCCTTCAAGTCCTTGACGTCAGGTGACTGGGCCCGGCACTATTTTCTTAACAAGAACAAAATGCAGGAAAGGTTGTTCAAGGAACATGTAGGTGTATTTATATTTAATCCAAGTTAAGATTATTAGTGTGTGGTTTACACACTGTTGTGGATGTTAATTAAATACAATTGCTAAAAAGGTATATTTGTGTTTGCTTATAGAGGTAGTAAATACTTATGATTGAAAAAAATAGTTTGATGGAAATTAATAATGGGATAAAGTACAGTGAAAGGACAGTGGTTATTTAAGGGTCAAGGACTAAGGTGAGAGAAGAAAGCAACATAAAAAAATGAGACAACCAGGAAGAAAAGAAGAAGAAATGGTTTGATCTTCTGTATGCTCTCTCTTGAGTTGGTCCAGATGTAACACTGCCAGTTGCCAAATTGTGACCAAGCATTTGCCAGGATTATGTCTGCATTGATTTGTATTAGGGAATAGTGGGGGGTGGGGAATCAGTATTAAAATTGATACCAGGTTATAATTGCACCTAAACAATTTGTGGTATGTACATTTGGAAAAAAAGAGGCAAAGGAAGGAAAGATGCTTTTAAGACTGATGTTAAAAAGAGTACTCTCAAACCACTTGCATGGCTCTTGATACTGAACAGCTGAAGTCCTGTTGCACAGTTACTCAAATGTATAACATTTAGAAGTGAATTGCCATAAATTAAGAAATCCACATAAAATTATGCCAGTGAAAGTTTGCTGATCATTACGCAAAGAAACCCTTCTTTGTGCAGTTTGATTGCATAGTCAATTGAGCAGTGTGTTGCACAATATGTATATGCAAATCCTTTGTGAATAGCACTTCCACCTTGCTGTATTTTCCCCTAATGCTGCTGTAGTTTCTCAATCTGTGTGCAGAACTGCACAACAAGATATCAACCATTTGTTGAATACAAAGTCACACAACTTAGAATGCAATAGACTTATTTTAGAGATTTCTTAACATGATAGCTCACCCCTAAAAGTTATGCTGTTTTCATAATTGCAACTGGGTTTTGGCTAAAATAAAACATGCCAATTAAAATCACTAAGAGTTTTCTGCAGGGGGTGGGGTGGGTTGTATTTTGCGCAGTATTGCACATTGACAAAGTTAATAGAGTCATAGAAATTAAGAAGCTGTCCTTTGAAAAAGAAAATACTTTTTCAATAAAGACTTCTTCCATTTTTTTAATGTTCAGATTCCTGAATTTCTAGCCTCTTGTCTGGAAGAACTGTAAGGAGATCAAGAAATAAGAAAGTAACAACTTCAAAGTTGGCATTCCATGTTGTAAAAACATGAACAGTTAGAAAGCCCAAGAAAAATCTCAGAAGCAAATTAATTGCTGCATTTCTTACACCTTTAAAATATTTTTCTAACTCTTGAAAACACATAACCAATTTTGGTAATGAAATGATAAATGAGACAGAAGAGATGCAATAGCGAGATGTGAACTGTCTGCCAAATATACATAGAACAGTTTTTCCTCTCTTACAAAGCCTAAGGATGACTAAGAACCAAATTCCTTAATAATTATTTTAATCATTCCATAGAAGATGCATGTTGCCTATATGTGTCATTACTGTGAAGTTTTGAGAGAGAGGCATGCTTCACTCAGTTTTTCATTGACTCTGTATGTAGTGTACATTTAAAACAATTTAGAGGTGGGGCATTGAGAGTAGTTCCTCTCTTAGTCCATTAGAACTTGATAATTGATTTCTTTTACAGGTATTTATTTATTTGCGAATGTTTGCAACTGATAGTGGATTTGAAATATTGCCATGCAATCGTTACTCATCAGAACAAAATGGAGCTAAAATCGTTGCAACAAAAGAGTGGTAAGCATTACAGCAGTAACAGCTATGCTACATTACATTTTGGTACTGTTCAGCTTCTGTTGTGAAATTGCAGAGGTGGAGTCGTCATGCCCATCCCTCACTTCCTGCCTTCATATATTTCCCATGTTTATTTGCAGTCATTTTTCCTGTGATCTGCTGTAGCGCAGTGGAGCATTTCTACTTAATGATCTCATTGCTTTGATCGATCCCATCCTGTCAAATGTCCACCAGCCTTTACAAGTACCGTATTTTCCGGCGTATAAGACGACTGGGCATATAAGACGACCCCCAACTTTTCCAGTTAAAATATAGAGTTTGGAATATACTTGCCGTATAAGACTACCTCTCTTCCAATGCACACCAAATAAAAATTAACCCACACTCAACCCGAAGACGCGCAGCCCTCCGAGTCGAATGGGCAGGTTCTGGTGGAGAGCCAATCCACGCTCATGTTCTCCTCCTTGAGGTACAGGAAGATGTGTGCAGCTTGCTTCCCCTTGCTTCATACTCCCCGCACAGAGCAGGTACTCGGCCGCGGCACCCCCCACCATATGCGCCGAACATATGAAGCAAGGGGAAACAAGCTGCAGTTAAGTACCTGTCCTATAAGACGACCCCCAACTTTGGCACAGATTTTTCAGGGTTAAAAAGTAGTCTTATACGCCAGAAAATACAGTACATTTTAATACAAAAGAGGGCCAACTTTCTGCAGTAGTAACACTGCCTAATGGAGCAAAATACAGAATATCTGCCTTCCCTCCATCCTCAAAGTATACACAATCCTGTTCCATTATGCCTCTCCCAAAGAGTCCATACAAAGCATTTATTACTTTTAAAATGTATAAAAATACTTTTAATTTAGAAAATGTCTATTTATTAAGAAAGATTCTCAGGACTTACTAAAATTCATAAAACTAATAATACTAAAACGAATTGAATTAATAAATATTTTAGATGCTTTTCTATCAGGCTTCCAATTTCAGAGGGGAAATAGCCCTGCTTTTCTTTCTGGATGACCAACAATGGGTAGTGAATGGATGGGTTGTAGCCTTTGCATTTTCCTGGGTCTCTCAGCACTTTTTAAAATTACCAACAAATTAACACCAACTAATCTAGATGGATTTAAGAGGCAATATTATACAGTATTGTTAACATTTTTTCTTCCTGAAAGAAAAATAATCAACAAAAGCTGCTTCTTTGCCTCATGGTTTGGGATGACACAGAATTCTGTCATGTACTCCAGGCTGTCTGACATGATACCAGTGTGCACACCCATATGAATATTTAAGTTTAGAAAACATTATGACATTGTTCTTGGTCTTATTCTGGTTTAAGACTGGATGAAAACAAGCAAACTCAAAATTAATCCAGAGAAGAAAGAGCTCAGGCTGATTGTAAGACTAGGCAGGCCCAGACGGTGGTGTGCCACCTGTTTTGGATGTGCGCTCTGCTTGCCAAACTACTTAACGTTAATAACAGTTTCATGTTTTCATATTCTTTCATAAGCAAAAATTCATTCAGTTGCTCTCCCAAGCGGTGAATCTGTTCTTTTAACACACGCACACATACACATAGAATATCTTATGGGTGTTAAATACCTCTTCAAATCACAGCCATGTTAATGGCAATTAAGGTCAATTACATACAAGCTGAAATTCAGTAGTAAGTCACAAAGTATGCCCATTGAATCAGTGAAACCTACATTGATATTGGCACACCAAATTCCCACTCATTCAGAGGGCCTAGCCTTTTTTTTGACTAATCACTGGATTTTAGCCAAAGAGAAATAAAAGTGTGATAATTACATATGGATATCAGATATTGTTAAATGCTGAAGGAATTTAGGTGCTTAGCTGCGGAAATTTAGTAGTTTAAAATCTGTGGTGTTGTAGATTCAATTTCTGCCAATTTTGACAGATTATGGAAGTAAATACTGTTAGGGACTGCTGCTTATTTTGTTCATTTTAGAAGGCCCAAGCTTGGTATCTATAAAGTTGAATATTAAATCAAATGTTGTTGCTTTTTGCCTCATCAGTGAAAAATGTGACAGGAATGCAACCGTATTTTTTCTTTGTTAAAATATTTCCCTACTGGGAAAACATTGCATTAATTTATTGTTCTTGAATAAGATGTTTGTTTGTTTTCTTCCTTCAATTGTTAGGAAACGTAATGACAAGATAGAATTACTAGTGGGTTGTATTGCTGAACTTTCTGAACTAGAAGAAAACATGCTGCTCAGACATGGGGAGAATGACTTTAGTGTCATGTACTCAACACGAAAGAACTGCGCTCAACTCTGGCTTGGTCCAGCTGCATTCATCAACCATGGTAAGCAAGGGATTTTATATATGTATGTAGAAAGATCATTTACTTGTGTATTCAGAAGTTACTTTAGTATTTCATTGTTTTGGCCTTTATTTAGAGTCAAAATAAAATCTAAAATATTACACTTACAGGATCGTTGCTACCAGTAGTCCTGTAAGAAGGATTCCATGAGACACAATCAGGCAAAAATCCCTTTAGATCTTATCTAGCGCAACTGTCCATTTATTCTGCACAGGATCTTCTAGCATCAGTTGCCTTATGATATAAATCATTTTAAATAATTATTTCACCAGTCTGGCCAGGTTATCCTGCTATGGTAATAGAGTAGACCAAACTGCCAGCGACTCAACACCCACATTCAGGCGGCAGTTAACTAACCTGACAACCCTCAGGACTAATGGCCTTAGATGGTGAAGTCCATAAGGAACGGTGATGGTGCCCAAGTGGATTAAATCCCACTTGACTCCATTTTAACGAAGGGCAGGAGCTTCATCAATACTGGCCTGGGGCTGAGAAGGACTTTGTGTGCCAAAAGAGCTCAGGACAAGAAAGTGACTCGTAGAACTGGATCAGTGGTACGGGTGTCATGCTGCAATGCGGAAGGCAGATGAAAGGCCACTGAATTATATTCTCAGGACAGTCTTCATGTACGGGTACACAGAAAGAGCCTCCTCAAAGTTTGTGTTATTTTTGAACCACAATTGAGCGTACCCTGGTAACGGTAACCTTGTGTTGCCATGAGAATGTGGCTATAAGCAATTTTAAATTAATTAATTAAATAGTGAGTAATGAAACCTATGTGAAACTTTACTCTAGGTAACTATGAGTAAAAATTACATTACTCATGTCTTCACAACAGTTAATTGTTTTTATCTTTTGGACCTTTTTCAGATTGCAGACCCAACTGTAAGGTAAGTGTGTTCATTTCATCCAAGCTAGTTTTATTCAATACATTGATACTTTAAATAATGTTTGAAAAATTAATTAAGTATGTAAAATATATGTTAATTATCTGTCTTTTCCCAGTTCGTGTCAACTGGCCGGGATACAGCATGCGTGAAAGCTCTTCGAGACATTGAACCTGGGGAAGAAATTTCATGTTACTATGGGGATGGTTTTTTTGGAGAAAATAATGAATTTTGTGAATGCTACACATGTGAAAGGTATGTTTCTATATAAATAGTAAACTAAAAATGTTCAGCATTGATACATTGAAAAGTTAAAGTCTGTCTGTAGCCTGGAGTTGTGAGTGGGTTGCTTTTTCAGGAAAAATGTTGCCTTATTTTCCAGCAGACCTTCTTGCATAAGAGGGATGTTTTTATATGCTGATCCTAGGGTGGGTGAGCCCAGGCCAGAGTAAATTAGTTGGAGAGAGAACTATGAAACCAACCTGGTACTAGATTGCCCTACCAACTCTTTATTTAACCAGACTTGGCACTGCTTTCATGTTATTGTTTTAGTGTGTTTGTGTAGGTGCAATGGCAATTCTACCTTGTACACCAAAGTCCACAAAACTACACACTACACCAGAGGTGCCCAAACATTTTGGGCCGTGGGCCAGTCATGTGGTTGAGTGTGCCGGTCACGTGGTTCCTCCCACTGGAAGCAGAAATAAAATATGCATGCGCAGAATGCTGCCGTGAATGACCCATAAACACATTTATGACTCCCATGGGTCATTCATGACAGCGTTCTGCGCATGTGCATTTTACTTCCACTTTCGGGGGTGGCGCAGGCTGGATTAATTGGTGCTGCAGGACGTAGTTTGGGCATCCCTGCACTACACACTTAGAACCAAAGTGCCTACCATGCATGGTACAGCTGCCACTGCAAACATACAAAAACATTTGTTGTTGTTCAGTCGCACAGTCGATTCTGACTCTTTGCGACCCTATGGACCATCGCTTTCCAGGCACCTCTGTCCTCCACCATCCTCCTTAGTCCACACAGCCCCGTGCCCATTGTGTCTACAATACCATCTAGCCATCTCATCAAAAAACATCTCATGCAAAAACATGCACAGAGAGATTCCAATAGCTCTTCAAGGCACAAACTGTTTTAGTTACTGTCAATCCTCTAAACTAAAAATTCAAACCATTGCTCGAAGGGATTTTTATATTTTATTGAAAGGAAGGGGGGGAATAAGAGGCAAAAAGTCCAAATGTTATGAAAAAGTTTCAAAAAGAGCTTGGAGAAAAATAAGAGATAGTCCAAGCAGTTGAAGATAATAAATACACCAGAAATTAACATAGTTAAGCCTATTCACCTGATACTCACATTTTAGCAGAGTCAGTATAATTCTGAGGCATGCAGCATATCAGGACAGCAGATGATTAAGCTCTCCCCTCCTTAGAGGTAGACTAAGCTATAGAATAGCATGTGGACAAAGCCTCACTCCATAGAGATAGATTGAGCCATTGAAAGAAAGGTCCTAACTCCTTTTATCCCTTAAACAACACCTCTAATTAACATTCTAATCCACTTTGGATGTTTATGGAAACAAAAGCACTTCCCACTCTTCCTTTCATACAGTTTTTAATCCTTAACTTTCATGACTTGGAGAAGAAAGCAGGCTGAAGTTTGATGTCCCATCTTAATAAAAGATACATTGGAGATGTGAATCCTCCCATTTGGTACTTCTTTGATGTCCTCTGTAACAGGAAATTAATTGATGGAGTTAATTTTGTCTTCATTCTGAACACACAGTGGTTCTCAGCTTTTCAGCCAGTTTTCTCAGTTACATCCTGAAAAGCACGGAATTTCTAGTTGAATTCTAAGTCCCATGTTCCTCCATTGCTAAATTTCTTGATAGCCATTTTCTCAGATGTCCCTAAAAGTGTAATTGAAGAAACACAGTATCAAACATTTGAAAAACATGCATCACTATGAAAAGTTTGTCATCTGAATTGTAGCCTAAATTTCAGGCACAATCTAATTATCACAAGTGAAGCATCTTAACCCTGCTATAATGTTAGAAAAGAATGGCAATTTTAGTTCTCCTTTGTATAGTTTGTGAATCTCCACTATTGGGTTATGCGCCTGCGCAGAACATCGATCAGAGGCTTTAAAGCTAATTGGCTAAAAGTTTTGGCGGTAAGACCGCCCACCGTACCACCCACCCTTAGGTGCCAGTCCACCATTTTACCTCAGTTCTCTTCTTTCCACCTCAGCAGCAGGATGATCGTTGAGAGCTTCCTCAATTTTTTGGTCGATTCCCTGTGAAAAGACACTAATTCTCTCAATTTTTGCCGGCAATCTTGTCCTCCGGACAGGATTGCAACCCCGGTGCTGTTTCTTCTTCCTTTGAAGACTCAGCTACCGTCCATCTCGGTCACCGGTTCCCCCCTCAAGGGGGTGGCGGCTGGCCAGCCCTTCAGGGTTCTCTTCGCCTTCGCGAACGTTCTACAACCTTGAAGTCACTTCCTTTGGAAGAATTTTTCATGGCTGCGGCCTTCAAACAGAGCTGTACCTGCTTGAAGAAATTCCCGGCACCAGACGGGCACAGTTAGTGCCTCTTCTGTCTCGGAGAAGCGCACCAAAGCCAGTCCTGCGTCCATTGCAAAAACTTCACCCGACTGACTGTTCAAAATCGCAGTAACCGACTGAAAGCACACTTGATGGAACTTGCCCTCGCTCCGGCTGGTGCGCCTTCAACTTCCACCACGATGAGTGCGCCTCCCCCTGAACGGGCTACTCAATCATCATTGTCCTCTCTTCTTGTTCACAAGAAATAGAAGAAGGACAAGAATGGTGACAAGAAAAGAAAGTACAAGACGGATGAGCGTCGGTTACTTCTGCCGACTCCTCGGCCTCCGGTATCTCCCGGGTCCTCACCACCCTTCTCCGTTGCGAGATGTCCCTCGCCAGGGTCTTCTGCGTGGGGTGGCCGTTCGTCGTCTGACTCTCTGAACAAGGGCCGCAGGGCTGGGGCTCCAGCTCGCCACTTGTGTTTGCCTTCACCACCTCGTGAAAGGGGACATCTTCCCGCTCGACAGCTCTCGGTCTCGCAGAGACCTCGGACTCCGTCCATTGACGAATTGGCGGCCACCATCCCGGCCACCTTTTCGTCTCCAGTTCTGCCTGCCACCGTTTCGTCTCCCACCGTTTCACCCCAGCCAGCGGGAGTCAATGCGGCCCAGATGGACTTGTTCAGAGGGATGTTCGAGGCCATGGCGAAATCCTTCGTCCAACAGTTTAAGGCCACGGTTTCTGCAGCCTCTGCAGCTCCGGGACCGACCACCGTAAGCCCCAGGGACCCTGGTCCTGCTGTTGCTCTGCCACCCTCTCGAGGTTCGAGCAGTCACTCCGCCGGCCCGCCGATATCGTCTTGGCGTGGCCCGGACGTTGATGTGACAAGCGCTCAGCCCATCGACCCGCCCAGGCCGTACTGGTGCAGTCCCGATGTGGCTTCGAGAGTCCTCCCTTCATCCTCCGATGATTCCAGTGTGTCCTTGGAGGAGGAGGGGGGATGTCGATGCGGAGAAGACGCCCGACCAGGCTATCGGGGCAGTCGACCCACCGTGTGGTGAGGATCAAAGATCCCTTACTGCTATGCTGACCCAGCTGGGCATGGCGTTGAACCTGCGCGTGGACCAACCACCTCTGGAGGGTGCGGACCAGATGACGGCCAAATTGGACAAAAAGGCCATCCGTCCGGTCCACATCACTATGCTCCCGTCCATGTTAATGTCAGCGAAGGCAACATGGAAAAAGCCCGTTTCAGCCCACTCCGTTTCGTCCAGGCTCGACGGAATGTACAGTCTTGGACGAGAACATCGAGTTTCTCCAGGCGCACCCACTACCTAACTCTCTAGTTGTGAAGGCTTTCCAACATAAGACAGCCGTTAGTGGGTTTCCGGTACCTTCGACTCCGGAGGGGAAGAAGTTGGACTCAGTGGGTCGTAAGTTCTACGCCACTGGTTCACTCTTCCTCAGAGCTGCGAAGTACTCCGCCGCCATGGGCTTGTATCAGTCTCATCTGTGGGAGCCTGCAAAGACCCTCGCCGCGAGACTACCGGCCGACCTCCAGAAAGAACTCGACTCTCTGGCCGAGGAAGGGGATCTTCTGGCGGAACAACAGATGAGGACGGCGAGGCATATCAACGACTATGCTGCCAAGGATATGTCCTCCGCCATCCTGCGGCGCCACACCTTGCTCAGGGGAACTGCGATGACTCGATGAAGAAGCTCATTGAGGAGTTCCCTTTCGATGGCCAAGGCCTTTTTGGCCAAGACACTGACAAAGGTGCTCAACGAGTTGAGGCAGACCAACTCGATGGCCAAATTTCTGGGGCCGGCTCAGCCAACGAAGCCAAGATTTCAGCCCTTTACTCAGCAGTATTGGGGAATCCACAACAACAACAAGGTGGATCGGGTGATCAACCCAGGACTACCTTTTACAAGCAAAGGCGCCAACATAAACAGCGTTACCAGCCATACGGACAGGGTAAACGGACCTACTCCAAATCCAAGTACTGGGTTTGAAGTCACGCAGGCCAAAGCTCTCTCGCTCCAACTCCCATACCTCCCCCTCCGGAGCTTCCTCCAAGTGTGGTCCGGTGTCACGAACGACCGGTGGGTCTTGAAGATCTTGTCCGCTGGCTACGCCATCGAATTCGACTGGATGCCTCGGGTAGGAAAACACCGTTTTACCACCTCGTCCCACCATCTGGAGGAAGAAGTTGCAACCCTTCTCTCCAAGGGTGCCATCGAGATGGTACCATCCACCGATTGGGACAACGGTTTCTACTCGAGGTACTTCATTGTCCAGAAGAAGGACGGAGGCCTCCGCCCAATTCTGGACTTACGTCACCTCAACAAGTGCATCCACACCAGGAAGTTCTGGATGGTGACCCTCCAGACCGTCCTCCCACTCATCAACAAACAGGACTGGTTTACGGTGATAGACCTCAAGGACGCTTATTTTCACATCAGCATCCTCAAGGACCACAGACGATTCCTGCGTTTCAGGATAGGAAACTCTGTCTATCAGTACTGTTGCCTACCGTTCGGTCTGGCCACAGCACCCAGGGTCTTCACCAAATGCATGGCTCCGGTGGCTGCCTTCCTTCGTCAGAAGGGGATCAGGGTCTTCCCGTACATCGACGACTGGTTGATAGTCTCTCCCACCAGATCGCCAGCCGTTCGGGACACGGAATTTACCGTACATCTCATGGAGAGTCTTGGCCTCAGGATCAACTTTACCAAGTTAAAGTTGGAACCTTCACAGCGAGTAGAGTACATTGGAGTGGTACTGGACTCGCTAGCAACCAGGGCTTTTGCCCCTCAGAAACGCTTACTAGATATTACACAGGGAGTAAGCGACTTCAAGAACAAGCCCTTCATCAAAGCAAAGAAAGCTCAGAGACTGCTGGGCTTGATGGCCTCAACAACGGCGGTGATCCCTCACGCCAAGTTGAAGTTCCGGTCCTTACAGTCGTGGCTCCTCCACGAGTTTGACCCGCTCATGGAGAGCTAGTCCACTGTGGACACCAGACTTGGTCGTGTCGTCCTTGCCAGGGGGCTCCAGGCGCCTCATCCTTGAGGATCCATCCTACCTGACTGTCATCTTCATCGTGGGATCATTTCATCCAACTGCCCACCGACCAAGTAAGTGTGAGCTTGCTAATCTCCCAATAGTGCGGATTCACAAACTATACGAAGGAGAAAGTTCGGTTTCACTTACCAGTGATAACTTTCATTCTTCGAGTATATAGTTTATGAATACACACTACCCACCCTACCTCCCCTCTTGAGCTGCACGGATGAGATCATTTGGTTTATCCTGTGCTATGCTTAAGTATGGAACTTAGGTAAAATGGCGGACTAGCGCCTAAGGTTGGGCGGTACGGTGGGCGGTCTTACCGCCAAAACTTTTAGCCAATTAGCTTTAAAGCCTCCGATCGATGTTCTGCCCAGGCGCATAACCCAATAGTGTGTATTCAGAAACTATATACTCGAAGAACGAAAGTTATCACTGGTAAGTGAAACCGAACTTTTTATTCAGATGTTCCCAGGTGAGGAGAGACGAGCATTTGTCCTGCTTCCCTCTTTGTGTCTTTCTTTACCCACCTACATGCCGAAGGCAATTTCTTGAACAAGCGAGCTGCATTTATCTCTGAAAGTTTTCCCTGTTGTTTGTAACATATTGTGAATTATATAAGGAGGATCCTGGGGTAGAGAATGCTCTTCATTTCAGGCAGTCTCCTGCAATGCACAGAATGAGTCAGAACAGGGGTGCCCAAATGATGGCCTGCGGGCCCAATTAGGCCCGTGCATATCATTGATGCAGCCCATGGTGAGTACCCAGGCTCACTGCGGACCGCCCTTCCACCCGCCCCACCACTTGATGTTAGTGGCGACGGCGATCTTGCTTTGTCCCGGCTGCTTCGAGCAGCCTCTGGCTCAGTCCCATCCCCTCTGCAGCCTTTGCCAAAACCGATCGTCGTGTTGGGTAAATTTTCTAAGCCTCCTCTGTTTCAAGATCCATGGCGCTAGAAGAGCCCCCTGGCATGCCTGGGATGACGTCACCACAGTGCACCAGGTTTACCCTTCCAGCGTTGTGGATTTTGAAACAGGAGGTTCCGAAAATTTCCCCAATGTGGTGATTGGCTTTGGCAAAGGCTGCAGGGGGGATGGGACCAAGCCAGAGGCTGCTCGTAGCAGCTGGGACAAAGAGTGATCGCCGCCGCCGCCGCTGACATCAAAACTGTCAGCGGTGGGAGCAGCCCGCCTCTGGTCCCCGCAGCTGTCAGGGGGCAGGACAAGCCCACACAAAAAAAGGTTTGGGCACCATTGGGTCAGAAGGTAGCATGAAAGAGGTCCTGTAACTGTAATATGGGGGGAAATCCTGCTTGCACAGGTGTAGTGTAAAATTATACTTGGCAGTCGGATAATATGATAGTATGATAATATGATGATAATAGTTGCTAGCACAATTTACATTGCAACTGTTGTACAGTGTTCTTTGTGGATAGCACTTCCACTTTAGTGCTTCTGTAACTACTGCAGGTATAACATCATTTTACACCTATATAGGTATAAAGAGGATTCTGTTCAGATTTGTGAAAGCATCATCAGGTAGTCTATTCCAAACAAGAATTTTATCCATTAAATTAATAAATTAGTTTTATGTTCATCCTTTCTTCTGTGGTGAAACTGGGTAAAGTAGATAGCAGCCAGATGGGCCTTCAGGCAGATTCAGCCCTGATTAATTTTGGCAAGGCTAGTACATGTTATAATTCAGCAGAAAGCCTCAGGTGGTCTCAGGCAATGTCAAAATCAGATTACGCCCTGAAGAAACTCATTGTAAGTTAACATTTTCCAAATATGTCACAAAGACAGATAGGATAAGAGAAATAGATACCTTGGCATTTCTTTTTGTGTGTGACTAATGTTACTTGTACTAATGTGCTTGCTGTCACAGAAATAGGGTTCCCATTTTATATTTAACAGTTATTGATTGCAAATAATGGACAAAATCTGGGAGCATAATTTCATAAAATCGTCTAGTAGAATTTCTTGTTCTTGCTGTTGTTTATTTCATTATTTTAAAATTCCCCTTAAATTATAATAGCAGAATGCTAGCAGTATGGAAATATTTGCAAGAATTCAGTTTTGTTTTAACGCATCACTAATGACCTTGAAGTTTAGAGTTCTGTGTTTTTATTTTTAAATAATGTTTATTTCTTTTTCATAGACGTGGAACTGGTGCTTTTAAATCAAGAGTGGGACTGCCTACACCTACTCCTGTGATCAATAGCAAATATGGGCTCAGAGAAACAGATAAACGCTTAAACAGGCTTAAAAAGATGGGTGACAGCAGCAAAAATTCAGACAGCCAATCTGTAAGCTCTAACACTGATGCAGATACCACTCAGGAAAAAGTTAATACAAGTAAGCAAATGGATATAAAAATTTGAAAAGGTTCTTACCATTCACAATTTGGGCTTTTCAATAAATCTTTTATTCATGTTTGGGGTTCATGTTAAAACTTTCAGAGAGATTAAGGAAAACTGAATAGATTACATGAAGTTTGTTTGTTACTACATACACTGGTATACTAATTTCTATAGTCAGTAGAATAATTTATGAGTATAGTAAACCCCTGGTTAATGACGTTTCTTGGTTCCCAACGTTGCGACGTTAACCAGGAAACGTCGTTAACCAGGAGGCACCCCTTTTGTCATCCCCCCCCCCCAACCCTCCTGGACTCAAGGGACCCGGGAAAGAGGATCGAATCTATACACACACACACCAACTCTCCGTTGTTAAAAAGAGAAGAAATCGCTTGGATTTCTTCTCTTTTTAACAACCGAGTGTTGGGGGGTGGATTCGATCCTCTCTCCCAGGTCCCCTGAGTCCAGGAGGGTTGGGGGGACAAAACTGGTCTGTCTCCCCAACCCTCCTGGACCCAGGGAACCCAGCGGAGAGGGGATTCCCACACACACACACCATTTTAAAGAGAAGAAACCAAGCAGTTTCTTCTCTTTAAAAATGGAGTGTTGGGGGAGAAGGGAATCCCCTCTCCACCAGGTCCCCTGAATCCAGGAGGGTTGGGGAGACAGACTCCTTTTGTTCCCCAAAACCCTCCCAGTCCCAGGGGGTCCCTCCCTGTTTCCTGCTCTCTGCTTGCCCAGGAGTGTCTGGGAAGACCTATCCTGAGTTTTTTCTGCCTTCCTAGCACCTCCCTGGCCCACCCAACAGCTGAGAAAAGTTGCGACCGCCATTTCTTTTATTTTTCAAAACAAGATGGTGGTCGCAACTATTCTCAGCTGTTTGGAGGGCAAGGGAGGTGCTAGGAAGGCGGAAACAGTGCAGGATAGGGCCTCCCAGCCACTCCTGGATAAGTGGAGAGCCGGACACAGGGGTCCGAAGATGGCGTTTAAAAAGGTAGGAGACCAAACATGCTCTCCCGGATAACGACGTTAGTTGTTGTCCGGGGGAGTACTTTTCATGAAAAACGCATGGTTAACCAAAAACGACGTCCGAATGCATCGTTAACCAGGGGTTTACTGTATATGTAATCAATTAAGAGTCAGAATTGCAAAAGTAAGCAGTGGAATAAACAAACAAAATGAACACTTTCTTTGATTGATGGATAGATTCATTTCGTGATTCTAAATTTATTTCAGTCATTGATGATATTGCCATTATTATTTTAAACTCTTTAGTAACTACTTTTAATGACTGACTATTATGATTAAAATATTATGATTAATATTTTATTTCTGTTCACTTTGACACATTGTGCAACAGTTAGAAGCCTTATTTATTTTCACATGAAATATTAATGTTGTTTGATAAGAGAGAGAAGTAGCTTCTAATAAAACTCTTACTTTCTTTAATTTTACAGCTAACCGCAAAACATCTATTGGTGTAAAAAAGAATGGCAAGAGTATGACATTAAGAAGGCAGTCTATTTCAAGAATTCCAGCTTCATCAAATTCTACCTCATCCAAACTAACTCATCTAAATAATTCCAGGGTACCAAAGAGACTGAAAAAGCCTGCGAAGCCTTTACTTTCAAAGATAAAGTTGCGAAATCAGTGCAAAAGGCCAGAACAGAGAAATTCATCTAGAAAACTTGAAGTGGGAAACTTGGTTCTTAAAGAGCCCAAAATTGTCCTGTATAAAAGCTTGTCCATCAAGAAGGAAAAAGAAACAGAGGGAGCAGTGAAATTTGCAGTCTCTGGTGGCTGCTTAACACGGCATGCAGCGCGAGAATACAAACTAAATTCAGTAAAAGGTGCTCATGAACCTGGGGAAGTGTCACCCTGTACATATATAACAAGGAGATCAGTTAGAACACGAACGAATTTGAAAGAGACCTTTGACTTAAAGCTTGAACCAAATATGCTAAATAGCTATAAAAACAATTTAACTGGCATGCTAACCCATAGCTTGGAGCAGCAGTCTTGTGTAATGCATGAGGGAGAGCAGGCTCTTGTAACTTCACATAAGGGGGAGGGGAGGTATCAGAAGAGTGACAGGGTTGTGGCCAAAAAGAAATCAAGACAACGAAGACTGGCAAAGCCATCTGTGAAAATGGAGGAAACTGTTCCTGCACGTACCATGCCTGGCCAGGACAAAATGCCAGATTTGATCAGTTCACATTCTGACCTAGGCGGAGAAATGAACACTGTAATGGATTCAGCCATTGGTTATAAAGACTGTATCCCAGCATCTGGTGGTTCCTCCTTTGTGACTTCAGATACTTTCAAAGTCAAAGACCGCTTTAGAACTGCAAAAAGCAAAAAGAAAAGGCGAATCACAAGGTATGATGCACAACTAATTCTTGAAAATAGCTCTGGGATCCCCAAACTGACTCTACGTAGACGGCATGATAGCAACAGCAAGACAAATGACCAAGAAAATGATGGAATGAATTCTTCAAAAATAAGCATCAAGCTAAGTAAGGACCACGAAAAGGATAATAACTTATATGTAGCAAAGCTTAATAATGGATTTAACTCAGGATCAAGTAGTAGTTCGACAAAATTAAAAATACAGTTAAAACGGGAGGAAGAAAATGGGGGAACATATTCTGGTGACTTGCATGAAAATGGGGTGTGTTGTAGCGATTCTCTTTCTTTGTTAGAGTCACGAGTGGAAGTTGATGATTATAGTCAATATGAAGAAGAAACTGTAGATGACTCTTCATCTTCGGAGGAGGAGGAAGAGGAGGAGGAGGATGAATATGAGGACGATTTTGAAGACGATTTTATTCCTCTTCCTCCAGCTAAGCGATTACGGCTTATAGTAGGCAAGGATTCAATAGACATTGACATTTCTTCTAGGAGGAGAGAAGATCAGTCTTTAAGACTCAATGCATAAGCTTACATGTCTTAAATTGAACAGGATGTTCCGTTTTTAAAAAACAAAATTCCAGTGAATTATTCCTTAACTGATGAAATTTCTGAAAATGTTAGCGGAAGCACTTCTTTATTGTTTATTCACTTATATCAACATAATATTGTAGAAAGTGTACAGCATACTGACTCAAGTCGTTTGTGCAGATTTTTATTGTACTTTTTAATAGCCTTATGTGCAATTCTGAGTTAGAAAAATGCTCTGTTGTAAAATAAAGGCTCAAGCAAAATTACAAAAACACCATCAGATTTTTCCATCCAGGATAATTAAATCACAATAATGTGGATACACAATAATTTTTAATTTGTAAGAGCATTATTTTGCTCTTATGTCTGACTAAATATTCTATTAAAAAATCATAGTAGCGACCTATTAAGGTTTTCTAGTATGTTAATATCACCAGCAATGAACTACAGCTTTTCAGTTTATTTGCTAGATGTTTTCCCCCTTGAAGTTTGTCAGTTTTAACACTGTATGCTGTCCCCAGACGTACTGTTTGTGGCCTTTGTTATAGTAGCAAACCGTTGGTTTGAAGTCAAATTGATTTCTTTAAAAAAAAGGTGTTGACATTTTGCTGACTTTTAGTACATTATATGTACAAGGGTAGCAGTATGCAGACTACAAGTTTGGATATGGTGTATTTATTTCTTGTTATGTAAATTAAACCACCTTGTATTTAACACTTTTTCGATACTTTTAGATAAAATTGTTCTTTGCAAGAATGATTGGTGCTTATTTTTTCAAGAACTCGCTGTGAAACAATGTAATTACAACAGGCAGCATTTATCCAATGAACTGCAGCTATCCTAATTGGGATTCTCATAGTTTTCTGTTGCACTTGTAACATACTACAAGGAATTTAAAGAAACTTATTCCCTTTAACTTATGATAGTTTAATTAAATTTAAAAGAAAAACCTAACACAGCTTTTGTTCTGTGGTAACTATAAAAATGTTTTGTCTTTTGAAATCTAGTGTAAAGAACTGAAAAAAATGTACATGTTGTAAATATTTGTGTGTTGTGAGAAATTTTGTCATAAAAATTGATAACTTACCAGAAGGGTTTTTAAGTTTAGAAATACATTCATGCCAATAAATAGGAAATTATAAACCTAGTTTTAAACTCTGACCAGTGGACTTAAAAAAAAACCTTTTGATTAGCTTGCATTTTGAGATTTCAGGAATTTTGTGTGCACTTTTTTAAAAAAGAAAATGTCATATTTTTAGAACTAGAATGAGAAATAAATGGTGATGAAGAATTAAAGCTGTAAAATTAACATTTGTTTGGATATGTACCTCAACTGATTTTAGTTAGACATATAATCAGGGCTGCACATCTTTCGCAAATCTGCAGAGAATTTTGTATGGAATCTTAAAATAAGATACATAATTCCTGAGAGTGTTCAACTTGCTTTCTACAGGTTTATGATGCATCTAATAGTGTATATATGTTTACAGGCAGTTGTTTCTAGTTGAAAGATTTGTATGTACTAAAGTACAGGAGATTGAGCTCTCTTTTGAATGGGAAAGTTCTTGTAGATGTGGAAATTATGACCCTGTGTTATGTCTCCTGTAACAACAGGCAGATGCTGAATTAGAGTTGTATAGCATAGTGACTGTCATTTCCATGCACAACTAGCTGCTCCTTTTCACTATAGGGAGAAAGCATGTCACAGTTTCCCTCCAGTCTTGTGCGGCTTTTCATGTTGTCTCCATGTAGCATTCAGAGGACTGGCGCTGTAGCTTTCATCTTGCTAGAGTAATGGAAAGAATCCATCGCTCTTGCTTGGTAGTAATGAAGGTAACAAAACAAGTTACTTCCTGAAGTGCTTTTGGAGACATGGTGGTTATAGAACCGTGTGAGTTCTGCTTGAGCCTAATCTGGAGAATTGTTGAAGCTGCACAATACATTCTTGTGAAGCACAATTGTTAACTGGCTAGAAAAGCTATTATGCTACGAGTCCTTCATTCCTGCCATAAGTCTCAAACATAAAAGCCAATCAGTAGTACTTCATTCTAAATAAGGAGCCACCATGTACCCACTTATCATTTCAGAGCACCTGCCCTTAGACTTTATTGAAATAGGTTTGTACACAGAACTGTCTATTCCTGGAGAATAGTGGAAATAATGATTTCAGATATCCCAAAATTAGCCTTATGTAGTTCTTATATGCTGGAAGTGGAGTCCTTACTGGATAATGTCAAACAAGACTTCAGCAATCCCTATGGCAAAATTTTGTGTATGGTTTAGAAATTGGGAGTTTTGTGGTTTGAATTAGTAATAAAGTCTGAAATGCTGAAATTCAATTTCAAGTTGGGTACATTTCCAATAACAATTATTTTTATTATTTCAGTTCTATTAAAAACAGGAGCATGGAACTGAAATGAGTTTCTTGCATTTTTTCTCTCTTTTTATTTCCATCCTGCATTGTTACAAGCATATTTCTAATGCAATAAATATAATTGAGATTTATCTGTAATATTTATAGTAATTAATATTGATTATGTTAAAAGAATTTCCTCATCTTTTGCAGTAAGCTTTTGGTATTAAAAATGCTGACCCTTGCTCCGAGTATATAAAATGGAATCTTCAAAATGTATTACAAGAGAATTAGTGTACACAATGGTCAATTTTTTATTTGTGCCAAAAATGATTTGAAATAAATGGGACCAAAGGGGGAAATTTAGAATTTTAAATTTATTAAATACTGAGCTGGCTCTGAACAAGCTTTTCTATTACTATGCTTTTCTTTGTGGTAATTCAGGTTTGCTTACCTCACCATGCTCCATGTAACTAAACAATTGATAGGTTTTGTTTTCAGCATGAATTTGTATCTATTCTTGTGAAGATTAACCTGTCAAGTGTAGCACTAATGGAAACATCTGTACACTTTGCCATCTTATTTTTGGAATAGTCTGGAAGACAGGCAATATTGAGAGTAGTATACATAACTAATGTTATTAGTAGTAGTAATATTGCCATAGATCTATCATGGCAACATAGGGTTTTAACCTTGAATCACCAAAAAGCGTTGGTGGGGGGTTTCAAGACAAGCAATCACAGTTTGGTCAGTGAGTGTTCTACTGTTGTTTCCATTGATTAGCTTCCCATATGATACTTCACGTGAGGAACAGTACAGTTGTTATATAAAAAGCTTGGAGACTCCTGACGACTGAATAATGATCAAAACAAAAAGACACTGCTAATGCAACCCCAAACCAAATACTCCATCATTTGCTTATGGCAGGGAAAACCAACCAATGGATAATAAAAATAAAACATCAAAGGGATGTTCAGAGCAAATCCAATGGACAAGCAAATCCAATGGACTTTCTATTGTCTTCTTGTCGATAGAACTAGAGGGAAGCCAAAGCAGTGGGACTTGATATCCATACTGAGCAAATTGGACATCTTAGGCAAAATACAAAGGAATGGCTTCTTCAACTCTTTAATTACTCCTGGATGAGCAAACAAATCTCAAGGAAACGAAAATACTGTACTGTACTTGATATATTGAAACCAGGCAAAGAACCATCAGATCCCCAAAGTTACAGGCCAATCTCTATATTATTCCATTTATTCAAAGTATGAATGAATGATACTAATGGTCTAGCTCCTAGAATTGGACGCCTTCTAATTCTAAAAAAAGCAGGCTTTGGACTTGGCAAGAGCTGTACAGCTCAACTCTAACCCAGCATACAGAAGATTACTTTGAAACACACAATAACTGGAGCAGCATTTCTTGACCTTACAGTAGCATATGAAACTCCGCCATCACTTCCTGCCTCAAAAGACTACCTCATTACTAAAGATCATGGCCAAACAGAAATAGTTGCTGTTCTGTTTTAATCCTAAAAATGCTTGGTTGAATTTCAAGGGAGGCACAGTTGCTGGAGGAATCAAAGGATCAATGTGCCATATCCTGGCACCATTACTGTTTAACATTTACAAAAGTGATCAACCTATATTCCCATATGTCAGGAATTTCATCTGTGCTGATGATCTTGTCTTTGCAGTGCAAGGGAAACCTTCTGAGTCCATCGAGCACCAGCATACTTCTATCTTAGAACATATTTCCTTATAGTATAAAAACAACCAACTGGAACCAAACCCTTTGAAGGCTTGTGTCTTCCATTTTAAAATTAGAGAAGCAGAGAGGAAGCTCCAAGTTAGATGGAAAGGTAACATTTTGGAACATTGTCCTAATCCAAAGGCCCAAATCCTACTGGTCATTCCTGCTAGTAGAAAATCAACACAGTTGAGACAGTAGGATTTACATAAGTATTGAATCACCATTCAGCAATTTATTTGGTGAGTTGAGATGGATTTGGGCCAAAAAATGGTAATTCAGCAGGATTCTTTGAAAATTGAAGCAGATCTTACCTGCCCATAGATGTCTGTAGTTGGATAAGTGGTTTATTTGTATGAACAAGCAGCAGTTTGCTGCAATCCTAGGCAGGAACTAAACCTCTTGTTAGGTAGGTTGTTCTTAAATATTGGTTGAGTATCAGGGGGGAAACTTTCCTGTAGAGTGGTATGAAAGGGGAACCAATTACCTCAGGAGATGATGATCCAGCATTGAAAGCATTCAAGAAAAAAATTAGACAGTCATCTGTCAGATATACTTTGTCTTGGATTCCTGCACCAAACAGGTTGGGTTTGATGGCCTTATAGGCCCCTTCCAACTCTATGATTCTATGAAAACTTCTCTAGAAGCCTTCCTGGCTGAAGTTAATATTTTTGAAACCATTGTGGTTCAGATTTGCTTCCTAGCTATTTCCCAAGGATACAGCAGTTTAATCTTCCACCTAGCTATGTAGGGGTAAGACTAGAATTGTTTAGACCTGTGATGGCGAACCTTAGCACTCCAGATGTTCTTGAACTTGAATTCTCAGAAGCCCAAGCCGCCATGAATCCACACAAAGGGGTTTACTACAATTCATCTGCCCCGCACCGCTGTCGTCGCTCCCAGAAGCGGAAATAAAACGCGCCTGTTTGGACTTTATCTGAGGTTACTATATCGAATACCTTGAATAATGCCCATTTTTTAAAGCGGGTTTGGACTTTATGCAATGCATCACGTGTGCATGAAAACTGTGACTTTATCCGAATCAGACTTTATCCGAAGTACCACTATATACCAATCCGCAAGAAAGGAGATGCCAAGGAGTGCATTAACTATAGGACCATTGCTGTCATTTCCCATGCATGAAAAGTATTGCTCGAGATGTTGCAACAAAGGCTTTTTATTTTATATGGAATGAGAAATGCCTGATATTCAAGCTGGGTTCTGAAAAGGAAGAGGCACTCAAGATCATATTGCAAATATACGCTAGCTACTGGAACATACAAAATAATTTCAGAAGATCATTCTATGCTTTATAGACTGCAGTAAAACCTTTGGCTGTGGATCATGAAAAACTGGTTTGTAAACTCAAGGCTATACTTGAATAATTGTGCCTCAGTGCTTGAGCTGTATTTTACCCACTTATCTGTTCTTCAGTATGCAGAATATATCAAACATAAAACCGGGCTTGATGCCAATGAAGGAGGAGTGAAAATTACTGGAAGAAACATCAATTAAGATATGCAGATAACACCATCTTACTGGCAGAAAGCAGCAATGCTCGAAAGGACTTATAGTGAAAGTAGAATGCCAAAGCAGTTGAACATTAAGAAGACAAAAATCATGGTTACAAAACAACTACCCAATTTTAATGTTGACAATGAAAAAGTTGAAATTGTTAAAGATTTTATATATGGATTTAATCATCAAACCCAACAGAGACTGCAGTCTAGAGATCAGAAGATTACTAAAATAAAGGGCAGCAATGAGGAAATTGGAAAAGATTAAGTTTATCACTGGAGACCAAGATAATCCACACGCTTGTACAGTATTACTGATCACTACATATGAGTTTGATGGCTGAACAGGAAAGAAAGCTGACAAGAAAAAAATGATTTGTTTGAGATATGCTGCTGGAGGAGAGTTTTATGGATATCTTGGACTGTCAGAATTATGAACAAATGGCTCCTGGAGCAAATCAAGCTTAAACTATATTTGGAGGCAAAGTGCTGGAATAGAGGCTGTCCTACTTTAGGCATTTGATGAAAAGGCAACATTATCTGAAAAAGACAATAAGGCTGGGGAAAGTGGGGTGCAGCAGGGAAAAAGGAAGATTACCGGTAAATATGAGATGAATTGATTCCCTAAAGGGCACCATGACCTTGAGTTTACCAGAGTTGAGGACAGGATATTTTGAAGATCACTCATTCATAAGGTTGCCATTAGTCAAAGGCACCATGACAGCACAACATCATAAATGAGAGTCCAGCCTCTTTTTACATCATGTAAAACAACATAGACCTCTGCCATGACTCATCCTTTTTTCTAAGATTAACAATCACAAACCTACAGTCGTGTCTAGAAATACTAGAACAAGGATAACGTTTTTGGCATGTCGCCTCTGTAATCCACCACAGTGAAGATGAAAGGAAACACTCAAGATGTGAGCAAAGTTAGGACTTTCAGCAATAATGCAAAGGGTGGGGAGGGTGTTAACCAGTCAGGAAGTACAGCTATTGGCAGACACCACCACCACCATCCATTTTTTGGGTGGCTCATAAGTAATGAAACACTAACATCCTCCTAAACAGAAGGATTGCCTTCAACACTTGGTTGAAAATATTTTGCAGTCAATGACTGCCTGACGTCTGGATAAACACCAGGGACCTGGTTCCATTGGCAGTCATACATGTCCATGTCGTAACACTGCCTCCACCATCTTTGACAGATACAGTATGCTTTGGATCATGAGCTGTTCCTTTCCTTCTCCATATTTTTCCTATTATCCTAGTACAAGTTAATTTTGGTCTCATCAGTCCAAAGAATCTTATTCCAGAACTGGGCAGGCTTTTTAGGTGTTTGTTGGCAAAGTCCAATCTAGCCTTTCAGTTCTTGAGTGTTACCAGTGCTTTGCACCTTGCTGTGAAGCCTCTGTATTTCCATTCATAAAACCATTTCTTAACTGGAGATGTGGACAATGACACACCTACTTCGTCAAGAGTGTTCTCGAGCTGGTGAGATACTATGAAAGGGTTTCTCTTCACCATGAGCAAGATTCTGTAGTCATCTAGTTTAGTTGTCTTCCATAGCCTTCCAGGTCTTTTGCTGTTGCTGAACTTGCCAATTACTTCTTTTTCAGGATGTTCAAAACTGATGTCCTGGCCACTCCCAGTGATTTTGCTATCTCTGATGGGTTTCTTTTGTTTTCTCAGCCTAAAGATAGCCTCCTTCACTCACATGGACACCTCTTTGGACTTCACATGGACAGTTCCAGTGAACAGCTACCACATGTAATTGTAATACTCAGAACTACATCAAGGTCTTTTATCTGCTTGATTGGTCATTAGGAACCAGGGAAACAAGCCAGACCTGCCCAAGCAACTGCTTGTCAGCCATTTGTTCCATCATTTATGAGCCAGGGACTGAGGTGGCTCAAGTGGCTAAGACGCTGACTGGGAGGCAGAAGGTCAGCAGTTCAATTCCCGAGTACTGCAGGATGGAATGAGCTCCCGTCTTTGTCCCAGCTCCTGTCAACCTAGCAGTTCAAAAGCAAGAAATTGCAAGTAGATAAATAGGGACCAATTAGGTAAGATGGTAACAGCGTTCCGTGCACTCCGGTGTCTAGTCATGCCTGCCACATGACCATGGAAACGTCTGTAGAAGCAGACAGCGCTGGCTCTTCGGCTTTGAAACAGATGAGCACTGAACCCTAGAGTTGGATACGACTGGCTTTTGAGCAAGGGAAACCTATCAAAAATTGGTGTGTGTGTGTCTCCTAGCGGCTGTACTTCCTGGCTGGTTAATGCCCCGCTTTTGTCAAACCCTTTGCATTAAAACTGATAGTCCTGACTTCACTAACATCTTAAGTGTTTCATCTTCACTGTGCTGGGATGTAGAAGCCACATGCCCAAATAAGTTATCCTTGGTCCAATATTTCTGAACCTGACAGTATCTTTTGCTCATCGAGTTTTGTCTAGTGGTCCCTAGATTTTTTTCTGCCACCTCCCTCCCCAGCTTTAGCAAATTCTCTTTGAGGAGCAACATCCAGTACTGTTTCTGAGTATGGCTGTGCCATAAGGTTTGCATCAAGACATAGTAATACTGGCAAGTTTTTTAAAAATTCAGGATAGTCATCAACATGAAATTTGCCATCTTCACAGTAACTTAACATTGTGCACACTTGGTTGGTGTTTTCATTGTGCATTAGTCACCTCCATCTGAGACCAATCAGCATGTTAGGGTTTGCTTTGTCCCATTGTGCATCACCTTGCACCTGTTTACACTGAACTACAATTTTAATTTTAGTGTTCTTAAAATTAGGAAAGACCCTTTATTTTAAAAATCCTAAATAATTTGATAGCACCAACTAAGCTACACAGAGTCACATTCTCCTTCGTATAGTTTGTGAATCCCCACTATTGGGTTATGCGCCTGCGCAGAACATTGATCAGAAGCTTCAAAGCTGATTGGTCAAAGGTTTTGGCGGTAAGACCGCCCACCCTTAGGCACCAGTTCACCATTTTACCTCAGTTCTATTCTTTCCTCCTCAGCAGCAGGACGATCATTGAGAGCTTCCTCAAATTTTTCTTGTCGATTCCACGGAAAAGACTACTTTTCAGAACAATTTTTTCTGGCAATCTTGTCCCTAGGGCAGGATTGCCACCTCAGTGCTGTTTCTTCTCAGAGGACTCAGTCACTTTTCACTCAGGTCGCTGTTTCCCCCCTCAAGAGGGTGGCGGTAGGCCGGCCCTTCGGGGCATTCTTCTTGAACGTTCTACGTTCTCCTTGCCTTCTCTGGAGAAGACTTTTTTCATGGCTGCAGCTTTTAAGCAGTGCACTTCTTGCCTCAAGAAGTTCCTGGCTTCGGACGGCCACAGTCAGTGTCTTTTTTTGTTTGGGCAAGTCGCACCAGAGTCAGTCTTGTGCGCATTGTAAAAATTTCGCCCACCTTGTGGTCCAAAATCGGAGCAACAGACTCAAGGCACACCTAATGGAGCTCGCCCTGACGCCTACCGCTGCGCCCTCCACTTCTGCCTCCACTAGTGCTCCGCCGCCTGACCGGGCTCTTAAGCCTTCCTCTTCTTCGACTCTCATTCATAAGAAGGATAATAATGGGGAGAAGAAGAAACACAGGACTGAGGTGCGTCACTCTTTACCTCCTAATCCTCGTCCTCCGACTTCTCCTCGACCTTCTACGCCATTCTCCATAGCGAGATGTCCCTCTCTGGGATCCTCTGCGTGGGGTGGCTGTTCCTCCTCAGACTCACCGAACAAGGGCCACAGGGCTGGTGCACCAGCTCGCCCCTTGCTTCTCTCTTCTTCGCCGCCGGCTGGTGAGAGGGGCCATTCCACAATGCGACAGGTTTCTGTGTCTCCCAGGCCGCGTACTCCAACGGTAGACACCCCGGCAGCCACCATTTTGGCTACCATTTCGTCGCCCATCATTCCTCCCACCATTTCGCCTCCCACCATTTCGTCGCCCACGGCTACCGTCACTCCTGGCCAGATGGACCTCTTCAAGACTATGTTTGAGGTCATGACAAAAATCCTTTACTGAACAGTTTAAGGTCACCATTCCTGCGGCCTCTGGGCTCCGGGACCGACCACTGCATGCCCCAGGGATTCTGACCCTGCTGTCTCTCTGCCACCCTCTCGAAGGTCGAGCTGTCGCTCTGTTGGCCCGGCCAGGCAGGACTGGCATGGTCCGGACGTAGAAGTGCTGAGCACCCAGTCCGTCGATCCGCCCAGGCCGTACTGGCACGGACCCGATGTGACTGCCAGGGTTCCTCCCTCATCCTCCGAGGACTCCAGCTCGTCGTCGGAGGAGGAGGAGGTAGAGGTGGATGCGGACAAGACGCCCGACCAGGCTATCGGTGCCATCAATCCACCCAGGGGTGAGGATCAGAGGTCCCTCACAGCGATGCTGACCCATCTCGGAACTGCCCTCCAGATACGGGTCGACCATCCTCCCCTTGAAGCCGAGGACCAGATGACAGCGAAGCTGGACAAAAAGTCCATCCAGCCAGTCCACATAACGATGCTGCCATCGATATTGACCTCCGCCAAAGCCACCTGAAAAAAACCGGTGTCCTCTCACTCCGTTTCGTCCAGACTTGATGGCATGTACCGGGTTCTGGATGAAAACATCGAGTTCTTGCAGGCACATCCCCTGCCGAACTCCTTGGTGGTGAAGCCATTCCAAAACAAGACTGCCATCAGCGGTTTCCCCATACCGTCGACTCCGGAAGGGAAGAAACTCGACACGGTGGGCCGCAAGTTCTACATAACGGGCTCACTGTTCCTGCGTGCGGTCAATTACTCCATGACTATGGGCCTCTACCAGTCCCATCTGTGGGAAAAGGTGAAGATCCTGGCCGCTAAGCTACCTGCGGATGTCCAAAAAGAAGTGGAGTTCTTGTCCACCGAAGGCGACTTTTTGGCTGAGCAGCAGATGCGTACCTCACACCACATTAATGACTATGCGACGAAGGATATGTCCTCTGCAATTCTGTTGTGGGGACAGGCCTGGCTGCAGGGAACTACTCTGGACGATTCAATGAAAAAATTGATTGAGGAGTTCCCTTTTGATGGACAGGGCCTTTTTGGACAGGATACCAACAAGGTCCTGAACGACTTGAGGCAGACCAACTCGACAGCGAAGTTTCTCAGCCTCACCGCCTCGACTCCATCTGCCAAGCCATGGTACCAACCCTTCACGAGCCGCTACCAGGGAAATCCTCAACAACAACCGCAGAATCACGGGACTGGTGATCAGCCCAAGCCCGGCTTCTACCTCACCAGACTGCAGCACGGGAGACAGTGTTTCCAACCTTACAGCCAGGGGAAACATAATGAGGGCAAGTCAAAGTCTCGCATTTGACTTCCCTCAGGCCAAGACTCTCGCTTCATCTCCCGTACCTCCCCCTCCGGAACTTCCTCATGGTGTGGTCCGACATCACGGACGACCGGTGGGTCTTGAAGATCTTGTCCACTGGCTACACCATCGAGTTCGACCAGATGGCTCGGGTAGGAAGACACCGTTTCACTACCCCTTCTCTTCATCTGGAGGAAAAAGTTACAACCCTTCTCTCCAAGAGGGCCATCGAGCTGGTACCATCAACCGATTGGGACAACGGTTTCTACTCAAGGTACTTCGTTGTCCAGAAGAAAGACAGAGGCCTCCGCCCGATTCTGGACTTGCGTCGCCTCAACAAGTGCATCCACACCAGGAAGTTCTGGATGGTGACACTCCAGACCATCCTTCCCCTCATCAACAAACAGGACTGGTTTGTGGTGATAGACCTCAAGGACGCTTACTTTCACGTTAGCATTCTCAAGGAGCACAGATGGTTCCACTGTTTCCGGATAAGGGACTCTGTGTACCAGTTCCCTTGCCTACCGTTCGGTCTGGCCACAGCACCACGAGTCTTCACCAAGTGCATGGCTCCAGTGGCTGCCTTCCTCCACCAGAAGGGGATCAGGGTCTTCCCGTACATCGACGACTGGCTGATAGTCTCCCCCACCAAATCATCTGCCATTCGGGACACGGAGTACACCATTCATCTCATTCAGAGTCTTGGCCTCAGGATCAACTTCACCAAATCGAAGTTGGATCCACAGCGAGTAGAGTACATTGGAGCGGTTCTGGACTCGCTTGCAGTCAGGGCATTTGCCCTGCAAAAACGCTTACTGAACATTGCACAGGTAGTAAGTGACTTCCATACCAAACCCTTTGTCAGAGTGAAGAAGGCTCAACGACTCCTGGGCCTGATGGCTTCCACCACGGCAGTGATCCCTCATGCCAAACTGAAGTTCCGGTCTCTGCAATCGTGGCTTCTCCACGAGTTCAATCCTCTCACGGAGAGTCAGTCCAAACGGTTGTTTCCATCTCCAGAACTGGTGGACCAGCTGGTGTGGTGGACCACACCTCTCAATGTGGCTACGGGCAAGAACCTTTATCCTCCGCAGCCGTCTCTTCAAATTTTGACCGACGCAAGCAACCTCAGCTGGGGAGCCGCTTGCGGGACTCTTAATGGTCAACAACGCCTGGTCTCCACATGAGATTGTCCACCACATCAACTACCTGGAATTGCTTGCCATATGGAAGGCCATGCGGTCCTTCGAGACATCGCTTCTGACAATACCACTGCGATTGTGTATCTGAACAAGCAAGGAGGGACGAGGTCCACTATTGTGTATCTGAACAAGCAAGGAGGGACGAGGTCCACTATGTTGCTTTATCTGGCAGTGCAGCTTTGGGAATGGTGTCTCGAACGACACATCTTTCCAATCGGAGTCCACATCCAGGGCAAGCTGAATGTGCTGGTCGACCGCCTGAGTCGCCTCACCTCGACGACTCACGAGTGGGAACTGGACAACATGGTTTTTCACTCCCTTTGCAAGTCGTGGGGAAGCACGAGCATCGACATCTTTGCATCAGAGTCCAACTGTAAGTGTCCCAGATACTGTACTGCTCCAGGGCGGGCATCGGACTGAACTCCGAGGGTGACACCTTCATGAAATAGTGGGATCAGGACTACCTTTACGCCTTTCCCCTGTTTGTTCTGGTTCAGAAGGTCCTCACCAGGATGTACCAGCAACGAGCGGACGCGATTCTCATCGCTCCAGTGTGGCCGCGTCAACCCTGGTATCCGCTTCTCTTGCACATGTCGTCGCAGTCTCTCACACTGCCGGACTCTCCAACTCTTCTACACATGGAGCAGGGACAACTTCACCACTCAGACTTGCCCAGTCTCCACCTCACCGCATGGAGGATAATCCCAGATTGTCCAGGTCTTGGAACTAGCAAGGCGCCCCTCTACGAGGAAGTCCTATGCCTCCAAGTACAGGCGATTTCGTGCTTTCCTGGATACTCAACAGGTGCCTCCACTCAATGTTGGTCTGCAACACATCATGGCATACCTCCTCCATTTGGTGGAGTCAGGTTTCAGTATTCCATCAGGGTCCATCTGGCAGCAGTAGTAGCCCACTCTCCATCTGGATCTCCTGCTTCTGGTGCCTTCCGCGACCAAACGGTGAAGCGTTTCCTCAAAGATCTATGAAACGCTTTCCCTCCTGTTAAGACTCCAACCGCGCAATGGTCTTTATCTACCGTCTTGAACGCTCTCATTAGGACTCTTTTCGAGCCGATGGCTACTGCGGACGTTCGTCTCCTCACCTGGAAGACTGCGTTTCTTGTGGCCATCATGTCTGCTAGACGAGTTGGTGAGCTGGTTGCTTTGCGGGCAGATGCCCCGTTTATCAAATTCTACAATGACCGTGTGGTGCTCCACGCCGACATCACCTTCTTACCAAAAGTAGTCTCCCAATTTCACATGGCTCAGACTATATCTTTACCAACTTTCTTTCCAAACCCCAACAATGCTCAAGGAAGGACTTGGCACATGCTTGATGTGAAACGAGCTTTATTGTTTTACACCAACAGGACAAGTGAGTTCCGTAAGTCACAGTGTCTGTTTGTTGCCTATGGGGGAAAGTCTAAAGGTAAACCTATCTCTTCCCAGAGGTTCTCCAAATGGATTACATCAACCATCTACCTGGCCTACAAGTCTGCCTCTTTGCCACCTCCTCCACATGTCAGGGCACATTCTACCAGAGCGGTTGCTACCTCCACTGCCTTTTTGGAGGGCACCCCGCTCGAGGTCATCTGTAAGGCTGCCACCTGTTCCAGGCCTTCCACATTTGTCCAACACTACAGGATGGACACCAGAGCCACTGCGGATGCCAGACTTGGTCATGTCGTCCTTGCCAGAGGGCTCCAGGCGCCTTGCCCTTGAGGGTCCATCCTACCTGATTGACGTACTTCTTCCTGGATTCATCTCATCCAACTGCCCACCGACCAAGTAAGTGTGAGCTTGCTAATCTCCCAATAGTGGGGATTCACAAACTATATGAAGGAGAAAGTTGGGTTTCACTTACCAGGGATAACTTTCATTTTTTGAGTACATAGTTTGTGAATACACACTACCCACCCTGCCTCCCCTCTTGAGCAGCACGGACAAGATCATTTGGTTTATCCTGTGCTTGGCTTAAGTATGGAACTGAGGTAAAATGGCGAACTGGCGCCTAAGGTTGGTGGACGGTCTTACCGCCAAAACTTTTGACCAATCAGCTTTGAAGCTTCCGATCGATGTTCTGTGCAGGCGCATAACCCAATAGTGTGTATTCACAAACTATATACTCGAAGAACGAAAGTTATCACTGGTAAGTGAAACCCAACTTTTCACAGCAGAAGTTATATTAACCTATAACAGGTTCACAACCTTTCTGCACCATGGGCTGGTCATGGGCTGGTGGCATGGTTCCTCCTACCGCTTCCGGCGGCGGTGGTGGGTACATTCGCAGTACGATCCCAGCTGTTTTCGCTGCTTGTGTCATTTTCCACAGCGGGAGAGAAGGAGTCACGTTTTTGATGCATTTTCAGCTTTTTTCACTGTTCTCACTGCATTTCTTTTTTTAAAAAAAATTAAAATAATTTTTATTAAACTTTTGACTATAAACATACAAAATAAAACAACATTACATTACATTATAAAGTAAAACACACATAAAAGACACAATTCAAAACAAAACAAAAATAGATTTTTTGATATAAAGAGTATTCCCATATTGGTAAACTTATTATGTTATATATTTCTTAATATATAAATTTGTAGTATATTATTATAACACTATATATGTATAGATACTTACTCTATTATATCTATAACCCAATAATATAAGCTACTCCCAGCATTTCAAAAACATAAAAAAGAAAAACAACAGTGATATCTACAAAGCCCTGGAGATTGCATTTATTTTAGCACTATGTTAATACTTCCAAAAACTCAGTTGATCTGGCACTTTTTTACCACCTTTACTTTTATACAATGTATATTCCACAAATGGTTTCCATATATCCCAAAATGTATTTTCTTTAATTATACCTTTTTTCTGATTCAACTCCCATGTAAGTTTATTATTCAGTGCAATAGTCCACATTTCTTTATACCATTCTTCCACTTTCAACATTAAATTATTCTTCCAATTTCTTGCAATACATTGTCTTGCAATTGTCAAAAAAAAAAGATAATTCTTTTTTATTTGTATCAACATCAATATCCTCAACCTCTGTCAATAAGGCGGTACTCACTGCATTTCTGGTGGTGGCGGTGGCTCTGGGGCCCATGAGCCAGATTAATTGGCACCGTGGGCCGGATTAGGCCCACGGGCCATAGGTTGCGAATCTCTGATCTATAAGGTAGCTATTCTATGACAACTGATCATTGTCCACAGCATTCAGCCACCTTGTGTATCCAGATCTTTTTCCTGTAAATAAAAATGATTTTGAGGGTTGGGGTATTAAAATAATAGATAATTCATTGACCTTCCCCTTCTTTAGTGTATGATTGCGCGTGACTTTTTGGGATTATCCAATTTATACTGACTCTTCTTCTCTCCTTAATTTCTCATACTGCCAGTCCTTCCTTCCTTTCATCCTTCCACTCTGAGGTTCTAGCTGGGCCCTCACTTCCATTTTCCACATAAAATAAGATAAATCTTTATTGTCATTGTCCTGCACGGAATAATGAGATTGGGGGGAAAAACACTTATCAACCCAACAAAACCTAAACAAAATACAACTATACTAAATTATCAACATACTCCTACCCCACATATACACATTTAATCCCTAAAAAGCTCTAAAACTCTAAAAACTATATACAGAAGCTCCCTCATAGACTGCATTGCGCTGCATTCAAAGCCAGAACCGCTTTTGGGTAGAAACTATTTCTCAAGCGTCTGGTCCTGGTCTTTATGACCCTATACCTTCTTCTAGAAGGCAGAAGCTGAAAGAGATCATTTCCAGGGTGTGTATTATCTTGCACAATCTCTACAGCTTTCATATAACACCTGGTGGCATAGATTTGATCTAGAGTGGGAAGAGTACGCCCGATTATCCCCTCCACAGTCTTTACGACCCTGGACAGCATTGTTCTTTCTCTAGCTGTACAACTCCCAAACCATACACACAGACCATAGGTTAACACTCTCTATGGTACAGTGGTAGAATGCCAACAGCAGGTCCTTTGAAAGATTGTTCTTCCTGAGGATTCTCAAGAAGTATAACCTCTGCTGTGCTCTCTTCATCAGATCTTTGGTGTTTGCTCCCCATGTTAGATCATCCCTCAGCTCCATTCCCAGAAATCGAAACACCGAGACCTGTTCCACACAATTCCCTTCAATAATAAGTTGCTGGATGTTCAATTTGCATTTTCTAAAGTCCACAATGATCTCTTTTGTCTTTTTTACATTGAGGAATAAATTGTTTTCCCTACACCACTCCGTCAGCATCTCAACCTCCTTCCTGTAAGCCGACTCGCCCTCCCCAGCAGTAATCAGACCCACCACTGTTGTGTCGTCTGCAAACTTGATGAACTTATTGCTGGGGTAACTGGGAACACAATCATATGTGTAAAGCGTGTACAGAAGTGGGCTCAGCACCCACCCTTGTGGTGTCCCTGTACTTATACTGAGATCCGCAGAGACATGAGAGCCCATCCTGACCCGTTAGGAACGATCTGATAGAAAATCTAGTATCCACCTGCATAAGCATGGCGGAAGCCCCAGATCTAATAATTTGGGCACCAGTCTATGCGGAAGAATAGTATTAAAAGCAGAACTAAAATCTACAAATAACAGTCTCGCATAAGTTCCTTGTTTCTCCAAATGGGTCAGAACAGCATGTAGGGCCGTAGCCACAGCATCCTCTGTGGATCTCTTTCTCTTATATGCAAATTGACAAGGGTCAAGTCCAACTGGTAAACAAGCCATAATACGGTTCCGCACCAACTTTTCAAAGCATTTCATTATGACAGGTGTAAGCGCCACAGGGCGGAAGTCATTCAGACTATCTATGTTAGGTTTTTTAGGCAGAGGTATAATAGTAGAGGATTTCAGACAAGGTGGGACAGTGGCTTGGGCCAAAGACCGATTAAAAATCTTCATAAAAGTTTCTGCCAGCTGTTCTGAGCAGTCTCTCAGTGCCCTACCAGCCACTCCATCAGGACCCATAGACTTGCTCGCATTTATCCCTTTTAATATTCGCCTCACTTCTCCCTCTTCCACCCTGGCAACATTCCCTATGGGGAGTAATGACGATGGCTCTGGCAATGCTGCTGGATCCACTGCTGGTGTCACCTCAAATCGGGCGAAGAAGGTATTCAGCTCCTCCACTAGAGAAGCACTGCTCTCTACAGGCGATGAATTACTGGGTTTGTAGTCAGTAAGGTGCTGGATCCCCTGCCACACTTGCCTGGTGTTGTGACTACTACTCAGGTGATCTTCAATTTTCCCTCTATACACAGCTTTTGCCTTCCTTATACCCCTCTTCAGGTTTGAAGATACAATACCCGGTCTCCAGTTCTAAAAGCAAAGTTTCTGGCCTTCAACAGTCTCTGAACTTCACTCATCATCCAGGGCTTCCTGTTTGGATACATCTTTACTTGCTTTTCCCTGGTGACATTGGCTGTGCAGCCAACTTCCTGTCTCCTTTCTCTTCAGTGTACCACCTTCATTGCCTTGAACTAGTACAACCATTCTTCATTTAGGTGCAAACACAGACAGACTCTCAATGGTTTGATGATACGAATAATTGCAGGGCTGGGGTAGGAAAAAAAATACCACTAATTCAATTGAAGCTGATTCACTCCTTTAAACTTCACCGAATAGCTCATTACTCACCATCTGGGCCTACAATGGGTCACTCCTGGTTTTCTATCTAATAATAATTGTTTGCTGTTAAGTAAATTCTCACTTATGGTGACTCCAGGGTTTTCTAGGTAGAAAATAAACAGAAATGGTTTACCCTTCCCTTCTGGAGGAGGCACTCAGGGACTATGTAGCTACACATGCTGGCTTTTCTCAAAGGTAGGATCCTGCAAGATTCTGAAACCACTGGGCTATCCATCTAGGCAGCTATAAAACAGCACCCTGTGTCTTCCATCCAAGTACTAACCTGGCTTAACCCTGCTTAGCCTTTGAGTTCAGGTATGTTCAGTGATACAGCTGTAGGCACAGGGTGAACCCTATCTAGAAAACCTTTTTTAAAGGTAAAGGTGGCCCTTGCTCGAAAGCCAGTTGTATCCGACTCTAGGGTTCAGTGCTCATTCTGTTTACAGCCAAAGAGCCAGCGCTGGCTGCATCTGCAGGCGTTTCCATGGACATCTGGCAGGCATGGCTAGTGCACGGAACACTGTTTACCTTCCCACCAAAGTGACCCCTATTTATCTACTTGCAATTTCTTGCTTTCAAACTGCTAGGTTGGCAGGAACTGGGGCAGAGATGGGAGCTCATTCTGTCATACAGTACCCAGGTCTCAAGCTACTGACCTGCCAACCTTCCAGTCATCAAGTTTTATTTATTTGTTTGTTTCAATTTTTATGCCACCCACTCAGGTAAAAACCCGACTCAGAGCAGTAAAAACCCGACTCAACCACTTGAGCACCCACAGTCCCACCTTTAAAAAATGTTGCCATAAATTGGGATTGGATTGAAGGCATGTAATTATTATAACTTCTAGATGTAAATTTATTATTTTATCAATTTATCTCCTAGTTCCCAAGAGGACAACTTGTTAAGTCTTCAAACAGCTGCTTCTGTCAACCTCTGTAGGGACTTTCTATTACTACCACATGTCTCCTCCTGTGAAAAATGACAAGAAGCCTTCCGTTTACAATATCCTGTATGACCACTTCTGTGCTCTCTGTTGCTTGTTGTACCTGTTTTGGCAGTTCAAAAATTACTGAAAAGACAGATACTGATTATGTGGCTCCACAGACATAGCATGCTCCCTATTAATTCTGTTTCAGTTCATCCCCATTCTTGCTTTTTGTCGCCCCAAGATCGTCTGTCCATCCAACCAGAGCAGACCGGAGGAAGGCTCTACTTGTACCATCTGCTAGAGGGGCTCGTCTCTCTAGCACAAGAAGGAGGGCCTTCTCTTTGTCCGCACCGGCCCTATGGAACCTCCTGCCAGTTGAACTAAGGCTACAGACGGAATTGCTGCCCTTCAGGAAAGAACTGAAAACCTGGCTGGCGGGGCAGGTGTGGGGCGCTGATGGAGGAGTGACCCCGCCTGCTAGTTGGTCTAATGTAACAGAGTGATTCTCTCTCTTTTTAGTAAGTGTGGGTGTTTTTTTTTAACCAGGTTTTAATGGGGTATATTTTTATTTTAATGGGGTTTTTATCTGTGTTGGTGGTTTTTTTAGTATTGTATGCCGCCCAGAGTCCTTGTGAGCAGGGCGGCTATAGAAATATAAAAAATAAATTAAATTAAATTAATTTTTTCCCCAGAGGCATTCCTGCTCTGTTACTTCTCTCTTACTGAAGAAGGATGGAGAGGTGGTATTCAAGCTGCTGCACTTTCTCTTTTAGCAGGTCAACCAGGTTGCGCTTGCCACAGGTATCACGTTCTACAGCCTCCAGAAGGAACCTTCATGTCTCTGCACATGACTGACATCTAGTTTCTCACACCTTTTCCTATTCTCTATCTGATAGGAGGCACACGGGTTGAAAATGAGTCCTTTTTACCCCAGTGGGAACGAGAGCATAACCAGAGGCGACACTAGGCTGTTTCAGTTACAATTAATAGAAAATTTTATTTAAAGTTATTGTAAGGAACAAAGAGAATTAATAAATATATTTTATTAGTTCAAACAAGGTGAAACAGGTTCAGGTAGAAATCAGAACAGTGACATTCCATGAAGAATAATAACATTCAAAAAAATCAAACAATTCTTACATACAAGAATTTTCCCTGGCAAAGCAGACTTTGATTCCATTCTTCACTAGAGCCATCTAAATAGATACAATGGTAAACAAACTAAATAAACTCTTTATACCAGATATCTGTGGTATGTAAAATCAAAATTTACGAAATGAGCAGATGCTTGAAATGTTAACTAGACTTTCTCCAACCCTGCCTTTAGAAGCAGGCCTAAAAAGTTCTCAACTACCTGGCAACAGAGCTGACAGATTAGTAAAGGTAAAGGTCACCCTTGCTCGAAAGCCAGTCATATCCGACTCTAGGGTTCAGTGCTCATCTCTGTTTCATAGCCAAAGAGCCAGTGCTGTCTGCTTCTGCAGACGTTACCGTGGTCGTGTGGCAGGCATGACTAGACACTGGAGCGCACAGAACACTGTTTACCTTCCCACCAAAGTGGTCCCTATTTATCTACTTGCAATTTCTTGCTGCTAGGTTGGCAAGAGCTGGGTCATTGATGGGAGCTCATTCTGTCCTGCAGTATTTGGGTATCAAACTGCTGACCTTTCGCCTTCCAGTCAGCGTCTTAGCCACTTGAGCCACTGCAGATTAAAATATGATTAAAACAGAAACTAAAATATATCTACCTAATCCTGTGGAAAGATGCAGAAGGCTTGGTCCCGTAGGTCTGGATGGCTACATTCAGCAGGGCCTCCTCCTAGATCCCAGATGGGGGGTCCTGGAAAGGCTACTCAGGATAATTTGGATAGAGAGGAAGATGGGTCAGGGAGAGGCAAAATGGGAAAGGGGGATTTGGAACCAAAAGAAATTTTGAGGATAGTATTGAGAGGTGAGAAAATAAGAGGAGATTGACCTCTTTCTTAGGGTTCAGTGGGTTTTTATTCCATTGACACCCTCAAAGTTTTCTGCTTTCTGAGTGGCTCCTCCACTTTCTTCCTTAGTTTGCTGACCATAAGATGGTTCTCCATTGGTGAATAACATGGTGGGACCACAACCTGTGGAGGATAGTTTTCTAATTGTTTTCAGTGATTGACCTAAACCCAGGCACCTTATTTTGGTACACACAACATCCCAGGCTCATGGGGTAACAACTTTCCAGCAGCCTTACATTTTATGTATCCATTTCCACACTGGCCCATTGTTTCGGGCTCAACACAGTTGTATCGCCACCACTGAAATTCCCAGCTTCTCATTTTCCAGGCAGCTATGCTTTTCTGCCCTACATGAGAGCCAGACCGAGTATCTAAGCATCCATCGTTTTGCCCCTTTTTCTGGTTTGCTCTTCTTTCGAGTTCTCTGTTCCTGACATCTAGGTCTCTTGAGAATAGGACCTGAGTAACACTGATGAGATTATGACGCTCATACAAATAGCCTTCTGAATGGCCTTAAGCATAGTTTTGGAAGAGGAAGGGAGGACAGCTATGCTACTGTAACTCTGTAGACTGCTGGTAAAAGCAGCCAAGGATGGGGTGTCAGGCTGGGTTGTAGAGATTGTTAACTCCTCTCCCTGGGAGGTAGAATACCTGTCCTTTGGTGTATTTCGGGCTGGTTTAACTCAGGTTTATTGCATCGTGGACAGAGGGAACATGCGGTAATGGCGGATCGATAGCTCTTTATATACTGTAGTAATACATTTGAACGTGGTTGCATGGTAGCCCATTGGCTACTGTCCGCGTGACGTCATTGCTGGTCACGCCCTTCTTGTCCAGGTGTAGGTGTGGCGGGAAAGCTTCCCGCGCTGTTGCCATTGATGAGTTTGGACCAAGAGAGCTTGGACGCTCGCTGCTGCCAGCTGGTGGTCATTAGCTCGCGTCCTATTACAGGGTTCATATGATACAGGTGAAGGTTACATTGTTGCTATAGGCAAGGTTACATTTGGTTCAGATACATTGTAATCCATGTGGAAGATAACCCATTAGAACACAACACCCCTCCCCCCTAGGATGAGACAAGGTCTCGAGCCCACACTTAAACAGACTCCCCCCCCTAGGAGACAAAGTCTCTCAGCCAAGATGGCTTATTTCGAACACGCTGGGGTCTCGATGCAGGCTGCCTTTCCCCGGGTTTGCTACCTTTTCTTTGTTCCCTGGTTTCCTGTCCTGTAATTGGAGAGGGAGACTCGTTAGTGACTTGCCGCGGCTCCGCGGCGTTGTTTGGAGGTGTGCTCTTTCTTAGGGAATAACCGGGGGCACTGGGGGCTAACGAAAAACCCCTCTTCTCGCTTGGATGGGTGGGGGAACACTCCTGAAAACCCCCCCGGCTCGCCAACTCAAAATCAAAATTACCTTCGGGGGCAGCGGTCGCGAACTCCTCTCCCCCTTCCCCGGCCTCTGATAGGACTGGCGTATCAAAAGGGTATGAGTCGGGGCCGCTGCTTCTTCCTTCCCCCCTTGCTTGGGACTGTTGTCCGCTGCTGTCTCCCCCTTGAGCTAAACGGGTGGGGGAGAACCCTAACGCTGAATCTTGTTGCTGCGCCCCACTGACTGGCCCACTCACTCGGTGCCTCAGTTGGTCTGCGTGCCTCCTCCAGAGGAGGCCGGTGTTAGTCTCGACCCGGTACGACACTGGCCCCGTTTGTTCTACAACCGTCCCTGGTACCCAGGCTGGCCCTGCGCTGGCGTAGTTCCTGCAGTGAACAGGGTCGCCGGCGGCGAAACCTTTCGAGACTGCCAACCCTATGTTTTTCCCTTTATCCTCGACTCTCGTCGGGTCTAGCCTGGACAGGATCGTGGTCAGTTTTCGCCGCATCAAGAGCTCCGCCGGCGAGTAACCTGACGCCAAGGGGGTCACCCTATACGCTAATAAGAACTGACATACTTGGTGATTTAGGTCCCCCGGGCCCATGCGCCGCAGCGCATCCTTTGTTGTACGCACCAGCCGTTCCACTTGGCCATTCGTGGCCGGGTGAAACGGCGCGGATGTGACATGCCTAATGGCGTTTGCCTCCATAAATGCCCCGAACTCCGCGGAGGTGAAACAACTAGCGTTATCGCTGACTAAAGTGTCGGGTAAACCGAACGTGGAAAAGACTCTCCTCAGTTGACTAATCGTAGTGGCGGAGGACGTGCTCTTTACTGGGATAACCTCCAGCCACTTGGAGAACGCATCCACCACCAGGAGAAACATGGTTCCCCGGAATGGGCCAGCGAAATCTACGTGCACTCTGGACCATGGCCCCCTTGCTGTGTCCCATTCCCTATGCGGGAGACGGGCCGCCTCTGGTCGGGATCCCTGGCATGCCTCACAAGTGCCGACCATGTGCTCAATGTCTGTGTCTAGCTGTGGCCACCAAAAATAACTCCGGGCCAGCGCCTTTGAACGAACGATGCCCGGGTGGCTGACGTGCAGCAGTTCGAGCACCCTCGGACGCAGGGACGTAGGGACCACCACCCGTTGACCCCACAACAGGCACCCCCTTTCTAGGGACAACTCTAGTTTTTTCCGAAAAAATGGGTCGAATTCTGTGCCTGGGGACGATGCCGGCCACCCCTTCTGTACCCATGAACTAACTTTCTCCAGCGTCCTGTCCTTGCCTGTCGCCCTAGCAATGTCGGCTGGTACTATTGGGGGTGCGTCTAAGACCTCAATTAGCAACACCTGGCGGTCTCTTTCTACTCTCGCCTTTTGGTCGTCCGACAAGGGCAAAGGAGATCTCGAAAGTGCATCAGCATGGCTGATCTCCTTTCCGGGCCGGTACTCCAACTCGTGTTGGTATGCGTTGAGAAAAATAGCCCATCGCAGCATCCTCGGGGACAGGATCTGCGGCGTGGGCTTGCTTGCCGTGAAAATCCCTAACAGGGGCTTGTGATCAGTCACGATTTTGAACGGGCGGCCATACAAAAAATCGTGAAATTTTTTGGTTCCGGCTACTATTGCTAATGCCTCCCTGTCGGTTTGTGCGTAATTGCGCTCCGCTTGGGACAGGGACCTTGAATAAAACGCTACCGGGGCCTCCCTTCCGTCATCCAACACGTGGCACAGCACCGCCCCCACCCCCACCGGGGATGCATCACAGACTAAGACCACTGGCCGTTTGGGGTCGAAATGCGTCAGGATTGCCTCAGATGTTAAGAGTTGCTTTAGTTCTTTGAACGCCCTCTCGTGCTCGTCACCCCACATCCATGTCTCCTCCTTTTTAAGTAACCGATGAAGCGGTTCTGCCACGGACGCCTTCCGTGGGAGGAATGTATGGTAAAAATTGAGGAGCCCCAGGAATGACTGTAACTCGGTTTTGGATGTGGGGCGAGGGGCCTTCTTTATGGCTGCTACTTTGGATTTAGACGGCTTAATTCCCTCGGGTGTGATCCGGAACCCTAAAAACTCGACCTCAGTTTCGAAGAAAACACATTTGTCCTTCCTCAGTCTCAGCCCCGCTTTCTCGAAAACAGTTAGTACTTTATCCAATCTCTTTGCCAGTTCGGCCTCACTCCCCCCTGTTATCAACACGTCATCAAAATAAGGCAACACCCCCTCCACCCCCTTCAGGAGGCGTTCCACAAGCGACTGAAAAAGGCCGGGTGCCGAGTTCACGCCGAACTGTAAGCGCGACACCTGGAACGCCCCTTTGTGTGTAACTATCGTTTGTGCCGCGGCCGTGGCGGGAGTTACGGGGAGTTGCTGATAGGCTTGCGCCAAATCGAGTTTAGCGAAACACTTTCCCCCATTCAGCCTTGCCAAAAGGTGGCTGACCACCGGCACCGGGTATGCATTAGGGCGGATCGCCTTGTTAATTGTACACTTATAATCAGCGCAAATGCGCACCTCCCCGTTGGCCTTCAGAGCTGTTACAATTGGAGTTTCCCACTCCGCGGAATCAACAGGAATAAGAATCCCCTGGCCCACCAGTTTGTCCAGTTCCGCCTCTATTTTGTCCTTGAGTGCGAACGGCACCCTGCGCGGTTTGAGTCTTATCGGGCGGACCTCCGGGTCTAGGTCGAAGGCTACAGGGGGTCCCTTGAACTTTCCAAGTCCTTTTTCAAAGACGGCGGGATGCGCATCGCAAACCGCTTGTATTGGGTCCGCTCCCACTGTATGCACTCCCCCTATGAACAAGCCTAAGGGCTGAAACCACTGCGTCCCTAGGAGGCTACAACTCCCCCCCTTAAGGACAACTAGGGGCAGTTCCGCAGAATGTCTCTTAAAGCTGACCCGAAACTTTCCGACCCCCAACACCGGAATGCTGTTTCCCTGTACATCTCGTAGCGTGGACCTCAACGTTTTAAGTTTGGGCCGCACGTGGGGGTCGATTTTCAAGAACTCTTTCTGGGGAATTATAGAATAGGAGGACCCCGAGTCAATTTCCATCCTAATAGGGCCCCCTTGTACTAGTACCTCAACGAAGTAATGGGACTGTCCCGCGGACACGCTGAACACGGGGGCGTCGTCCTCGCTGTCGTCCGAGACGCGGCCCACGCCGTCCTGCTTCCTCGTGGTCTGGGCGCCATCTTTGGACCTCGCTGGACGGTCCGGTCTGGTCGAACGGTCTTGTGACTGCCTCCGGCCCTCCTTCCGTTTTCTGCATGCCCTGGCGATGTGCCCCCGACGGCCGCAGGTGTAACACTCGGCCTTTCTGAATGGGCACCTCGCGCGCTCATGGGCCGCTCCGCAACCATCGCAGCGGCGCCCACCTTTTCGGACCTTCTGGACCTCCTCGCCGTCGCTGCCTTCCGTAGACGACTTTGAGGCCCGTCGAGTTGCGTGCACCGACTGTCCGGACTTCCCGTGCACCGAATTTTCCGCCTTGCCGGCTCTAGGACGCCACTCACGCCACTGGTGCATCTCGTCCACTCCAGCATTCGTGGACTCCGCGGCTTCCGCGGCCTCTACGACCTCCGCCAGCGTGGGTGGCGGCTCCTTGTTCATCAAGCTGCGCTGCACCTCCTTGTCCTTCAGGCCACACAGCACGCCGTCCCTGAGGGCCATCTCTAGGTTGTCCCATCTACAGGGGCCGGCGGCTATCCTCATGGCGGTCACGAATGCCTCAACCGACTCGTCCGGCGCTTGGACTCGCCTCCAAAACGCGCTCCGAGCGGGAAACATTGCCCTCGAGGGTCGGAAGCGCTCTCGCAGCAGCTTCATGATGTCGTCTGCCTTAAATTCGCTCACCTTCTTCGGAGCGATGATGCCCACCAGCGTCCGCTTGGTTTCTAACCCAAGCATTCTGGTGAGGATGGCCCTCTTCCTCTCCTCGTCGTCTTCTTTGACTTTGAGTTCCACCAGTGCCGCCTGGAAGTCCATCTCAAACAGCTCCCAGTCTTGCGGTTTGGTGATGTTGAACCCGCTCTGTGCCCTGGCTGTTCCTTGGGGATCCATCATCCCATCCTCGTCGCCAATTTGGTGTATGAAGACCAAGACACAGGACACAGCCTCGGGCTGGTTTAACTCAGGTTTATTGCATCGTGGACAGAGGGAACATGCGGTAATGGCGGATCGATAGCTCTTTATATACTGTAGTAATACATTTGAACGTGGTTGCATGGTAGCCCATTGGCTACTGTCCGCGTGACGTCATTGCTGGTCACGCCCTTCTTGTCCAGGTGTAGGTGTGGCGGGAAAGCTTCCCGCGCTGTTGCCATTGATGAGTTTGGACCAAGAGAGCTTGGACGCTCGCTGCTGCCAGCTGGTGGTCATTAGCTCGCGTCCTATTACAGGGTTCATATGATACAGGTGAAGGTTACATTGTTGCTATAGGCAAGGTTACATTTGGTTCAGATACATTGTAATCCATGTGGAAGATAACCCATTAGAACACAACATGTCCAGTTGAAGAAGACAATTATATAGCCCATGATGGTGAACTTCGGCACTCCAGATGTTCTTGGACTTCAATTCCCAGAAGCCCAAGCACCCTGTGAATCCACATGAATGGGTTTACTGCGATTAATCCGGCCTGCGCTGCCCTCATCGCTCCCAGAAGCGGAAGTAAAACGTGCTCGTACAGAAGACTGAATGAGGATACTGTACTTTTCCCCCTTCTTGGAGGTTAGTTGCTCTGTTGCATATTGTCTTGCCTGCCAATTTTCTCCTCCTTTTATGTGCCTCTTTGCTCTAATTCTTTTTCCTTTTGCATCATCCATTGAAGGACTTAATGTGATGAATATGGCATAGATTTTCCCCACTCCAGACCCTTTTAACTGCAGTAAACTGATTCATGTGGATTCACAGGGTCCTTGGGCTTCTGGGAATTGAATTGCAAGAACATCTGGAGTGCCAAGGTTCGCCATTACGGATGTAGCCCATCCTGAAGAAGTCCAAACTGGTGACTGACTATTTAAACAACTATTGTCTAGTTGACAACATTCCTTTTATGGGGAAGGTGGTGGAGAGAGTGGTTGCAGACATGTTGAGGTTGTTCCTGGAGAATACTGATTGCCTCAATCAACACCAGTCTGGCTTAAGAACATAAGAACAGCCTTGCTGGAACAGGCCACAGCCCATCCAGTCCAGCATTCTGTCTCACACAGTGGCTCACCATTTCCTTCAGGGTATTCCCAAGCAGATGCCTGTTTAGGATTCCCTGGAAATGATATTGAGAGATATCCTGCCTATCTCTCCAACCCGGAGGTTGTCCTTAAGTATCCATAATTATAGCCATTGATACTCTTGTCCTCCATGAACTTGTCTAATCCTTTCTTAAAGCTGTCAAGACTGACAACTGTCACCACTTCTTCTGGCAGGGAGTTCCATAGACCAGTAATCCTCTGGGTGAAAAAGTACTTTCTCTTATTTGTTTGAGAACTAGTACCCAAAAGTTTCATGGAGTGTCCCCTAGTTCTAGTGTTATGCGATAGGGAAAACAGTTTTTCCTTATCTACTTTGTCCACACCGTGCATGATTTTATAAACTTCAATCAGGTCACCTCTTAGACGTCGTCGTTCAAGAGTGAAGAGGCCCAACCGTTGCAGCCTCAGATGGTAAGGAAGGTGTTCCAGTCCCCTAATCATTCTGGTTGCCCTCCTCTGCACTTTTTCCAGCTCCATAATATCCTTCTGGAGGTATGGCGACCAGAACTGTACACAGTATTCCAGATGGGGCCTCACCATAGATTTATAAAGAGGCAAAATGACACTTGCTGACTTATTTTCTATACCCTTCCTAATGATCCCTAGCATTGAGTTTGCTTTTTTCACTGCTGAGGCACACTGGGTTGACACCTTCATTGAGTTGTCCACCAGGACACCAAGGTCCCTTTCCTGGTTTGTCGCAGAGAGTTCAGACCCCATCAGTTTATAAATGTAATTGGGGTTCTTTGCCCCAACATGCATCACTCTGCACTTACTAATGTTGAAACTCATTTGCCACTGTTTTGCCCACTCCCCCAGTGTCGAGAGATCCCTCTGGAGCTCCTCACAATCTCTCACAGTTTTCACTACCCTGTATAATTTAGTGTCGTCAGCAAATTTGGCTACCTTGCTTTTTACTCCTACCTCTAGATCATTTATGAAGAGGTTGAAAAGCAGGGGTCCCAGTACTGAACCTTGGGGGACCCCACTCTTTACTTCCCTCCACTTGGAGAAGTGTCCATTTAGTGCTACCCTCTGTTTCCTGTCCCTTAGCCAGTTGCTGATCCAGGACAAGACCTGTCCCTTTATTCCATGACTGGTAAGTTTATTCAAGAGCCTTTGGTGTGGGACCTTGTCAAAAGCCTTCTGAAAGTCCAGATAAACAATGTCAACTGGATCCCCCTTATCCACATGCTTGTTGACACTCTCAAAAAATTCCAACAGATTAGTGAGGCATGATTTGCCCTTGCAAAAGCCATGTTGGCTCTCCTTTAGCAGCACCTTCTCTTCTATGTGCCTATTAATTCTATCTTTTAGGATGGTTTCCATCACTTTACCTGGGACACATGTCAAACTGACAGGTCGGTAATTCCCTGGATCACCCCTGGATCCTTTTTTGAAAATTGGTGTTACATTCGCTACCTTCCAGTCATCAGGCACAAAGCCTGATTTGAGGGAAAGATTATATATTTTGGCTAGGAGATCAGCAATTTCATCTTTAAGTTCCCTGAGAACTCGTGGATGGATGCCATCTGGTCCTGGTGATTTGTTAGTGTTTAGTTTAACAAGACATGCAAGGACCTCCTCCCTGGTTATTTCTATCTGGCTTAATTCTTCGGTTTCACTCCCTACGAAGATAGGCTCTGTTTTGGGCATGTGGCCTCTGTCTTCTTCAGTGAATACTGAAGCAAAGAATTCATTGAGTCTCTCTGCAATCTCTGTTTCCTCTTTAATAATCCCTTGCCTTCCATTGTCATCTAATGGTCCAATGGCCTTCCTAGTTGGGTTCTTACTTCTAATGTACTTAAAGAAGTCTTTGTTATTTCTCTGAGTATTTTTAGCTATACGCTCCTCAAAGTCTTGCTTTGCTTTCCTGATTGTTGCCTTGCATTTGTTCTGCCAGAATTTATGTTTTTGCCTGCTGTCCTCATTCGGACAAGCCTTCCATCTTCTAAATGAGCTTTTCTTGCTCTTGATCACTTCCCGGACAGCTCCTGTAAGCCACATTGGAGTCCTCTTGGACCTGGCAGTGCCCTTTTTCCTTTTGGGTATGCATTCCAATTGAGCCTCTGTTATTGTTTTTGTAAACAGCCTCCATGCCTCTTGGAGTGTTTGGACTCTCTCAATTTTCCCTTTCAGCTTCTTTTTTACTAGTTTCCTCAACTTTGGGAAATTTCCTTTTTGAAAATTTAAGGTCTCTGTGTTAGATTTTATCAGTGACTTGCGGTCTCTGATCAAGTTAAACATAATTGAGTTGTGGTCACTGTTCCCTATTGGATCAGTCACATTAACATCTTGCACCAGATCCTGAGTATTACTCAGGATCAAGTCAAGGATTCTTGTACCTCTAGTTGGGTCTTCAACCATCTGTCCCAGGGAACAATCATTTAGCATATCTAGGAACTTTGTCTCTTTATCATGTGCTGAACAACAGTTCACCCAGTCTATGTGAGGGTAATTGAAGTCCCCCATTATAACCAGGCTTCCCTTCCTGGATGCCTCCTTTACAACATTCTCCAACTGCCAGTCTCCCTCAAGAGTTTGGGTCGGAGGCCGATAGTATATGCCTACTGTTAGACCATCCTTGTGGCCTGGTACTCTTACCCACAGAGCTTCTAATGGTGACTCCAAATCACCTAGATATTCCAATTCATACGATTTTATCACTTCTTTGACATACAAGGCCACACCACCTCCCATTTGCCCCTTCCTATCCTTCCTGTACAGTTTGTAGCCTGGGATAACTGTATCCCATTGGTTATCATCCGTCCACCAGGTTTCAGTGATACCAATAATATCAATATTCTTATCTATTGCTAAGTATTCCAGCTCCCCTATTTTGTTCCGGAGGCTTCTGGCATTTGTATACAAGCATTTATATATGCTTTTCTGACACAGTCTTTTGTGTCCAGTTGCATTGTTAGACTGCCTCTTGCATCCTTCTGCTAGAATGCTAGTGACTAGCTCCTCGCTCTGCTCAGTAAATTTTGCATCCTCCTCACTACTCAAGTACACACTTTTCCGAACCGGATGCTGCCCAGCTCCTGTCGGCTTTCCCCCAGTTATCAGTTTAAAAGCTGCTCTGCAGCCTTTTTGATGTTGAGTGCCAGCAATCTGGTCCCATCATGGTTCAAATGCAACCCATCCCTCCTGAACAGATTTGGCTTGTCACAAAATGTTCTCCAGTTCCTGACAAATCTGAAACCCTCCTCTCGACACCACCGCCTCATCCACGCATTGAGGCTTCTGAGCTCTGCCTGCCTGGTAGGTCCTGCACGAGGGACAGGCAGCACTTCTGAAAATGCTACCTTGGAAGTCCGGGACTTCAATCTTCTTCAATCTGCTTCAAGCCATGGTACAGAGATGGAATTGGTTGCCCTCCTTGATGACCTTTTGAGGGCAGCTGACAGGAGTGGGTCCTCCCTGTTGGTTCTCTTAGATCTCTCAGCAGCCTTTCATACCATCAACCATGATGTTCTCCAGGCCAGGCTCACTGGGAGAGATATTAGGGGCCATGCTTTTGTAAACTGGGACTGCAGCTTGACGAGTCTCTGACCATGGAACAACAAGTGTCACTAATGATCAAGTCCACATTTTTCCACATATGATGCTTTGTCCAGCTCCTCTCATTCCTGGACAGGGAGTCCCTTTTGACATTGACCTATGCTCTGGTAATCTCCAGAATCGACTATTGCAATGCAATCTATGTGGGGCTACCTTTGAGGCTGGTGTGGAAATTGCAACGGGTGCAAAATGTGGCAGACAAGATGATTGTTAGTATTGGTCATTTTGACCATCTCACTCTGGCCTTGGTTAGACTGCATTGGCTACCTGTTGTGTTCTGTGCCAGATTCAAAGTGCTGGTAGTCATCTATAAAGCCCTTAATGATTTGAGACCATGCTATCTGAGAACTTAAGAACTATACCCGTTTCACCCAAATGTTTACACTTTTGGTGGTCATCCCTAAAAATGTTTATATATATATATATAAAAGTCAGTGGGAGCCCCTAGGCTAGGCTGTGGAACAAACTACCAGCAGACATTAGAGCTGTTCCAACTTTGCTGTCATTTTGAAAATTAATGAAAACCTTCTTGTTCCACACAACCTTCCCTTATTAACCTGCCAATGATGGAAATATATGATGTATAGTGTAATGTGGAAAGATTGACTGGTTCCTGTACTGATTGTTTTAAGAATGGTAGATAGATAGATAAATCTTTATTGTCATTGTCCTGCACAGAACAACAAGATTGTTGTGGTCACTGCTGACACCAGTGAGGTTTGTTTGTTTTTGTTCTATTTTCATGCTTATTATTTGTTATTTACACAATGTTTTATAAATGTTTATATTTGATTTCAACTATTTTAAGCCACCCAGAGTGGTGACTTTTCCAGATGGGAGGGGTAGAAATGTACTGAATGAATGACTGAAGTTATTTACAGCTTGATCACCCTACTACTAATGAACCATTGTCATGTATCTGTATCTCTACATGGTCATGAGGCCAGATATGACTATGACAGTCATGTAGTCTCATTTTTGTGTTTGAGGAATTAGATTTGATCCACAAAAGCTTACATTAGAATGCAGCAATTTGCCATTTTTTGTCTCTTGTGGGTTTTTGTTGGTTTGGTCTGGTTTTGTGCTTTTTTTGACAACTCTAAGAAAGTCGCTAAGACGCTGACTGGGAAGCGGAAGGTCAGCAGTTCGATTCCCGAGTACTGCAGGATGGAAATGAGCTCCCGTCTTCGTCCCAGCTCCTGCCAACCTAGCAGTTCGAAAGCAAGAAATTGCAAGTAGATAAATAGGGACCACTTCGGTGGGAAGGTAACAGCGTTCCGTGCGCTCCGGTGTCTAGTCATGCCTGCGACATGACCATAGAAATGTCTGCAGAAGCAGACAACACTGGCTCTTCGGCTTAGAAACAGAGATGAGCACTGCACCCTAGAGTCGGACACGACTGGCTTTTGAGCAAGGGAAACCTTTACCTTTATCTTTAAGAAACACAAGACAGTTGATATAAATTAATAATCGTCTTGTACAGCAGATGGCAGTAATATCCTAAGGCTAGATATGTTTCTCCACAGGGACTTTTACATGGAGGGAAATGGCCTTTGTTTGACTGGTACAAAGAATTTGACAGGTACCATGGCTGTCCATAGGGCCAGTAAGATGCCACCCTCATCTCAGGATACCCTCAGTCGTCCCACTCATGTCTGCTTTTTTACCAGAGTTTGGGGGGAGGTTGTTTCTGCATGTAGGAATGGTTACTTGTGTGTGTGTGTGTGTGTGTGTGTGAGAGAGAGAGAGAGAGAGAGAGAGAGAGAGAGAGAATGAAGGTGTTCTTCCCACATGTATGTTTGTCTGTACAAATATTAACCCGCTGTTGGTTGTTGCACCTTCCACCCCACCAACCACACTGCACACCAGTCACCACTGCTTGGGAAGCAGATTGATCCCCCTCACTTGAAAACCTTCCATTCCAAACCTTATTGTTATTGTTCAGTCACACATTCGATTCAGACCCTTCGCGACCCCATGGGTCACTGCCCTCCAGGCACCTCTGTCCTCCACCATCCTTCTCAACCCGCCCAACTCTGTGCCCATTGCATCAACAATACCATCTAGTCATCTCATTTTCTGCCACTTCTTTCTTCTTTTGCCCTCAAACTTTCCCAGCATCAAGGCTTTCTCAAGTGAGAAGAGAGGATTCTCAAGTCTCTTCTCACTTGATGTCCAAAGTACTTTAGCATCATCTCCACTATTTGACCAAACCTACAGCTATGCACATAAGGAATGTTTATTTCCTTTATTACGGCAGATGATATTCCACAATTCGAAAACAGATTCTGTTGCTGAGCCCATGTTACTCTGCAACAAATTATTAAATCCTGCAGCCTCAGTTCTTACTTAAAAGGGCTTTCTTATGACCCATTTCTTGCCTTGACAGGTTAAGTATTAAATAGATGTGCAAATACTTATGAGGAGAGCATCTCAGCTCTGTAGGCAATGCAAACAATCCAAAGGAAAAACAATTATTACTGTTTTGGGTGCGGTGTCATAATTTGACCAAGTGACCTCCATCCAAAGTTCTGTTTTGTCTTTTCTTCAAGTTCTGGTGGAGAAGTCTCTTTTCCAGATGAGAAAAAAATTAATTGATTTTAATTCTTGAGAGGAGAAGGGGGAGAGAAACCAGAATGGGAAATTAATTTAGGATTATCTGGAGGACAAATGACTCTGAGGGAATAACAAGAGATTGATTTTGGGTTAGTATTAGTTGGATTTTTAGATGTTTACTTTAAGTATCTAAAGATTACTTTAAGATTACCTGGGACTCTGGAGGCCAGCTGGAATAACTGCAGGCATCAGGGCAGCCTTCAACACCGGCATCCTGAGCTCGCCCTCCTCCCTCTGCCTCAGCCTTGAGCAGGGGCTTAAAAGGAGACTATGCTGGAGGAGGTGGGGAGCTGAAAGATCTACAGCCCACTGGGGGCGATGGGGGGAGGTATGGGCCAAGAGGGGGGGGAGGTGGTGGTGGAGGGATGGAGGGAGGGTTAGAAGGATTGAGGGACTAACTTGCCAGCCAGGGAATAGAGGCAGCAGTCTGTCTGGGGCTGGCTTGGAGGTCCATGGGGATAAAATTAAGGTGGTGATGGGCATGGGTCAATATAACGGGTACTGAGGGGCGGGCCGCACTCGGGGAATGCAGGACCGATGTTTAATATCCGTCCCCTGTTCCAGCCCCTCAGCTACATCTCTGGGCCCTGAGCAACCAGTCCAGAGCACCCCTGTCCTCAGGCTGCTGCTGATGAATGTCAGGTCAGTCTGTAATAAGGCTCCCTTAATTCAAGACTCTATTCTGGAGGAGCAATCTGACCTGGCATGCATCACCGAGACCTGGCTGGCACCGGAAGACGGTGTGCCAATATCAGAATTGTTTCCAGATGGGTTCAGTATCTGGCACCAGCCAGGAGGGGAGGGGCGGTGGTATCACCATTGTAGCCAGAGAGTCCTTGGGAGTTGCCAGGGCCACTGCTCCACAAGTTCCGGGTGGTGAGGCTCTGCTTCTGCAGTTGGGCCCTAAGGGTCAGTTGGGTGTCTTACTCCTGTACCTGCCCCCTGGCAGGGTAAAGGATGCCCTGCCTGAACTCCTCGAGTCCGTCTCAGGATTGGCGTTGGAGTTCCCCAGGCTGATGGTCCTGGGGGACTTCAATTTGCCTTTCCTGGGAACAAGTTCTGAGTTTGTTCGGGAGTTTATTGCAGCCATGGGTCTGACCCAGGTAATTCAGGGTCCGACCAGGGGCAGTGGCCACACACCGGATTTAGTCTTCTTGTCGGAGCAGTGGCTTAGTGATCTGAAATTACAGAAATTAGATATAACACCTGTGCCGTGGTCAGATCACTTTCTGGTGACTCTGGACTTTCTGGGTGCGACATTCTAGCGCAGGCAGGTGGGGGCATATTAGACTGGCCCGCCCTCAGTGACTGATGGATCCTGATGGATTCCAGAGGAAGCTGGGGTTTTTTCCTCTGGATCAGGAACACGATTCTCCCAAGGCGCTCGCCGACTTGTGGCACAGGATGACGACTGTGACCTTGGATGAAATCATGCCACTACAGCCTCTCAGGGACCGTGGAGCTAGATCATCCCCGTGGTTCACTGAAGAACTACGGGAGCTCAAACGGGATAAGAGACGCCTAGAGCGCCGCTAGGTGTGAACTTGGAGGGATACTGACCGGACACTTGCTAGAGCCGCTATTAAGGCCTATCAAGTTGCGATGAGGGTGGTGAAACGTAAATATCTCACCACCCTTATTGCCTCAGCTGATAATCGCCCAGCCACTCTGTTTCGGGTGACCAGGTCCCTCCTTGGTGGGGGGGGGGGGGCGCAGCGGCTTGGGTAGTGATGGGGTGCGGGCGGTATGCCTGTGCCTCACCTCTGCTCAGGGAGCTGCACTGGTTACCAGTTTGTCTCCAGGTGCAATTCAAGGTGCTGGTAATCACCTTTAAAGTACTTTTCATGGTAGTGGCCCAGGTTACCTAAGAGACCGCATCACCCTAAGAGAGTCTGCCCGTCCTACCAGAGCGGACCGGAGGGGCTCCCTCAGTGTTCCATCGGCTAGAGAGGCTCGCCTCTCTGGCACAAGGAGGAGGGCCTTCTCCGTGTCCGCCCCAACCCTGTGGAACCTCCTGCCGGCAGAATTAAGGCTACAGTCAGAATTGTTGCCTTTTAGGAAAGGGTTGAAAACCTGACCGGCAGGGCAAGTCTGGAGGGCCGACGGGGTGTTGACTCCTGCTCGTTGGAGTTATATGTCCCTCTTACTGAGTGTGGGGAGGGGAGTTTTTTTTTTAGATATGGGATGGTTTTTAAAGAGTCTTTTATTGCTGTTTTTATTGGGTTTTTAAAAATATTTTCATGTGATTGTGCGCCGCCCTAAGTTGCCCTACGGTAAGAGGGCGGGATATAAGTTCAAATAAATAAATAAATCTAACTTGAATGATGTTCAACTTAACATCACATAGCAAACCTCAAAAGTTTTAATACTGTTTCAAAGATGAAACAATCAATTCCCTGAAACATACTGGATTTTCTTGTTGTGCCTCAGCTGCTAGAAGTCCCCTTTTAATATTTTCTTGGAAACCATGGGGTCTCACATTATGTTTTCAGGCTACAAAAGAAAAGTAATGTTCTTGTTTAACATATATCATAATTTCATACCTTCAGTCCTCATCTAGAAAGCAAAGCTATATCTTTCAGATAGTGAAATATTTCTCTGCTCATCTTTGCTACTGCTCTAGGTGAGTGCTGCCATCTGCCAACTAAGTCATCAGTATGTTTTAATCCCTCATATAAAACTCAGTATTTTTCCAAGCACAGGGGCATTTTCTTCTCTAGAAACCTGATAGATGTGGGTGTAGTCCTATCAAGCCCAAGATGCTCCAGGGCAGTCTGAGCTAACACTAAGCCAGGCAAGGCTTTGCTGAACCCAAATACTTCCAAGGTTGGAGCTTCTGGTTTGGCTTATACCACCTAGTTCAGTGCAAAGGTTAACCAACATAACTGGAATAAGCTGAGAAAAGAACAGTAGATGGATGTTCTCAACAATACTATAACAGGAGAGGATGGGGAGAAAAATGGGGCACAGCTGCTGAACTTTCTAGAAGTTCTAACTGGTTTGGAAGAGAGATCTCAAGGGTAACTTGCAGACAGTTTTTGGATTTCAGAAAGAGAAGGAATAATAGTTCCAGCCTTTCCTCTTCAGAGTGAAGCCTAATGCCATTGCATCACCAACTGGAACATCATTTGAAAGGCTGCTAACCCTTCCTTCTCCATTAAATCTTCTCTCCTAAAAACACCATTTTGAAATTACAATAAACTGTAATTGTCAACGTTTCCCCTCCCCTCCCCTCCCAAGTTTGATTGGTCCCTTTTATTTTTAGTAGTGCATATTTGGAACAGAGAGCCTATCAGAAACATCAATGCAAGAAGACTATGGATGGTCTTGAAGATAAGGAACTTGGTCAGACATTAACAGTAAACAGGGTCAGGCAGACTAGCCTCAAACACCTCTCCCACCTTTTGTATTATATCTTATCAATGGGCTGCAATCTCCGATGGGCAAACCTAGCACTAGGAATTATTGAAGGCATATCATCATCATCATATTTAATTTGTATGTCGCCCACTCGCAATGTGACTCAGGGAGGCTAGCAACAAACTGAGCATATACACATTATAAAACATTACAATAGGAAAATAAAATATTTAGAGGTCCAATAATAGAGGCAGCAGCAACAACAACAATAATAATAATGCTCAGGGTTTACTGTCTTAGTCCACAGAGAGCTATAACATATTGTGTAAGTTGCTGGCAGAATAGGATGTTTCTTTTGCAAGCATGTGCAAAACAAGCCAGAACCTGCATCATTTTTTACTTCACATTTGAGATCTGTGAACTGTCCAGCTTCTGTCTCTTGAGTTAGAGTCACACAGCCAGAAGAGGTCTTGTCATCTAATGCTACCCTCCTGCATTGCAGTAGAGAATTCATTGCTTTCAATCAATCTGTGGCTCCACAATCTACAGTAAATAGTTTTCAAAATCCTTTGCCATTACATTCAGGAAAATCATCAGATTTAAACATTGCAAGTAGAGCAATAATGTTATAATGCAATAATTAATTCCATGGGTCTTCTCGAGCTGAGAGTAGCAATTGGATTTAAGCCATTAAATACAACTTAAGCATATTATATATGTAGATATTATACAATTTGTTAGATTTGAATCTTTCCAGCTATTTTCCCAGCTTCTGTGGTAGAAAAGCAGAAAGTAGAAGCAGCTGTCCTTAAAAGCAAAATATCAATATCTATCCATTTGTTATGGATCACAAGAGGGGACCCTGTCAGGACTTTCCCCATGTTAAGGTCCCACCTCCAAACATTGTGATACAATGCTATCAGGCATATTAAAACTTATGACCCATGCTGATTTGTCTAAACACTTGAGGTGTTTCTTAGCTATTCTTCCAAAGACCCTACCCTTCAGCCTAGTAATAAGAGGGGGGGAGAGATTAAAAAGAAGCACTCTTTAGATGTGCCTGTCCAAAGTCCAGGATACACAGAACATAGCAAAACCTTGCAAAATAACCCGAGAATGCAAATGGTAGTTTAGTGACGATGCAGGATTCCATGCAGGGAGTATTTCTGTAGGAAAATTCCCTTTAAAAAAACATGGTGGGGGTGGTTAAGCATTATGCACAACACATTTCCAAATAAAAATAAGTAAACCTACCAAACTCAACTGGCATATTTAACCTGCTTCAGTAGAATCCTGAGATCAGAACATACACAAAGGTCTTTCACAGAAGATGATCTGAGATCAGTAATCACTAGCTACTAAACTAGGTCCTAAGTTGGAACTTAAAAGATAAAATATCTCATGTTTCTGGAATTTTGAATTTAGTTAAAACTGGACCGTTGGTAAAGATACTATTTTGTCCAGTAGTGTTTGGAAGTTCTAGCTGGGGGAGCCCAGTTATTGTACATCCTTCACTAAAGAACAGTGAATTCCCTCTATCTGGGATTGTTGTTGTCTTTCAATGAGTACACAGTTTTGGGAGGGACACACATGGAGGGGTGAGGGAGGAAGGGGACAACTGCCTAGCCAGCCAGATCAGCTGAATGAACACTGGCAATCAATGGGATGACAATTGTGGCAGCCAGATTGCCCTCACATCCAAGTGAGATAGGGTCTCTTTCTTTGCCTACCCAGCCAATCAAAAAATTATCTAGAGGCAAGTCTATGAGCTTATAGGAATTGACTGATCCCAACCAGGTAAAACATTGTAAAAAAAAAAAGCAAAAGCTTAACTTTGAAATGCATATGGTGAGGAGGTGTAAGATTTTGCCTTTTGATACACTGCCCAGTTAAGGATAAAACATGTAACATCTATTTTGAGATACATCTGAATATAGAGTTCATCATATCTTTGATGCCTGAACATCTGAGAGTAAATAAAACAGAATAGCAAAAAAAGACAAAAAAAATGTTGTGGCACCTTAAACACTAACTGCTGTATTTAACTGTGATCTTTCATGGACCAAGTCCACTTCATCAAACATAAGAGAGGATAAGAAGCGACATCTGACAGGGAGTGAGGAGCTAGGAGAGGCAGTATCTGTTAGGGTACTAGCAGTCTTGCATTCATTAACACTGGGTAACAGGGGAAGGGATTTTTACAGCCTGATGTGATTGGTAAAGTTCTTTTCTGCTCTGGCATTTGAGGAAAACTCCCGCACCCTCTCCCTGTTTGTTTTTCTTGCTTCCATTGTTTTGATGATGATGATAACAACAACAACAACAACAATTGTTTATTTATATCCTGCTTCCCTCAGCCCGGAGGCGACCTGAAGCGGCAAACAACAGCAAAAATAATACAATCAATACTAATATGCAAATAAATAAATACACAATAATATACACAAAATCCAAAAAATTCAAAAAGAGCAGTAAATACAATTACAGTAAAAATACAATAGCATATCAGGGTACAACAATCAACCTGACAGCTGCAATAAATAATAAAAGTCCCACATCCCCACAGTCCCTACGGACTCAACATCCTTACGGAACCCCCAAAAGCTCAGTGTCTTTGCAGACCCCGTGGTGCTCCCAATTCCCCATCATCCAGCCAAGCCAAGGGGAAGGAGTGTGGGGCCTCAGTACTGAAGGTTGCCCACAGCTATTCGCCCCGCACAGCTGTTCTCCATCTCCCCTCAAGATGCTTCCTCTTCCTCCTCCAACCTTTTAGTGTCTTGCACGGAAGACAAAGAAGGAGCCGCAGTGGGGGCTAAAACACAGGTTTATTTCATGATGGTCAGGATGAACATGTGGTAATGGCGGAGGTACAGCTCATTTTATACTGCAGTAATACATTTGAATATTGTTGCACGATAGCTCATTGGCTGCTACCGGCGTGATGTCATTCTGAGTCACGCCCATCTTCTCCAGGTGATCCTAGCGCGGGAAAGGTTCCTGCGGCTGCCGGCGATTGGGGAATGTGAACCATGTGAACTGAACGCTCGCAGCTGCCCTCTATGGGCAGCTTACTCCGTTCCTTAAACAGCTGGGTTACATTGTAATCATTGTCAGGTTACATTCATACATTCTTAAAGTAATACTGTTACATACACAACAAACCTCCAACCAAGGGCAAGCATGGAAGTTCTCCCCATGTATAGAGAATGCCCAAGTATGGAACACACTACAGGTAGAGTCTTTAGAAGCTTGGCTTCTACCTACATATCAAAATAGAAAAGGAACAAACTAGAACAGAACAGACTATTTTCCTTAGCTATGTCCCTGGCAGCAATGGCTTTAAAGTAATTAAATTAAAAACAGGTGAAGTCAGCATAAGACTTGTAATTCATTTTGATGAGCAGAAGAAAGATGACGAAAGAGGGACTGTGTTAGATACCTCTGAAGGACAAGATCACTATAATGTTGAACCCTTCCTAGGCAGATCAGTGCCAATGCCTTCACAATGTGAGTCAAACAGAGCAGGAAGACAGTGACACACAGGATGAGAGCAGTATACATGAAGGAGACAAAGATGGAGATGTTGAGACTGTGGAACTGGGAGAGGGACTGATGACACAATATGCACCAGCCATCACAACCCAGCAAAGCCTCTTCACCTCATCTACTTTGCAAAGTTGTTCCTGATGAATGAACCAGCTACCTAGGAGGATATTTAATGGCTGCCAGCAGCTGAAGGTGCCAAATGAAGATAAGAGATAGAAGCGCTACACAAGAATGAGATGTGGACCTTGACTAAATTATCACCAGGCAAGAAAGCTAGTGGGTAAAAATCCACTAATCAAGCCCGAAAGTTCCAGAGTGACCCAAGCTAGATTGCCTCTGGGTGCAATACCCTGAGTTTCTTTTGCATGGCTGAGGACTGAATCAAAAACATTGAAGAAAAGACAAGGATAAAAAGAGGAAAGGCTGCATCCTTCATCACCTGTAGCATCACATATATTATTGAATGACAGCCTTAAGCACTCACATTCCAAAAGACCTTCCAACATCAAAACAATCCTTTTGTTTAAGTTGTCTTTTCCCAGCAACATAAGCCACCTCTGCCAGTATGTTAAAGGAATAGAGATGTACTCTCTGCCATATCCCCAATGTCCAAGGAGACCTTATGACATTATGCAGGGCTCTAAATCACATAGAGAGCCATCCACCCATCCCCTGCTCCCAAATTCTGCTGCTTTTGTCTAAGAGCAGGATTATCCCTGGCTGAAATTTCCTCACCCTTTGTTTTTGTCAGCTAGGGCAAATGAGAGCTACAGTTTAAAGACATCTGAAGAGTCACAAATTCCCTACTCCTGAACGAAAAGAGAAGGTGGATATTTTATAATGATATATCTATTTGTCACAGGGTGGGGTAGGGGAGAGTCAAAGAGGATTTTCTGTAACAGGCATAGAGAAACACAGACAGAAGAAAAAACAAGGCTTTAAAAAACAACAAATTCTTCTTGAGGAAAACAGACTGCTCACTCTGCAATAGATATAAGCAATATATACAATATTACACAATAAGTAATCATCATCTGGAGAAGTCGTTAGGCAGCAGTATGATAGGCTTTGCATAACAAAGTTGTAAAGGCTACTGTTTTGCAGGGTTAAAGTGGCACAGAAAAGATAACAAACAAGGTATTACTGATTACAGTGATACCTCATACAACGTCCAAACTTGGTTCCACAAGTTTGGACTTTATACGGATTTGGACTTTGTATGAGGCATGCAAAATTCTAGCCGCGATGCCTCATACAATGTCCAAATCCTTGCCGCGATGCCTCATACAATGTCCAAATCCTTGCCGCGATGCCTCATACAACGTCCTATAGAGATACATTGTACTGTAACAGTACAGACTTCAGGGCAAAGTCAAGGAAACAGACAGGAAACTGACAGAACTTTAAGAAATCATTGTCTAAAGGCTAAAAACATTACAAAAACTTGTCAAACAACCCTGATTGTCCAAGAACCTGAAGAATGCTGCAAAAATCTCAGGAATGCTTCTAAAAATTCTGACGGAAAAATTCAAAAAAATCCAAAATCGCGCTCGAAACCACTCCTAAACACTCTTTGCCTCATGTAAAACCCACAAGAGCAATGCATGCATGTGTCCTGCCTTTTATACTGCCCAGGCACAATGCAACCTGGGAAAACCCCAATGCCTCATACAACATCGCACAACTTAGTACGAGGCAACTTTTTTCAAGGAATTAGGCGATTTTGTATGAATCCGATGTTGTATGAAGCAGACTTTATATGAGGTATTACTGTATATTGCCTCTGACTGCAGAGGCTACAGTCTAATCTATTTCTTTACATTCTTTGGATAGTTTAGTGGAGAACATGTGTGACAGATAGGCTTTGGCCTGGCCCTTGCCTTCAAGCGACTTTTACCAGTCTGCCCTATGGAACTTCCCAAAGACTCCGAGCTCCAGGAGGCCTACGTGCTGTCCCACAAATCCAGTGGCAACCTGGGGTCTATCTGTATTAACAGAGCCCAGCAAGTAATATGGATAAAATTGTATTAAATGTGGTAGCATGTAGCTTATGGCTTAACTCTTGTCTTACCCCCTCTCCCAAAGAACAGGCATTGTTGATGAAGTAAACATGTTTATTGTTCTCGAAGCATATTGTATAAATAACAGTTCTTCCATTGGTTCAGGATACAGAAGTACAGCATACAAAAAGAATAATAAAAAAGGACAGTTAAGGAAATCCACACTCAGGCCTTCCCCCAGAAACAAAAGGAAAACCTGACTACTCTAGGTAATCATGACTAAGCTTGGGTTGGAGTATGGGCTCGATGTTAGTGTCCCCCTCTCCCTTCTGAGGTGTCACTCTCAGAGACCCCACAAAATCTCACTCACTCCCCAAACCCATGTGCCTATAGGAAAGACGTGGGCTTGGCCCTCCTAATTAGCATACAGCCAATTAGAGCCCAGGTTTTTTATAACCAACCACTGGTTCTCATAACAAATGTCTGATGCTCCCAGGCTCTGGATGTTGATGTAAATGGACATTCCAGACCTGGGGAAGAAGACAAAACATAGGCCTGAAGCTTTGAGAAGCTTCTTCGAAGCCCACCTGCTTGATAAGCGCAGCAGGAAGAATTTTGAGGCCTTTGCAAATAAGCAAAGCTACATTCTAAGACAGTTTAAAAACCAAAGAAACTCCATGTAGAATAATTTGTGAACCATTTTATCACAACATGAAAGCATCTTTTGCTAAGGCTAGAGGAAAACTGTTCAAAAGGTGATGTTCAAACCACAGTTATGGAGTACATAACTATTTGCAGGGATATATAAGGAATATAGTTAAAAGTAGAGACATTACCTTGCAAACAAAAATCCACATAGTCAAAGCAATGGTATTCCCAGTAGTAATGTATGGTTGTGAGAGCTGGACCATAAGGAAAGCTGAGCGCAGAAGAATAGATGCCTTTGAAATATGGTTTTGGAGGAGAATTTTGAGAGTATCCTGGACAGCAAAGAGAACAAATAGGTCCATCTTAAAAGAAATCAATCCTGACTGCTCCTTGGAAGGTCAAATATTGAAGATGAAGCTATAGTACTTTGGACATCAAATGAGAAGAGAGGATTCACTTGAGGAAGCCTTGATGCTGGGAAAGGTTGAGGGCAAAAGAAGAAGGGGGCGGCAGAGAATGAGATGGCTAGATCAAGGATTCTTAGCCTGCGGCCCATGGCACCATTTCATGTGCCTCCACCATACTGCCTTCACCACACCAGCAAGTGCCATAAAATGGCCACCCAATCCCCAAAGCTGTCTGAGGGAGCGTGACCTGGCCCCAGACTTTAAAAGGTTGAGAACTCCTGGGCTAGATGGTATTGTCAACACAATGGGCACAGAGTTGGGCGGATCGAGGAGGATGGTGGAGGATATGGGTGCCTGGGGTGCGATGGGCCATGGGGTCGGAAAGGGTCGGACTCAACTATGCGACTGAACAACAACAACAACAAACAAAATAAGCACCTGCTTTCATTAGTCCAACCAAAAAGCAGAAAGAAAAAGGGCTGTATCATTCATGTACACAATGCAAAGGCAAAGGTGGATAACAGCTTTATTAGACCACTAAAAAGTTACAACAGAAGTCAGTTTTTAATCTGTACAGACCTCCATCAGGCTGGTGTTATGAGTAGTGCAGGACAATGATAAACATTCAAAAAGTCGTGGCCAGATGTGCAAGCCCAGGTTCCTTTGTTAGGAGTCAGGTTCAAAATGGGGACTGCAGACTCAAGTCTGAGATGCAGTTTCAGATTTCAGCTGCATTGGAGTTGATTGGAATGTCCCTGTTTGTAATTTTGTGGTAGTCTAACAAGGTGTCACCCACCTTTGTCTTTGTAAGTGAACTACTTTTTTTGCTAGGTGAGTGAGTTCAATGACAAATGTTGACTTTGGAAAACTGATTGACAGAACTTCCTGTTGGGCAGAGTAAACAATTCACAGTGCAGTCAAAGTTCGCTATAGCCTGGCTGAGTTGTCATGTCTCCTTTCAGAACTCATTGACATAAAGGGAAAGGAGAATTGAATATGTTCCAAGTTGTTGATGTGTCCATTCAAAGGGCAGCAAGTTAGCCACATGTTTAACAACCATTTTTTATGGATCTTCCACATCTCTGGAAAAACTCTATAGAAGCCACTTTGTCTCCATCAAAATAATATGGTACACTATTGGATGGATGTTGGCTATATTACAGTAACACCTTACTGAATAGCTTGACCAGCTTCCATATAGAGTAAAACCCCGACTTATGTAAAAAGTCTGTTCCATAGGCTTTTACATAAATCAGTTTTTTATGTAACTCGAAGCAAACCCATAGGAAAAATGAATTTTTACGTAAATCAAAGCAAACCTATAGGGAAATGAATTTTTACATAAATCAAAGCAAACCCATAGGAAACTGTGTTACATAAATCAGGACATGGTTTTAGCACAAAATCATTACGTAAGTTTAATTTTATGTAACTCGAGGCATATGTAAGTCAGGGTTTTACTGTACATGTTGCTACTGTACTTTGCTAACTGTGACTGCTATCTTCCAGGACATTTCTGCTACCTTCTCTAATAGTTACTCCTTAAGTAACTGGTAGTTTGTGAAACATTAAATTCTAATTGATTTATTATATCATAAGTCATAATAGCTATTATATCATACTGTAGCAAAATTAAATTGACCTTGATTGTGCCCAGCCTCCAGCAAAAGGGTGAAAAGACATAGCAGTACAGTTTGTGGCCTACCCTAGAGTAAACTCCACTAGATGAATCAAGTTACCCTCATATTGTGAATATTTATAATTGAATAATATATAGTCATTGACAGTTGTGTCTGACTCTAGGGGGGGAGTGCTCATCTCTGTTTATAGTCAAAGAGCCAATTCTGTCTGCATCTGCAGACATTTCCATGGTCATGTGGCAGGCATGACTAGACACCAGAGTGCCCAAAATGCTGTTATCTTTCTCGCCAAAGTGGTACCTATTTATCGACTTGCAATATCTTGCTTTCAAATTGCTAGGCTGGCAGCATCTGAGACAGATGTCAGGAGCTCACTCTGTCCTGCACCACTCAGGTCTCAAACTGCTGACCTGCTGTCCTTCCAGTTGTCAAACTCAGTACCTTAACTACTAAGCCACTGCAGCAAATGGTCCACATGAATCCCCAGTTCTTCACTAGAGGATTTTTTGTGAAAAGAGCTTCAGGCAATGTTTCTAAAGAACAAAAGCAAGGTTGAGAATCTATACCTATAAAAGTCAAATGTGTTCGGATGGGTCCGGAATACAAATCCACACCCCTTATCTGTCCCTGTCCACACTGTGCACACACTTACCTGGCATGGAGAGATGGTCAACATCTGGAACTGGACCGCTGTGGGGGGCCGTATGCCCCACAAAACAGATAAAACAAAAAAAACTACAACCCCGACAGCCAGTGCGACATGCCACAACCAATCAGGAAGGATGGAACGTGCGTGGAGGGGGCGGGGCAATAACTGTGCAGTCAAAATACCAATGGTCTCCGCACATGCAGGGAGCAACCATGGGAAATTCACCTCATGGCCAGACGCCTGCAGCCCGACCAATACCGCAGGACCACCCGCTGTGGATGGGGGCGGGGCGGGTGAGCCGACCAGGATGCACCAAAGAGCAGCGATGCCTGGCCAGGAATGGCGGAGGGAACCACCTCCGGGAACCATCCATATGCCACACCTGCCTGGTCCGGGAGAAGAGGGGGTGAGCGCAAACATCCCCCCAGCCTGACATTCCTTTCCTGGGCCAGTCTTGCTCTCCCACCTCCTCCACGAGCCTCAGTTCTTCAGTGGAACCTTGAGGAGGAGGAGGAGGAGGCACGCAGGTACGTCGGGCAGTGGGGGTGGCACTCATCCGCTCTTCTCCCGGACCAGGCTGAAGAGGGGGGCTGTGGATGGTTTCCGGAGTTGATTCCCCCAGTGCACGATGTTCCTGACCAGGCCCGGTCTCGCTCTTCCACCTCCTTCGCACACCCAAGGCTCCACCGAAGAATGGAGCCTCGCGGAGAAGGCAGGAGAGTGAGACCAGAGCGAGACCAGCCCAGGGAAGGTATGTTGGGCTGGGTACAGGGACTGATGGGTAGGGATGAGAGCAGGCCTGTTGACCAGTCACACGCCCCACACCAACCGGAAAGAGAAGGAGAAGCGCATACCTAGGGGGCTGGTTACCTCCCCTGGAGCGCATACCCAGCCCCACCCAACCCTGGCCCTCGCAGCACTCACCAGCCTTGGAGGGATCACCCTTCCCTGCCTCCCAGACTCATGTGGCCTCCAGGGCCCAAACCGCTGCACCTGCCACCTCCCCTGTGTGTGTGGGTTTAGTGTCTTGCACGGAAGACAAAGAAGGAGTCGCAGGAAGGACTAACACAGGTTTATTCATTGATGCTCAGCACGAACATGTGGTAATGGGGGAGATACATCTCATTATATACCATAACACAATACATTTGAATCTTGTTGCACGGTAGCTTATTGGCTGCTACCGGCGTGGCCTCGCCCAGGTCACGCCTCTCTTCTGCAGTTGTTTTCTCTTCTGCAGTTGTTTTCTGTAGCTCCTGATCATGTGGGGAAATTCCCGCGGCTGTTCGTGATTTGGGCAATGTGGACCATGTGAGACTGAACGCTTGCAGCTGCCCTCTATGGGCGGCTTGCTCGCGTTCCTTAACAGCTGAGATACATTGTGATTGTGGACTGGTTACATTCATATATTTAAAGTAACATTGTACATGCATACATAACAGTGGGAGAGTGTTGTGTATGCATGTCACTGTACTGACAGAATGTAACCACTCCATTTACAATGTATCTCAGCTGTAAAGGAACGCGAGCAAGCAGCCCATAGAGGGCAGCTGCGAGCGTTCAGTCTCACATGGTTCACATTGCTCAATCACAGACAGCCGCGGGAAATCCTTCCCCGCATTCAGCAGCAGGAAAGAAGAACTACTGAAGAGAGGCGTGCCTGGGCGAGGCCACGCCGGTAGCGGCCAATGAGCTACCGTGCTACAAGATTCAAATGTATAACCCTACTGTATATATAGAGATGTATCACCGCCATTACCTCATGCTTCACCCGGTCCTCATGCAATAAACCTGAGTTAAGCCAACCCTTCGGCTGTCCTGTTGTCTTTGGTCCCATACAGTAAATTGGCGACGAAGGTGGGATATGGCTGCCCACGGGACCAAGACATGCGCCGGCTACGAGATCAGGAAGCCGGGAGACTTGGAGCTGTTTGAGATAGACTTCAACGGAGCGCTGGTGGAGCTCGAAGTCTCGGATGAGGACAAGAAGAGGGCCATCTTCGTCCGCATGCTCGGACACGAGACAAAGAGGACCCTGGTGGACCTGATCGCGCCGAGGAGGGTGAGCGACTTCAAAGCCAAAGAGCTTCTGACTGTGTTGCGCGCCCACCTCCGGCCTGCGATAGCGATGTTCCCCGCTCGGAGCGCGTTCTGGAGGCGAGTCCAAGCGCCCGGGGAATCGGTCGCCGAGTTCGCCGCGGCCCTGCGGCTGGCCGCCGGCCCCTGCAAGTGGGAGACCCCTGAAGTCACCCTCCGCGACTGCCTGCTCTGCGGCCTGAGAGACACCGAGACTCAGCGCGCGCTGATGAAACAGGAGCCGCCTCCCACGTGGCAACAGGTCCTCGACACGGCGCAGGCCGCGGAAGCCACGACGGCCAGCGTGCAAGAGCTCCAGGACTGGCGACCAAAAACCGCCAAGGCAGAGAGCTCGGTGCGCGCGGCCCGGCGGGTTTCGAACTCGTCCACGGAGAGCGGCGACGACGAGGACGTCCGGAAGGTCCAGAAGGAGGGCCGACGCTGCGACGGCTGCGGCGCCGCCCACGCCTGCGCCAAATGCCCGTTCCGCAAGGCCGAGTGCCACAACTGCGGCTGGCGCGGGCACATCGCCAAGGTCTGCCGGAAGCGGCGCGAGGCCAAGAGGAGTTCCCCAGACCGCTCGGCGAGGCAGGACCGCCCCACGAGGCCCAAGGACCACGGCACCCGGACCACGAGGAAGCGGGACGGCGTCGGACGCATCTCCGACGACAGCGAGGACGACGCTCCGGTCTTCAGCGTATCCACGGAGCACCCCCGATACTTCGTTGAGGTAGTAATACAAGGGGCCCCTGTTAGGATGGAGGTGGACTCGGGTTCTTCTTACTCTATTATCTCCCAGGGAGAGTTCCTAAAGATAGCCCCCCACGTGCGGCCCAAGCTCAAGGCGTTGCGGGCCACGCTAAAGGACGTGCAAGGGAACCGCATCCCGGTGTTGGGGGTTGGGAAATTCCAGGTCCAGTTCAAAAAGCGCGCCGCAACGCTTCCCCTAGTCGTCCTCAAAGGAGGTAAATGCAGCCTCCTCGGGACTCAATGGTTCCAGCCCCTGGGGTTGTTCATTGGGGGGGTGCACGCCGTGGGAGTACACGCCGCCGGGACTGACCCAATACAGAGCGTGTGCGATGCGCACCCCGAAGTTTTCAAAAAGGGACTCGGAAAATTCAAGGGCCCCCCAGTGACTTTCGACCTGGACCCTGGAGTACGTCCAATCAGACTTAAACCGCGCAGAGTGCCTTTCGCACTAAAGGACAAAATAGAGGCGGAGTTGGACAAATTGGTGGGCCAGGGGATTCTTGTTCCTGTTGATTCTGTGGAGTGGGAGACTCCAATCGTAACAGCGCTCAAGGCCAACGGGGAGGTCCGCATATGCGCTGATTACAAGTGCACCATCAATAAGGCAATCCGCCCCAATGCGTATCCGGTGCCGGTAGTCAGCCACTTGTTGGCCAGGTTGCACGGGGGGAGGTGTTTTGCCAAACTCGACCTGGCCCAAGCCTACCAGCAACTCCCGGTCACCCCCGCCGCAGCTGCTGCGCAGACCATAGTCACCCACAAAGGGGCGTTCCAGGTATCGCGCCTCCAATTCGGCGTGAATTCGGCACCCGGGATTTTCCAGTCACTCGTGGAACGCCTCCTGAAGGGGCTAGAGGGGGTGTTACCCTACTTTGATGACGTATTGATTACAGGGGGGAGCCGGGCCGAATTGGCAGAAAGGTTGGGAAAGGTCCTGGAAAAATTCGAAAAGGCGGGGTTGCGGTTGCGGAAAGACAAATGCGTCTTCTTCGCAACTGAGGTTGAGTTTCTAGGGTTCCGGGTTACTCCCGAGGGAATAAGGCCATCCCAATCCAAGGTGGCCGCCATCAAAAAAAGCCCCTCGCCCCACCTCCAAGCCCGAGCTGCAGTCGTTCCTTGGGCTGCTCAACTTCTACCACTCCTTCCTTCCTCGGAAGGCAGCCGTGACGGAACCGCTACACAAATTGTTAAAAAAGGACGAGGCATGGAAGTGGGGCAACGACCATGAGAAGGCTTTCAATGACCTGAAGCGACTCCTGGCATCAGATGCTGTACTGACCCACTTCAATCCCAAACGCCCAGTGGTCCTGATATGCGACGCATCCCCGGTGGGGGTGGGGGCAGTGTTATGCCATGTGCTGGAGAACGGGAGGGAGGCCCCGATAGCATTCTACTCTAGGTCCTTGTCCCAAGCGGAGAGAAACTACGCCCAGACAGACAGAGAGGCATTAGCGATAATTGCGGGGACCAAGAAATTTCATGATTTTGTGTATGGCCGCCCCTTCACCATAGTGACTGACCATAAGCCCTTGCTAGGGATTTTCACCGCAGATAAGCCCACACCCCAAATCCTGTCCCCGAGAATGCTCAGGTGGGCCATTTTTCTCAACGCGTATCAGCACGCGTTGGTATACCGGCCCGGTAAGGAGATCAGCCATGCGGATGCCCTGTCGAGGTCCCCCATTCCCCGGGATTGCTGCCACGTGGGCGAGGAAGAGAGAGACCACCAGGTCCTAATGATAGAGGTCCTAGACTCCCCTCCAGTAGTACCGGCCGACATCGCCAGAGCGACCGGCAAGGACAAAACGTTAGCCACAGTTTGCTCCTGGGTACAAAAAGGGTGGCCAGCAGCGGAATTCGACACATTTTTCAAAAAGAAATTAGAGTTGTCCCTAGAGAGGGGTTGCCTCTTGTGGGGGCAGCGGGTAGTGATCCCCACGCCCCTCCGGCCGAGGGTGCTTAAGCTGCTGCACGTCAGCCATCCGGGGATCGTCCGCTCTAAGGCTCTAGCCCGCAGTTACTTTTGGTGGCCACAGCTAGACGCCGACATTGAGCACATGGTCGGCACTTGCGAAGCGTGCCAAAGCTCCAGGCCAGAAGAGGCCCGTTTGCCACATAGGGAGTGGGACGCAGCGAGGGGGCCCTGGTCCCGGGTACACGTAGACTTTGCAGGGCCGTTCAGGGGAGCGCTTTTCCTCCTTGTGGTGGATGCGTTCTCAAAGTGGTTGGAGGTCATCCCAGTCTCGAGCACCTCCTCGGCCACAACAATTAAACAGTTACGGAGGGTCTTTTCCACGTTCGGTTTACCTGACACCCTCGTCAGCGATAACGCTAGCTGTTTCACGTCCGCCGAGTTCAGGGCATTCATGGATCTCAACGCCATTCGGCACATCACCTCCGCCCCTTTCCACCCGGCCACCAACGGCCAAGTAGAGCGCCTCGTGCGTACCACTAAGGACGCGCTGCGGCGCATGGGCCCCGGAGATCTCGACTTACAACTATGCCAATTCCTGCTACGGTACAGGGTCACCCCACTAGCGTCAGGGTACTCCCCCGCGGAGTTACTAATGCGCAGGAAGCTGGCCACGGTAATCTCCAGACTAGACCCCACCAGAGTAGAAGACAAAGGGCGAAATGTAGAGATAGATTCCTCAAAGAGTTTCAGCGTAGGCGCCCCCGTGCATTGCAGGAACTACGCCAGCGCGGGACCAGCCTGGGTGCCCGGCATTGTGATAGAACAAACCGGCCCCGTCTCATACCGCGTAGAGACCAATACAGGCCTCCTGTGGAGGCGGCACGCGGATCAACTCAGGCGTAGGGTCCCCGGAAAGCAGGACGAAGACGAGAGTAGCAACGAATCAGCGTTAGGGTACTCCCCCACCCGCTTAACCCAAGGGGGAGAAAAAGGGGGACATGGGTCCCCACCAAGGGGGGAGGAAAGGGAATCGATCCTCAGAAATCTTTTGCGGGAGTTTGCGGCGGAAAGGAAGAGCCCCGATCCCACACACATCCCCCGGGAGCGTCCCCAAAATACAGATGTCCCAAGAAGTTTAGACCTTGATTTACAGTACCAGGGGGAGTTAGCGGAGTGGTCCCCCACCCGTCCTAGCAAAAAGAGGGGTTTCAGTTCAGCCCCTGGTACTTCCAGTCCCAGTAGCCCCTGTGAGTTAGAGTGCAACATAGCGCCAATGTCCCGGAGACCGACACCCCCAAGACAGGAGGCGACGGCGAGTCCATCCGCCACAGTCTCAAGGTCCCCCGAGCGGGGGACAGAAGGTAGCAGAACCACAAGGGCATCCTCATCGGTCCCGCGGTTCACGATAGGAGGGTCCCCCGGGTCCGAGGGAAACAGGCAGGGGTTCACTTCTCAGCTGTTCATTCCATTCCCATCCCCCAGCGCAAGGCAGGCACAGACGCCCCACAGAGCCACTAATGAATCCCCGTTTTCCGTTGCAGGACAAGCACCCACGGAGTCAGGGATCACAGGCTCTCCAGTACTAGGGCAGGCGCAAGCACGCCCCAAGCGCATGTGCGGCAAGCCACATTGGTTGCGGGACTTCGTCCCATCCTAGGGGGGAGGGATGTTGTGTATGCATGTCACTGTACTGACAGAATGTAACCACTCCATTTACAATGTATCTCAGCTGTAAAGGAACGCGAGCAAGCAGCCCATAGAGGGCAGCTGCGAGCGTTCAGTCTCACATGGTTCACATTGCTCAATCACAGACAGCCGCGGGAAATCCTTCCCCGCATTCAGCAGCAGGAAAGAAGAACTACTGAAGAGAGGCGTGCCTGGGCGAGGCCACGCCGGTAGCGGCCAATGAGCTACCGTGCTACAAGATTCAAATGTATAACCCTACTGTATATATAGAGATGTATCACCGCCATTACCTCATGCTTCACCCGGTCCTCATGCAATAAACCTGAGTTAAGCCAACCCTTCGGCTGTCCTGTTGTCTTTGGTCCCATACAGTAAAGAGAGAAAGCAAGAACAAAAGAGAGAGGAGGAAAGAAAGAGAGAGGGGGGAGGAAAGAGAGAAAGAAACAGAGATAGAAAGAAAGAGATAGAGAAAGAGAGAGGAAGAGAGAGAGAGAGAGCCAGAGAGAAAAAGAGATAGAGTGAGGGAGCAGGTGGACCACACACACACACAAACACACATCAGCCTCGCTCCAGCCAGCTGACTGTAAGCTAATGCTGCTTTCCTTCCCACCGAAGTGGTCCCTATTTATCTACTTGCCATTTCTTGCTTTCAAACTGCTGGGTTGGCAGGAGGAGCAACAAAGACGGGAGCTCATTCCATCCTGCAGTACTTGGGAATCGAGCAAAAGGGGTGAGGATTACAGTGTTCTGTGGGGGAGGAGGGGGGAAAGGAGGCCTGACCGTGATGGAAAAACCACCCCCTGCCAGGTAGGACATGTGGGGGGACTACACCAACCCCCACAAACCGCCCCAGGCAAAAAAGCTAGTAGTTGATAATTTCTCAGTGTCATGGAAAATGAGATAGGCAAAGAAAGCAGACAATGGGTGAAGATGATGCAAAAATGTAGAGACATGAGATGTGATGTGCATGCATGCATGTTTTATAGATTATGCAAAAGCCTTTGACAGATGCCAGCATGAGAAAATGTTCACAACACTGAAGAAAATAGGTGTAGATGATAAAGATATCAGAATCATCACCAAACTTTATTGGAATCAGACAGCTCAAGTCAGAGCAGCTGACAGAGCAGGTTCAAATTTGCAGAGGTGTGCAACAAGGCTGTGTGCTGTCCCCAACACTGTTTAATATATATTCGGAGAGTATTTTTTCAGAAGCACTATCAGATTTAAACATTGGTATTAAAATTAATGGGAAATATCCAAAAAACATCCGATATGCTGATGACACAGTATTTTGGCCACAAACCTTGCAGATCTTCAGTTGATGCTGGATCGAGTTAGAGCTTCAAGCACAGAAAATGGTTTAGATCTCAACATCAAGAAGATTAAATACCTTGTTATAAGCCGAGCACCAACTAACGGCAAGATAATGGCAGGAACACAAGAAATTGAAAGAGTGGATAAAATTGTCTATTTGGGGAGTAAGTTAAATGAAAATTGGGATCCTGAAGTAGAGATTTAAATACAAATAGAAAAAAACAAGATCCACCTTCATAAAAATGCAACATTTGTTATGCAGTAGAGATCTAACTCTCACTACAAAGATACGAATAGTTGGATGTTACATATTCCCAATGTTGCTGTATGGAGTCAAAGCTTGGACATTAACTAAATGGCATCTGAAAAGAAAATCAAAGATTTTGAAATGTGGATTTACAGATGGCTGCTAAGGATATCATGGGTTGACTATGTGACTAATGTAGAAGTACTTCGCCAGATGGATAAAAAACAAGAACTGTTTAAGACCATTAAGCAAAAAAAGCTCCAATACCTTGGCCATATCATGAGGAACAACATGAAATAGAGAATACTCCAACTTGCTCTGCTAGGAGAGATCCCTGGAGAGAGAGGCCCTGGATGTAGACAGACTTCATGGCTGAAGAACCTGAGAGACTGGTGTGGAATGTACTCGGAAGAACTGTTCTGAGGAGTTAAGAACAGGAAGACTATCATCATGATGATAGCCAATATCCCTAACGGATACGGCACCTGAAGAAGAAGAATTGCTTGGAAAGGTGAAGTGGTGAATCAAGCATTTTTGGAGGCATGAGACTAAAGGATACGTTTGCAAGCTTGGAGCAAGGCCGAAAGAGATACAATGACAGCTGAGTTCTTCTGAGTGCAAGCATATTATTACAATGCTGGTGATTGTTCTCAACCCAGAAAGAGGAACAAGTCAACATTCCTCCTCATTCCTCGCCATAGCTTCTGCTGGCTAGGGCTGGTGGGAAGTAGAGGCAAATACAGTATATCAGTAAGGCCACAGACACCTTCTCTGAATTATGTTATGAAATGTCAGTGCTTTGCTCAGTTTACATTTATTGTACAGTATATTGCAAAATATCCTATTCATCCAGAATTCTCATTCTAAGGAAAGGAAAATTCTATGTACCTGACACAACTCTGACTCTCTTACCAGAGAATAGGGTTCATGAATGTAAGAATAAATAAATATAATTACTACACACTACAGTGCTTTGTTTTGTGAAATATGTTATATGACAACTATAATCTTTCCACTACACCCTACCTCACATCCAAGTAACCTTTCCAACATCATCCAGAGCAAGAGGATGCAGACACACTGCTATTCAGCATCAAGGTCAAGCTATGCCTAGTCAGATTGTATCTGGCAGTCTTTCCAAAGTCTTTCCAAAGTCAAGGTCACTGGCAAGTAAGATGTACAGTGTTTGCTAAATCAAAAAAACTGCACTTTTGGTTTTAGTTTTATTTTAGATGACTACCTTTTTCTGCATCTCTCTTCTTCCCTTCCAACAGAGAACCCAAAAATCAAATCACTGAGTGCTGCTTGCTGAGGGTGGCAAAATGCTAACAGACAAGAAAGAAAAAGGCAGAAGTGTCCAGTTCCTACTTTAGGTCAATTTCCTCCCAAAGAACAGCCTACAACCCTCCAGGCAAATGTGGAGTTCAAGGGGAGGTGTGTAATTACAGTTTGAGATTAACAGACAACTACTATGTAATACCTCATCGTTTTGAACATGTTCAGTTTGCCAGGGCACAATGAATTGTATCCAAGTGTGTGGAAGGAACTGGCTGAACAACTCTCAGAGCCACTATCTATTATTTTCACGCAATCATGCAGGATGGCTAAAATTGTCCCCATCTTCAGAAAGGTTAAAAAGGAGGAATCAGGGAACTATAGACCAGTCAGCCTGAAACCAATCTGAGGGAAAATTCTAGAGCAGATTCTAGAGCAGATTATAAACTACAGTAGTTGTTCTGTAAGCAACTTGAAAGCAATACAATGATAACCCAACACTAACATGGATTCTCCAAGAACAAAGCTTGCCAGGCTAATATTATCTTATGTTGTAAAATCAACTTGTTTCAATCACAATTCCAAGTGGAGATTTTTGCCAAGAAATCAGAAGACTGAGACTCAGAAGGGTAGCAATGAAGAAATTAAAAAGATCATCAAATGTAAGATGTGTCACTGTAGTCCAAGAACATCCACACTTTTGTATTACTGATCACTATGTTATGAGTGTGAAAGCTGGACAGGATAAAAAGCTGACAAGAAAAAAATGATGTTATATGGTGATGTGGAGACCTTTACAGGTACCCTGGATTGCCCAAAGACAAACATGTGTTCTAGAACAAATGAATTATCTCTGCAGTAAAAAAAAAAGAAGATAAAACTGAGTCTGTCCTTTGGGCACATCATATGGCAGAGAGTGTATGGTGTTTCCTGGTGGATTATTGAATTATCACGGTCCAGGAATTTTCTTGACTATTTGATTTGGTTTGAGTAGAAAGAAGAGCTCGGAGGAGATAGTCTCTTGGGATTTCCTCTTGGGGGTGGAGGGTGGGAAAATAAGTTTGGAAATCTGGACTGATGGAGAAGTTGCTGGATGAGATTTGAAAGCAAAGGAATGGAATGGGGGAGTGACTGGTGGAGGGAAGTTAAGAAGAGTATCGCAGAGATATAGTGTCATCCATTGTGGCAGAACTGAGTCTAGGCCAGCCTTCTCATTAGACCAGTGGTTTCCAACGTGGGGCCCACACCCCACATGGAGACTTTAATTCCCAGAAGCCTAAGTCAGTACATTGGCTGATTGGTGCTTTGGGGAATTGACTTAAGCTTCTGGGAACTACTGAAGTCCAAAAACCAAAGGTTGGGGAAACACTGTTTTAGACAAAGAGAGACCACCGCCTTGAGCAGCAGATTTGCAATACTGTGAACAGATAGCAACTCTTTGGTACTTATTTGTTGATTATAGTATTGTTATTGCCAGGTATGGGGAGAGGCATTTTGTCCCATGCACCCAAAAAAAAAACCTTAGCAGGTTTGGCCTTTTAAGCACCTTAAAATGGGAGCAGTGGTGATGTATCATGTATTACTCTGTCTCAGGCAGCAAATTGTCTTGGGCCAACCCTGCCCCTGAAGTTTTTTTCTGCAGGAGAAGTGGGCATGGATCTAGAGATATCTGTCATCTAATTCTGAAATGGGGCAAGGATCTCGCCACAACAGCATATCAGTCCATTCTTTGCCATCTGTTAATGGGTAGCCAGCATATTTTCTGCAGTATTTTGAAGATGTTGTTGTGTCTGTTTGGGTGCTGTAAGATCAAATTCATCTGAGAAGCAGTCACACAATTGGCAGCATTTTTCCTCTGGGTCAAAACATTTTCTAATCAGAGATTCCAGCAAGTAAGAACACAAGGTCAAATTCTTCTTTCCCTGTGTCGTATATTTCAAAGTGCAGCTGTATTTTGCACAGCCAGTTGGTTAGTAGAAGATGCATTCTCCCAATGTTTTTGTGGTGGATGCACTGAGAGAGAGGAGAAAGAGGAGCCTGCAAGAATGCTACACTTTCTAGCTCTTTACTCAAGATAACACAGTCTCTCTCTCAGCCCTTCCTCCCGCCAGCCAGAAGGCCTTGTTTGTTTGTGGCAACAGCCTTATAAGAACAAGTGGGCACTGGTGCTACGACATAGATCAGGGGTTCCCAACCTTTTCAAGCCATGGGCTGGGTCATGCTCTCTCAGTCAGCTTCGAGAGCCGAATGGCCATTTTGCCCTGCCTGCATTATGTCCCAACAGCTTCAAAGGGGGTGGCCATTTTGTTTCTTGAATGCCCTTGGAGGGGCAGCAGGAGGCACATAAAATGGCACCATGGGCTGGATCCAGCCCGTGGGCCTTAGTTTGGGAACCCCTGACTGAGATAAATGGGGGTGGGAGACAGAGGAGGTTAGGCAGAAGGGAGATGGAACTGGCCAAAGGTGGGCAGCAGATCAGGTCCAGGATGGGAGAGAGGTGGGTTTTTGTTTTTAATTTGAGGAGACAGGATCAAAAGCATCATTGACAGGCTAAAAATAGATAGTTTTGCTAAAATTGTTTTTATTAACAACATAGAATGGAGAGGAAAGAAAAATAAGCTAATATGAGGAAGGAGTGAATATGAAAGAAACAGGGATGAAAGAACTTTCAGTTTGGAGTGGGAAATGGGGTACCAGTTAAGTGCAAAGTTAAGGGAGAAAATGAGGTTTTTAAAAAACCTTCAGTAGGCAATAGGGGGGAAAGTAATATAAAATAAGAAGCAACCTCTGCTTAAAATGTGGAGTAACAAAAGCCCCAAAGCCATACTTTACTTAATCAGAGGTGAACAACGGAATTCTCTGCCATTGGGAAATACCTAAGGTAAATAATTTACTAACTTCTGGACCAGACTGGATATCAATAGAAAATGACAACAATTGTGAGTGGATTTACCCTCAGCCGTTTTGTGACTGATTCTGTTGCACACCACCTTTTTGTGACAGGTGGGCCTGTCTACTTTTCAGGTCTCTGAAACGGGGTAGTAAAAATGAGACCCTTTAGCACACACTATGGTGTTTCAGTGGGTATATTATGGCCCACAAGGGATATGCCACCATCACCATGCAAAAGAAGAGCTGTGATGAGGGGGTGGAGTCCAAAATGGGTCCTGTGCTTAAGGCCAACCTTAAAAGTGGATTCCAGAAAAACTAGACTGCTTGGTATACACTGTGCTGGAAATGCAGCATTAGTAAACCTTACATCAATTGTTGGATGTTTTAATTACAGGCACTAAAAATAACCAGTTCTGACAGAGAATTGGCGCCTGACCAGTCAGCCTGTAAATCATCCAATAGACCACTGTGCTCAGACGAGCTACACTAATTTGGAGGAATTGGCTTAGAGGGACTTGGCTCTGAACAAGCTGCACAAACAAAGGGTCCAGATAAAGGTCTTGAGTCAGAGTTACAAAAACAAATAGTTTGTGAAGTGGCTTGCTAGTGGATTGGCTTCCTCAAGGACAGTGGGCAAACAAGAAAGAAAGTTTTCTCAAAACTTATGTTTGCACAGTGTGTAAAAGACCAACACATTCCCCACTCCCACCTGCATGGAAACTTTTCAGTAGATAATCAGGAAAAAATATGAAACTGGTTTGTTAGCTACTGAAGAATGGTAATATTCTCTCTGGGTGTGTGTTTTTCTAATGCTTTGAAATAACCACTTTTGTACATAGCATGAGTTGGAAACATGAAAAGAGGACAGATTTCCTTTACTTTTAATTTTTTGGAATAGTAGTCGTGTTAGTCTGTGTTTCAGGCATATCAGAAAATAATGCTGCAGCAATTTAAAGACTAACTGCTGTATTTTTAATGTGAGCTTTCATGGATCAAGTCCATTTCATCAGACATAGTAGTGAGACTTCAAGGCATGAATTAATATACACCAGATACGGATGCATAGAGTGATTAATCAGCATAACAGATAAGTATGCAAATCAATACAGCTTCCTACAGCTGGCAGTAGCAGATGATCTAAGCGACAAACCAGGAAAGGGACTTTGGTATCCTGGTGGACAACTCAATGAAGGTGTCAACCACTGGTGGGCATCAGCAGGTTCGCACCAGTTCGCCAGAACTGGTAGCAGAAATTCTGTCTGGCCCCGCCCATCCAAGTTTTGAAATAAAGTAATCCTAATTCGGGTGTAACACAGGGCTTTCCCCTTGGCCACACCCACCATACCACACCCACAGTGTGGTAGTAAATTTTTTTGGAGCCCACCACTGTCAACCCAGTGTGCCTCAGCAGTGAAAAAAAGAAAACTCAATGCTAGGGATCATTGGGAAGGGTATGGAAAATAAGTCAGCAAGTGTCATTTTGCCTCTTTATAAATCTATGGTGAGGCCCCATCTGGAATACTGTGTACAGTTCTGGTCGCCATACCTCCAGAAGGATATTATGGAGCTGGAAAAAGTGCAGAGGAGGGCAACCAGAATGATTAGGGGACTGGAACACCTTCCTTACCATCAGAGGCTACAACGATTGGGCCTCTTCACTCTTGAACGACGATGTCTAAGAGGTGACCTGATTGAAGTTTATAAAATCATGCACGGTGTGGACAAAGTAGATAAGGAAAAGCTGTTTCCCCTATCGCATAACACTAGAACTAGGGGACACTCGATGAAACTTTTGGGTACTAGTTCTCAAACAAATAAGAGAAAGTTCTTTTTCACCCAGAGGATTACTGGTCTATGGAACTCCCTGCCAGAAGAAGTGGTGACAGCTGTCAGTCTTGACAGCTTCAAGAAAAGATTAGACAAGTTCATGGAGGACAAGGGTATCAATGGCTATAATTATGGATACTTAAGGACAACCTCTGGGTTGGAGAGATAGGCAGGATATCTCTCAATGCCATTTCCAGGGAATCCTAAGAAGGTGAAGGCATCTGCTTGGGAATAATAGCCTGAAGCAAATGGTGAGCCACTGTGTGAGACAGAATGCTGGACTGGATGGGCTGTGGCCTGTTCCAGCAAGGCTGTTCTTATGTTCTTATGTTCTTATCTCTGGTTGTTATTCATATTAGCTCTAAATGTTCCATTTTCTATTGTAAATAGTAGGAAGATACAAAACAAATGCCAGTTATTTGTTTTGTATCTTCCTACTACAGTATTTACAATTGGAAAGGGAACATTTAGAGCTAATCCAAATAACAACCAGAGTTCATCTGCTACTGCCAGTTGTAGGAAGCTGTATTATTATTATTATTATTATTATTATTATTATTATTATTATTATTATTATTATTATTATTATTATTATTATTATTATTATTATTAAGTTTAATTTCTATCCCGCTTTCCTGGCACAAGTGCCACTCAAAGCGGCTTACAACATATATATATAAACAGAGCAAAATATACAATAAATACAAAAAGCAATATACAATTAATACAATCAAAACGTCAAAATATTCCAAAATACAATACAAAATATAAATAAAGAATTAAACAATGTCACAACACACTCAACCACCCAGCAGCCACAAAGGCACCCCATGGTTCAACGTCCATGAGGGCAGCTGCGTTGTCGGCGGCAATGGCTCCCACCTATCTCTCCCCAGCGGGGCCAGTGGCATGGGCTCCCAGGGCGAGGCAGGGAGCTACTCAAGATGGCGGGCGACAGCGTCCTTTTCTGCTCTCAGGGCAGGCCGTACCGGAGAGCGAGGCAGCTGCGTCAGCGGCGACAATGGCTCCCACCTGTTTCTCCCCAGCGGGGCTGGTGGCGTGGGCTCCCAGGGTGAGGCAGGGAGCTACTCGAGGCGGCGGGCGATGGTGTCCTTTTCTGCTCTCCGGGCGGGCCGTCCCGGAGAGTGAGGCAGCTGCGTCGGCAGCGGCAATGGCTCCCACCTGTCTCTCCCCAGTGGGGCCGGTGGCGTGGGCTCCCGGGGAAAGACAGGGAGCTACTCGAGGCAGCGGGCAACGGCGTCCTTTTCTGCTCTCCGGTTGGCCCGTATACTTATTTGCATACTTATCTCTCATGCTGATTAATTACTCTACGCCTCTGTATCTGGTGTATATAAGTTCATGCCTCGAAGTCTCACTCCTATGTCTGATGAAGTGGACTTGATCCATTAAAGCTCACATTAAAAATATAGCAATTAGTCTTTAAAGTGCTGCAGTGTTTTTTGTTTTGTTTTCTTATTTACCTTTAATAGTTTTGCTGAAGAGGTGATTCTGGCTGAAATGCCTCCTTCCACAGAAATGTTAAACATGCATTTAAACTTAAAGGTACAGGAGCTCTATCTTCATTTTTCATTTTTCATGATTCTAGTGAAATATGAAAACACTGTATTCAATATTAATATTTTGCCCTGCTACATTTTCCTGAAACATTTTGAAGAAAGTTAGCATTAATTTTCATTGTGATGCTAACAAAGCATCTCTTTTATATGGTATACCATCAAGTCTGCTTGGTTTTGGAAGAATGCCAGATTCCATCACAACTGGAACTTTGTACCATACTGTGTCAGGCAGAACTTTTCAACACAAACAGCTCATACGAGGATGTATGAATCTCCACAATGGAACTGACAGATTCTGGGTAACCTTCTGGCAGTGCTGTATTGTCCTTCCTATGTTCTGATCTTTAAAATACTTATTTCAGGAGGAAGAAGTCAGCATTAACCTAAGTATTTTTTCAGAGCAGCATTTAATATGCAATACAACAAAATGGTTACAATCAGTCAGCCCTTATTTGAGCAGAATTTGGCAAACTGTTAAATTAACTACAAGATAGCATTAAGTTACTAGATCTTGTGGCTGCAATTAGAAAATGGAAGCCATGGCCCATCATCACAACAATCAAAGTACATCAGAGCATTGTTATTACTACCCTGGAATTATAAAACCCTGCTGTCATAAGAACATAAGAACAGCCTTGCTGGAACAGCCACAGCCCATCCAGTCCAGCATTCTGTCTCACACAGTGGCTCACCATTTGCTTCAGGGTATTCCCAAGGAGATGCCTTCACCTGCTTAGGATTCCCTGGAAATGGCATTGAGAGATATCCTGCCTATCTCTCCAACCCGGAGGTTGTCCTTAGGTATCCATAATTATAGCCATTGATACCCTTGTCCTCCATGAACTTGTCTAATCCTTTCTTAAAGTTGTCGAGACTGACAGCTGTCACCACTTCTTCTGGCAGGGAGTTCCATAGACCAGTGATCCTCTGGGTGAAAAAGTACTTTCTCTTATTTGTTTGAGAACTAGTACCCAAACGTTTCATGGAGTGCCCCCTAGTTCTAGTGTTATGTGATAGGGAAAACAGTTTTCCCTTATCCACTTTGTCCACACCGTGCATGATTTTATAAACTTTAATCAGGTCACTTGCCCAAAACACTGAGCCAAATTGTGGGTGTTTAACTTTGATTTCAGGTCATTCGGTATTTGAGCCAGTCTAGGCACCCATATATGGGACTGGCCTCTGCCAATCAGATGGAGCTCATTTCTGCTGCCACCATTTAAAAATATATATATATGAAGTGGGTTAGCTCTATCCTATTTCAAATAAATATTTTTTAAATGATCTCCAGTGGCATCAGAGATGCCACAGATCAGCTGGTGCCCGTCTTCACCAATCCCATGAAGTCTGTCTATGCTGCTGCTGCTGCAATTTTATCTGGGGAACCTCAGATAAACACTGTTACACATGGGCACACAATGCAAATCAATGCATTTTACACTGATACAAGTAGTGGGGTAAAATAAACAGCCCTGGGCCAGTAGTTTAAAATAAACCACTCAATGGCCAAACTAACACAATTTTGGCTGTGTGTCATGTAAAGGACAATCTTGAAATCTATCCCAAACCAATGTAAATCTAAGAGTTTTTAACAATGTAGCTACGCACATTGTGAACTTTTGTTAGGGTGGTGTTTTTCTTAGTACAGATTTGATGTTTTTAGCAGAGTCAACACCACCTTCACTGTGTTTTTATTTGTTGTAAAAACCTGACATTCAGCCAGTCATTCAAAACCAGTTCAAGCTGACTTGCATCAGTGCGGCTGCTGCCTCTATTCCTCCCCACTTGGTGGAGGGGGGTGATGTTGGGTAATATCATTAAGAGAAATGATTTATCTGTGGCAGGGCTTCTGTTGGGGAGGAGGGAGGGAATGGAAGATGGACAGACAGTCTCCTTTGGGAATAGATCCAGGGAAATAAAGCAGGTAACAGCTTGTTCCAATTTTAAGCTTCCATTTTCTCTGCTTTGATCAGGGGTGCCCAAACTACGGCCCTTTAGTTAGTCCATTTGTCCTTTTGGCTCAGAATTGTTGACACTAACTGGCAGCTGCTCATCAGGGGTTTAGGAATGATTGTACCTGAGAACCAAACCAAAGGCTTTTTCCATGCCAAGCATGTGCTCTGACTGTGAGCAACAACCCTTTCCTGAACTGATCTTTACAAAGGCTTCATTATGCCCTTGGACTAATCCTTGCACCAAGACTCAGTTTTAATCTGTTGTTTTTCACACACACACAAACCTTTAGTATTATAAATGTATTGCCCATCACCCGATCTTCAGCCTTTCCCCATCCCTTTTTATCTTCTAAGCACCTTCTGTCTAACAAGGAAACTCGGCATAGTACAAAATTGAGCAGAGGGAATCATTGTTTTTTTTAAAAAAAAATAAAAAATGTTGCCAGGTTTCTTGTGCCTCTTTCTCCAGTGTGGAGTGTTCCATGTAGGTTTAATTTTTAATTTAATTTATTTTTTTAATTTTTATGTCGCCCACTCAGGCGAACCCGACTCAGGGCAGCGTACAGCAATTAAAACATATAAAGACAGATTTAAAAAATCCAAAGTCACCCACCCACCTACCCACCCTACTACCCCCACCCCATTTAAAAAGAATAAAAGGGAATCGGAGGGATACAACAACACAGAGGGAGAGACACTGACTGGACATTAACTGGAGATAAGCCAACAGGATGGGGCCATATTCCCATTAAGGCCCCACAACTGCCCTGCCAGCCAGGTTTTCAGACCTTTTACTGAAGGGCAGCAATTCTGTCTGTAACCTTTAGTTCTGTTGGCAGGAGGTTCCAGAGGGCTGGTGCGGACACAGAGAAGGCCCTTCTTCGAGTGCCAGAGAGGCAGGCCCCTCTAGCTGAAGGCACAACTAGGGAGCCCCTCCGGTCCACTCTGGTTGGATGGGCAGACACTTTTGGGACAATGCGGTCTCTCAGGTATTCTGGCCCACTGCCATATAGGGCTTTAAAGGTCAAAACCAGCACCTTGAATTGCACCTGGAGGCAAACTGGTAACCAGTGCAGCTCCCGGAGTAGTGGGGAGGTGTGGGCATAATGTCCACACCCCATCACCACCCAGGCAGCTGCATTCTGAACCAGCTGTAGCCTTCGAAGGGTTGTCAAGGGCAGCCCCATGTAGAGCTCATTACAGTAATCTAGTCTGGAGGTGACCAGAGCATGAGTGACCATGAGTAAAGAGTCCCGGTCTAGGAGCGGGCACAACTGGCAGATTACTCGAAGTTGAGCAAAAGCCCTCCTGGCCAAGAGACGGTTGCCACCTACTCTTCTAGCAGCAGCCATGAGTCCAGGAGGACCCCCAAGTTGTGCACCGGGTCTGTCTGGGGCAAAACTGCCCTATCCAAGACCAGAGGTGGTAGCTCACTGGATAACCACGGACCCCGACCCAAAGCCACTCGGTCTTGCCAAGATTCAGCTGAAGCCCATTGTCCCCCATCCATACCCCAACGGCCTCCAGGCATTCAGACAGGACTTTGACCACATCACTGGGATCACCACGGGCCGAGATGTACAACTGAGTGTCATCCGCGTACTGATGGTACCGCACCTTTAGTGTATGAGAACCAAGACAATTGAACAGCCGAAAGGTTGGCTTAACACATCTTTATTGCATGGTGGTCCGGGGGAACATGTGGTAATGGTGGACGAACAGCTCAATATATACAGTGGCTATACATTTGAATGTGGCTCCTCGATAGCCCATTGGCTACTGTCTGCGTGACGTCATTCCTGGTCACGCCCTTCTTGTCCAGGTGAGGTGGTGGCGGGAATCTTCCCGCGCTGTAGTTCTTTGGGGAATTGGAACCATGTGAGCTGGGCGCTCGCTATTGCCACCTGGTGGTCACTAGCTCGCGTCCTATTACAACGGGTTACATTGTTACAGCTGATGATTGTTGTATTCACTCCTTCGAGTGTTACATTGTTTAAAGGCATAGTATTGAGAACACAACAGCACCCCATGAGAACAGATGATCTCACCCAGCGGCTTCATGTAGATGTTAAATAGGAGAAGAGAGAGCACCGAGCCCTGTGGCACCCTATATTTGAGGGGCCTAGGACTGGATCTCTCACTCTCTGACCACACCGACTGGGTATGGCCCTCCAGAAAAGAGGAAAAACAGGACAACACAGTGCCCTGGATCCCCAATCCTTTGAGCCGTTCCAGAAAGATACCGTGGTCGACAGTATCAAAGGCCACTGAGAGGTCAAGGAGAGCAAGGACGGTTGGATGACCCCGAAGCACCTCCCCAGCCACTCCACTCCGGAGGGGATGTGGTTTGGGGTGAAACGGAACCCAGGAAAAGCCTTGGAGAAGGTACGCGTGTACTGGTGCGAACCTGCTGATGCCCACCACTGATACATACAAACAATAAAGGTCAGATAGTGTTGTTCAGATGTGCTTGAAAATGCAGCTCAAAAAAGACATCAGACCACATTGTTCACTTTTAGGCCACAGCTGGTTGAGACAGCTAGCTAAAAGCACACAACACAAGATAGCTCCTAGGTTACAGCAAACATCAGTCTAGTTCAATCATCCCTCATCTCTCCTTACATCCCCACCCATGCTCCATTACATACAGAAAGCTTGTGCACCATCATCTGACATGCAGATACAGTATGCCAATTTTAAATGTTTAAAACCCCAGCTAAGTACAATATTTAAGTATTAATGCATAACTCAAAAAGTGTAAACATATTCGCCCAGTAGGCAGATTAGTCTGTTGAAATTTGCAAAGGTACTTTTACAGCAACTCTTGTGACAAGTGGTAGTATTAACTCTCTCATTATTATAGCACTTTGTATGATAAGATCATCAAGTACTTGAAGTTGAAAATGGCATCTTTACTTACAGTTACCACCTATAGTTACAGTCAGATGGGGGGGAAGGAAAAATTGAGTCTCCAGAATGGGAGAAACCCCCATAGTTTGTTGTTTGGAGAAAGGACCTAGAGGGAAGAATGGTTGTCAAGAAAACAATGGAAGCAAATTTTTAAAAAAAAAACAAGAGGAGGGGTTGGAGGCTTGTCTCAAATGCAAGAGTAAGAAAAGATCTCTCACCAATCAAGTTTGTAGCAAAAGACAATCACACTAGGCTGTAAAGTCCTCCTTCCACTGATACCCAGTATTAGTACAGGTAAGATTACTATTATCCAGACAGATTGCTATTATTGCAACAAACAAGACCTGGCAGCCATCTGCCAGAGGGTTCCCAGGGCTGCTGTAGACAATGTGAAACCAAACAGAGCAATGATAGCTTCTTGTGCCACTACCATTACATGTCAACTGGTATTTCCCTTATCTTTTAGTAAAAGATTCCACAGCTGTTAGAAACTTATTTCTAGAGATTCTCTTGTGAAAACCATTCGCTAGTAGGCACAGGTCCCTCACCATGCCATCCTCTCTCTGAAGAAGGTACCCCTCCTAGACAATCAACTAAGTCTTCTTGGATCTCTTCTTTGACTTGGTCTTGCCAACTAAAACAAATTCCACACAACCAAAATTTCAATTCATATGGCCAATTCAATATTATTGTATTCCTTCTTTAATGTCAAATTAATGAGAGGCTTCCTGCTCACTTAAGTGGCGAGACAAGATACAGTATCCTGTTCTGTAATTTGGATCTCTGTAGGTTTGATGAAAACACAGGTTTGTCAGGAAACAATAAACACACTACGTACCGAGGCAGCTATATGGTGTCGCCATGTTTTGTACCAGCTTGTCTATGTTCTGTGTTCTTGTCTCTATTTTTGGCTGCTTGTCAAAAGATTCCTGACCTCCCTAAATATGTAACTGGTGTAGCAGTCAGAGTGCTGGACTAGGACAGCCATGTTATCCCTCTTTGATTATTATTATTTTTTTTGGGGGGGGGAGAAAGGTGGGATATAAATATAACACATAAACATATAGGCCTTGATCAGCTGTTCGAAGATAGCAGTGTGTTTTCTGTGCAAGGCTGCTGCTCCAGATGAAAAATGGGTTCTCTTCTGTCTTTCCTTTAAGGGTTGTGTGCAGAGTCTGCTTTTGTGAATAGCAAAATTAAAGCTGCACCCTCAGGTAGTGGAGCCATTGTTTACTTTGCTACTAGGGTTCAAGAAGTAGGAATACTCTGGTACCATTAGGTTTTGTAGATATTGTAAATAGTGGTGAGGAAGAATGGGGACACCTGCTATTTCAACTTGGTTTAGAGATTTTTCCTCCATGTGGTGTGTTTTCTGCTCCCTTCCTGGGCTATAAATATGATGATTTTTCTACTGGTGCAATGGCACCATCTCCCTACCCCAATTCCAGTATAATTGTAATTTAGGATTGCTCTCTAAAAGTGTAAAGATTCTCAGTAAGGCAGCATGTATCAACTCAGTGACCTCTTGAACAGCATTTATATCTCTGGCTTAAACCAATATTTGCCCAAGGTCTGATAGCAATTTACGTGATTTTGCAACAACTCCTATTTTACTCATTTAGATTTTGAGATAACTTGTTAATGAACAACAGGACAGATACGTTAAGTCCATGTGGTTCAAAATATTCCCACATTGCAATGATGAAAATGTTCCAGTTTACAGGTTCGTATTATGTTTGTCTAGGATTAATTTAGCTGGCTGTATAGCTAAGTATTTTGGGTATCTGGCTGTGGAGCCAGAGGTTAAGAGTTCAATTCCCTACTGACCAGCATTTCCCAAACTGTGTTCCACGGAACACTGGTGGACTTCAATTCCCAGAAGCCTAGTCAGTACGTTAGCTGATCAGTGCTTTGGGGAATTGATTTAGACTTCTGGGAATTGAAGTCCAAAAAACCAAAGGTTGGGAAACACAACAGATACTCTGTCCTGCGGTCTCCGCGAGCCCAATTGGCATAAACGGCCCCTGGCAGAGGCCACACCGGTCGAGAAAGCTCCTGGTCACTGGAAATTGGGGGGCGGATTAATAGTCATAGGATTGATTCACCCGCATCTGACCTGACCGGCAGTTCTACTGAGGGAAGCTAAATCACTAACTCCCGTTAGGCATTAGGCAATTACTCACTTGCAGATGAGCCCAAGCTTTAGTGCAAATAGTGGCCATGTTTACTCTTGAGCAAGCCATGAACAATGGATTTCCCCTGTCAGTATTTGCCTTAGTTAATTAACTTCCCCAAGAGAAGTTCCCAATTAACCCGGGTAAATGGGTGATGTGATTTTCTGTCAGATGACGATTCTATCACATGCTGCCTTGAATTCCTATATATGATGATGCTTTTCCCTCAATAAATCACTGGTCTTCGCTCCATCTTGTCTCGTGTCGTTCCTTGACCAGTCTCCTCTGGGACCCTAAGGGCCGCTTCACGGCCCCAATCCAACACTGTCCCCAGGGAGAAGAGCCAGCCTGTGTAGTCATGGGCAAACAACAGAGTTCCGCCATAAGCTTAAATGACACCTTACAGACACCCAAACGTCTCAGCTAGGGTGCTTTGAGGCTCAGCTAGACCTAGTTCCACTAGAGGTTATCATTCTACACACACTCAAAAAAAGCTCCCTTCTAGCTGTGAGGGAAAAGCAGAAAGCTTGGGTGGGGCTATGCCTAACTAAGCCTCAAAGCCTCCCATCTGAGGCCTTTCTCCAGGTGAGCCACATTCATGTTTCTTTTGTGTCCCTCAGATAGAACTCTCAGAATGGAGAATTATGGGATTTGTAATCCAAAAAAGCAAAAACAAAGTCTCATTCCTACTGGTCTGCCCAACTCTGTGGTCTTGAGTTGAGCTAAGAAATTGTTTTCTTTGGGGAAAACACTGGCTTCAGCACAAACAACTTTCCAAAGAAAGCAAAAGTCATTGCTTCACTACATCCTAACTATCTGTATATCAACCAGCAGACAATCTACATGAGGTAGTTACATAGAGATTTATGTAATTACAATTTGGGAAGCTCATTATCTCTGTTTTTAATGCTATTGTCATAGTGAAAGATCATTACCTGTTTTAGTGTTCCTTAACAGCTGAGCTACATTGTAATTATGGTCAGGTAACATTCATACATTTCTTAAAGCAACATTGTACATACATAACACCCCTCCCCCCTAGGATGGGACGAAGTCCCTCAACCATTGTGGCTTGCCGCACGTGCGCCTGGGGCGTGCGGCCGCTTGACTTAACACAGGGGAGCCGGGGGCTCCTGGTTCCGCGGAGTCCCATCCTGCAACGGAAAGGGGGGACTCATTAGTGGCTCGGTGTGGACTCTGCGACAACCTTGCATTGGGGGACGGGAATGGAATGAACAGTTGGGACGTGAACCCCTGCCTACCGCTTGAGGAGCTTGGGGTCCCCCCCAGTACGAATCTCGGGACCGACGAGGAAGCCCTCGTGGTCTCGCCACCCCCTGTTGCCTGTCCGGGAGTTCTAGAGGCTGAGGTGGGCGGACTCCCCCCTGCTGCCTGTCTCGGGGGTGTCTGTCTCCGGGGAGCTGGAGCTATGGTATATTCTAACACAAAAGGGCTAGGGGGACTGGAGGTACCAGGGGCTGAACTGAAACCCCTCCTCTCGCTAGGACGGGTGGGGGACCACTCCGCGACACCCCCCTGGTACTGCAAATCATAATCAAACTCATCCCTCTCTTCCAAAGTATCCTCCTCTGTGGCTGAGAACCCAGGGTATGCATTTGTACCCGCGGATGCTGCCGTGTCTCCCCCTTGGGTAACGTGGGTGGGGGAGGACCCTAACGCTGATTCCCCTTCACTGGTGACTCGCCTTCTGAGTTGGTCGGCATGCCTTCTCCAGAGTAGACCTGAGCTAGTCTCGACCCTGTAGGATACTGGCCCCGTCTGCTCAATGATCGTCCCTGGTACCCACGCTGGCCCCGAGGCCGCGTAGTTCCTGCAGTGAACCGGGTCTCCTACTGAAAAACTTTTGGAGCTCTCTCCCCCTATATTTATATTTCTCCCTTCATCCTCCACCCTGGATGGATCCATTCGGTCAAAAAGTGTTACCGGACGCCTCCTCATGAGGAGTTCGGCTGGGGAAAATCCTGAAGCTAGGGGGGTTGTCCTGTAGCAGATGAGGAACTGACACAGATGAAGGTTCAACTCACCGGGACCCATGCGCCGCAGTGCGTCTTTCGTAGTGCGCACTTGGCGCTCTACCTGACCGTTTGTGGCGGGGTGAAACAGGGCAGCGGTAATGTGCCTGATGGCGTTTCTCTCAATAAACGTCTTGAACTCCGCAGACGTGAAGGTACTAGCGTTATCGCTAACAAGGACGTCTGGCAGGCCGAAGCAGGCAAAAAGCTTGCGCAACTGTTTAATGGTTGCCGCGGAGGAGGTGCTGTTCATGGGAATTACTTCCAACCACTTGGAATAGGAGTCAACTACCAGCAGAAACATGGACCCGCGGAAGGGGCCAGCGAAGTCGACATGAATCCGGGACCATGGCCCGCGGGCCGTGTCCCATTCCCTATGGGGTAGCCGGGACTCCTTGGGCCGGGAGCTCTGGCAACTCTCACACGTGCCCACTAAGCGTTCTATGTCCGCGTCTATCTGGGGCCACCAAAAGAAACTCCTGGCCAGAGCCTTGGAGCGCACTATTCCCGGGTGACTGGTATGCAGTAGCTTCAGTACCTTAGCCCTTAGCTTCTCTGGGATGACTACCCGCTGGCCCCAGAGTAAGCAGCCCCTTTCCAGAGAAAGCTCTACTCTACACCTGAAAAATGGCTTGAAATGTTCCTCAGGGGGAGTAGTGGGCCACCCTTTCCTAACCCAGGAACTAACTTGGGCCAGCATCTTGTCGGCCGCCGTGGCCTTGGCGAGGTCGGCCGGGACGATGGGGGGTGAGTCGAGGGACTCGATCAGCAGGACTTGGTGGTCCTGCTCTACCTCGCATGCGGGATCCCCTAAACTAGGGAGGGGAGACCGGGACACTGCGTCCGCATGGGAGATCTCCTTCCCTGGGCGATAGACCAGCTCATACTGGTAGGCGTTGAGGAAGATGGCCCAACGCAGCATCCTGGGGGATAGAATTTGCGGGGTGGGTTTGCCGGTAGTGAAGATCCCCAGAAGTGGCTTGTGATCTGTCACTACCGTAAACTCGCGGCCGTATAGAAAATCGTGGAACTTCCTCGTTCCCGCGATTATGGTCAGGGCCTCCCTATCTGTTTGCGTGTAATTGCGCTCGGCCTTCGAGAGGGACCTTGAGTAGTACGCTACCGGGGCTTCCCGCCCGCTCTCCAACACGTGGCACAGGACCGCCCCCACCCCCACTGGGGACGCATCACAGACTAAAACCACTGGCTTCCTCGGGTCAAAGTGGGTCAGGACAGCATCCGAGGATAGGAGCGTCTTAAGCTCCTTGAACGCTTTCTCCTGCCTGTCCCCCCACCGCCAAGCCACGTCTTTTTTTAGTAGCGCGTGCAGTGGCTCCGCGACTGATGCCTTCCTAGGCAGGAAGGAGTGATAGAAATTTAGGAGCCCTAGAAATGACTGCAGCTCCGGTTTCGCGGTGGGACGAGGGGCGTTTTTCACGGCCGCAACCTTGGATTCAGAGGATTTGATTCCGTCTGGGGTTATCTTAAAACCGAGAAACTCGACCTCCCTTGCGAAGAATACACACTTGTCCCTTCTTAGTCGGAGTCCCGCCCTCTCGAACACTGAGAGGACCCCGTCTAACCTCTTTGCTAACTCTAATTCGCTCCCCGCCATTATCAACACATCGTCAAAATATGGGAGGACGCCTGGAAGACCCTTTAAAAGGCGTTCCACGAGGGACTGGAAGATTCCGGGGGCCGAATTCACGCCGAACTGAAGGCGCGTTACCTCAAATGTCCCCTTGTGCGTCACGATCGTCTGCGCAGCGGCAGCAGCCGGGGTTACAGAGAGCTGCTGGTATGCCTGCGCCAGATCTAGCTTGGCAAAACACCTCCCCCCATGTAACATGGCCAGTAAATGGCTGACCACGGGCACCGGATATGCATTTGGCCGAATGGCCTTATTGATCGTACATTTATAGTCCGCACAAATCCTGACCTCCCTGTTTGACTTAAGGGCCGTAACAATCGGCGTTTCCCACTCCGCCGAATCAACTGGAACCAAAATCCTCTGCCCCACCAATTTGTCCAGTTCTGCCTCGATCTTGTCCTTGAGGGCGAAGGGCACTCTCCTTGGCTTGAGGCGGATGGGCCGGATTTCTGGGTCCAGCTCAAAGGAAACTGGGGGGCCCTTGTACGTCCCGAGCCCCTTCTTGAAAACGTCCGGGTGTGCATTGCACACGTCCCGCATTGGGTCAGTCTTGATGGCGTTAATGCCGGACAGTTCGATTCCCAGGGGAGCAAACCACTGCGTTCCCAAAAGGCAGCATCTCCCCCCCTTGAGGACCACTAGGGGCAGTTTCTCGGAGTAATTCTTGAACTTCACCTTGAAGTTCCCCACCCCCAACACTGGGATCCCATTTCCCTGCACGTCCCGTAAGTGTGACTTCATGGCCCGCAGTTTGGGCCGCGCGTCTGGGGGAATTCGCATAAACTCTTTTTGGGACAGGATTGAATAGGATGACCCCGAGTCTATCTCCATCCTCACTGGGAGCCCCTGTAACAGTACCTCTATGAAAAAACGCCGGTGCTCCAGGCCCACGCGGTTCACGCCTTCCTCGCTGTAGTTGGCTGAGACCTTCCTGGTGCCGGCTGCCTTCCGTTGGTGTGTCTGGGGATGGCTCGAAACGCCCTTGTCCTCGGCTCGCCTGTGCCTGCATACTCTGGCGATGTGTCCCTTTCGGCCGCAGTTGTGGCACTCGGCCTTTCGGAAGGGACACCTCGTGCGGTCGTGGGACGCTCCACAACCGTCGCAGCGGCAGTCTTGCCGCTCGCGGGTCTGTCGCTTCTCCCCGCGTTTCTTTACTCTCTGGACGTCGTCGTCCTTGCTGGAGCAGGAGTCTGCCGTCGTGGACGACTCCTCGGACATCGCTGGTGTGCCGGCGGGCGACTTGGGGGCCCGCCAGGCCGTTTTCGCCGATGTCCGCCGGGCCGCCTGCACTGGTGACTTGGCCCTTTCGGACGTGGCCCCTCGGGACTTGAACACTCTGACCCCGCTCCTGGCTGCCTCGGCTGCTTGGGCCTCCCGCAGTACCTTGTTGAACGTGAGGCGATAGTCGCGGGTCATCAACTTCCTCTGGACCTCCTCATCCCTCAGGCCACACAGCATGCGGTCTCGGAGGGCTGTGTCCAGGTCTTTTCACTGGCAGTGCACCGCTGCAAGCCTGAGGGCCGCCGCGTAGGCGGACACGGACTCTCCCGGGCGCTGGTCTCGCCTGTGGAACGTGACCCTGGCCGGGAAAATCGACACGGGGGGCTGGAAATGTTCGCCCAGTAACTCCAGGATGCGGCTGAGTGGCACCACGTCCACCTTCCGGGGGGCCACCAGGTTCATCAGGATACGCAGCGTGGCTGGCCCCACCTGGGCCAGAAAGTGGGAGCGCATCTTCGCGTCGTCGTCGACGCCCGCAGCTTCCATCGCGTGCCGAAACTGGCACTCGTACAGCTCCCATTGTTCCGGGTCGCTGATATCGAACTGGTAAGGCTTGACCTTGGGATTCGCCATCGATCCCACCTTCGTCGCCAATTTAGTGTCTTGCACGGAAGACAAAGAAGGAGTCGCAGTGAGGACTAACACAGGTTTATTGGGTGATGATCAGGATGAACATGTGGTAATGGCGGAGGTACATCACATTATATACAGCAGTACAATACATTTGAATCTTGTTGCACGGTAGCTCATTGGCTGCTACCGGCGTGACGTCGTTCCAAGTCACGCCCCTCTTCTATAGTTAGTGATAGTGCGGGAGAGTTCCCGCGACTGCCGGTGATTTGAGGAATGTGAACCATGTGAGTTGAACGCTCGCAGCTGCCCTCTATGGGCAGCTCACTCGCGTTCCTTAACAGCTGAGCTACATTGTAATTATGGTCAGGTTACATTCATACATTTCTTAAAGCAACATTGTACATACATAACACCTGTGCTTGTGCCCCATTTCGTTCAGTTCCCCTCCCTCCATGGCAACTATGTATACTACATATATAAACTTGTAGCAGAAATATTGTACTTCACATGCCTGAAAAATGGAGTCCGTAAAATTCACACAGAACTAAATCTTGGTTTTAAAGGTCCCAAAATATTTTGATATTTGTTTTGTTTTTGTTGCGTAAGGCAAAATGTGATTATGTTGACATAAGACTGTGAAGATTAGGCAGAACAGCAACAGAATGTTGCTTTTGTTTAGATATGTATAAGGGAAGATTACCACAGATATAATATCAGATTTGTTTTCCTTTTTTAAAATTATTTTTAATTAATATTCAAAAAATAATTACAAAATATAAATAGAAAAAAAATTCAATACAATACAAAAAATCATATGACAATATACAATACATAAAATTCATGCAATAATAAACCATAATAACCAAAAAATTAACAGTACTAAAGATAAAACTATACCAATAACAAGGTAATACCTCCCCATCCTTCACTAAATCTTAATTGTTATAGCTCAAACAATTATATGCAACTTAAAAATTACATTTACACTAATTTCTTTTTCTTATAGCAATATCTCCAAATCAAACTCATTTATATTTATCTATAATATTCATGTTTACACCTTTTTTCTGCCCAAAATTTATTACTTAATACTATATTACCATGATTTTCCCTGAACATAATATCATGAAAATACAATAATAAAAACATATACACAAAATAAAACTACACACCCAGTGTATCATACAATGCCCTGGAGGATGCAGGATATCACATCATTTTTCACTGTTTCCAAAATATAAATTAATCAGGTACTGGCCCAACCCCCGTACCTCCAACCAATTTTGACTCTACAAATAGTTGCCAAATTTTCCAGAATCTATTTTATTTAATTATACCCTTTTTTTGTTCAATTCCCATGTGAGTTTATCATTTAATGCAAGATCCCACAATTCCTTATACCAATCTTCAATTTTCAAAGTTACGGTGTCTTGCAATGAAGACAATAGAAGGAGACGTAACAAGGCTAAACACAACTTTATTGCATGATGGTCAGGGTGAACATGAGTTAATTGTGGATAAACAGCTCTATTTATAGTACACGGTACATTTGAATATGCCGATGTGGTAGCTCATTGGCTACTGTCCGCATGACGTCATTGATCGTCACGCCGATCTTCTCCAGGTGCGGTGTGGCGGAAAGGTTTCCCGCTCTTCAGGTATTCAGGGAATCTGTACCATGTGAGCTGGATGCTCGCTACTGCCACCTGTGGCCATTTAGCTCGCATCCTTATACAGCCTGTTACAATGTGTTCCTGATTAGATACAATTGGATACATTGACTGGATACATTCTGTTAAAAGGGAGCATTGCATCATTACATTCAATACATAACACCCCTCCCCCCTAGGTAAGGACGAAGTCATTCAGCCACTGAGGCTTCCCGCATGTTCGCTTTGGGCGAGTGGCAGCCGTGCTTTGACCTGGGGTACCTGCGTATTCCTGATTGCTATGTCCTCGTCCTGCAATTGGAGAGGGTGACTCGTTAGCAATCGGCTGCGGGTTCTGAGCCTGGGATTGGGGAGGTCTAGGTGTGGGAGTAAACTCCAGGGATGTGAAACCGGGGGCTCTAGGGACTAAAGCAAAACCCTGCTCTTCGCTTGGACGGGTGGGGGACCACTCCGAAAAATCCCCCCGGTTTCCAAACTCAAAATCTAACTCATCGAAATCCTCCTCTTCCAAATTGTCCCTGTAGCTCGGGGGGTAAAAAGGATGCGGATTTGTGTCATTTCCCTCCCCCCAGTGATCTGCATCTCCCCCTTGGGATAAACGGGTGGGGGAGAACCCTAACGTTGAATTCTCTGTTTGGTCACTCGTGTCTTGCCTACCTACCACCCTACTCCTGAGCTGGTCAGCGTGCCTCCTCCAGAGGAGTCCTGTGCTTGTCTCGACATTGTACAACGCTGGCCCCGTTTGCCCGACCACTACTCCGGGCACCCAAGTTGGCCCAGCGGCCGCGTAATTCCTGCAATACACTGCCTCATCGATTCCGAAACTCTTGGTGATACCTATTTCTATGTTTCTACTCGTGTCCTCCCCCTGGTTGGGTCTAGGCATGAGAGGATTGTGGCAGGTTTCCTGTGCATAAGGAGTTTGGCGGGTGACAAAAATGACGCTAAAGGGGTTACTTGATACCTTAATAGAAATTGGCATAGTTGCAGATTCAAATCCCCAGGGCCTATCCGACGCAGCGCGTCCTTCGTTGTTCCCACCAAGCGTTCCGCTTGACCATTTGTAAGGGAGTGAAAAGGGGCAGAGGTGATGTGGCGAATCTTATTTATCTCTATAAACCCCTGGAACTCTGCTGACGTGAACGTTGTGGCGTTATCGCTCACGAGTACATCGGGTAAACCGAAACAGCTGAATACTCTCCGCAATTGCTTAACCATCGCATCTGACGAAGTACTGGCCATTGGGATTACCTCCAACCACTTGGAGTAAGCGTCCACTGTTATGAGGAACCCGCGAAATCTACATGCAGACGCGACCACAGCCCTCAGGCTGCGTCCCATTCTCTATGAGGAAGTTGGGACTCTTCAGGGTGGGTACTCTGGCAACTCTCGTAAGTGCCAATCATGTGTTCTATGTCTGCGTCCAACTTGGGCCACCAGACTCCTGGCTAGCGCTTTAGAGCGCACGATCCCTGGGTGACTGATATGTAACATCTTGAGTACCTGTGACCTCAAAGCTTCAGGGATTATTACCCGCTGCCCCCAGAGTAGGCAGCCCCTCTCTAAGGACAGCTCATCTCTCCTTCTGCCATAAACCTTGAATTCCTCCGTGGGGGAGGTTGCTGGCCACCCTTTTTGCACCCATGAACTGACTAGGGCCAACGACTTGTCCTTCGCTGTAGCTTTAGTGATCTCCACTGGCAGTATCGGGGGCAACTCTAGGGCCTCAATCAGGAGCACCTGGTGGTCCTGCTCTACCTCACATTCTGGGTCCCCTGCCTGTGCAAAGGGTGACCTGGAAAGGACATCGGCGTGGCTGATCTCCTTGCCGGGATGATAGGTCAACGCATACTGGTACGTGTTGAGGAAAATGGCCCACCGCAGCATCCTCGGGGACAAGATCTGTGGGGTTGGCTTGTTAGTGGTAAAGATTCCTAGCAGGGGCTTATGGTCGGTCACGATTGTGAGTGATCGGCCATAGAGGAAATCGTGGAACTTTTTGGTTCCCGCAACTATCGCCAGGGCTTCCCTGTCTGTTTGCGCGTAGTTGTGCTCTGCCTTGGACAGGGATCTTGAATAGAATGCCACCGGGGCTTCTCGCCTGCTCTCTAGCACGTGGCAGAGGACTGCCCCAACCCCCACCGGTGAGGCATCACAGACCAACACAACAGGTTTCTTGGGATTGAAGTGGGTCAAGACAGCCTCGGAGGATAGAAGCTACTTGAGCCCACGGAATGCCCATTCCTGGCTCTCACCCCACCGCCAAGCCGCATCTTTTTTGAGTAGTTTGTGCAGCGGCTCTGCCACCGACGCCTTTCCCGGCAGGAAAGTGTGGTAAAAATTTAGGAGTCCTAGGAAGGACTGTAGTTCGGCCTTGGTGGTGGGGCAAGGGGCGTTCTGCACTGCCGACACCTTTGACTCTGCTGGCTTGATGCCCTCAGGGGTTATCCGGAAACCCAGAAGCTCTACTTCTTCTGTGAAAAACACACACTTATCTTTTCTCAACCTGAGCCCCGCTTTCTCGAACATGGTTAGCACCCGGTCTAACCTCTTGGCCAATTCTTGCCCCCCCCCCCCCCGCCGTTATCAAAATGTCATCAAAGTAAGGGAAAACACCTGGGAGCCCCTTCAAGAGCCGTTCCATGAGGGACTGGAAAATTCCTGGGGCCGAATTCAAGCCAAATTGGTGGCGCGTTACTTTAAAAGCTCCCTCATGAGTAACTATGGTTTGAGTGGCGGCTGCAGCTGGGGTCACCATTAATTGCTGATATGCCTGTGCTAAATCTAGCTTGGTGAAACACCTCCCCCCGTGCAAAGTTGCTAACAGGTGATTTACTACCAGCACCGGGTACGCATTTGGGCGAATTGCCTTGTTAATCGTGCACTTGTAGTCAGTGCAGATTCTGACCTCCCGTTAGCCAAAAGCGCTGTAACAATGGGGGTTTCCCACTCAGCAGAGTCCACAGGTACCAAAATCCCCGACCCACCAGTTTGTCCAGTTCAGTCTCAATTTTGTCCTTCAGTGCGAATGGCACTCTCCGTGGCTTGAGCCTGATGAGCCGGATGTCGGTATCCATGTCGAATGAAACTGGGGGCCCCTTGAACTTCCCGAGCCCCTTCTCGAAGACGGCAGGGTGTGTGTTACACACCTCCATGATCGGGTCAGCCTGCCCCCAATGAAAACCCCCAGGGGCCCAAACCACTGTGTCCCTAGGAGGCAGCAGGACCCATCCCTTAAGACCACTAGGGGCAACTGCACGGAGCGCCTCTTGAACTTCACCTTGGACTACCCCACCCCCAACACTGGGATACTTTCCCCCTGAAGATTATTCTTAAGGGCTTTCAGCTTGGGACGTGACTTTGGGGGAATACGCAAAAATTCCCGGTGGGAGATGACAACCCCAAGTCGATCTCCATCCTTACTTGGGAACCCTTGTATCATTACCTCAACAAAAAACCGGGGGTACCTCAAAGGCACGCTGTGAACCGCCTGGTTGTGGTTGTCGGGAACTCATTGAGACACACGGTGCTCCTGCGGCTCGTCGTGGTCGAAGATCCTGCCGACCCCATCCGCTTTCCATTGGGGCCGTTCCACCTGGCCCTTGCCATCATCCCGTCGCCGCCTGCAGACCTTTGTGATGTGCCCGCGCCGCCCGCAGTTGTGGCACTCCGCCTTCCGGAATGGGCACCGACTCCGGTCGTGGAATGCCCCGCATCCATCGCAGCAGTGGTCCTCTCTGGCGTGGTCTCGAACCTCGGGCCTCCTCTGCACCCGCTGCACATCATCGTCCTCGCTGAAGTCGGAGGTGGATGTGGTGGACTCAGAGGGCCCCTGCTCTCCGTGGGAGGAACAGCTGTGGACTGGGACCACAGGCGGGGGGCCCCCAGCCACCGCGGTGCTGGCCCGGCACACCCATTCACCTTGTTGCACTGGGCAATTGCTTGGGCAATTCGTAGGACATGCTTGAAGGAGATGCTCTCATCCTTGGCCAGTAATTTTTTCTTGGACCCCTCAGCTCGCAGGCCCAGCAGGAGCCTGTCTCGCAGCGCCTCGCTCAGGGACGTTTCCCACTGGCAAGGCACAGCAGTGACCCTAAGAGCTGCCATGAAGTCGGCCATGGACTCACTGGCCCGCTGGCACCGCTGCTGAAAGGCCAGCCTTCCCGGGAACACCGACACTTTTTGGCGGAAATGCTTCCTCAGCTCGGTGAGGATCTCGTCTAGGGGTACCTCCCTGAGTGGCCTTGGCGTCAGGAGGTTCGTTGCCAGCTCTAGCGTTTCCAGGCCGCACTGGGCCAGCAGGTACGCTCGGCGCTGGGCTTCTTCCTCGATGCCCTCGAGGTCCATTGCATATAGGAACTGCTGTTCATAGAGTTCCTATTTCTCTGGCTTTGTGGTGTCAAAAGGCGCGATGTTCACTTTTCGGGACGCCATCCCACCTTCGTCGCCAATTTGGTGTCTTGCAATGAAGACAATAGAAGGAGCCATAACAAGGCTAAACACAACTTTATTGCATGATGGTCAGGGTGAACCTGAGGTAATGGTGGACAAACAGCTCTATTTATAGTACACTGTACATTTGAATATGCCGGTGTGGTAGCTCATTGGCTACTGTCCGCGTGACGTCATTGATCGTCACGTCCATCTTCTCCAGGTGTGGTGTGGCGGGAAGGTTTCCCGCTCTTCAGGTATTCGGGGAATCTGTACCATGTGAGCTGGATGCTCGCTACTGCCACCTGTGGCCACTTAGCTTGCATCCTTATACAGCCTGTTACAATGTGTTCCTGATTAGATATAATTGGATACATTGACAGGATATATTCTGTTAAAAGGGAGCATTGAATCATTACATTCAATACATAACACATTTTTTTCCAATTTCTAGCTATACATTGTCTACCCGTTGTCAACATTATGGACAGTAACTCTTTTTTAATTTGTTTTCCTTTTAACACAGACATTTTGATCTTTATGGGCAGCCAATATCTTTGTTAGGATCAACCACATCACTCAACCAAAATCCAAATTATAATTTTGTTTATTCGTTTACTATATGTTGCTAGTTCATATAAGTAAATGTAATTTCTATTGCAGTATTCAACATAGGACTTAAAGTTCAGTCCTTCAATCACCCTGTGTTTGAACCATCATTTGGTCTACTCCATTTTAGGAAGCAGAGAAGTATCACAATTACAACACCAGTGACATTTAGTCACATCCACCTCAAGAATGTTGCATGTGCAATGTACTTTACATATTGTTCTGTTCCATTTCTCACCTTTTGTATGACTCTCAGTTGAGAAGTCTTGGACAGCACATCGTGAAATCACACAATGTCCAAGCAAGTGGTGGTTCATTCTTCTGTCTTGAAATCCTTGGAAATTCAAGTTAAACTTTGCCTAGGTCAGAATATCTTGGAGAAGAGAGCCATGGAAACATTAAGAAAATTATCATGGTAAAAATAGGTAGAAATGTAAAAACTGAGAAGGCAGAAAGAAGAGAGAAATGACAGCCAAAGCAGGATTCCTCAAGAGTCTTTACCTATAAGAAGGCCCATTAACCGTTGGTGTCTGGCATGCACACCCGCACCCATCTCTACTATCCCATACCGAGCCGGCTACACTTACCTGACCACCCTTGGAGCATCCGCCAGTGGGGCAACTGCCCCACAAATGCAACAAAAAAACACTACAAGGCCCAACGTCCTCCATGCTGACAACCAACTTTTGCTGCCCTCTGCCCCATCGGCAAAGGCTGGCACTGGCCTTGCTGTAGCTTGGGGGGAGAGGAGCACCTCCTCTCCCCCTCCCCCCGTGGCTTCGGCGAGGTAGCGCGGAGACAAGATCATCTCCCCGCAGCCCTGGAGGCCGGCACCAGCCTCGCCATAGCTTCTGGGGGGGGAGAAAAGGAGACGCTCCTCTCTCCCCCCCCCCCACTGTGGCATCGGCAAAGGACGCACCGGGGAAAGGCACAGCCAGCAAAAGGTAAGTAAGGCAGGGGAGAGGGACTGGGGGGTGGAACGGGCCCGCCCCGCCCCCTTGCCCCTCTCAGTCCCTCTCCCTTGCCCCACTTACCTTTTGCCGACTGGGCCTTTCCCCGACTCGGCCTTCAGCGCTGGGACTCGCACTGGCCTGCCCTCTCTGCCCCTGCCGGTGTCGAGGCCTCAAGGCTGGCAGGGACGGAGGGCAGGCCGGTGAATGTCCCTGCTCAGACGCCCGTACTGGGGAAAGCCCCAGCAGAGAAAAGGTATGTGGGGCGGGGGAGAGGGAATGGGGGGGAATGGGCCCCCAGAATGGGCTGCCCACCCACCACACCCACTTACCCCCCCATTCCCTGTCCCCCACCCCACTTACTTTTTGTCTGCTGAGGCTTTCCCCGACGCAGCCTCCTGGGTGTCCTGCCAAGGCTAGTGGGGGGGAGGAAGAGCCCTTCCTCCCCCTGCAAGCTTCGGTGTGTGTGTGTGTGTGTGTGTGTGTGTGTGTGTGTGTGTGTGTGTGTGTGTGTGTGTGTGTGTGTGTGTGTGTGTGTGTGATCACTGAGGCATCAGGGGAAGGGGAACACCCCCTCTCCCCACGGAGCTACGGTGTGTGTGTGTGTTGTGTGTTTGGTTGTGTTGTGTGTGTGGTTGTATTGAGTGTGTATTGAGTGTGTGTGTGTGATTGTGGGGTGTGTGTGTGTGGTTGCGATGTGTGTGTGATATGTGTGTGTTTGAGTTGTGTGTGTGGTTGTGTAGTGTGTGTGTGATTGTGCATGTGTGATTTTGTGTGTGTGTGTGGTTGTGTGTGAGATTGTGTTGTGTGTGTGTATTGTGTGTGTAGGTGTGTGTGTTTGTGTTGAGTATACACACACACACACACACACACACACACACACACACACACACACACACACACACACACACACACACACACCTCTGCTGGGCTGCACAATACAAACCTGCCCGGTAGGGCCGGGCAAAAAAAATGCTAGTTATGACTATAAGACCATAGAGTTAGCAAGCATTTGCAGGGAATTTAGAAGGCTCTCAAGAAGAGGAAAATTCAAAAATAGCCTTGTAAAGCTCCTAATCTTCTTTACTTCCTCTTTTACCCATTCAGGAGTCAAGGGAGATACAAAGTTCTTTCCATTGATGGGCACATGAGCCGGATCAGACCAGTACTGACCAGCATTTCCCAAACTATGTTCCACGGAACACTGGTGGACTTCAATTCCCAGAAGCCTAGTCAGTATATTGGCTGAACAGTGCTTTGGGGAATTGATTTAGACTTCTGGGAATTGAAGTCCAAAAACCAAAGGTTGGGAAACACAGCAGCTACTCTGTGTTGGATTGGGGCAGCGAAGCGGCAGTTGGGTCCCGGAGGAGACTGGTCAAGGAGAAGACGCGAGACAAGATGGAGCGAAGACCAGTGATTTATTGAGGGGAAATCATCATCATATATAGGAATACAAGGCAGCGTGTGATAGAATCGTCATCTGACAGAAAATCACATCGCATGTTTACACGGGTTAATTGGGAACCTCTCCCGGGGAAGTTAATTAACTAAATTAAACACTGGCAGGGGAACTCCATTGTTCCAAGCTTACCCAAGAGTAAACATGGCCGATGTTGACATTAGTGCTTGGGGTAATCTGCAGGTGCGATATTACCTATTACCTATCTCATTAGTTAGACATTCAATTTCCTCCTGCTTGGACTGTTTGTCAGGTCAGATATGGGTGAATCAATCTATGACTATTAATCCGCTCCCCAATTTCTGTCCCCTCGGAGCCCAAGGCTCAGAGTTGTCTCACAAGACATGGCCTCTGTCAGGGACAGTATGCCAATTGTGCTCGCGGATCCCACAACTCTGTCCCCAGGGAGAAGAGCCAGCCTGTGTAGTCATGGGCAAACTGTAGAGTTCCGCCATAAGCTTAAATGACACCTTACAGACACCCAAATTTCTCAGCTGGGATGCTTTGTGTTCTTCTGTGTTTCTCTCTTTTGCAAAAGCAACATAATGAATGCTCTTAGCAGTGAATCAGAATGTCCAGTGGGGTGAGAGACATCAAAATATACTGCAAGTTCTGGCAGAACCAACAAGGACACATTCCTCTTGTGCTGTTCCTAGTGCAGTTCATCATCAGTGCAACTCAAGCTGTTTCTGTCTGTGAACGGTGATGCTGCATCTAAGGGGATGGGGACCACAAATGGTGCTCCTATGTTATTCATCATATTGAAGAACCAGTTTTCAAACAACTATTACACTATACATTTACCACATGGTTCTGTTCACTGTGTTAGCCATTGGGGAATTAGAGTTAGTCCATTAACTTTCTTAGGTGGGGTGGGGGTGGTTTTTATGCCCAGTTTGCATAAAAATCAAGACTTGCAAACTTTCAGCTTTTCTTAGAGAATGTCTCTTGCTAATTGCCACAGGCATCTGCACTGATGCTTTTCAGCAAATGACATTGTTGGGTTGGGGGTAAATTTTCTAGCTCAGCCCAGACCTCTCCTCTTAACCTTAGACATGACCTCTGCTCTTGTCCTTGTTAGGCTCTTTTTTACGGTTCTCTGTTATTAGCCTCTTTGGCAGTAAGAGGGGAAGGAAAGAAAGGTCTCAAAGGAGGATGACTTCTTGATGCTGCAGAACTGGCAAACATAGCAGAATCTGACTCTTCCTCACTTTATTCTGACACATTTGACAAGTCTTTTGTCTGGCTCTCCTCCTTCTTCCTGCCAACTACCCTAGCTCTTCCTTTGCCTCTTTTTTATTCTTCTAATGGTTTTTCCCTACCTTTCTCTCTTCGCAGTCCCTCTCGATCTCCTCTGTCTCCTAACTCCAGTAGAGAGTTCAGTCTGGGGCTTTCGTTACTCCCCCCACCCTGGAGCCAGACCTCCCCAGCTGCTGCTATAAGTCAGGATGGGCAAGGGTCCCGCATGCAACTGGTAGCCAGCAAGGATCCTGCCCATAGCCTCAGGTTGCACACACTGGAAAGTATCAATTGTTATTGAAGAAGCAAGAGTCAAAGTTACACTCACTGGGACTGCTTTAATTATGGCATCTAAGATGGATAGGATGTGAGCTATTTTACTTGAAAAATGCCATGCAAATTCTTCACAACTGGATGTCCAATGATCTATTTTTTCTCTCCAGGTTATTTTTGGCAACGAGTTCCAGAAAAACCCTCAACAACGGCTTACTGCAAGGTTTGGTCTTGGCCCTATTGCTCTTCACACTGTAGCTGACCTACCAGCTACACAAAGCAGACAGTCTGCGTATGCTGATGACTGGATGATAGCTACCAGGCATAGGTCATTTGAGGCCTCAGAAGAGAACCTTACAATTGATATCCCCATAATTACAAAGTACATCTGTAAATGGTGCCTTAAACCAAATGTCACCAAGACAGAAGTTGCTTGTTTTCATCTGAATAATAAATTAGCACATAGAAAATTGACAGTATACATGGATGGGAAATGCCTTGGTCATAATAAAGAGTCTAAGAACCTGGGCATCACCCTTGATCATACTTTGGCATTTAAATCACACCTCCTAAAAACCGCTGCAGAAATTAGAACAAGGAACAATATCATACAGAATTTATGCGGCACAACTTGGGGATCCTCAGTCACTATTTTATGAACTTCTGCATCAAGTCTAGATTACTCCACAGCAGAATACTATGCCAGTTTGGTTAAACAGCGGCCATGTAAGCAAGGTTGATGTGCAGCTTAATAGCACCATGCACATTATATCTGGAACAACTAGGTCCACACCTACTCACTGGCTTCCAGCGTTAAGTAACATTCCCCCACTAGAACTTTGCCAAAAAAAAAAATGCTCTTTTAAGAAAGTACCAAAAAATATTTCAGAATCCAAAACCACAAATAAATTCAGATACTGTGGTACCCTGCATAATGAACGCTTCATATAACGAAGCTATTGGCAATACCCTGCATAACGGATTTGTTTTCATTATGAACTTTTTTTGTTATGCGGGATATTGCCAATAGTGATTTGCATAATGAAAAAAATCATATAAGGAAGCGCTCCATGGAACAAAGCTTTTTCATTATACGGGGTTCTACTGTATACGGTATTAGACCTGAATAATAGCAGACTCCACTCAAGATGTCCACCTTTATCCAGCGCCACTATTGGAGTCAATGAAAAGTTTAACCTGCAGGACGCATGGAGAAGATAATGGTTGGGAAAAGCACCATACCAGTACCAGAATTTTCAATGTGTAACCAAAACACCACCCAGTTTTGATCAACCTCGCAAGATATGGGCTAGCCTTAATAGAACAGGGCATGGTAGATGTGCGGAATTTTTGTATAAATGGGGAAAACTGTCATCATCAGCATGTGAGTATGGGGCACCGTGACAGATTGTGCAACGTATTATACAACAATGTAGCCTTAGAGCATATGAGGGCAATAGTGAAGATTTTCTAAGGGTGACTCCTGGTGCAATAGAATATATAAATCTTAATATATAAAACAGAGGTGTCGTGCTGTATGTTACTCATACACGCTGACACCCCTGCACCGATCACAGAAGGAACTCCTGGGTTGCCCAGCACGGGTGACCGGCAGCCCATTTCGGGGTTTGTCACCCCGAAAACCCGCCCCAAAGCCCCACCACCACCACTGGCAGCATGAAATGTCCAGGAAGGCGGTAATGCACATGTGCCAGAATCTGTGCAGGCGCAAAAGCTTGCCCGGAGTTTCAGGTGGCACACGCGCATTACTGCCTCCCCGGTTAGAAGGCTCCACTGGTTGACCGCTATTTCGGCGGAGTGCTCCGTTCGGCCCATGCCTGCTAGAGAAGGCAAGGCGAAAGGCCCTTCTCCAGAAGGCATGGGGCACACAGACTGCCTGGCCACTGGCTGCTGGCAAAAGTCCATGGGGAGGCCGCCGCCGACCAGAGCACAGTAACGCAGGCCCCGAAGAGGCCTTGGCTAGGCCCACCGGGACTGTCAGGAGGGCGACGGATGCGGACAACCAGGTATTGCCAATGGGGGGGGGGGGTAGCAGTAGGGTGGGGTGTGGGACCCCCCTACTGTTATATGTTGACTCAATGTGTACAACTGCCATATGCTAAATAAATGGGGTGGGAGTAATGAGGGTGGATGAATGGGAGGATGAGGGTGTTTTAACATGTTTTTATATGTTTTTAACTGTTATACGCCACCCTGAGTCGAGTTTTTACCTGAGTGGGTGACATAAAAATTTAAATGAATAAATAAAAATTTCTCTCTTGTGGCCAACATTGTTAATTTTCCCTTCACCAACCTAGCATTTAGCAGCAGCAGTTTGGCTTAGAACAGGGATTCTCAACCTGCGGCCCATGGGCCAGATACGGCCCACGGCACCATTTCATCTGGCCCCTCACCACACCCGGAAGTGCCATGTGGTGGAGGAAGGACAAAATAGCCATTCAGCCCCCGAAGCTGTATGAGGGAGCATGACTGGGCCCCCGGCTTTAAACGGTTGACAACTCCTGGCTTAGAGGGTCTGTTGCCATGGATATCCAGGCTATTTGAAATATTTGTCTGTCTCCCCTGCATCTATCAGTACACCTCCCAGAAAACCACACCTAAAAATGGGATACCTTTCTTTTGTCTCCATTTGCGTTGAGCAACTGCTTGCTCCTCTCAACAACAGGAGGTGTGCACTTTGGCAAATATAAAGATTTTATGTTTGGTGTAAACAGATGACACTAACCTAGGAATGTACAGCAAAAAGGAAACCGTTTGCCTTGGCTGGTTAATAATGAATTTAATCCAATAAATCAACTTTAGTAACAGATCCTAATTCCTTTCGATATAGGAATTTTCAACTCTTCTTCAAGGATCTAAGTCAAAACAAATAGATAATATCTCTGTCAAAACCTATATACATGATATACAATATATACATTATATACATAATCTTGGATGCAACTCTGCCGCTGTGACATAATACAAAGTTACTTAAACAATTAATTAATTAATTACCTGTGTATTCCTGGGATACACAGGTAATTAATTAATTAATTGTTTAAGTAACTTTGTATTATGTCACAGCGGCAGAGTTGCATCCAAGATTATGTATATCATGTATATATTGTATATCATGTATATAGGTTTTGACAGAGATATTATCTATTTGTTTTGACTTAGATCCCTGAAGAAGAGTTGAAAATTCCTATATCGAAAGGAATTAGGATCTGTTACTAAAGTTGATTTATTGGATTAAATTCATTATTAACCAGCCAAGGCAAACGGTTTCCTTTTTGCTGTACATTCTACGTTTGGTCCCCCTCTCTGCTTGCTTCCTGACTAACCTTGGAATTACATGCCTGTACAGAGGGAAAAATACTCTTTATTTTAGTCTTTGCTTTATTTTAATACTTCTTCAACTCAGTTTGAGACTCAAGTGCTGCATGATGGAGTGAGTTCCTGTCTCTGTCCCAGTTCCTGCCAACCTAGCAGTTCGAAAGCAAGAAATTGCAAGTAGATAAATAGGGAAGATGATCTTGATCTCTCTCAGCTCCCCTTTAAGATAAATATATGAAAATACTGTAATAGGAAACACTCTCAGAAATGTCTCCTCTCCAAAGTGGTCCTTTTAAAAAGCATTGTATTCAGCCTAATGCCACCAAACAACCTCTCCTTCTATCCCTGCCCCCATCAATGTTGAGTGAAAATAGAGGTATGTTGTTGTTTAATCAAGGCCAGTATTTCTCATCACCAACCCTTTTCACAAACTGCCATATGTGGTGATGGGGGAAATACCAAAACAGTTAGATCAGGGGTGCCCAAACTTTTTGGCTGCAGGCCGGTCATGTGGTTTAGCGGGCTGGTCACGCGGTTCCTCCCACCAGAAGGATATTTTGCAGCATGAGATAGATTTTTTTCTCTGTTTAAACCTGGGGTGTCCAAACTATGGCCTGTGAGCCAGATCCAGCCCCTGACGCCAATCCATCCAGTCCGCAACACCCTCGTCACTCTGGGAGTGTCCTTAGCTGCTGCATCAGTGCATGTGACGGGCCGTCCTCATCTGTTGTTCAGAGAGGTAATCGCCCTCATAACACAGCACGTGTGGGCAGCATCTCAATGTGAACTGGACGGGTGGTCTTTTTGTCCAGTTTAGCCATCACCTGGTCTTTAGCTAGTAGTGGAGGATGGTCGGCTTGGAGACTTAAGGCAGCCCCAAGATGAGTGAGCATTGCGGTAAAGGACTTTTGGTCCTCATCACGCAGCGGGTCAGCTGCACTGATAATTGGATCGGGTGTCTTGTCCACCTTGACCTCCACCTCCAAAGAGGACTCAGACTCGTCCGAAGACAGCGGAGGGACCCTCACTTCAACATCGGAAATGCACCAGTACGGCCTGGGATGTTCGACGGAACGGATGCTCAATGCAGGTGATGGTGGTGGAGCACTTCCTTGTTGACCCGGGGCGATAGAGGTAGCCGAGTCTTGTGTTGCTGGGCAACTTGCAGCGGACAGCAGAGTGGGATGTTGGGTTTGCATCACTGCTGCCAGGAGCTGATCTCCGATTTTCCAAACCACCATTTCGAGGAGTGGTTGTAGAAGGTCCATATGACCAAGCGACCGACAGAGACGAATCGGATCCCAGCTGTGGCTGTGCAATTGGTTGGGTGCTTGCCGGTAGTGCTGACCCAGACATTCTCCAACACAGGGACCTTCCCCGAGGTGGTGGAGGAGGTGGTGAAGGTGACCAGTGTAGCGGACGAGGAGGCGGATGAGGTGAAATAGAACCGTCGGTCCTTCTCCTGGGTGACTATTTGGAGGGAGAACAGTCATTGGAGGAAGACTTGGACACCCTCCTTGGGAATACCACAGAGGCCAGAGAGTAAGACAAAGACGGTCTTGGAGAATGGTATGGCCTCGGAATTGACTGCAAGGACTGGTGCATCTTTTTGGATTTTTTTCTTCTTGTCACCGGCCTTGTCTTTCTTCTTCTTCCTTGCATCAGCCATCTTGAAACCTTCTATTTCTGGACCGGCCATCTTGGGTGCTGAGATTTTGGCGGGAGGATGTGAGGCCTGCGAGGAAGCTGATGGGGACAACGCCATCTCCATTAGATGAATGTGGTATCCGCGAACACGATTGGCATAACTGTCGCTGACAGAGGTTACACCGGGTGAGGCAGACCCCTGGCCTCTGACCTCTGTGAGTACAGAAATTGGGGAGCGGATTAATAGTCATAAGATTGATTCACCCATATCTGACCTGGCCGGCGGTTCTGCAGGAGGAAGTTGAATGTCTAACTCAAGTTAGACATTAGGCAATTCCACACTTGCAGATTAGCCCAAGCCTTAGTGCAAATAGTGGCCATGTTTACTCTTGTGCAAGCCATGAACAATGGATTTCCCCTGTCAGTATTTGCCTTAGTTAATTAACTTCCCCAAGAGAAGTTCCCAATTAACCCGGGTAAATGGGTGATGTGATTTTCTGTCAGATGACGATTCTATCACACGCTGCCTTGAATTCCTATATATGATGATGATTTTCCCTCAATAAACCACTGGTCCTCGTTCCATCTTGTCTCGTGTCGTTACTTGACCAGTCTCCTCCGGGACCTCAAGGGCCGCTTCACGGCCCCAAGTCAATATCTGGTGACCCCGACGTGATTCTACTCGTGAGTAACCGATCAACACGGTCCGGTTCTATGCTAGAACCGTGCCCGATCACCCCGGAGGACAGCGCGGCAGCCCGGTCAGAAAGCCAGCCGATCGGGAAGACAGCTCCACGGCGAGGCATCTCAGAGAGGCATCCCACAGCTTGCTCCGGCTTTCGCGGCGGCTTGCAGCACGGAAAAACGCATTCTGCTCAGGGTCGGCTGTGAACCCCTGACAGCGCAGAGGCCACCGAGGGCCCGTGGCAGCAGTCCACGCTCCGAGCTCTACCCAGAGATTCGTCACGCAAAACCTATTGCCTGAACTTCAGACGCGTCGAATCGTCCCGAGAAGGAGACTTCAAAGGACCCGGCAGGTAATATGGGGACTTGTCCTCAGCGGCAACGTCCGTCCGCTAGTCAAAGAATTCATGAGGATGAATTCAAAACCCTGGCCAGGGTATATCAGATAAGCTTTCACAGTGGAGAACTAGCGCGGCTTTTGGTGTTCTTGAGGGAACACTGCCTGCTTTACCCAGAAGTAGGTACGTTATCCCTTCAGCTCTGGGATCAGATAGGAGTCTGCATTCAGCAACCCCCAAAAGCTCCAGATGGCGTAATCCGCACATGGAGCAAATGTAGGAAACTCTTAGCAGAGGTGGACCCAGTCCGGGTAGAGGCCAAAGAACCCCCAGCGTCAGCAGAGCCATCGGCGCCCACGGCGCTCTATCCGTCATTTCAGTTTAAGCAGAGTAGTGTAGGGAGCTTTCCCTCGGTGACAGCTGCAGACGTCACCGGTGGAATGCATGGAATGGGGAGCGCTGGCGCTTCTCTGATAGCTACAGGTTCCCGAACTACCAAGAGTGCCCTTCAGCGCACAGTTGAGGAAGAGATCAGGAAGGGGGAATTGCCAGCAGAAGAACTAGCTGAGCTTAGTCAGATTTGTCCAATTCGCTTGGAGGTAGATGCCCTCACAGGGCAGCAGCAGATAATTCATTCACCAGTCCCGTATAAGCTCCTCATGGCTATACGGAAGGCCATTTCAGAGACAGGACTACAGAGTCGCTTCACTAGGGGCACGCTTCAGCAAGTGTGCGAGAACACAATGTTCATCCCGCATGACTGGAAAGCCGTCATGCGGATGATGCTCAACCCCAGGCAGTATTTGTTATGGGACAGCGAGTATCGCCTCGAGGCTCAGGCAAGGGCTGCCAGGATGGGTGGGGCAATAATTCCTGACCAGTTACATGGTTCAGGTGCCTTCGAATCCATCGATGCGCAGACCGCCTTGCCACTCGCCACCCTTCAGTTGTCAGCTGAGACGGCCTTCAGGGCTTTTCTCAAGGTCCCGGCAACTAGCAAAGAGGCCAAAAATTACACCGCAGTCAAACAGGGCGCCCAGGAGTCCTACATGGACTTTATCAATCACTTAGAGGAAGCGATCAAGTAGGCAGTAGGAAGTAGGCAGATCGATAACGAGCAAGCCCAACAAGAACTCATGATGAAATTGGCTAAAGACAACGCCAATCTCGACTGCCGTAAGATCTTGCAGTCACTGGGCAATCGTCCCGACTTGACTCTCACGGACATGATTAGAGCTTGCGCCGATGTTGGCACGGACTCCTACAAGATGGGTCTGCTGGCAGCGGCGGTGCGAGGGGGTAGGAAACCCAAGAACAAAAGCCAAGGGGCATGTCACAATTGTGGCAAGGTCGGTCACTTCGCTAGGGAGTGCCGATCCAAGAGCGGCGGACAACATTCCGGCCGTTCCAAGGCTCCAACCACCCCGTGTCCGAAGTGTAATAAAGGCTTCCATTGGTCCAGATTCTGTCCGAATTCAGGAAACCGGAACGCGGGCACGTCTCTGGCCCCGGTCCAAACAGAGGCTTCCCTCACTCTGGGCGAGCCAGAGCTGGATTAGATTCCAATCACATTCCAGGCATTGCGAAGGCGCAGGCCAGCCCCAAGGGTAGTACAGGACTAGAATTGACTTGCCAGGCAGACGTCACATGCGACTTGCCAGGCACAGTCTATCTGGTGGATTCCCAGTACATGGGACCCCTGCCCAAAGGCTTCATAGGCTTAGTTTTGCCTCGTAGTGTAGCAGGAGCACACGGAATTCTTGTAATTCCGGGAGTCATTGACTCCAATTTTTCGGGTGTTCTCCAAGTTCAACTCTGGACGCACCTACCCCAGACCATTCACAAGGGAGACACGCTAGCGCAACTGATTATGGTTCCTTGTAACTCGCCAGCAGATAGCCAGGGAAGGCTCAGGGACAGCTCAGAGTCCGGGTCAGAAGACCGCTCGAGCGCAAGTGAGGCAGTGCAAGGATACCAGGTCTTAGCGACAGTGGAGACCAACATAGAATGGAAACAGCGGCCAGTTATTGAGGTATTTTTGAATAAAAAATCGTTCTCAGGGTTGCTAGACACCGGAGCTGATGTCAGCGTGGTCAGCCGAAGCCAGTGGCTGCAGGAGTGGGCCATTGAGCCGGTCTCCGATGTGTGTGGGGTAGGCAGCATCCAAGAAGCGTTTAGGAGCCGGGAATGGGTGGAAGTCACGATCCCTAAGGCTGACGGCACGGCGGTCATTCGGCCGCACATTCTGGACGTGCACATCAACCTTTGGGGGTGAGACATTTTGCAGCAATACTGTGCCACTCTTACCTTCGGGTAATGGCTCTGCCACTTAAATGGCTTACCAACACGCCAGTCTGGGTAGAGCAATGGCCGGTTGTGGGGGAGAAATTAGTCGCCCTAAAACAACTGGTTAAAGAACAGCTAGACGCAGGACACATAGAGCAGTCCACTAGTCCTTGGAATTCGCCCATTTTTGTCATTAAGAAAAAGTCGGGGAAGTGGCGACTCTTCCACGATCTCAGAGAGATCAATAAATGTATCCAGCCAATGGGTCCGCTTCAATGCGGCATTCCGAATCCAAATATGATCCCCGAGGGTTGGGAGATCCTGGTCGCAGACCTTAAGGATTGTTTTTACATCATTCCCCTGGATCCGGGGGATCGGGAAAGGTTCGCCTTTACGGTGCTGGTTGTGAACCACAGCGAGCCCACGCAGCGTTACGCGTGGAAGTATTTGCCACAGGGGATGCTCAATTCGCCCACCCTGTGCCAAATTTATGTTCACAACGCACTGGCAAAGTTTCGAAACCTTCACCCCACAGCTCTAGTATGTCATTTCATGGACGATATCTTGGTCGCAGCGCCACAACTCGGCAGCGAAATGTTTAAAGACCTCCAGGCCAGCCTGGGGGAGAAAGGTTTACTCATTGCCCCAGAGAAAGTACAGAGAACCGAGCCCTTCTCATACTTGGGTCATCGGCTTCTCCATTCTTTCGCAGCACCAATTTTGCCCCAGATCAACTTAAAAGACTCAGTCACCTTGGTAGAATTGCAGCAGGTTTTAGGTAACATTAATTGGGCCAGACCGTATTTCAGATTGGATACGGATCTTCTAAAGCCACTCTTCTCGCTGCTAATGCTAGGTAAGCAGCCGGCAGACCGGATACAAATTCCTCGAGAGGCACGCTTGGCTCTCGAGAAAGTCAACCAAATTCTCAGTCAAAGGTGGGTGGACAGGATTGCTCAGGGGCCATATGCCCCGATCCTGAACTTGTACATCGTTCGGGCCGGATCCATGTTCACCGGAGCCCTAGGAGTGGACTCCGAGCGAGGAGCGAGTATTGTGGAATGGGTGTATTTACCGAACACCTCTTCCCGAAACATCGTTCCCCCCCAGGAGTTGGTCTCCGCGGTGGTCTACCGCGGAAGGCTGAGAGCTAGGGACATTTCAGGGCACGACTTAGCAAAAATCGTGATCCCATTCACCAAGGAGCAAGTTCAGCAGCTGATGCAGCTCGGTGACTCGCTTCCAATTGCCTTGGAGGGATTCACCGGATGCTTGGCATACCACTTGCCAAAGGACCCCAGACTCGTCTCGCTTCAAACGCAGACAGTCAGCTTGTACGAATTGCTCTCGCGGGTTCCACTTCAGGGGGCCAGAACAGTCTTCACTGATGGGGGTCGCACATATGGTGTCTTAACTTGGCAGGAGGGCCAGGCTTGGCGCACGCTGCTAACTCTTCCACAGAAGTCCGCGCAGCGGGCAGAGTTGGCAGCGGTGAACCTTGCTTTGCGCACCTTCGCCAAAGAGCGCCTCAACATTATTACTGACAGTCAGTACGTTAGGAATTTGCTTCACAGTCTACCGGGAGCATACATCACTCCCGCGATAGACAAAAATTTGCTGAGTTTGTTCCTCACAGCTCAATTTCACTTGCGGAACCGCACAGAAATGCTCTATATCGCCCACATCCGAAGTCACCAGGACCTACCTGGTCCGATTTCCGCAGGCAATAGCAGAGCGGATGCGGCCGCAAAGGAAATTCAGCAACGGTCAGTGTTAGGTGTTTTCACTACTCCAATTCAGAGTCATGCATTCTTTCATCAGAATGCCAAAGCGCTCACCAGACAGTTTAACCTGCCACTTTCTCAAGCCCAAGGCATAGTCCGCTCTTGCCAGCATTGCGCAGGGGCACCAGGGGGGCCCTCGTGGGGGGTCAACCCATGAGGGACAGAGGCCAACCAGGTGTGGCAAATGGATGTCACACATGTCCCGCAGTTTGGCAGATGGCAGTACATGCACGTTTGCATTGATACTTTTTCACAATTCGTTTGGGCAACGGCACAGAAGGGGGAGACAGCTTCCCACGTGGAGCAGCATCTCCTTTCCTGCTTCGCGGCGATGGGCAAACCACGGCACGTGAAAACCAATAACGCCCCGGCCTACAGCTCCAGGCAGCTGGACGACTTCATGGCCACCTGGGATATCAAGCATACCTTTGGCATTCCTCACAATCCGCAGGGGCAAGCGATTGTGGAACGAGTCAATCGGACACTCAAGTCCTACATTGACAAACAAACAGAAAGGGGGGAGCCACCAGCCCTCCCCAAGTCTCAGGGTCAGGCACAGCATTGTCTGAACAAGGTGTTGTTCACGTACAATTACCTTAATGTTTTCTCGGATTGCACGTCGCAGGAGAAACACTTCCGCCGCTCGGAAGCTCTCCCGCAGCCGCTGGTTCGTTACCGAGTGCCACCGGATCCTTCTTGGAGGGGCCCGGCACCACTCGTAACCTGGGGAAGAGGGTATGCTGCAGTTATGTCTCCTACAGGTGTCATCTGGATTCCAGCCCGGTGCGTCAAGCCTCACTTGGAGCCACATGGCGTGGACCCAGACTGACCCGAGTCCGATCCCGGAGATGGAGGACCTCACCCTGACCAAGGGGACCCGGCGGAGGAGGTGGCGACATCCGATGACAGCGCCAAAAGTCACCTGGGGGATGGTCAAGGCCCTTTGCAATGAGGCCAAGGACGTCGTCCAACGCGAGCACGGGGAGCCGACACTGGAGTACATAGTGTCTGCAGTCTTTGCCCTGATTACCGCCAACTCCGTGGCGGTCACCATCATCCTGACCCTCTCCCTACTTGCGGGGGGAGGCGTTCAGGCAGCCTCACTGAAGGCCAGCGATCTGATGCCAGGCGGAGATCTCTCTGCCCAGATGCACTACAACCTATTGGAAAGGTTGGCGAGTCTCGTCAACCAGTCCGATTTTTGCCTAAAGCAGGACGCGGGTTCTGCCTCAATTTTGAGCACCTGTCTCATCCCGGTGTGCCACACTCCAGACGCGCACACCAGGAACGGCGACTGGCTGGTGAAGCGGATTTTCGGTCCGTTTCTCCCAACAAGTTTCTCAGCATATGCTCGCTGGGGAATGCAGTTAACCATGACTTTGCCAGCTGATGCAGCCACTCTCCACACCCCTCGAGTGGCAGTCAGCCCGAACTCTACTTGTGCTCGAATGACCGGCTGCTCCGCAGTCGGCCGGATTCAGCGTCGCTGCCTCGACACCAGCAGCAGCAATTGGACTTGTGACAACCCAGAGACACTTGGTTCAATGTATGCTCATGTTACCCTGCCTTCAGGTTGGTTCTTTGCATGCAATCAGTACACTTGGAATTACATTCCCGCAAATGTATCAGATTCCATATGCTGTATCAGTCGCTTGACATTGTTACTCCCCACTAGGGATATGATTGTTCCAAGCACAAATGTTTCCTCACCCATACAGCGTGCTCGCGCCACCCAGTTAGACAGCTCATGTGATAGCAACATTAGGGTTCTGAGTCAAGCTGAGTACGTCTCGTTGGCAGTCAGCATACTTGGCGTGCCAGGCTTAGCTGTCGGCAACACTCGGAGAATTGGTCAGTTGGCTTGCGGATTAGTAAAAGCCATTAACCACACCTCCTCGGTGATAGCGCTGCTCAACCAGGAGCAGGCAGAGCTTCGCCATGCCATCCTAGACAATCGAGCAGCTATCGATTACCTTCTGTTGTTACATTATTTGGGCTGCGAGTCTGTCCACAACATGTGTTGCTTTAATCTTACAGACAACACACGCAAGGTACAAAGCCAGCTCACGGACCTCCACACCCTAGTCAAGAACATCAAGGAGGATGCTTCATGGGGGTGGTGGGATTCGTTGTGGTCGTGGCTCCCATGATTGTGGGGGTGGTAATACTGGGCACAACAGTGTGTTGTTTCGTGCAATGTATTCCCTCACTGCTATCGAGATGTCCCCCATGGAGGGAACCCCGGAACGTCATCCCCCCACACCAGCTGATGCCCCTCCTACTCAGGGCTGTCTGTCAGGTCCACAACAAATAAAGGGGGAGTGTGGTATCCGCGAACACGATTGGCATAACTGTCCCTGACAGAGGTTACACCGGGTGAGGCAGACCCCTGGCCTCTGACCTCTGTGAGTACAGAAATTGGGGAGCGGATTAATAGTCATAAGATTGATTCACCCATATCTGACCTGGCCGGCGGTTCTGCAGGAGGAAGTTGAATGTCTAACTCAAGTTAGACATTAGGCAATTCCACACTTGCAGATTAGCCCAAGCCTTAGTGCAAATAGTGGCCATGTTTACTCTTGTGCAAGCCATGAACAATGGATTTCCCCTGTCAGTATTTGCCTTAGTTAATTAACTTCCCCAAGAGAAGTTCCCAATTAACCCGGGTAAATGGGTGATGTGATTTTCTGTCAGATGACGATTCTATCACACGCTGCCTTGAATTCCTATATATGATGATGATTTTCCCTCAATAAACCACTGGTCTTCGCTCCATCTTGTCTCGTGTCGTTACTTGACCAGTCTCCTCCGGGACCTCAAAGGCCGCTTCACGGCCCCAATCCAACAGATGAACTTTCAGTCAGTTGCTTCTATTTTGCACAGTGACTCTTATATTTTTTTTGCAGTGAATGCACGCGTGTACCTGGTGAGCTTCTGCGAGGCAGAAGAGACACTCACTGCGGCAGTCTGAAGAAGGAAGTTTACTGTTGCAGTTCGTGCAGTGCTTGAAGGCTGCAGATGCCATGAAAGGCTGGATCTTCGGGGGAAAATTATTAGTCTAAGTGCTCATTGCGAAGCAAGCAAATGGCTAAGGTTTTGGTCCTGGTGAGGGAAAAATTGTGTAAAATAGGTGCCACTTGACCTGCAAGGGACAAGCGGCAGAGACAAATTCCTTACCTGACGGCTAACTGGTACTTCTCCGGTGGGAGAATCACCCTGAACTAAAATAGAATAAAGTTTGGAAACTGACCCCCCGCAAGGGGACAAGATCACCAGAATTTTCTTTTTTATTAAATAGGTCTTTTCCAAAGAATTGATGAAAAAAATGCTGAGAGCTCTCGATGATCTGCTGCTAAGGTGGAAAGAAGAGAACTGAGGAAAGAGCATGAAATGGCGCCAAAGGGTGGGCGGCCCTAACATGCAAACTTTTAACCCAATCAGCTTGAAAGCTCCGTAACGGCTCCACGCAGGTGCAGAACCCAAAAGTGGGGATTCACAGACTACACGAAGGAGAATAATGACTAAACCAAATATTATATCAAAGTACAGAATAGGAGCATACATACTAGCAAATTTTAATAATTTTAATGAAAATTTTAAAAGTGGATAGTGTAATAACCACTAAACATATTTGTATTAAATATGACAATAACAATAAATTCAGAAGGGCTACAGTACCTCTACATTTCTAAATAACAAAGTATTTAAATTTATGATAATTTTTACAATATGCAGCTGTGGGAGGGGATTTTAATTGAGGACATGGCATGAGGTGAATGATTAAACCCCTTTGATAGGCACCCAGCCAATGGAGAAACTGTTGAGATCATCTCATCCAAGACAATCATGAAATAGTGTCACTAAAGGGATGAGGGGAATGCTGAGCACAAATAGATTCAGCATTGAAAGGTGTGCCTTTAAGATGGACATGATCTCTTTCTCCACTTTGCTTCATGGGACCAAGTTCTGGATGCAGAAAATCCCTTCAAGTCAATGATCTGATTGCATAGAGTCATGATTTAGGTGCTGTTTGGGACTTTTAAACAGAAGTGAAATTTGCAGAAACCTGCATACAGCAGGTGTTCAAGCTTTTTACTCCTGCTATTTTTGTTGGTTCTGTCTCACTCTGGTCCAGGGGTTCTCAACCCTTTTAAGCCATGGGCCAGATCCCCCCCCCCCCCCACTTCTGCTGCCTGGAGGAGCTGCTCTAGTCCATCTTATTATGTTTTTTCTTTATAAAATTACATTGTTATTTTGTGATACTTTTGCATATTTTTTGTAAATTGCCTTGTGAGCCCTTTACAGCAAAAGATGAGATACAAGTGTTTTTAAAAAGCAAATAAATGAACAAACTTAAAATACATCCCCCCAGGACCTTTCTCCATAGTGTTCTATGCAGCTTTAGAGTAGATTGAAGATTTTAACTGTTGTAAATGTAGAAACCCCTAGGAAATGAAGCAGCTGCAGGAAGTGAGTTTTTCATACTTCACTCAGATGGGAAAGAACATACTTCTTCTCTAAGCCAGGAAGTTCACAAGGGCAACAGGAACTGGTCTGCTGCCACGTAAATTGACTCACTTGTTATATAACATTGAGCAAGGTTAGGCAATCTTTGGAGTATGCACCTTTCTGGGATTGGTGCCACCAAAGTCTTTTATCTCATGACCCACTGTATCTGGAAGTCGGAGGGAGTAGCATTTTGTTCCTGGCACTATTTCTGGAAATCAGTACTACCAAGAGTAGCTATCTCATGCACTTGGGAAAATAGCAGGGTAAGTTTATAATCATAATTCAAAGTCCAAGTGTTTTTAGTTAGTGGCAAAAGAAGAGGGTGGCAGAGAATGAGATGGCTAGATGGTATTGTTGATGCAATGGGCACAGAGCTGGGCTGGTTAAAGAGGATGGTGGAGCGGAGGATAGGGGTGCCTGGCATGTGATGGTCCATGGGGTCATGAAGAGTCAGACTCGACTATGCGACTGAACAACAACAATAGTTGTAATCCTCAAAGTAAAATATTCTCAGAAAGTAACCAAACAGATACTTCTTGTTTCTTTAAAAACAACTGTCCAGTTTTTACAAACTGCTGGGCTTCTACGCAAAAGATACTCTTCTCTCTTCCACCACATTTCCACCTCAGTACTGTGTTTACAGAGAAGCATAAATCAGCAGCACAAGCCAATGCCTGGAACATCTGAGATTTCCTTTCCATCTCCTGTAACAATACAAGTAAATGTTACAGTTGAAAAGAAGATGTTCTATTTGTTAAGTGACACTGATAATCTAATGTCAGTTATACCTTAGTTACTGGAATAATAATAATAATAATAATAATAATAATAATAATAATAATAATAAGAAGAAGAAGAAGAAGAAGAAGAAGAACAGCAACAACAGCAACAACAGCAACAACAGCAACAACAACAACAACAACAACAGGAGATTTGTAACTGGCTACTTCAAACTCTGAACATCCTTGAAAGGTTTTTTGATTGCTCACCAGAACATGTAAGAACCAGAAGTTGCATACTTACTTCCTTCTAATAAAAATCTTGTGATTGGATACCCTGCATAGTGTAATGGGTAGTATGATTAGCTAGGACACAGGAGATTTGGGTCTCAGTCCCCATTTGGGTATGGAAATTCATTAGGGGAGGTATCGAATAGGGAAAATTATTGCTTAGATCAGGGATTTTAAAACTGTGGCCCACGGGCCAGATGCGACCCACAGCGCATGTTGCCCCCCACCGCCTCCACCACACCCAGAAGTACCATGTGATGAAGGGCAAAATGGACGTCCGGCCCGGCCCCCGAAGCTGCCTGACAGAGTGTGACCCGGTCCCCGGCTTTAAAAAGTTGAGAACTCCTAGCTTAGCTCACTTACCTTGATAGCCCTATTAGGTCACTATAAGAAAGTTCTGCCTTGACAACACATGACATCCTTTTGCATGTAAAGACAAAGTCTGCCTTTTTTCCTTCCTGTACCTTTTGTGAGGAATGTGTCATGTAAGAAGTGGCTTATTAGTCATAATAATAATGTGTTGTCAAATCAATTTTTATTATCTTCTCCAGGGGTTTTTAGGTATAATATACTGAGCAGTGATTTACTAGGTTTTTTTCTGGGGATGTTCTGGGACTGTACAGTTTGTCCAAGACCACACAGACTGGCTCTTTTCTTTCTTTTTTTTTAAAAAATTTTTATTGAATTTTTCAAAGACATACAAAAAAGAAAAGAAAACAATGACTAACAATACAGTACATAAACAAATCCATAGTATCATCTTAACAAACATTACTGAATGTTAGCACATAACAATATCTAGACTCATTAATTACTATATAACCACAGAATATTAAGAAAAAACCATTGTTTCAAAATCCAAAATAATAAGAACTTTCTGTGCTACCATTAATCTTTAGATAAATAATAAACACCCTGTGAATATATACAATGCCCGGAGAGTTTATTTGCTGCTCAACTCCAGAAACTTCTTTGAGATGGTACTGGTCCTGAACTATCATTTGCCGTACAAGAATGGTCCACAAATGGTTTCCATATATTCCAGTTGGAATAGACTGGCTCTTTTCTTGACAGGGGCAGTGGGCATCTGAACTCCCAGCATCTGACTCCACACTCTGGTGCCCTAAACTCACCGAACTGTTCAGGCAGAGGAAGAAATTAGATGGGACACATGTACATTGCAATCCTAGACAAGTTTCTCCCAAGTAAGTTCCATCTAGTTCAATGGGAGCTGCTCTCTCATAAACGGATTATCATATTGTAGCCATAAAGTCTCCCGATTCCATGAGACTCTTACTGAGAGATATTGGATTAAACCAGGCTAAAATGTCTTTTTGAAAGAAAGAACCACGTGTAATGAATAAAAGGATGAAACCGGTTTTTCTTTTTGTTCATTTTTCTTACTTCCCTACTTTCCCCTGCAATATTTCTATACTACCTAGCCTGATGAATAAGAAAAATTACAAACAAAATAAATGGGAAAAGAAGTGCACAAAGGAAAAGAATTTGTTAATTAAATCCTATAGGAAATGTTTTGGAGACAATACATAACTGTTTAGAATTACTACATCCAAAGCAAATAAAAAATTGTGATCCTGGCCAAACACTGATAATAAAACTAGAAAAATTCTGGACATTAAATCTTGCATATTTCTGTTAAATTTCATTGTCTTATTAATGGTATTTCCTACCTGCAGATGATGTTTTTGTTTTGTTCTCATGGCATAATAGTTACCTTTGTATTACAATAAATGTTTTATTACATGAAATAGAATTTAACGGATTATGCTGTTCATATGATGTTCATACGGGAGTTTTAGACCATTCCTAGGTAAAAATCAGGAAAGCTCAGTTTCAGTTTAGATGCAAAACCAATTATCTGGAGCAGACTTTGGATTGGAATCCATGGCTTTCAAAAAGCAGCCTGTCAGCTGAGTCCCCTCCAAGAAGAGGAGCTACCATTAAGTAACATTCACTCCATCACAACCTTGGAAAATGACACACAGGTATCATATGATTGTGATGTCACCATCGTCCCATCACATGGCCTGTTAAGTGAGATCACAGCTCGAGAACATATTGCATTTTTCTAAATACAGAACCAAGTGGCACTGAATCACTAAAAACAAAATAAAGCTTGGAGAGAGAGAGAGAGAGTGTGTGTGTGTAAGGAACCTATTTAAGCCATCCGTTTCTCTGCATCCTTTTTTCTTTATTTCAAGCAATGATGCAACAATCGGTTAAATGGATTTACCACTTTGGTGAGTCAGCATTTGGACTTTTGTCAAGGGGGTTTGAGCTGGAAATTTCCATGTGGTCCAGTCTGAAAATGCGTGATCGCCTCAGCTCTCTTTCCTTTTTTCTTGACTCACAGCAGGCTCTCCCTCCCCGCTCCCCGCCTGTTTCGATATAGCGTCTTTGCACTGCCAGTTGCTTGGTACGTTTGTCATGGCTTGGAAGGGACACATTTTGTATTGCCTCCTCCACTAATCTCAAAATAAAATAGCGCCGCATCCATCGAATGTCGATGGCGACGAAATTGTGCTTCGTCTCGAGCGTGATCGAGCATCCTTCGGTCCCCGGGAAGGGACGGCAGGTTGCTCTCCGGTCACCAGTGACCTCCTGCCTTCAGCCTGCCTTTCTGCTGTGTTCACGTGACACGCGGCAGCAGCACCCGTGTCCTTTCGTTTTACACGCTTCACATGTTTGAGAATGGCTGTGCTTGCTTTTTTTGGGGGGGGAGGGGGCGAGAAGGAAGGAGAGGACTAGGTTTCCCTTTTCTCTCTCTTTATTTAGTTTATTATGTTTTGAGATTTTGTATCCTGAAGGAAATCTGGTTCACGTGTCCGTTGGGCAGAAGAGAAGACGGGGCTGAACATAGACCCAGAATAAAAAAGAAAATGGAGACTATAAATACGGAGTGAAGATGGGAGGGAGGGGCACACACAGGCTGCCTGCTGGAGGGGGGAGGGTGTGCACAGGGGCTGAGGGGCGCCACTGGAAGATGGAGACATAACTGGGAGCTCAGTGAGCGCCAAAGCTGACGGGGGGAGGAGGGTTTGTGTTGGAAAGAACAGCCACGCAAACCCCCCCCCCTTCCCCCTCTGGCGCGAGGGGGAACCACCTTACTACGCTTCCCCTCCCCTCTCCCTTCGCCCTCTTCTTCTTCGCGCGCACATAGCAGAGGTGCGCATTATAGCCCCCTGCCTGCCTTCCAGATAACCAGAGCAACCGGGTAGGGGAAGGCGGGGCGGGGGGGGAAGGCAGCCAATGGCCTCCGCGCGCCTCTTCTTCTCTCTGGACCAATCAGGGAGCGGCGCGGCCGCAACCTTTACAGTTGTCTGGGCTGCCGGCCAATCAACGGGGAGGAAGAGAAGGAAGGTGGGGGAGAGAAAGACGCGAAGAAAGGGAAGGCCTGAGAGGGTGTGTGTGTGTCTGTGTGGGGGGTGGGTGGGGCTGGTGAGCGGGCCGTGGGCGCATGCGCAGCAGCGTCCCGCGTGCCGTCGGCAGTCTATAAGAGCCGCGAGGCGGGCGCGGGCTGCGGACATTCTCTGCGCGGATTCAGCGGTGGAGGCGGGAGTTTTTTTCTCCTCCTCTCTCTCTCTCTTCCTCCTCCTCCTTTCCTGCGCTGCTGGTGCCGCTGCCGTTGCTGCGCGCCTTCATCACCATCACCTGCCTCCTCGCGCTCGTGTTCGCTCGCTATGAAGACCAAGTTCTGTAACGGGGGCGAGGTGGCAGACCCTTCCCCGCTGGGGCTGCTGCTGGGCTGCGCTGCTCCGGGGGGCCCGGGCTTGCCCGCCCTCACCCAGTCGCCCCCCTCCTCCGCTCCGGCGTCGTCGTCGCCCCCTTCGTCTTATGCCGAAGCAGAAGCCAAGGAGGTGGGGGGGCTGCGGGGACAGCCGCCGCCGCCGCCGCCGCTCCTCCTCTCCCTGCCGGCGCCCCCGACCCCTCCCTCCCCGCCGGTGGAAGAGCAGCAGCAGCCCGACCCCCGCACCCGCCGCAAGGCCTACCTGTGGTGCAGGGAGTTCCTGCGGGGGGCGTGGAGGGGGCTGCGGGAGGATCAGTTCCACATCACGCCCATCAGGTCAGCCAGAGCAACCTTAAACGGGGGGTGGGGGGGAGTAGCTGTGTGTCTGTGTGTGTGTTTTAGGACGTCAAGCGTGCAGGGATGGGGGGGGGGGCAGTTCTGCAGGAAGGAATGAGCTCCCGTCTTTGTCCCAGCTCCTGCCAACCTAGCAGTTCCAAAGCAAGACATTGCAAGTAGATAAATAGGGACCACTTTGGTGGGAAGGTAAACAGCGTTCCGTGCGCTCCGGTGTCTAGTCATGCCTGCCACATGACCACGGAAACGTCTGCAGCAGCAGACAGCGCTGGCTCTTCGGCTAGGAAACAGATATGGGCGCTGCACCCTAGAGTCGGATACGACTGGCTTTAGAGCAAAGGAAACCTTTACCTTACCGCCCCATAGCGCTTAGTGCTTTCGGTTCACAAGCTAATTAATATGCTGGGTACTCATTGTACTGACCCTCGCCGGGAGGGAAGGCTGAGTCAAGCTTGATCCCTGGTCAGGATCGAACTCGCAACGTTCTGGCTGCAGTACAGCAGTTTAGCCACTGCGCCACCACAAAGGAGGCTTAGTTTGCTTGGGAGTGATGGGGGACTTGTGTTCTTGAGAGAGGGCAAATTTGAAGGTTGTGAAATACCCACCCTGCTGGGATGTCTGGTAGGATGACATTTTTCCAAACAATTAATTGCACTAATAGCTTAGCACTAAAAATGTTTTGAGCTTTAGGAATAACAGACACACAGTTTAAAGTAATTTTTCTTCAGTTGTCATCCTACTCCTCTTACTGTACTATGGAAAAAAGGGCTCTAGGCTACAATGCAGTCATGTTGTGAATTCATTTATTACGCCATGATGTAGCACAAATCATGATTGGTAAGCTTTCTTAAAGCACAGCTTCTGATACAAGGGAACTGAATTGTTTCAGTTTAGACTCACACCAAAACTTCCTTGAGAAGTTGAGCATAATTATTGATTTATGCTCAACTTATATCTCTTCTATGCTACTGTAGTGTCCAGTCAAATAGGTTCTTTTAATTAGGTGAGAATGGGATGAGACCATCTCTTTTCAAGTGGTCTTCAATACTGATAGAATACAGTACAGTAGACCCTCGCACAATGACGTTACTTGGTTCCCCAAGTAGCATTGCTAAGCTAATTTTGTTATGTGGGTTTCTATGGAGTTTCCCACATAACGACATTTTTAGCATCGTCCGGTTATTTTAGCATTGTTGTCTGGACAATGACACTAAAAACGTTGTTATGCGGGGGAACATGGGCATAACGACGCGTTGTTAAGCGAAAATGATGCTATACGAACGTATTGTTATGTGAGGGTTGACTAATTGAACAATGTACTGTAGATATTCCTTTCATCTAAAAAGAAGTTGGAAGTTACTTCCATAGATAATAGTACAAGTATCGCTGCAGCTTGTATGTGGGAAATGTATGTGTTACACCATGGACACATACCTGCTTACTACAGAAGTTGATTTCTGTATAATTGTCAGATGTGATATGATTTAATGTTTCAGTGGGCCCCTATAGTATACTCTGTTAGCTGAGAATCAAAAGCAATATCCTGTTCTTACAAGTCTTCAGATTTACTGTTAAGTTTGTTGATTATGTGGTGGTGGTTAAATAGGTGTTTTAGGATTGCAAAGAATGTAAATGTTTTTGAAGGGAACATTTTTTAAAAGCTTTGGTCAACCTACAGTGGCTTCTGACCAATGAAAAGTTGGTACGTTGCCTCTATCCTGAGGCTTTTTTTATAATGAGACTACTGAGCAGTATGAGTCAATTCTTGGCAACAGTTCCTATAGTATGCATACTACTACTGTATTTTATCTGTTGCTCTCCTGTCTGCCAGCAGTGACTTGAGACTGGCTGGGCTTATTTATAATATTGGTAAATAAGAAATAGAAAATGTTTACTCTCTTTTGTGAAATGTAATATACAGTATTAGATTTAGAGGGTGGGTTTTTCTTTCTTTCAGAACTGCCATTTAAGTCTGAACTTTTCTTTAGCTAGAATGATTAAGTGGTAAATATAAAAGTAAATAAACTGCCAACCTAGCCGTTCGAAAGCAAGGAATTGCAAGTAGATAAATAGGGACCACTTCGGTGGGAAGGTAACAGCATTCCGTGTGCTCCGGTGTCTAGTCATGCCTGCCACATGACCACAGAAACGTCTGCAGAAGCAGACAGCGCTGGGCTCTTCGGCTTGGAAACAGATGAGCACTGCACCCTAGAGTCGGATACGACTAGCTTTCGAGCAAGGGAAACCTTTACCTTTACCTATAAAAGAATTTATTCTGGAATCACACCTTAGTTAATTTAGTGCTTCAAAAGTAGTTGAATTGAACACCAGGAGTCCATCAAGTAAATAGGTGACTGAGCTACCTAAATATTTTTAGAATATTTGTAAGGACCGTGCTGATGTAAAATAGAAATCTTAATTTAATAGTCAAACATTTCATGTAGCTCGGGTATAATCTGTTTATGTGGAAACCCGCATTAAAATTAGCAGACCTTGGAAATGGTTCAAAAATTAGAGGCATCATATCTGTTTTAAAACTTTGTAAAGAGTCTTGTTTTTCTTAAAGTTTTTTAAAATGTAAATTATTTCATTGTCATTTTATCTGTCATTGGGGTTACTGTTTTCTGTTGTTTTTATTTTGCCACGCTGCTTCCCATGGTTTGAGCCTCCACAGGAGACCTTGGAAGGTATTCCGCTTAGGTATGGGAGGCGGGCTACTGTATTTTACGTGGTGATGCTAAAGTATCACCAGTAGTACCTAATGAAGATAGCCTGGTAAACCCATTAATGATTTGCAGAACAATTCATGTCTTTGACATTAGCCATGTAATGTGGGGCAAATAAGAGCTACACAGTACAGTAGTCCAAAAGAGCTGGAGTGCATAAGCTTTCCAGCTGTGTCTTAAGCCAGTCTTTAGCCCAGTGAAGCAAAAATGTTGCCTAGGCTTGACCTGATTTCATTTGAGAGGTACAGGTTACATGCCTTGTTGATCGTTGTTCTTTGTGCTAAATTCAACAGAAAGGGGTGATGGGATGGATTCAGGAATTGATAAATGCTTCACTACAAAAGGAGTGATTCCATTTGACTTATGAAGGGAAGATATGTGCACTTCCTGTCATGTGAGAAATCACACCCTTTTAATCCATTGAAAGAATTAAGTTCAGGAAGGTCTGAGTGATCCCTTGTCCAATGATATAGAGCATCTGAATACTTTTTTAAGTCATTGAATGAGTGAATATCATGTAGACAGTAATTCTTCGGATTCTTTTGTTGCCTCATCTTTGTGCAATTTGATGTTTTCTAGATACAGTATACAGTATTTGCTGGTGTATAAGATACACTTTCCTTCCTTAAAATACACCAGAAAGCCAGAGTGAAAGGATTTTTGTGAAAGAAACTCTGCTCAGGGAACATCCAAATGAGCCTCCTTTCATGTCCCCAAGAGCATATAAAGTAGTTATAATGGGGTGTCTTGTTTCTCTTGTGTGAATATAAGAGAATCAAACAGGTCCTGTTTCTAAATGTTTTGCTGCTTCTGCAACATTACAAACAACTGTCTGTTTCCTTGGCATTGTTTTCTCTTTCACTTTTGCAATTGGAAAGGGAAGGTTACATTCTGACAGCCATGACTCAGTAGAGATGGAAAGGTCTCCAGCTCAAACAGATCTGAGATACCCTCCGGTTAGAGCTGCAGCAACATATCTATCTATATTGCCGCCCAACTCAAAAGACTCTGAGCAGCACACAAAGAATAAAAACCAGTATCACTGTTAAAAACTCTAAAACCCCATTAAAAATGACTATTAAAAATTACCCCAACCCTTACTGATTAAGAGAGAGAGAGAGAGAGAGCGCGTTCTTCCTAGATGAGCCAGCAAGTGGGGGTCACCACATCATTGGTGCCCCACACCTGTTTTGCCAGCCAGGTGTTTAGGCCTTTCCTGAAGGGCAGCAACTCCATCTGGAGACACAGCTCAATTGGCAGGAGGTTCCATAGGGCCGGAGCAGACACGGAGAAGGCCCTCTTTCTGGTGCTTAGAGAGACACACCTCTCTAGTAGATGGCACAATAAGAGAGCCTCTCCAGTCTGCTCTGGTGGGACAGACAGATGTTCGTGCGGAAATGCGGTCTCTTAAGTAACCTGGCCTAATACTATCTTGCCAGAAAGTTGAAGTGAATCATATGAGAATGAATTGGCTGAGGTTTCTTCATCGATAACTGCAGACAAGTGTCCCCCCCCCCCTTTTCTTTTTCTTTTTGGCATTACTGGAGGCAAAGTAGCCTGGTTGCAGCTGCTCTGTGGCAAATTTCAAGTTCAAGTGATTTCTCTTTCTTCCTTAGAAAGGAGAGATCTCTGCCCTAGCCTCCACAGCAGCAGCACTATTTGGCACATAAACCATGTTGACATTACATGATGGGGACCAATGAAATGGCTTGTGAATAAAGCACAGTGCTAAATTCGTTTATCCTTCATTTGTGAGTTTCAGGAATAGTTAAGGAAAAGCATTGGGAAAATACATTGTAAAAGTGTCTTCTCATGTAATTATATTCTGTACATCTAAAAAAAAGAAAATGATTGGTGAGTTTTAGAGCAATATTGATTATCCTGATGTAACTATTTGCAGGTCTATAAGAAAGTCAGGAGTTGGGTATCAGAGCATCAAACTACAGTATCATTAAAATTATATCTTTGATTCCCTCAGAAGTCTTTATCAGATTTATCATTGCAGAATTGGGGGAGGGATCCAATGTTACAGCAATAGCATAAATCCCAGAGACTACCAGATTACAGATTCAGTTTGAGGTATGGTTTTATGGGATTGCACCTGGAATTGTGTAAAAGGAATTGCCTATCTTAATCTGACAAGAAAAGGATATGGTTACTCAGTGAACTACTCATTATCTTTATTGAACACAAGTTCTCCCCTTCTGCCAGTGCTTTGTGCATGTGGCCCATACAGTATTTCAAGCTTCTTGCTTGTGTGTATAGTATACATATGAAGAGCAGCCTCTCCTATGCAGGCATGCTGTAGAGAAAATGAGGCCTGAGGAAGGGATGTTTCCACTGTTGTAGTATAACAACAGCACATCTTGAACACACTTTCCAGACACTCTTAGTTGAACAAGGCCCAGCATTCAGTGTAGCTCTTTTAGACATTGAGCAGCTGGATTTAAAATGGAGAAGAGAAACAGTGCACCTCTATCCTTTTAAAAACAAGGCCAGTTGGGTACTACACTATACTCATGAATTGGCTTTCAGAGCAAGAGGAAGTAGTACACCATGTATTGATAGCAATTCAAAGCAAATATGAATATAAAGTGTCGTGGCCTAAATCCTGAATGGACAACTCCAGAGATCTGGGTTTGTACATGCCTGTCCATGGACCTTGGAGGGCCACTCCCAGGACCCCTCCTCTAGTGGTTCAAAATACATTTTTTAAAAACAAAAAGTTGAAGTTGTGGGGTGCTGGATGTCCTTCAAAACATGAAAAATTGCCTATATGCTGACTAGAAGAAACAAGGAAAAGTTCTTGTTGTTCAGTTGCACAGTCGATTCCGACCCTTCACAACCCCATGGACCACCGTCCTCCAGGCACCTCTGTCCACCATCCTCCTCAACCCGCCCAGCTCTATGCCCATTGCATCTACAATACCATCTAGCCATCTCATTTTTGGCCACCCCTTCTTTTGCCCTCCACCTTTCCCAACATCAAGACTTTCTCAAGTGAATCCTCTCTTCTCATTTGATGTCCAAAGTACTTCAGCTTCATCTTTACTATTTGACTTAAGGAGCAGTCAGGGTTGATTTCTTCTAAGATTGACCTGTTTGTTCTCCTCGCTGTCCAGGGGACTCTCAAAACTCCTCCAACACCACATCTCAAGGGCATCTATTCTGCAATCAGATTTCCTAATAGTCCAGCTCTCACACCCATACATTACCACCGGGAATACCATTGCTTTGACTATGCGCATTTTGGTTGGCAAGGTGATGTCTCTACTTTTAACTACGTTCCCCAGGTTTCTCATAGCTTGCCTCCCAAGCATCAGTCACCTTTTTATTTCATGACTGCAATCACCATCTGCAGTGATCTTTGATCCTACGAAAGTAAAATCTGTCACTGCTTCTACTTCCCCATCTGTTTTCCAGGGACTGATAGGGCCTGTTGCCACTTGCTTGGTTTTCTTGATGCTGAGTCTCAACCTAATCAGGAGGTCTTCCTCACTTTCTGCCATTAGGGTGGTATCATCCAGTGGTGTACTGAGGCTGGTTCTCAATGGTTCATGTGAACCAGTAGCGGAAATTCCCCCCAAACCACGCCCACTTGGTCAGCCACGCCCACCTCCCAACCTTTGGCAGAGGAGGGGAGTGGCGCCGGCAGAAGAGAGCGGCGGAGGAGAGCAGGCCTTCAGAGAAGGAGGAGACAGGCCTGCAGGCAGCTCCTCTCCCCCCCCCCCCCGCCGCCACCGCCCTGCTGCTGGTTCTTGTAGCAGTAACGCCTGCCGGGCGGAGTTCGCGCCGGGTGGGCAATAGGTCAGTCAAGGGCTGAGACCAAGGTATGTGTGGCTGGGAGGAGGGGAGAGAGGAGCTTGCACCACCTTGGCTTCAGCTCTTGACTAACCTTCCGCCCGACCGGCGCAAACTCTGCCCAGCAGGCATTGCTGCTGCTAGAACCAGCGGTGGCAGGAGGGAGAGGAGCTGCCTGGATCAGCAGCAGCAGCGCCTGCTAGGCGGAGTTCACGCTGGATGGGCAGAAGGTCCTCCTCCCCCTCTCCCTGCACTCCGGACACGACCAGGAGCCAGGAAGAGGAGGAAGAGCAGCTGGCGCTGCTGGAAGGTGGACAGGGTGGGGTGGTGGGCTGGCTGTCTCCCCCTCCTAGCGCTGCTGGAAATGCTTCCCATTCACCTCACCTAGGGCAGAAGGTGCGCAGGAAGTGCGGAGGTGAAAGCGCGCCTTCAGCTCTGGCTGGGTGAGGAATGGGAAGCGTTTCTGGCGGCGCTGGGAGGGGGAGTGACAAGGGTGAAGCAAGAGAGCAAGGTAGGTTTCTTTTCTTTTTCTTGGGGAGTGGTGTTTGAGGCCACACCCACAGATAGCCATGCCCACATTTAGCCACACGCACAGTGGGTAATTTTTTTTTAGAGTGCATCACTGGTATCGTCTGCATATCTCAAATTGTTGATGTTTCTCCCAGCAATTTTGATTCCAAATTGTGATTCCTCCATCCCTGCATTGCGCATTATGTGCTCTGTGTATAAGTTGAATAAGCAGGGTGAAGAAATGCAGCCTTGTCTTACTCCTTTTCCTATTCCAAACCACTACATCATTCTATATTCTGTCCTAACTGTTGCTTCTTGACTCATGTAAAGATTTCTCATGAGGCATATAAGGTGTTCTGAAATTCCCATCTCTTTAATTACTTGCCACATTTTGTTGTGGTCTACACAGTCAAAGGCCTTGGTGTAGTCAATGAAACAAGTAGATTTGTTTCTGATATTCCTTTGTTTTCTCCATGATCCAACATATGTTGTCAAAGTGGTCGCTAGTTCCCCTGCCTCTTCTGAAACCAGCCTCCACTTCTGGTAATTCTCTCTCCATGTGCTGCTGAAGCCTGTCCTTTATTATCTTGAGCATAACCTTGCTAGCGTGTGGAATGAACACAATTGTTCAATAATTTGAACATTCTTTAGCATTACCCTTTTTTGGGATTGGAACGTATACTGATCTTTTCCAATCCTGTGACCATTGTTTAGTTTTCCAAATCTGCTGACATAGAGAATGCAATAATTTGATTCCATCATCTTTTAGGGCTTTGAAAAATTCAGCTGGGATACCATCTCCACTAGCTTTGTTGTTTGCAGTGCTTTTTAGGGCCTTTCTGGCTTCACTCTCTAGGATGTCTGGTTCAAGTTCAATGTTCTCATCATTGTGATTATCCGGGGTGTTGAGGTCCTTTTTTGTAGAGTTCCTCTGTGTACTCTTGCCATCTTTTCTTTATCTCTTCTGCATCAGCTAACCTTGCCATTTTTTGTCCCTTATCATGGTCATTTTTGCTTTAACCGTTCCCTTGATTTCCCCATTTTTTTTAAAAAAAAGGTTCTCTAGTCCTACCTCTTATGTTGTTTTCCTCTATTTCTTTGCACTGTTCATTTAGATAGATTTCCTTATCTCTCCTTGCTTTTCTTTGAAATTCTGTATTCAATTGATTAAATTTTTTCCTTTCTCCTTTGCCTTTTGCGTTCCTTCTTTCCTCTGTTATATTAAGAGCCTCATCAGACAACCACTTTGCTTTCTTATGCATCTTTTCTTTTGGTATGGTTTTCCTTGCTGCCTCCTGTATGATGTCCCGCTCCTCTGTACATAATTCTTCTGGCACTCTGTCTATTGAGTCTAAGCCATTAAATCTGTTCCACACCTCCACCATGTATTCCTTAGGGATGTTGTCTAGGTCATACCTGTCTGGCCTAATTGCTTTCCCTATTTTTTTTTAGTCTAAGCCTGAATTTTGCAATCAGTAGATTATGATCTGAACCACAGTCTGCTCCAGGTCTCATTTTTGCTGATTGTATGGAGGTTTTCCATCTTTGGCTGCAGAGTATGTAATCAATCTGTTTTCAATGTTGGCCATCTGGTGATGTCCATGTGTAAAGTCGCCTCTTGTGTTGCTGGAAGAGGGTGTTTGCTATGACCAGTGTGTTATATTGGCAGAACTCTAGAACCTCTAGAAAAGTTCTAGGGGCCATATAAAAATTAAGGGTGGGCTAAGGTGTTCTGGTGTCTGCATTTGTCATCATAGGCTGCATTGTCCACCATGGCTTTAAAATGTAAGGGAGAAATCTCATTACAGATTTAAAAAGCAAAATATTTCCTCAACTCAAAGGCCTAATTGCTTCCTAGTTTTCCGCATCATGCAATTAAATGGGCTATCTCATAGTTAGCACCTGCACTGTTATCTTTACAGCAGTATATAAACATGTATTTTATTCCCTAATGTTTTTAACATTTTGATTGTTTTTAACTGGTGCCAAGATGTTTTCTTATACAGTGGTACCTCATACAACGATTTTAATCCGTTCCATGGGGCTCGTTGTTGTATGAAACAATTGCTATAAGATGCATGCATCATATAGCGATTTTCCCTATGGGGTGCATTGTACAACAATTATTTTTGCTAAGTGATTTTGTCCATTAAAAAAAAATTGTACAATTTTTTCCATAGGGAAAATTGTTATGCGGGACGCCATTCTCTCCCCCCCCCCCCCCCAAAACCAAATTGTTATGTGATTTCGTTGCTATACGGGGCGATTGTTGTATGAGGTTTCACTGTACAGTGAACGACGGCGTCTAAGAGGTGACCTGATTGAAGTTTATAAAATCATGCACGGTGTGGACAAAGTAGATAAGGAAAAACTGTTTTCCCTATCGCACAACACTAGAACTAGGGGACACTCCATGAAACTTTTGGGTACTAGTTCTCAAACAAATAAGAGAAAGTACTTTTTCACCCAGAGGATTACTGGTCTATGGAACTCCCTGCCAGAAGAAGTGGTGACAGCTGTCAGTCTTGACAGCTTTAAGAAAGGATTAGACAAGTTCATGGAGGACAAGGCTATCAATGGCTATAATTATGGCTACCTAAGGACAACCTCCGGGTTGGAGAGATAGGCAGGATATCTCTCAATGCCATTTCCAGGGAATCCTAAGCAGGTGAAGGCATCTGCTTGGGAATACCCTGAAGGAAATGGTGAGCCACTGTGTGAGACAGAATGCTGGACTGGATGGGCTGTGGCCTGTTCCAGCAAGGCTGTTCTTATGTTCTTATGTTCTTAACGTCCAAACTTGGTTCCACAAGTTTGGACTTTATACGTATTTGGACTTTGTATGAGGCATGCAAAATCCTAGCTGTGATGCCTCATACAACGTCGAAATCCTTGTCGTGACGCCTCGTACAACGTCATTTCCATAGAGATACATTGTACTGTAACAGCACAGACTTCAAGGCAAAGTCAAGGAAACAGACAGGAAACTGACAGAACTTTAAGAAATCATTGTCTAAAGGCTAAATACATTACAAAAACATGTCAAACAACCCTGATTGTCCAAGAACCTGAAGAATGCTGCAAAAATCCCAGGAATGCTTCTAAAAATTCTGATGAAAAAATCCCAAAAAATTAAAATCACGCTCCAAACCACTCCTAAACACTCTTCGCCTTGTGCAAAACCCACAAGAGCAATGCACACATGTGTCCTGCCTTTTATACTGCCCAGGCACAATGCAACCTGGGGAAAACCCCAATGCCTCATACAAAGTCCACTGACTTTGTATGAGGCAACTTTTTTCAAGGAATTAGGCGTTGTTGTATGAATTCGATGTTGTACGAAGCGGACTTTGTATGAGGTATTACTGTATTTGCATTTTCCTTTTATTATCTGGAAAAATGCAGGGTAAACTGGTGAGCAGACATAAGAATACTTTTGTACACAAAGTCATCCTTTTCATTATAAGAATTGGATTAAATCAATCTCTTTAAATAGGATGGAATCATAATAAAAGCAAGCATTCTGCATGTACTCTGTTTCTTGTGGTTCTTCCAATTGCCATGAACATTTTTAGGTTTTTTTTTTTTAAAAAAAAACAGTACCTTGGTACTGCTAGTAATACTACTGTAGGATGAAACTAGGAAAATTTCTACTTAGTTTTACTATTAAATAGTATTTAAATGTACATTTCAAAATTTTACACAAAAATCCAAGTTTTTGTAAACACTTATTTTGCATGGAGCTACTGAAGCTGAATACATAGAAAATTTAGAGAGCAAAATAGTTTTCACAACATCAGTTGCTCACTGGAGGTTTTGGAATGTTGGCCCAGTGAACTTTCTTATAATGATTAAACTGGATACTTTTCTTCACAGAGGAGGCCTGAGCAACATGCTGTTCCAATGCTCATTACCTGATGCTATAGAGACTGTTGCAGATGAACCACGCACTGTTCTTCTTCGTTTATATGGTGCAATTCTACAAATGGTGAGTATTTAGTAGTGGGGTGGGTGGATGTTGAAACACCCTGAATGAGCATAGGTTTGGAAAAAAAATGCTGGCATGTGAAATATTTGAGAGCTCTTCCATTCATATTTATTGGTTTCTTATTGTTTGCAAACTGCACTGCTTTGTACATAGTTCTCAAGTGAGATATAATTGGGTGCTATCAGTAAGTCAAGGAGTTACTTGGGGCCAAAATGTTCAAGAATGCTATTGTTATATTTTCTCTCTTTTAAGAGATTTGAGTTGTGATTTAGCATTGGCAACAGATTCATTAACTGCGTAGAACTGGATTAGTTGATTAATGTTGAGCATACATTACCTTACAAATCTTCTCCAATATTTTCCCAGGACAGGTGCACCAGGACCTTATTACTGCTGATATAACACAGCTTGTAATAATGGTGTCCCACTTTTCCTTTTCCCATGTTACCTTCAAGTGTATTAAAATGGGCGAATGGAAATGAAAGTGCAAACTAGGTAGAGCATGATACATTCACAGTGGCCATACACAGAGGATTCTTACAAACTCAACATACCTATTTTATTTGCATGCATTTCTTTAGGCATTATGTGCCAACTCTTCAGTCATGCTCCTGTAGCAAATTACACAGACAATGAAAGAAAAATGCAGAGGTAAATTATCTTGGCAGCAGTTAAAAGCAATCAAAATGTTAAAAGTGTTAGGGAATAAAATGCATGTGTATATCTGCTGTAAAGATAAGTGTGGGTGCTAAGTAAATCTCTTCTGAGGAGGAAATGATACAAGCAGTCTACTGCCACAGTGATGGCTATTTTTCCAGATGCTCTAGTGTACTCCAGGTGCAGAGGCCTGAAGGAAACCCTTAAATGAGGCATAGGCTAATAAGGGGCAAGGTTTCTTTTAGGTAATTGGCTCCAAAGCAGTGCAATACCTTAAAAAGCCATTTTAAAAAGTGAGCATTAACATTTCAGATTTCAATTCAGAATTGACTAGAAGTCAATGAGATTCATAAAATATCGGCAAGATGTTATGAGTGATAGATTCTGGTTAATAGCCTAGCAACTGTACTTTTAACCTGCTACTGTTTCTGAACAGTCCTTAAATGCAACCATAAATACAATGCATTGTAATGATCACTCTGGAGGTTACCAGAGAATATATCATTGTGGTCAGGCTACCCATGACAGCCTAGCTAATAAGTTGTGTAATAATATGATATGCTGTCATGTAGGCTCTGACATGGATATCTTCAGTTGTACCGAAATCTCAGTGGCTGTTGTCATTCCCAAGTATTCTATCCAGTAATTTATCATTAATTCGATTTCTTAACTGTTTTTAAACTTATACTTAATTGCAATTATGTAATTGTAGAACTACAATTGTAATTGTAGAATGGTCAGCACAGTGACAGCTGTATCTATCACATCTGCCCAGTGTATGTAATAGTGACTATAATGTACATGATCATGCAGGATAGATGTGGACTCTGTTCAGAAGAATAGATAATCTATTTCAGTTAAATGGTGAATTTTTTTCTTTTGTACATAATGCCATTCTAAGAGATTTCAAGAACAAGATGAATTTCACATTAATACTGAACAGCCAGTGTGTGTTTCAGATGCTTACAGAAATGGAGAAGAGCCCGACTGCCTCAGATATCCCTTATAGTGAGCTTTTGATTTGTCTTCCTTCCAAGGGGTCTCTGAGTGTATATCTTCCATCTCCTATAACTTCTGTATATTGAAATAAAAAGTCATACATACGCTCATATAAATATTTCAGAATATACAAAGAGTACTATGAGGGCACAAGATATTAACTGATTGTATGAATCTTGGATTCTATAAACTTGTAATATGGCGAATAAGTTGAACTATTAAATTAAATTAAAATTAATTGAATAAAGTACAGGGTGTCCCAAAAGTTGCCATACATAGGGGAAATGAGAAATTGTAGCTAAATGTACATTTATTGACAAAATATTCATTACAAAACATTCTCTACATGTTGACCACCTCTTTTTGCACACATATGAAGTCTTCTCCCCCACTCATGGCAAACACATTCCAAGATACCTGTTATGTGATTTTGCCTATGTATGGTGACTTTTGGGGCACACTGTACTTCAATATGAATTCTGGAAGCACATTATTATTCAAAAACATCTTTTTCTTCATCTTAAACAGTACAGTGGAACTTCATACAATTGCCCAGTATAGCAACGAAATTGCATAACAATTAGGTTTTGGGGGGAAATGGCGTCCTGCATAACAATTTTCCCTATGGAAAAAAATTGTACAACAATTTTTTAATGGGAAAAACCACTTAGTGAAAAAAATTGTTGTACGATGCATCCCATAGGGAAAATCGCTATACGATGCATGCATTGTATAGCAATTGTTTGTTACAACAACGAGCCCCGTGGAATGGATTAAAATCGTTGTATGAGGTACCACTGTATATTACAGTAAAATTGTGGCCTGAAATATTGGTACTTGGACTACCGTCTTATCTTAATTACGTTAATTCTGAGTACTTAACTGATATAGTACTTAAATCATATAGTGGTGTTATCAAAGTTTCAGCATATGGGCTGATTACATTTTTAAAGTTACACTACTTCAAAATAGATGGTAGAACTCAGGGTACTGCAGTAATTGTGGACTTCAGTTTAGAAAAATTAATTGATGTTTCAGGATCTTGATATTAATTCCTATGGGTGTGCTAGCATGCCAGTTGTAATCATAATACTGTACTCAGAATATCCACACTTGAAAGAACCATAATCAGAACCTGAGCACATCCCTGCCTTCCTTCAATTTCTAAATTTTAAACATACATATTGTGTTATTAAGAAAATCAAGAGGTCTGGATTTTTTTCAGAGTGTAATTTGGCCATTCGTTTGAATGCTAACATCCTAACCATTTTTCTTCATATGCAAGATTTTTCGAGATATCTAATTTCCTTTATTTCCGTAGTGGCAGTGAATTGACTGCTCTTGGTGCAGTTCACTAAGGGTTAAGTAAGCAGAAAGAGTCCTAAGGTAAAACTTTCAGATTATATTGAGGATCTCAGGTATAACCATTTGTTTCTTCCAGATCACTATTTAATGCATAAGCAAACTGTCTTGTCATTTCCACTTTTCTGATTTCCAGGAAACTTGTTTATTTGTTTAAATGTAGAAATAAAGAAGAAAATTTCAACACTGTCAATATTTATCAAAATCTTAGGTGTGCAGGTTTTAATTACAGGTATATGTATCTACCATTTTTCATATATTATGACTGATCTTTGGGTGCCATTTGAATGGCAAAAGATTCTGGCAGAAGGTGACATTTTGTACCCAGTTTAAATAGAATATTTCAGTTAGAATATAAATTATGTAATTGATACAAAAAAATTACTATTATCAAATTCAAAAAAATTCAGGACCCAAAATTTCATGTTGTCACCTTTGTCGAAAATTTTAAAATATTAACTAGAAAATAGCTAGCAGAAAGAAACACATTATTTACACACTAAATGTGGCTCTAGTTTGCTTATCATAAATTTCTGAAAAATACAAATGTCAGTTCATCCTGTTCTATGTAATTTGGTTAAGTTGGTTAAAGCTACCATGAAGAAAGATAATGGGGACTTGCTTAGTCATTGTTGGTTTTATTTTGAGCCACTATTTATACATGTATGGTAGAAAGGCAGGAGTTGAGCTAAGTTGATTTATCTGTGTTAAATTGTCATCAGCTTGAAATTAATACAAAGAATCTCTGAGCACATAATTGAGCTAGTTTTGAAAATATGATTTCTATATGGCCTTTCAAAGAATTGAGGTTTTAATTAAGCATTAGTGTGCTTGAAAGGCAAATCCTCCTGCTGCATGTTAGTTTCCTTTCCTTAATTCCATCAAACGGAAAAAACATGTTCTTAGCGCAACAATTCAATTTTGTGAATAGAAAGTAATGTGAATTGCTATTGGCCTTCATGTCCAATTCTAAAGGATTTGTTTTTATAAATTACTAAATTTTATTTATTTTCAACCTACTTGCAATGAGGAAACTATTAATTGTTGACCTGTGAACCATAAAGGCAATATCTGTCAACACTTCATGAAATTTAGATTGAAATCAAGCTTTTGTTATTGCATATTTAAAGTAATTAATATCTGTACGGTTGCTGTGTTGTCTATGATAAAGTGATATTTAGTTATAGCAGAAGTTCATGTTGCTCAAACAGAGAACTGGGAATGACAGCTTCCATTCTATCTTTAATATCCATGTGTAAAATTTACTTTGGTGTTACAGCCAAATCAAAATACTGCATATAACAAGAACCACTTATATTTTTTGTCATGTCAATCATAGAGAACAGGTTTATCATAATGTATACCTTAGTTCTGTGGCGTAACTTATAACTAAATGGCTAGAGTTCTATAATTTTAATACTCTACTACTGATGTGATTCTTGATCTTAATATCTTGTAGCAAAGAATAACTGCAAACACCTTTTATTGGCAGACAGTCTGATAGCAGAAATCTTGTTAAGGGAACATTGGTTTTGTCGGGTGGCGTTAAGGGTCTATGAGGGTAATGTACCATTTTAGTTGTATGTGCATGTGTTCTCTGCTGCAGGGTTGTCCATGCGATCGTGCCTAGAGCACTCTGGTTTCCAGGTGACAGACACGATTCACGGTATAGTATGAGATCTCTGAAGTTGGAGCATTCTCTACGAGTTTAATATTTTTATAGTGCAGAGTGAAGATATGTTGAAAATGCTTATCATTAATATTTTTGCAATATTCAAAGTTAAATGGGAACTGTGAATGCCAAAGTAGTGCATGAAACACACTTCCTTCTTTCTGCTCCCTTAGAAGAATGGTAACTTGATCAGAAGTAAAAAGGATTAGGAATGTTCCTGGGTTTTAAAATATCTGAATTAATAGCTTCACTTAAATTCCATATCAATTAATGCTTATTTATCTATTAATAAAAATTTAAGAGATTATTGATAGTGCTATATGAAAACCCAGAACAAATATAATCAGTTTTATATTTTGGATGTCATTTGTATTAATCTGATTTATATGGTCATTGAATTACAGTCCTGCCTTACATCTGCTCTGTGTAAATAGGAAAACCAAACATAATTTACTCAAACAGAAGTATAGTAATATGCAGCAATGAATACTAATAGTTTACTTTGGGAGGTGAATTAGTGTTGTACCTGACTTACATTTTTAATAGGCTGTTCTATTTTATAAAATGTATCCTGTCCCATAATTCCAAAACATTAAAAGATTGGAGAAATCCAATCAATGCAGTGTTTATGTACATGCACTTTATGCCCCACAACATATACAAAAGGAGATCTCATAAATGGCTGGGATAATGTTTCTGGTCAAAAGTTTAATTGTGCCACACTCTGATATGAGCAAAGAAAATATAGCAAAACCAGAAGCTACTGATCTCATTTTTAAATGGAAGATTCTTATGGTATTGATTTGATTTTTCAAAAGTATACAGACTCCATACATTCCTTGTCTGTTGCTTTGCCAGGCAATTATGGCCTCTAATGAGACAATATAGCAGCTGCTCCACATATTTATTTTTGCATTATTACCCTGTTATATTGTACTCATATTAACTTGTTGTTAGCTGCTCTGAGTCGGCCTGTGCCGAGTAGAGCGGGATACAAATCCAATAAATAATAATAATACCTGACTCCACCAAAGTAACTCTTAACTATTGATCAGATCTTGCTAACAAAAGGAAAGAGTAATGACATGATTTCAGCAAGCTGTAGACATCTTAAATAGGTATCTGCTCATCTGTGACCCTTGCTGTTTGATTCAAACCAGTACCAACTTTTCATGTAATACAGTCCCCTTTTAACTTTGTGTATGGTAGGAACTATGCAACTCCCTTGTAGTCTCTTTGGAGCTTGCCCATTGTCTGCACAATAAGTTCCCTGTAAGAAAGCAGTGGATTGCTGTTTAAACAGGAATCTGTATTGTGAAAGTATTGGTCTGGTGATTTTAGTAGCAGGGTTCCTTGAAGCAGCCCTTCAACAAAGTCTTGTAATGCTTCCAGACCAGGATTTGAGCAATCCTCAGTAATTGCTTGCCATTCATTGGCTATGCAGAAAGCCCTTTGCTAAAATCAGTACTATTCACTTTATAGAATTCTACCAAAGTAAACTATAAATCACATTGGTAGAACTGAATCCTAAATGGAGGTATTTAAAAGTTGGTTGAGGTATGCTCTTTTGTGATTTTTGACTGCGACACAGATTTCTCCAGGCTTTCCCAAATATAATTGTGGGAAGCACAGCTTCCAAATCCAGACCTATGGAACCGCAAGAGAAGGACTTTCAGATTATCTCCCACACTTACTTCATTTCTTCACATCTCCCCCTTCCTGTTAAGGTGCTTCCTGAGAATAGCTCCCTCTACAGAACCTAATGGGCAACAAGACTACAACTCCCAGAATTCTCTATGCCTAGTTTGTCAATCATGCCAGCTGCCATGGAAGTGATCTGCACATGGAGGACACTGGGGATCCTAGTCTTGCCATCTATTAGTCTCTAGAGGCCAGCTGCAGGAGAACTACAACTCTCAGAAAGCACCACTGCAGGAAGAGGAAAGTGAAAGAAAATATAGTCAAATGGGAGTTAAATAATCTGAAATCCTTTTTCTAGAGGCCTGTGGTTTTACTTTGGAAGCTGTGTTTCCTAGAATTCAAGGGATTGCAGTCAAAATATGGAAAAAGCATACCTATGAAAGCAAGCCCCATGGACTCTGTATCCTTGTCTCCTATTTGTTAATTTGGACTAAAAGACTAGAAAGGCCATGTAGAATTTTCCTTTTGTGATAATATTTGGATAGTCTTATATAGCCATTTTTTTAAAAAAACTTGGTTCACTGCAAACTCAAACCCAGCTTGAATAATTTAAAGGTTAGTCAAAACCAGAAAAATACTGGCCAGGGTTCTACTTCCATGATATAGACAAGTTAAAATGAGTACCTGTTAAAGTCCCTGGTAAAACCCCCCTTAATCCAGTTTGCTTCTGATATATTATACCATCATAGGGGAGCAGCAAACAAAATACCTCTGGGTTATGTGCAACTTTGACTGCTATTCAAGGAGCTGTCCATAGGAAAAAAAGTCAGTAATAAAAAACATTTTAATGTAACTGTATTAAATAGTAGACAGTTCTAAGCTTCCTCTTGTTAGTATTCAAGAAAAAAAATTTTTTTTGGTTGGGAAGAAGGTAGTTTTACAGTACCATTTGTATATACTTGCTAATTTACAATATTTGAGAGTGAAGAATCTTTACTGTGGCAAATGGTTTATTTCAAGTTGAAGCAAAAAGGCTGTAAGAAATTCTGTAGCTTGAGTGATACCTAAGCTGTTGTTGGCTGTTTGTTTAGTTGTTCCTTGGAAAGGGGATGTCAAAGCAGAAATAGTATACTCAGTTCCATTGTCTTTATAAATGTTTATACATTTTAGTTAAAGGATTCTTGGGCGGTTTTCAAAATTGTTTGAAGCAGTGTTACAGAATTGTAGTGTTAGTAGCTATAGTATAGTGCTTTGAATGGAACTAGGACATTGAAAATACACATTTGGTTCATTGCTTTGAATTCCTTAATGGAGTGCAAAGTTTGCATTTAGCTGCATTTTATAGATGCAATTATGGTAAAAGCATGTGCCATTGAGTTCAGAAGTGAAAGCACAATTTGGAACCTTAGAAAATGCTTGATAAGTATTAATAAATGCATTGCAGTTGATAAAATGTGAAACTGGTTAATGCTTTACTTAGTTTGAAAAGTGATCTTAGATTATATCTCACATGGCTTAAAATATCCCTTTACAGTAGAAAAGACATCTGTCCAGATGTTGTTACTGGGATAAATCAGTGCCTTTATTAACCAAGATTAGATGAAGTATTAACTAAACTAATTTTTGTGTATACTTGAGATCCTACCACACTCACCTGACGTCTGTGACAAAACTGGTTTATAGTTTAAAAATACTTTTGTATCTCCCAAATCTGTTTTTATATACAAGGAATGTTTGGTTCCCATCTGCTGTTGTCAGACAGATGGCTGCATCTAAAGCCAGTGGTCTTGTCTATCATGTCATTATAGGCAGGCTGAATCATTGGAATTCAATGGCACATCCTTTTTGAAGTTTCTGGAGTGATGTCTCATAATGACAGAGAGAAATTATGTTAAAATATCTGATAGTTTCAGATCCATGCCAAATATAAATAGTCCTAAGTATAGCTGGTTTTCCTAACTTTCCTAATTGTGGTGGTTGCAAGATATTACTCATGTTTCTTCAGTATCTCATTATAAATGTTGACCTTTCTCATTCATAGAGGTCCTGTAATAATGGAGGGTCTGGACAAGCTCAAAAGGAAAATGATATACAAGTATGTATTGGGGTTTTATTTTCTATATTGAGCTCATATCTTGTTTTGATTTGGATGTTCTAAAACATTCTCTTTCTGTCCTGCCCTATATTATGACAGTTGTGTCCAAATCTGTGGGAGTGGCCAAATATAGGCATGTGACTTGCTGAGCTCTAGTCATGCCTGCCACATGGCCATGAAAATGTCTGCAAACACAGACAGCACTGGCTCTTTGGCTGTAAATGGAGATGAGTACTGCACCCTAGAGTTGGATACGACTGGCAGATTTTACTTTCTTAGGATCAAAGATAACTGCAGATGGTGATTGCAGCCATGAAATAAAAAGTTGACTGATGCTTGGGAAACAAGCTATGAGAAACCTGGGGAACATAGTTAAAAGTAGAGGCATCACCTTGCAAACAAAAAATTGCATAGTCAAAGCAATGGTATTCCCGGTGGTAATGTATGGGTGTGAGAGCTGGACCATTAGGAAAGCTGAGTGCAGAAAAATAGATGCCTTTGAAATGTGGTGTTACAAATAGGTCGATCCTAGAAGAAATCAACCATGACTGCTCATTAAAGGTCAAATAGTAAAGATGACGCTAAAGTACTTTGGACATCAAATGAGAAGAGAGGATTCACTTGAGAAGGCCTTGATATTGGGAAAGGTGGAGGACAAAAGGGGGTGGCCAAAAGTAAGATGGCTAGATGGTATTGTAGATGCAATGGGCACAAAGCTGTGTGGGCCAAAGAACCCTTTCCCCATCTTCTTAGGGGACTTTTGTTTTGTTTTCTTTCTTGTTTACTCAGTGGTTTAAGCGACTAAGATGCTGACTGGGAGCAAGGGATCAATTCCCCCCCTCTTCTCTCTCTCATATATTAATCAGGCAACAACACCCCTCCCCCCAATTAGTGTGGAGGAGCAAGGGATTAATTCCCCCCCCCTCTCTCATATAGTGATCAGGCAACACCCCCCCCCCAATTAGTATGGAGGAGCAAGGGATTAATTCCCCCCCTCTCTCGCTCTCTCATATAGTGATCAGGCAACATCCCCCCAATTAGTGTGGAGGAGCAAGGGATTAATTCCCCCCCTCTCTCATATAGTGATCAGGCAACCACCACCCCCATTAGTGTGGAGGAGCAAGGGATTAATTCCCCCCCCTCTCTCATATAGTGATCAGGCAACACCCTTCCCCCAATTAGTGTGGAGGAGCAAGGGATTAATTCCCCCCTCTCTCATATAGTGATCAGGCAACACCCCGCCCCATTAGTGTGGAGGAGCAAGGGATTAATTTCCCCCCCCCCTCTCTCATATAGTGATCAGGCAACATCCCCCCCCCAATTAGTGTGGAGGAGCAAGGGATTAATTCCCCCCTCTCTCATATAGTGATCAGGCAACACCCTTCCCCCAATTAGTGTGGAGGAGCAAGGGATTAATTCCCCCCCTCTCTCTCATATAGTGATCAGGCAACATCCCCCCCCCCCAATTAGTGTGGAGGAGCAAGGGATTAATTCCCCCCCACCTCTCTCATATAGTGATCAGGCAACACCCCTCCCCAATTAGTGTGGAGGAGCAAGGGATTAATTCCCCCCTCCCTCTCTCTCTCTCTCATATAGTGATCACGCAACACCACCACCCCCAATTAGTGTGGAGGAGCAAGGGATTAATTCCACCCTCTCTCATATAGTGATCAGGCAACACTCCCCCCCAAATTAGTGTGGAGGAGCAAGGGATTAATTCCCCCCCTCTCTCGCTCTCTCATATAGTGATCAGGCAACACCCCCCCAATTAGTGTGGAGGAGCAAGGGATTAATTCCCCCCCTCTCTCATATAGTGATCAGGCAACCACCACCCCCATTAGTGTGGAGGAGCAAGGGATTAATTCCCGCCCCTCTCTCATATAGTGATCAGGCAACACCCTTCCCCCAATTAGTGTGGAGGAGCAAGGGATTAATTCCCCCCTCTCTCATATAGTGATCAGGCAACACCCCGCCCCATTAGTGTGGAGGAGCAAAGGATTAATTTCCCCCCCCTCTCTCATATAGTGATCAGGCAACATCCCCCCCCCAATTAGTGTGGAGGAGCAAGGGATTAATTCCCCCCTCTCTCATATAGTGATCAGGCAACACCCTTCCCACAATTAGTGTGGAGGAGCAAGGGATTAATTCCCCCCCTCTCTCTCATATAGTGATCAGGCAACACCCTCCCCCCCAATTAGTGTGGAGGAGCAAGGGATTAATTCCCCCCCCCTCTCTCATATATTGATCAGGCAACACCCCTCCCCAATTAGTGTGGAGGAGCAAGGGATTAATTCTCCCCCCCCTCTCTCTCTCATATAGTGATCACGCAACACCACCACCCCCAATTAGTGTGGAGAAGCAAGGGATTAACTCCACCCTCTCTCATATAGTGATCAGGCAACACTCCCCCCCCCCAAATTAGTGTGGAGGAGCAAGGGATTAATTCCCCCCCTCTCTCTCTCATATAGTGATCAGGCAACACTCCCCCCCCCAATTAGTGTGGAGGAGCAAGGGATTAATTCCCCCCCCTCTCTCTCATATAGTGATCAGGCAACCCTCCCCCCACTGATTTGCCCCTGCATATATGAAATATATCGCTCACCTAGAGTAGACTCCTGCTCCCAGCAGCCAAAATGAAGCAGCTTCCATGACGACCATGTGGCAGAGAAGGAAAAGAGAAACTACAGAATGCCCCCCCCCCCCCTCACCTTCTCTCTCTCTCCTTCCACAAGCGAAAAGCCTGCCACACAGTGACCTCTGGTGGCCGGGAAAAATACTACAGCTTTGCATGTGAGGGCTCCGGTCAGGATATTTTTTAAAAAAATATGGGAAAATACAGGGGAATTAATAAAACGGGAGGGGGCAGGAAGAGGGGTAAAAATAAGGGGTTTTCCTGGGAAAAACAGGATAGTTGACAGGTATGTCTAAGAGGCCCAACTGCAGTTAAGGGCCTCAACCTGCAGTATTACTACTTACCAGCAAAGCTATTTATATGAAGGAGAGCTGTAAGGAATAGGAATTTGTCTTAACTTCCTCACTCTAGAATAGATCCTGTTTCTCAGTCTTATGTTGATATTCCTTTTTTATATGCAGTGCTTAAGACTGAAAGTGTTGTAAGCTAAACATTTTATTTTATTTCTCCAAGTCCGAAGCAATAAAATTTTAAAAACAGTTTAAAAAATACTAATCTAAAATGTATGCATACACAAATTACCTGTTTACATATTCACACTCTGCTTTTCCAATACTCAACAATTTGAATAGTTGTCGTTTGCTTCAAATAGAGATATAAAATTCCCTGGAATTTTGAAAGGAGGGGAAAAACCTGGGCATTTTGGGGGGACCTGGAAAATTGGGAAAATATTATTTCTTTGTAATTTCTGCAAGTTACATTCAGATTTTTTTTATTTTATATGTGTATAAACAGTACAAGAAATGCATATTTGGTAAATATTAATATGTAATAAAATGAGTTGTTCTTATTATTCTTATTCTTATTATAGGTTTATTTATATACCGCCTTATTCAAACCCATCGGGTGACTCAAGGCAGTTCCCAACAAATAAAAAGCACAATGTAAATACAAGAGCAATACAATATAAAAATTGACAATCATAAATATACAATAAATACAATCATAAATATCCAGTACAAAAACAGAAAGCAAAAAGTACATTTCGATACAATCTTAGTAAAATACAAAGTTCAAACAATTCAATTCACTGGAAGGGTCCAGTGAGTCTGGTGGCTCCGGCACGGCAGGTCGTCTTATGGCCGCGCCAGCTGTCTCACAGCTGGGGCCAGTCTCTCGCTCCTGCCTCCCCACTCTCACCAGGGGAAGGGTCTGGCACCGTTGGCGGCTCCGGCATGGCAAGTCTTCTAATGGCCGTGCCGGGCGCCTCACAGCTGGGCCAGTCTCTCACACCCGCTGGCGTTGGAATCGGCGGCAGCGGCTTTTCAGGGCCCCGCCATGATGATCCTCAGCTGGGCCCAGCTGCGCTCCCACCTCCCATGGCTGGCCAGGCCACAGGAGGGGGGTGAGGTGCCACACGTCTTCCCTTCCGGCCAGCCGCTGGTCGAGCAGAGATGGTGGTCTTGGCGGCAGAGCCAAGCGACTTTTGAGGGCGTCAAGACTGCCCTCAGGTGCCGCTCGTTTTCCCTCCTGGCCAGCCACCTGTCGAGCGGAGATCGTGGTCTTGGTGGTGGAGCTACTTTTCGCAGCCATGAAATGTGCATGGAACATCATTCACGAAAAATTTCCGCAAGTGAAAACATTTGGTTGTGCAGCACATGGTTTAAATTTGCTATTTCATGACATAATGAAGTTAAAGGCAATGAAAGATCTTCAGTCAGATGCCAAGAAAAGTATCAAATTTGTTAAGAAACATCACATCGTTCAACAAACATTCATGAGCATTCAAAAGGAGAAAAGTAAAGGGTCTCAGGAACCAGATGGGAAGGAATAATGATAATGCTGAAAAGTCTCCTGGATGGAAAGGAAGCTCTACAAACAACTTTTATTCAAGATGGTTTACAACTCGATAAATAAGGAAGATTGTTTTGGACAATTATGTATCTGGGCTTGTGTAGAATCTACAGCTGTTCTTCTGAAACCTGTAACTACTGCTATAGCAAGAATAGAATCTGTCCGTCCTTGCTCTTCTTGACCTCTCAGCGGCCTTCAATACCGTCGACAACAGTATCCTTCTGGGTCAGCTCAAAGGATTGGGGGTCCAAGGCACTGTGTGGTCTCTCTAGCACAAGAAGGAGGGCCTTCTCTGTGTCCGCACCAGCCCTCTGGAACCTCCTGCCAACAGAATTGCGGCTGCAGACGGAATCGCTGCCCTTTAGGAAAGTACTTGAAAACCTGGCTGGCGAGGCAGTTTTGGGGCCCTGATGGGAATGTAGCCCCTGCCAGCTGGCTTGTGCACTAGCCAGGACTCTCCCTCTTTTTTATGATGGAGAGGGTGGGTTTTCTTTTTAATAGGGTTGTTTTTATCTGTCTTATTCTATTACTGGTTTTATGCTTTTATCTTGTATATGTATACTGTTTGAGCCACCCTAAGTAGGGCAGCATATAAGCACAAATAAATAAATAATGCACCTTTGTCTCAGGTACCTGAAATTTTTTCAGAAATAACATGACCTGAAGGACTGTTAGTAAAAACACCCAGACTAAAGAGATTTTTGGAAATAATAAGGGAAAGAAAGAACTTTCGTTGAGAAGATATTCATTTTGCTACGTAAGCCGTGGAATTATTTTGGGAACTACTATCTGAAATAGAATTCAAAGGAATAAAAAGGATGACATTTTTGGAAAAATATATTGTTTTTTGAAATGGTTTTATTTTCTCCTGCACACTCACCATGTTTTACTTGTGCGAACTTCCCTCCTTTCAAAATTCGTGGAAGGTTTACATCTCTAGTGCATGACTTATGCGAGTTTATGTATGCTCCCAGCCTGCTAAAGGCTTTTCTTTAAAAATAACTCACACCCATGAACTGTAGAAGCATCGATTGCATTTCCCCATCCCCCCAGTCAATTTTCCCTGGGGCGGGGGGGGGGGAACCCAATTTTCCTGATCCCCCCCCCACACACACACACTTGTACATCTGTAACTTCAAACAAATCCCTCAATTTAACACAGTTAAGGCACATTAACATCAATTAGCATATGTTCAAAGTCTTGTTTCTTACCACATTCACATTGTTCAGTATTAACAATGTGCCCCCACCTCTTTAGGCTTGTTTTGCATTGTGGTAGAAAAGGAAAAACACTCCCAAGTGAAGATCGTTGTGATGTTAATTCCGTTTAATCCGGAAGTAGCATGTAGAAAACAATGTAATCATAAGAAGATACTTGTGTCTCTTATTCAATTCATAAGCAGTACACTGAGTAATACAACTGTAATTAGATATCAAATTGTATGGTTCGAGAAAGTATCTTGCGGCTTTAAATGAATTATAAGCTGTGTCTTTAAGGAAATGTAGACTGTGAAATGGCGATGTCCTTCCGGTAACTGGACATTTCGTTGCACTTTATCAAGCGTCTACAACACAATTGCATACGGCATGACGGACAAGGGATTTTCATTCACGGTCGCCGACAGAGACAGAATATTAAATCAAGCCACGCCCTTACATCTCAATATAGATATGACAAATGAGGAGACGTATAAATTAGAATATTTAGAGAAGAAAAGAATCCGGCTGGATTTACATTCTTCATTTCTACTCGAATATTATAAAGCTTCAATTATACCCAGAGGACTACGCATGCCAAAGGGCCCCACATTATTTGCCAATAAGAAGGAATTTCTTGATAGGTGGACCTCGATTCTGGACAGATGCTCTTTTGACTTGATACTGTTAATAGATCAATGTCACCAAGAAATAGACACCTTAGACAAGGACATTGCTGACATAAAAAAAAAAAAAACTCCTCACGGTGCCGACCGCTGGAGGTTCCAATGATGACTTCAGTGATATGGATAACAGACTTAAATCTTTTAAGGAGGAACTCCTTGCGTTTAAAAATAAGAAATTAAACAGGGACAGGAACGACTATCAGACGGAACGAATTTACCGGTGGCAATTCACCAGACGAAGCATCCAGAAACAGGTTACTTGGAGACAGCCCATTGAGTCCACAGACTACGAGACGACTGATTCCGATGCAGCGGAATCTAGCGCCGATGAGAGAGCCAGAGACCCTTATAATTTTCGCACCAACAGGCATAGGCCGAAATCAGCCCTGGCGGGCGCATCGCACACTGACAGTAGGAGGGATTTTTTAGAACCAAGACCACGGAGACGCGCCAAGAAAAAATAACTTCCTCATTGGTGTTCAATTTGTCCAGTAGGAATCTATCCACAAGGGAAACGGAATTACTCAATCTAGGCTTGGGCTTTGTGCCTACACCACGGTACTTTCCATTCAAAACCAAAATAGACATCTTCAAACTTACAAGATTACTCAAACTCAAAGCATTTTTTAAAGAACAGCCAGAATTACCACCGACATCTAGACAATTTACTCCACGTTCCACCTTTACGCCTAATATTGAACATCCAGCCATTGAAGTTTTCAAGAGGGTTGTCACCAGAGACATCGCTATAGCTGAAGCACGAGCAAAAAAACATTCTAACTTGACCAAAGCAGATATGTCACTATTACAAAACTTAGGGTCGGATCCTCACATTGTGATTAAAGCTGCTGATAAAGGAGGAGGGATTGTAATAATGGATAAAGCAGATTATCTCAAGGCAGCATGGACACAATTATCAAATACAGCATGTTATCAGAAGTTAGACCACAATCCAACCACCCACATCATGAATATTCTCAAGACTGTACTCCAAGAAGGATTGGCACAAGATTACATTACTGATAACACATTCCGGTTCCTACTCAACAAATTTCCTAGAGTGCCCATGTTCTATCTTCTGCCAAAAATACACAAAATTCAGACTTGTGATACAATTATCCCTTGCAGACCTATCATTTCGGCAAACCAATCCCTGTTAGAACCAGTAGCCACCTACATCGAACATCATATACATCAATTCGCCAGCAACTCCTCATCTTATGTCAAGGATACCACCCACTTCATTCAAATGATGGACAATTTCCAAGTGCCGACGGGAGCAACACTACTTACCATGGACATTTCCTCCCTTTACACGAATATCCCTCTGGGGGAAGCCCGCACTCTTGTCGCCCATGCACTAGAAACACGACCTATCAACCAGCCACCTGTACATTTTTTACTCGATCTCTTAGATATTTGTTTTGAACATAATTTTTTCAGGTTTGATAATTCTTTTTTTCTTCAAACACAGGGAGTCTCAATGGGTTCTAATTTTGCTCCATCAATAGCAAACATTTTCATGTGTAGTTTCGACAACACTTTTATTTTAGACCCTCGAACCAATCCATTCTTCACTAACATCATTTGTTATAAGAGATATATAGATGATTTATTTTTTATTTTTCACAATGACTCCATTATAGATAATTTCTGCATTTGGATGAACAGCCTTCACAATAACATCAAATTTACATATACGCTAAATCGAACATCTGTAGCCTTCTTGGATCTTACCGTCTATATCGAGAAGAATCAAATTAGAACTAGGCTGTATCATAAACCAACAGATCGTTACGCGTATTTGCAATATAGGTCTTATCACCCACACCACCTGAAGAGCAACATACCTTACAGCCTACTTATTAGAGCCAAAAGGAACTCCTCGAAAGAACAAGACTACAGGATTGCAGCCAAAGACATTTCATGTGCACTAAGCAACAGGGGATATCCGGAACATATATTAGTCAATGCACAAACAAAAGCGGACTCACGGACTAGAAGCTCTCTTCTCGAAAGACGACAGGAACCAACAGTATCCCAACAAAGATTATTCTGGTCTATAGATTACACTCCGCTGGCTAATCAAATCAAGCGTATTATCAATAGGCACTGGCACATTTTGGACATGATACCGGGGTGCGAACAGAAACCATTAGTAGGATTCAGAAGAACCAATACACTAGCCAACCTCCTCTCACGAACAGACATCTCCACTTCGGACAAGAAGCGATCGTCTCTCCCTGCAGGACACCACATCTGTGGTCATTGCAAATATTGTGCACATATGATAAGCTCAAAAACTGTTAAATTACCCTCGAGTAACTTCACATTGGAACTTACTTCATTTTCTAATTGTAATTCAAAAAATATCATATACATGGCAATATGTCCTTGCCAGCTAGGCTATGTAGGACAATCCAGTCGGTCTCTTAAAATTCGCTTAGGGGAACATCTGTCCCGAATTAGAAACAGGACCACCACGGCTCCTCTGGTTAACCACTTTCTTAGCAAACAACACAAATTAGGAGATCTAAAAATGATTGTTTTGGAAACTATCACTGAAAACAAATATCATATTTTAAACTTGGAAAAGGTTTTATTACAAAGAGAAGCCTTTTATATCCATCGATTCAACACATTAACACCACACGGCTTGAATACGGAATGGGAACCATCATCATTTTTATGAACATTTAATCAATATATATGAATAGGCTCAATATGGCTCTTTGAGAAACAACAGGTCCCTTTAAGAATTTTAAAATCAGCATGAGGATTTCCAACTAGGCACTTGCTTCTAGGAGCCTGCATTACATTCCTTTCACATGGCATTAGTATTTTGCCTGACTGATAACACATGAGGGAGTAAAAATAAGATTACTTAAAGAATAGATGATTATAGTCAGTCAACGCGAGCACACTTTACAAGACTACAGGAGGTGCGGACGCGCAGATTACAAACACAAAGAGAGAGATATACGTCTAGGTACGTGTTTCCTTCAGTCCACAAATGGTTCAACATAAGATTGCTTACTCTGTCGTTGACCCAGTTGTTTTATATACTGTCAGTAATGAATATTGAATATTAGTATTTCACACAATAAGAGATTTGGTACATACATAGATATACAGAATTTACCTATGAGGTTTTTGCTCGGTCCCAAACTTGTATACAGTCTTTATGAAATTAAGAACTTTAGCCTCAATCTTTATTAATGTTTCAACAATGTTAAATTGAACATAGACTTTCTAAAAACCTTTGGACATATTGTATCACATTGTATATATTTTGTGTTGTAGACGCTTGATAAAGTGCAACGAAATGTCCAGTTACCGGAAGGACATCGCCATTTCACAGTCTACATTTCCTTAAAGACACAGCTTATAATTCATTTAAAGCCGCAAGATACTTTCTCGAACCATACAATTTGATATCTAATTACAGTTGTATTACTCAGTGTACTGCTTATGAATTGAATAAGAGACACAAGTATCTTCTTATGATTACATTGTTTTCTACATGCTACTTCCGGATTAAACGGAATTAACATCACAACGATCTTCACTTGGGAGTGTTTTTCCTTTTCTACCATTACTACTACACCCCAGCCGCTACACCGCATCTTGTTTTGCATTGTGTCATCCCAGTTCTCAACCTACTCATTGTATTCCATATCACATATTGTTGATGGCAACCTGCTGCTGACTTCTCTTTCATCACCCATAACCTCTGGGTGATATTCTTTTCCATAGTTCAGATTAAGGAAGTTAAACATGAACATAGTTCATTTGAAATTGCCTAAAGCTTGTTCTCAAATCCCTTTCAAAATAATTATAAAAACCTTGATTTCACAAGGCACATGAGATGAAGAACTTTCTGAATTGAAATTACTGTATTCTTTCTACTGAAAATTAATGGGACTTAGATCTTAGAATCATAATGCAAGCCAAGATTTTCTTATGTCTTATTAAGCAAGCAAAACCTGTGCGGATACCATTTCTTATTTCTGGCCTAAGTTATCCTGCTATTTGAGGAAGAAAGTAAAGCCCGCCTGCCCACCACAAGATAATGTTTGGTAGCTGTCAGAGAGGAAGAGGACCTTCTGATCTGAGAGGCTCATCTTCCAGCATCATATCTTTTAGCCTGTTGATACTGTCCATGTGGTTTTCTTGGTAAGGAAACTGGAGTGGGTTGCCAGTTCCTTCTCCAGTGAGATCATGTTTAGTCAGAGCCTATCCATCTTGGGTGGCCCTACATAGCATAGCCCATAGCCTCATCGAACCACACATGTCCCCTCACCACTGCAAGGCAATGATACTTGGGGGGGATCTCTTTCCCTTAGGAAATGGATTTATCTGGAAACGTATATACGGAAACATCAGCTCTCCAGAATGGTAAAGCCACTCATATCCGATTCTAGGATTCAGTGCTCATTGCTGTTTACAGCCAGAGTCAGTGCTGTCTGCATCTACAGACATTTCTGTGGGCACATGGCAGGCATGCCTTGACACCGGAGTGCATGGAACACTTTACCTTTCCACCCAAGTGGTACCTATTTATCTGCTTGCAAGTTCTTGTTTTCAAACTGCTAGGTTGGCAGAAGCTGGGACAGAGACAGGAGCTCATTCCGTCTCAAACTGCTAACATGCCAACCCCTTCCAGTCATCAAGTTCAGTGTCTTAACCACTTGAGCCACTGCAGTCCCCCTCCATCATTGTAGGAGGCAACAAATTTTCCTCCATCTCCACCCTGCTACCTCATGCAACAACCACATGTAGGCAGTTAGTAGATTGGTAGAGTAAAAATAGGAGGTTTTGTCATGCTTTCCTGAAGCTAGGGTGGTAAATTGTAATGCACTGTAAGGATCCAAACTCAATGATTGCAAATGTATGTAAAAAAGGCTTGTTTTTGTAAAATTGAGCAAGCCTTTGAATATACATCATATTATACTATCTTGGTAACTGCATAAAATAAGGTCATGTGTACTGATTCTAATTAATCAATTTTGTATAAACTGGCATTTTTATGTATTCAGAAACATAAATCTTGTATGTATGGTTTCTTAGAAATTATATTGAACCAACTAATTTTCTTTGTCCTCTTTAGGGTGCAGAAGCTGTTGTTCTAGAAAGTGTTATGTTTGCCATTCTTGCTGAAAGAGCTCTTGGACCAAAGCTCTATGGAATTTTTCCACAGGGCCGGCTGGAGGAATTCATTCCTGTGAGTCCAAGCTAATAAGATTGTAATTGTATTATCCATAGATTGTTAAGAAAGGCAAAGGTGAGGCGTATTTGTTATCATAGAGTCACAGAATCACTGAGTTGGAAGGGGCTTTTTAGGCCATTGAGTCCAACTCCCTTTCTCAATGCAAGAGTCTGAATCTAAGACCTTGAGACAGTTGGTTCTTTGTAATATAATGCTAAAATTAGATTTTTCAGTGTAGACCTTGGTCAGTAAATATATGAGACACATCAGCATACAGAAGAATCTTCTTCAACAGCATACTTTGGCTATGGAAATTCTTGAAGAAACAAGAAGCAATATAAATGTCTTTTTGAAGCCAAATAAAAATGTCTGTTTCCAGTGTTCTTCCTGCATATTAGCATTCTGCTTCCTAAACCAAGGCGGCAGAGGCCTCAGTCTTTCAGGAAACAGCAGCTCCTACCTCTCTAGCTCTCCAACTCTTTTTAGCACAACTCTTGAATCACAGCTCCTTTCTTAAGATTTCCCCACTCATTAGTCTGAACCAAATAGTCCATAGGGCTGTGATGATGAACCTTGGCACTCCAGGTCTTCTTGGACTTCAAGTCAGCACTCCTGCTGATCAGGGCTTCTGGGAATTGAAGTTCAAGGACACCTGGAGTGCCAAGGTTCACCATCACTGCCATAGAGATTAAAAAGCTGTAATTCGCAGATGACCACTCAAAGAACCATAGTTACAGGTAAGTGACCCATTCTTTTCTCTTGTTTTCTATGTTTAATATTTTGCAACACTTTATGTCAGGGGTCCTCAATTGTTTTAAGCCGTGGGCCAATTCACGCCCCCTCAGACTGTTGAGGGGCCAGACTGGTGATCCCACTGCTGCCGGCGACCACTCTGACACACACCCCATTCCCCCCCACCCCCACTGCTTCCCTGCTTACCAGCCTGGAGGAGCTGCATGGCATTGGTGAATGATGGGTCCAGGCTGTCCTCACCCGCGCTCAGGCAAAGTGGCTCCCAGGAAAGATGTGGGTGGCCACATGTGGCCACTACCTCAATCCTTGTCCCCTCCACTTTGCTTGGCATGTTGTAAGCCTTACAGCATCCACCCTGCTATGGAGCGCTGGCAGGGATATACCAAGCCAAGCGGAGGGGACAAGGATTGAGGAGGAGGCGATGGAAGCAGCGGCTGGAGTGAGCCCACAGGCCGAATGATTTGGACCCGTGGCCCACAGGCCGTAGGTTGAGGATCCCTGCTTTAGGTAAGGGAATTAAATGTACAACATTCTGCGCTGTAACAAAGAGCGGCCCTGTAAGGTGGTAAACTTGCACTGAAACAAAAGTCAGGATTTTACTACCATTGCATACCAGGTGCTTTGATAATTCATGTTGTGGTCTGAAATTTCTGTGAAACATTCGTAACCAATTTTTACTGTGCTCTATGTTTTTCAGAGTAGGAAGCTGAACACTGAAGAACTAGGTTTGCCTGATATATCAGCAGAAATAGCTGAGAAAATGGCAAGGTTTCATGGTATGAAAATGCCATTTAATAAAGAACCAAAATGGCTTTTTGGAACATTAGAGAAGTAAGCAATTGCTATTTTTTATTTTTTATTTAACATAACAGTATCTTTAAGTAAAGTAGCTCTTATTGAAGCTCAAGTGGAAGAGGTTTTATTAGACTTTTGTTTCTTTTTATATTACAATGAAAAATACATTTTTATTTAGGCTTGGTTGTAGTGGCAAGGAAGTACTTTGAGCTATTGTCTGCAGTGGCTCAAGTGGCTAAGACGCTGACTGGAAAGCGGGAGGTCAGCAGTTCGATTCCCAAGTACTGCAGGACGGAATGAGCTCCTGTCTTTGTCCCAGCTCCTGCCAGCCTAGCAGTTCGAAAGCAAGAAATTGCAAGTAGATAAATAGGGACCACTTTGGTGGGAAGGTAAACAGCATTCCGTGCGCTCTGGTGTCTAGTCATGCCTGCCACATGACCACAGAAATGTCTGCAGAAGCAGACAGCGCTGACTCTTCGGCTTTGAAACAGATGTGCACTGAACCCTAGAGTTGAATATGACTGGCTTTTGAGCTAGGGAAACCTTTACTATATTTATATCTTAAGAATGCTTCAGCATGGTTGTGGGTTAGGTTTGTTGGGCATTGCAATTTACAAGTACTAACTGAGTAAAAAAAATTTTTATGCAGGTACTTAAACCAAGTGATGAGAATCAGGTTTACCAGGGAGTCACGTGTTAGAAAACTGAATAAGATCCTCAGTTACAACCTACCTCAAGAAATGAAAACCCTACGGTAGTGTTTTGAGTCTTAATGTAGTACACTTCATTTGCAGTTCTAATTTATAATTGACTCTTACATGCTTTCAGGTATAATTCTCAACTCAAGAAACTGTAAGCACTTTATTGACTTACATTTTAATATTCAAACTGAATCTTGTTTCCCCAGGTAGATAAAGATATGTCTAAATACTTGATCCTCTGATTAACAATTGTTTTATTATTGATTTGTGTATCTATTTTTGTAAGATGTGCTAAGATTTCAGCTGAACCTGTATCACTTAAGAGTCTACCATTCAGTGACCATGGTCAGATTATTTCTGCCATTTAGGCCAGTTATCAAAAGGATTTATCTATGCATTTGAAGAGCCAACCAGATTTAAATAGGCTTTAATGCTGTTGTGAACACAAAACTTTCAGTCCTGTTTACTACAAAGATATAATTGATTTTCTGAAGCCTCCGGACGGTGGCTGTGAGTATTTTGCTAGCTGCATTTCTAGAATGAAAAGAGTCAACAAGTCTTGAACTGAGGTACTTGGCCCCCAAACTTTGCCTTTTTTCTTTTAATTTGGTTAAGTACAGAAAAGCTCCAGTACTTTAGACCCATGGCCCCAGAGGTTAGAGGTTGAGAAAGTCAGTGGAAATACAGGTACCTGATTTGGTACCTCTTTGAATTCTGTTGTGGCAATCTAAAGAGTTGTCTGCTATTTCTTCCACGTCTAGGTCAGCCGTTAAACTGCCAAAATGAAGCCACCTTTGGTGAATTCTTTCCGTAGTTCCTTTCGCCTGCACAACAAAGTTGTTGTTGCCTGGGGTTCAAAACATACCACAATCTTTGAAGAGGTGCTTTCTGTGTACCCCAGTTGTCTGCTTATTGGAAGTCAGAGATGGCAAACAATTCTAATTGTATTTTTCAATATCTTGTATCTAATTCCTACTTACCATTTATGTGCATTAATAATGATAAAACCTTTATTTAGTTAAACACTAAACCTTTCTTTTTCCAGGTCCTTACTAGAAGCTACTCCATCTCCAGTTGTGTTTTGCCATAATGACTGCCAAGAAGGTACCATAATATTGTGTCTTGCAACTCTAATGTAATATTTAGTGCAGTAAACAATGCCATTCCTCCTTTGAATTACATTCCATAATGGGATAAGGAAAATAATTTGCCCATGTTAAAATCATTTTCTGTAACCCTGTGAAATTGTCATAGTGGATCCTGATTATGTTATAGAATGCTCCTCCGATGCTCCTTTAGCCTTTTTAATACAACAGCAGAGCTGGCTGGGCTCATGTCGAAGTTGGCCATATTAGAGCAATGCACTGGCCAGGTGCATTGCTCAAGTACCCAACCCCACTTAGCTGACCTGCAGTTCCAGAATGAAGGGCCATTCTGAGCCGCTAGCCGACACCTTCGTTGCATGGTTGAGCACACCCGCCACCATAACTGTCAGATGGCCAGGGTCACCACTGCGCCATGCTGAGGTGTGAGGTGGGATTTGCAGTGGGTTATAGAATGAGATAATGTAAAATGGCCTGGATGGGACCATAATAGTACTACAGTAGAATCCCCGTATAATGATTTTAATCTGTTCCACGGAGCTGATCGCTATGTGGTTTTCGTCGTCGTACGATCTTCCCTATGGGAAAATCCGTATAACGATTTTTCCCTATGGGAAAAACCATACAACGTTTGGCGCTAAGCGGTTTTCCCACTGGAAAATCGTCGTACGGATTTTCCCATAGGAACGATCGCTATGCGGAACGGCTCCCCCCCCCCCCTCCAAGCCTCATCGCTATGCGATTTCATCGCTGTATGGGGCAATCGCTATACGCAGTTCTACTTGTACTTTGTTTTGTAGTACCAAAGGCAATGCCTTCTCAAGATTGCATTACACTGCATCAAAAAGAAAATGGGTTATACAGAGATCTTGGTATATTTTTTCTGGTAAAATGAGGTTACATTACAGTAGAACCCCGCATAACAAAAAAACTCTGTTCTATGGAGCTCTTCTCTATGCAGGTTTTTTCGTCACGCGAAGCTAATGGGAGATACCCCGGATAACAAACAAAAACTGTTTGTTATCCCGGGTTCCCATTGACCAGGTATACCCCGGTTACCAAAAAAACCCACATAGCAGGGGAAAATTTCATTATGCTGGGTATCACCATTGCCTAATGAACGCTTTGTTACGCATTTTTTCGTTATATGAAGCGTTCGTTGTGCGAGGTATTACTGTATTTAAGTTCACAAACGGTAAGGAACAGCTTTAGCCCCAGTAATGGTTCAGAATTAATACCTTGTACTTAACAGTTAAATAGCATAACTCCTCATGCTTATTGACAAAATCAAAGCATGTGTTACTTGTTAATTCAACTGATGATGGCCACTGATCAAGCTCACACTTGGAATATGCAAAACCTCAATTTAACATTTTCAGTGCTTGCTAATAATATTCAGGAGGCAGAATATTTAACACTAAGTTTACATGTATAGGCTACAGAACTGTCTCTAGTGAACTGATATGGTATCCTTCAAAGTGCTTATTATCTTGTACTTCTCTTTATCCATGCCTGTAGGAAATATCTTGCTTCTTGAAGGCAGAGAAGATTCTGAGAAGCAAAAACTGATGTTAATTGACTTTGAATACAGCAGTTACAATTATAGGTAAATGTTTCTGATGTTCTCAGATTAGTGAAAATAGAAGATTAGCAAATGCCTAATTTGTCGGAACTGTATCTATCCAAGTTAATTTTTCATGCTCTTGATTCACCAAGAACCCCTGAGTCAGAGGGCTGTTTATGGCTGAATGCTATGTTTGAAGACATGTTGGCTGAAATCTTGTTGCTTACAATAGTAAATTGTGTTAGAGTGGGTAACTCTAATCATTGGAAATTTAATGAGTCAATTTCCATCGAGCAGGCCTCCTCTAGTTGTTGCTTATTTTACACATATCTCTGTTTAGTTCTACTGAACCCAGTTCAAAACTCATTTTACCATGTAGCAAAAGATACTTTCAAACTCTAATCTATCTTTTCTGAGTTTCATGCCATCCAGATGTTTTTGATAACAACTTTTATCAGCTTTGGCCAAACATGGCTAATGGCTGTTTTGTTTTGTTACTTTCTTCTTTCTTATACATGCTACACCCAGACAAAATCTCTCTTCTAGATTAACACAGATATTTTGATAAATACTTTTGATAGCATTTGCATATTGTGTGTCTAAAATCTGTGGCTCATTTGTTCATATCTTGAGTTAAAGGATGCTTTTAAGCTTGTTTAAAAATAACTGGGAGTAGCATTTTTCAGGTAACCTGTTCATGTTAAGCTAGTGAACTGGTGATAATGGATTCGTAGTGTGCTAATTGTGAATTTATACTAATTTCTGGTTAAATATGGCACTGACTAGCTAAAAATGTGTAGACAACTTGTGAGTAAAGCATATACATTATAGATGTAAAAACTTAGGTCTCAGCCCATTTTTGGCTAAAACGATCACTTAAGAACCATCCTTCTTGGGGCAAATAGTAGAACTAGATACACGTTTTAAGCCTATAGTTTCAATTTCTTTTCACCATATGAATGAGTAAATATTTATGAATTGTTAGTTTGATATCAAGGGACAGGAAGTTTCTGGTAACCTTAAAAATGTCCCTCATATCTTGACTATTGAATATCCTTTAGAGGGTTTGACATTGGAAACCATTTCTGTGAATGGATGTATGACTACGTATATGAAAAATACCCATTCTTCAAAGCCAACTTCTTGAAGTATCCTTCAAAGAAGCAACAAGTAAGGACTAAAGTATTTATTTATTTATTTACCACACATTTAGTGAACATATATTACTCTGGGCAGTTTACAAATTAAAACTCAGGCCCCACACAGCTCCATATGGGATTACTTAGAGTTTTAAGGTGTTTAAACTTCTAAGGTCAACTTCATTATTAAATTTTATTACATGTGAAAGGTAGTTTCATTCCAGAATTCTAGTTTATTACCTTCAACAATACCTTAATCTTAACCTTTTCAATTTAATTATGTTTGGCTATTTAGTGTTTGGTATCTTGTAAAAACTTAAAATATATGGCTATCCTACCACATCTTTACAGTCACAGTACAGTACCAACAATTTTCCATTTGCCACAAAACAGCCCATGAATAATTTTTTTCAAGAGGATTCTGCATTAAGGTGAAGCACAATTATTAAATTACTTAGTGTAGCTTAATGTCATTATTTGTGTTCATTTTTTTGTATGTATAATAGCAATTGTTTATGGATCAGAATACTAAATCACGTTATTTATATTAGGTATCGAGTTAGGTTAAGGATTCTCATACAGATTTGTTAAAGCATAACTAGGGTTTAAAAAACCCTCTAGAGACTGATATGAACCTTAAATGAAAAGTGTCTGCGTAGCAAGATTTGCAACTGTATTGAAGCTTCAGTAAATGAAATCCGCACTAAAAAATTAAATTGCTGTTCTGACTACTCTCTGTCCTTTTTTAAGTTCCATTTCATTTCCAGTTACTTAGCTGCATCTCCGAGTGGGTTTGAAAATTTAAGCAATGAAGATAAGTCCAAAATAGAGGAAGAAATGTTGATTGAAGTAAATAGGTAACCTTTGTCATCCTCATTCTGAATATACCACATATAATACTGTTATGAGATCATGGCTTTTGATTAAAGTGTAGATTGCAAATATGTTAGCAAAGTGTAACCATCCAAGTATTGTTGAACTGCAGCTCCCTGTTATCTATCTTACCAGTTTCTGTGTTGTTTAGGGCTGGTGAGGATTGTCTGAAAGAATATACTTTGCTTGTTACTGATTTCGTTAATGTTTTTCTAGAGTAGCTCAGTTTCATTGTTAATTGCCAAGGAGCTATCCTAAATGTGGAAGAAAATAGGACCGATAGTGAGAATATAGACTATTAAGTACAATTTTGTCTGCTGATTAATTTACATATAACAGGACTGTGTCTATAAGTTTAAAAGATCTCTAGAAACAAACACATCCTTAATTATTTTCCTTGAAGAAGTTGTCATTGTATTTTTCATGTATCCTGAAAACTGATGTTCAAAATATAACCAGATTGTTAGCATAATAAATAGTAAACAAAGGGGGACAACTATTACGTGTGTTTGAAATCCACACCGATCTTTCTAATGTACTGGTGATTGCAGACATTGCTTTACCACAGACTACTTTACAAAGTCTTTAAAGGGCAGCACACCAGATTTTAGCAGCATGGTGGCAATAAGAGAGGTATTTTGCTATGACAACAGCAAATTCCTGGAGAAGGATTTGTAAAATCAGGACAGGAGGAGAAGATGTAGCCTATGGATGATGTGTTGTCTATCCTTTATATGCCATTTTCTTATTAAATGTATAAAAAAACATTTATGTTTGTTACTGACAGGTTTGCTCTTGCATCACATTTCTTCTGGGGTCTGTGGTCCATCATACAAGCAAAATTGTCATCTATTGAGTTTGGATACATGGTATGTCTCTTGAAAAGACTGTCCTTGAATGTCAGATGTTTGCACAGTCAACAATGTTACTATGTTCATATTAAGGATATTCTAAGCAGTACACAGGTATAAAGGGATGCAGGGGGGTGAGTCAATCAAAGTGTGTGGGTCTGGGTCTATGTATAACTCTTAATTTTTAGGCTATTTTCTTAGAAGCATACAAAGCACAGCTTGGTTTCTATTTAGGCACTTCTACTTAGCAGTAAGTTTCACCACAACAACTTTCAGACAAAAAAAGGCTCAGTTTTTCACAAGATGCTTAAAAGCGTTACATTAAAAGCGTTCAGATTTTGGTGATCGTAGCCCAGTGGTGGTGAATCTATGGCACGTGTGCCACAGAGGGCACGCAGAGCCCTCTCAGTTAACATATGCACTGTCGCCCCTGCACATAATTCTCCCCGCCCCTCTGCCCAGCAGCCCAATGGAAGCACTTCTTTTCCCCAGCAAAGAGTTCACCCAGCCCCTCTGTTTGGGTTCTCGATTTCTGAAAGGTTTGCCATCACTGTCCTAGCCCATTTCAAGCCTCTGTATAAATTTATGTATGACTCCCTGTATCAGATTTGTAGAAGAACAGCTTTGGGCGACTGGTGTGTGGATGGTCCTGGGCAGAGTGCTGAAGTGGTTGGTGGTTAAAGAGCTGGATGGTGATTGGTTAGCATGATTTGAATTTTCTGGGAGTGTGATCTGGGGTTTTGGTGAAAATTAACTAATAATATCACTGTTCAGGGAGAAATATCTGAGAGTCAGAGCAGGGAGCTAAAGGAAGTTAGCAGTCTGCGGGAGAATATTTGAAGTCTGTCTATAGTAGCTAGAGGGAGTGTGTAAGAACAATTGAAAATCTAGTATAATTGTTTTGAACTTTAACTTCTAAAGAAATATGTTTAGGTTTTACTTTTGGTTTTATCCTTATTGCTGATATGCAGGAACCTACTTTTCTCTTTGTACCTATTAACTGCAATCTCTAAATAAAAATCCAGTGCATTTGAACCAATCTCTCATTATTTGTTTTATATAGAATTAAGAATAGGGAATCAGACTACTAACAAGGGGAAATATCCCCATATCCCATGAAGCGATTTGTGTTTTGCCATAAGGAATATACAGTTCTATTTAGATTTAGGAACCCTTTTACAAAAAACTTGGCTAATTCAGAGTATCAGTTTGCAGCGAAGAAGGCTTCAGCTGGGACAGTATAAAAGGAACAGCCCCCAAACACTTGGGAAGAAATCTCAGAGGTGGTGGTTCTTTTGGTTTAATGCCTTCTCTAGTGACACTAAGGAGTGATTTCTTTTTACGTGTAAAGTTTTGCCTGAGTGGTGCCTTCTACAAGGAGTGTGAGACCCAGCTAATGTAAATGTTAGTGGAAACTATCTCCTCAGACTGGAACATCACACAGATGCTTTTAAATACTATTTTCAGTTTCTGGATAATTAAAGGTAAATGTTTCCTTTGCTCGAAAGCCAGTCGTATCCTACTCTAGGGTTCAGTGCTCATCTCTGTTTCAAAGCCGAAGAGCCAGCGTTGTCTGCTAAGAAGTTTTTATTTTTGACAGATTCTTACTTTAACACTAAAAATGTCATCTGATTTCATAACCAATTATTTCTTCTTTGTGGTCCCTGTCTATCCCCACTAATGGATTATGCTGAACACATACAGTACTTAGTACAATTTAGACTCTTCAAAATCTAGAGCAGGGGTCCTCAAACTACGGCCTGCAGGCCAGATCCAGCTCATGACATCAAAAAATCCCGCACCTGCACCCTCCTCAATCCTTGTCCCCTCCACTTGGCTTGGCGTGTCCCTGTTGCTGCTCCATAGCAGGGCAGATGTTGTAAGGAACTGCTGCCAGAAGGGCTGGGCGAGCGAAGCAGGCATGTGTACAGCAGCTCCTTACAACATTCACTCTGGTATGGAGCGCCGGCAGAGACACGCCAAGCCAAGTGGAAGGGACAAGGATTTAGGGAGCGGCGGTGGCGGCAGAGTCCAGCCACTCAACAGTCTGAGAGACCGTGAACTGGCCCCCAGCTTAAAAGGTTTGAGGACCCCTGATCTAGAGCTTTGCAGGAGCTTGTAGCCCCGCCTCCTTCATTTGTGGGGTCCTGCTGAAGTTTCCCTCAGTTCTTTTTTTGCCACTGCTGGAGTCAGTCTATTCTACTTTCAGAGCTAGCTTTGATTAGGAATGCAAATTATCTCTCACATCCCTATTTTAGCAATTATTATTAGGTATAATTTAACATTTGTAATCCAGTTGTCAAGAGAGGTTTCTGCCTTAACATTATTTCTGGTTTTAAAAAAAGATCAGAAGGCTTGGTAGTCTTTATTTCCTAATGTGTGTGATGTGCTAAGATTGGGTTAGCATGCAAAATGGCTAAGTAACTTCAGCTATAGTATTTTCATCCCTTAGGACTATGCACTCTCAAGATTTGATGCCTACTTTGAGCAGAAGAAGAAACTCAAAGTGTGAAGATTGAAGACTGGACAGTCAGTTTCTGTACTGTATAAGGAAGGCAGCTGGGCAGAAATTCCACTGTGCTTAGGCTACTGTAGTTGTAATGAAGGTTTTGCAAATTCCAACTACTCAGATGCAATGCTGAAGACTGCACAAAATTGCTAAGTTTACTCTTTTTTTACAGTTCCGTAAGTCTTTGGAATGAGAATTTGACAGCTGAAGTATAATATAACAGTGCAATATCAGCCTTTTTAATCAAGAAGGTATTGTGAGAGAAGCTTTGAGTTCTAATGTGAACCATCCTATACTTCAATAGCAAGCAGTGTTAACTGAGGGCATTTGTTTTTTAATAAGATATTTTATTGAATTCTCTTATTGCATCATAACATGCTGCCAGATGAAACCCCCAGTTCTTGTTAGGGGAAGACATTATACTGTGAATCTTTACTAAGGTTGGTTGGAGTCGTGGCAGTTCTCATGAGTCATGTCAAGCTGTTTCCTAGAAAACTACTGTTAAACTTACACTAATGTATGAGACCAGAAAGTAGAAGCTCATGTGTTCTGACTTCTCCTGTCATACAGACTAAGGTAGCTTTTACATTCTAATATCTCGGTAGTACAAGGTAATACAGTTGCATCTTAGAATGGAAAGTGCAAGATTAGTCACCCACCCTGTTAGGTAATTCCTTATTTTTGGTTACATCTGTGCAAAGACGGTCTAAGCAACAGTCCTTGGAGCGTTGCATTATTCTTGTCCAGGAAGTTTCTGGGCTGGCAGTACAGGGATGAGTGCCTTAATTCCTCTAGCTACTCCTCTGGCTGGAAGAAAGGAGAGAAGGGGCAAATGAATTGGGGAGCAATGGAGGAATGTTTGACCAGTTGTGGCATGATGGTGCCTTGTGGGAACACACTGCTCTTTATTTTAAATCCTCATGCTTTTTTCCATCAAATTAGTGGGGGGGGGGGGGGGGGGTTGTGCAGATAATACTCTGAAAAGTGTATATGTGAATTCTTTGATAAGTATATATTACCTTGAAAACTTCTAGAGAACATATCTATCTTTACCCATCCTTGACTTGTGCTTTCTGCTTAACATGTATTGTACAAATAAACTTTTTAAAGTATTTACACTTTTACTATATTTTATTGTCATTATTTTGTAAACGTTGCCATTTCTTACTCTAATTTTATTAGTGCACTTATTTTTCTAAAACCCACCCAAAATGCTGCTTTGCCCGTCAGAGGTAACAGAATGAAAAAATGTCTGGATAGTTGACATTGCAGTTCCAGGGGATAGCAGAGTTAAAGATAGAGAACTGGAAAAATTAACAAACTACAGAGTCCTGGCTATAGAAACAACTTGATTATGGATGAAACACATTTCACTGGTCCCTATCGTGATCGGGACTCTGGGAACAATGTTATGGAATTTCATAAAATGCTATAACCAACTGCAAACTTCTAACATCAGAACTGCAGAAGATTATGACATTGGGAACTATATATATATTACACTGCTACTGTATTTAATAGATACTTTGGGTTTTTGGTTAAAACTTGTAATCTGTATACCAGATTGCTTTTATAATGTTTGTTTTGACTGAGTTTTGTATGCTCAAATAAAAATAACTTTGTTGTATCAGAGTATTGCACAATTAGATTATTTTTGACCAGTAGTGATTATCTCAGCTATTTATTAGACCTTCTTTTGTACACATGCTGGCACTTGTTCCTAAATAATTTATCAAGCCTTGAGGGGCGCCACCAGGACTGGGAGACCACCTTCATGCTTGTTACTGGAGGCCAGCCCTGAAGAACCCAGCGATGGAGGGACTTGTCAGTGAATCTGAGGGCTGAGGAGAGAGTCACCCAGCAAAGGTGAGGGGACTGCTACCACTCATGTGAGTCAAGGCAGGCATGGGGTAGTGGTGGCTTGAGCATGAGAGGAACATTGAGGAAAGGGGGCTGTGGAAAAAGACTCAGTGCTTGCTGCTGGCCAGACTAAATGTTTCCAGGCTGGACATTTCCCATCCCTGTGTTAAGCCTTCACAGACCTCCAGGGGTCCGCATACCACATGTTGAGAACCAGTGCTCTAGAGGATCCCACAAACTTCTGGGATAGACAGGGAAAGAGAATTTCAGAAAAGGCATTGGTACAAATACCCTGCTTCTTACTCTGCCATCAGAAAAAACTGGATCAGTTCCTTACAAACCTCAATCCATTCCCTGGCATAGCATTTCTCTTGCACTCTGCGCAGTCTACTCTTACTAGTTCTTCCACATGAAGTGCAGAGTGAGTCAGGAATCAGCAGGCAGTCCCAACCATCTTGCTTTCCCTCACCCCTTTTTAAGAGAAGCAATGTAGCTATACGGAGATTTCTTTGAGAATGGAACACCATGTTGTAACAATCCGCTTACTCCCAGGGAGAACCCAGTAGTCCTCCGGCCTCCTGGTGATGGGATTGCGCCTTATCCTGTTTACCTGGCCCAGATAGGAAAAGCTCTGAACTGCTGGGTCCAATCAGTGTGCCCAGACACTCCTGAACGAAATCTAGGTAGTGAGCAAGGGTGCACGTGTGACTAGTTTCAGGTAACGTGTGCCAGAGTCTCTTCAGACATTTTAGAACTATATTGAAAGCATAGCAAGATTCAGGATACAATCCATTTCAAAGCAGAAATAAAGCAAGCTACATGTTCCAGGGATAGCCTATAGGGCCCCCCTTTCTCTCAAGCCTCTACATTTTTCTGGCTGGCAAAGCACACATTCCAGAGAGTGTCTCCTCTGTGCCTGGGATATATCTCCTCCCCCAGAGTCCACCTTTGGCTCTACCCCTCAGGGATTCCAACCAATGATCTTACAGCAAGACATGTCAATCACACATTAGGTTCCATTTCTTCTCCACTACGAGGCAAAGAATGTTTACATTCTTTCTAACTCCCACAGATTTGAAATCGCCATTTTGCAGAGACTAAAAAACAAGGTATGAAAAAGCACAGGGTATACTCCAGTCTGTCACACATGTTTCTAAATACAAGTGGGTGTACTCATTAGTATGCCCAGCAACGAAGAGGAAAAACTAATAATAGTTTTCCTGAATCAAAAAGAACACAAAGTAATTTATTTCCAAATCTGATAGACAAGGAAGGTCACTAGCACCAGAAGCCCTGTTCAAAGACTTAATATGCTCAGCCTCATCTGGGCCCATTTAGCTAAGAGAACAACAACACGGTGCCATATCCAGCCCCCACCCTCGCTCCAGCCCCTGCCACCAGAATTGGCCGCAGACTAATTTACGGCCATAGTAAACATGTTTATGACAGCTGTAAATGGCAGGGGGACAACCAGTCAGACCCCCTCAACTTTCTGAGGGAGCGTGACCCAGCCCCCGACTTGAAAAAGTTGAGAACTGCCTTACATCAAAAATGTTGAAACTGGCTATCATATTTTGACTACATAAAGAGAAGAAGAGACTTCTTGGAAAAGATTATAGTTCCAGGAAGAGTTTAAAATTCTAGCACCTTCCAGGTTACACAATGTGAGAAGTAAGCCAAAGCATAATCAGCACCTGCACTTTCTACTTAGGGAAGGAAGAAACCAATGTATCAAAGCAGAAGATTACTCTACATAATCCCTGGTCCATTGAAACATCACACAGAAGTCCTCATCACATCACCCAAATTATTCCAAATAGAACAACCACTCTTGGAAGCCATTGTCTGAAATGACTTGAAAAGGACTCAAACTCACTGGTCTCTCTTATGATGTAAAAATCATTTTCTCTCTCTTATTAAATCCACTGGAGTCCCACATTGGTAATTATCCCTGTAAAGACTCCACCAATAGCAACAGCCATTTTAAAGCAGACATGACAGCTAGCAGCTCACAAGTCCCTGCAATCCCTTCCTAAACTTTAAGGAACTTGAAGGGGCTGGGGTTTTGTAAATAGCTCTGTTGGAGTATGCGGGAGAAAGATTTCTCCCTGTGGGCATTTGACTCTGCCTGTTTGGAGATCTTTCACTTGAGGTGTGTGCTCTCCATTCGGCAGCGTCTCCAAATCTATGTATTAAAAGGATGGAAGGGGGAATGAGACAGTTTTTCTGTATAGGTCTTGGACAACCTCGGCCAAAATGTTATTCCTCCTTTGTACAAAAATGCCAGCTGCTTTGTCAACAGGTCCAGCTACGGCTCTGCCTGACTCAAGGTCAGTATAATACTAGCTGTCCTGTTCAGCATGCAATTCTTTCTCACTGTCACAGACCACTGAGCAAAGTCTGTATGAAGAACAGTACAAGGAATGTGGGAAGAAGTAGAAAGGGGAGCTCAAATCAGGATGCATAGCACAGACACACACGCTTGCAGTTGCTACCTTTTGTCTCTTTCAGGCTTTCCAGCCAGAGAGCTCTGATATAGCATTTGCACAGCAGAGCTGATTGCTTACTCTCTTTGTGACAGGGGATGCCTAGAAAGGAATATATCCAGGAGCACAGCAAGTCAGGAAATAATGCCAGTATGTAGGCATAAGAAAAGGCAGAAAGCTGATTGCATGATTTAATTTAATTTAATTTTTGCACTTGTATGCCACCCAATCAGGAAACCCGACTCAGGGCGGCTCGCATGATAATTAAACAATATACACAGTAAATACACAATAATACAATATACAAAATTTAATCTATAAAAACAGCACATAATAATATACAACAATACAATACTATAATATAATGATAAAGTCACAACCACATAGAAAAAGTCCCCAAACAAACAATAAAGTCCAGGGGTGGAGCGGCAGGTGTCCTCAGCCTCAAGGTGGGACCGTTTACAACACATCAGTATTCATGATGCAGCACCTCTCCTGATGCATGCTGTGCTGCATCGACAGCCTCTGGCTTCTGCAGTAGTTCGGATCCAGCTTCTCTTCTGCAACAAGAGGGAGTGTTCTCTCAGTAGTTTTGCTCAAAAGACTTGCTGGCAGAAGGTAGGGGTGTTATCCCCTTCCTCTACGTTTACAAAATAATGACAGTGCACGTATGCACGCACATCCGCAGATGAATTCCCATTCTGCCAGAGAAGATTTAGGATGGACAGTGGACTGTGAAGGAGGGAATCAACAGAGATCAATGTTGTCTGTATTCCATCCAAGACTTATTCTGTTGGATCAGAAACCTGTTGTAAAAGCAAGGACTATGGAGGAAAATTATGGGCCCAATGTTGTTAAGTAGTAGAACCTCCTGTCTGCCCATTTCAAGTCATTTTATTGTATTTATTTATTTATTTATTTATTTATTTATTTATTTATTTATTTATTTATTTATTTATTTATTTATTTATTTATTTATAGTCACATTTGTATATGCCGCCCACTCAGGCAGAACCTGACTCAGGGCGGCATTACAACAATTCTAAAAACACATAAAAGACACTATAAAAAACCCACATCCCACCCCATTTAAAAACCCATATCCCGCCCACCCATCCCACCCACCACATAAAGAAAAAGAGAGAGTTCTTGATCCTTACAATAACCAGCAGGCGGGAGCCGTAGTCCCATTCGGGCCCCACACCTGCCCTGCCAGCCAGGTCTTCACTCCTTTCCTGAAGGGCAGCAATTCGCTTTGAAGTCTTAGATCTATTGGCAGGAGGTTCCAAAGAGCTGGTGCGGACACGGAGAAGGCCCTCCTTCGGGTGCTAGACAAATGTGCACCCCTAGTTGATGGCACTATTAGAGAGCCCCTCCGGTCCGCTCTAGTTGGACGGGCAGACACTCTTGGGACGATGCGGTCTCTAAGGTATCCTGGCCCACTGCCATATAGAAAGGAGAAAGGTACACTCCCAATGATTAAAGTGGAAAAATAAAAGTGATTTAATAAAAGGAATAATTCACATATCCGTCCAATACTGAGGTGAAACAGGTACAATATTATGGTGAGTGGCTCAACGTGACAACAATCCTATGCTCACATACATGCTACTATATACACAAATAATAATGCTGAACACGGAGCACACTCTGTGCCGAATAAATCAAACCCTGAACCTCAAACAAATGTACATCACGTGCTGGATTTTAAATAGAGCTACTCCATTGAATTTAGACATGAATACTAATAATGAGTACATGAACAAACTAGAATACCTGGAAAGAAAACGTATACGCATGGATTTGCATTCTTCGTTTTTGTTGGAGTACTACAAGGCGTCTATTCTCCCTAGAGGTCTACGCATACCTAAGGGTCCGACATTGTTCGCCAACAAGAAGGAATTTTTGGAAAAATGGACATCGATCTTAGATCGATGCTCATTTGACCTTATACTACTTATTATCGATCAGTGTCATCAGGAGATGGTTTCGATAGATAAGGATATCGACACCTTAAAGGCTACATTGGCTACAAGCACTACAGGAGACCCTCTTGCTGCATTAGGAGACTTAGACAACAAACTTAGTAACTTTAAGAACGAGATAGTGGCATTTAAAAACAAGAAGCTCCAAAGAGACCGTAGTGACTATCATAATGAACGCGTATATCGCTGGTTGTTCGACAAACGCAATACGCAGAAGCGAGTCTCCTGGAAACAGCCTGTTGATACCACGGATTTTGAGACAACCGATTCGGATGCACCCGAATCATCAACAGATGAAGGACGCAGGGATCCTTACAACTTTCGGGCTAATAGATATAAAGGTAGCTCAGCCACGGCCGGTACATCTACAATTAACAAACAGTCTGATTTTTTAGGACGGAGACCACAAAAAAGAACGAGAAAGAAATGAATTCCTCCCTTGTCTTCAACTTATCGGATCGATCACTCACGGTAAGAGAAATACAGCTGTTGAACTTGGGTCTGGGCTATGTTCCCACCCCTCACTACTCCCCCTTTAAAACAAAGATTGATATCTTTAAATTGATCAGGTTACTTAAATTGCGGGCATTCTTCAAGGAAGATCTGGCATCCACATGTACCCCAGGGGAATTTGCTCCACCGTCATCATTCACACCAAATATAGATAATCCCTCTATTGAGGTATTTAAAAGACTCATTATCCGTGATATCACTTCTGCGGAATCCCAGTTCAACAGAAAATTCAACCTCTCTCGCTATGATATCCAATTATTAAGAGACCTGGGAGATGATCCGAACATCATAATTAAGCCTGCCGATAAGGGAGGAGGCATCGTTCTCCTTAATAGGAAAGATTACCTGGCAGCGGCACATTTCCAGCTGTCCAACAGAAATCATTACCGCAGACTGGAGCTAAATCCAACAGCACACGTTACTAATGTAATTACGATAGTTCTGCAGGGAGGCTTAGCTATGGAAGAAATTAACGACAAAACTTACCGCTTCCTCCTCAACAGATTCCCTAGAGTTCCTATTTTTTACCTTTTACCAAAGGTACACAAACTGTCAAGTGATGACTCGATCATCCCGTGTAGACCTATAATTTCCGCGAACAGTTCCCTGTTAGAACCAGTGGCCAAGTTTATAGACCATCACATAAGGATATTCGCATCTCACTCCCCTTCATATGTCCAGGATTCCACACATTTTATCCGGATGATGGAAAACTTTCTAATTCCACAAGACGCTGTACTCCTTACTCTGGATGTCACGTCTCTTTATACAAATATTCCGCTCGAGGAGGTCCGGACATTAATTGCCCATCATTTAGATAGCAGAGCTGATAATCATCCATCTTCGTCATTCTTAATGGACTTACTGGACATATGTTTCGAGAATAACTTCTTTAGATTCGAACACACGTTTTACTTGCAAACTCAGGGAGTGGCCATGGGTTCGAATTTTGCGCCTTCGGTGGCCAACATCTTTATGTGCCATTTCGATAGGACCTTTATTTTGGATCCACGTGTTAATCCGTTTTTTGCCAATATCCTATGTTATAAAAGGTACATAGACGACCTGTTCTTTATTTTTAGAGACCGTACGGCCGTCGAGAACTTTTGCATTTGGATTAACACACAACACCCACATCTTAAATTCACACACACTATAAATGCCTGCTCCATTCCGTTTTTAGATCTTACGATCTTCATTGACAAAAACCATTTAAAGACCAAATTATACAATAAACCTACCGACCGGTTTGCTTACTTGCAGTATACGTCCTTTCATCCCCACCATTTAAAGGCCAACATTCCATATAGTCTATTGATTAGGGCCAAGAGAAATTCATCTCGCACCGATGATTATGCGGCTACAGAGGATAAAATTACAACCATCCTCCACCGCAGAGGATATCCTAACAACGTTATTAACTCTGCCAAGCACAGGACAGATTCACGGAACAGGAACTCTCTACTTAATTACAATACAAATAGACAACGGACACAATCAGGGCTGTTTTGGTCGATTGATTACACTCCCATGGCCCAACGTATTAAACAGGTAATTCTGAAACATTGGCACATTCTGGATTCTGTACCGGGCTGCCAATATAAACCCACAATCGGATTCAGAAGAACCAAGACCATAGCCAACTTCATATCACGTACCGATGTCACGATCTCTGATAAGATAAAGCAGACCATTATCCGTGGTCATCACTCTTGCGGCCATTGTAAATATTGTAGTCACATGTGGACCACTAACACAGTTAGAGTGCCCAGTAGTAATTTCAGCCTTGATTTAGAAATCCACACAAATTGCAACTCTAAAGAAATCGTGTATATGGTAGTGTGCACTTGTCAATTGGCATATGTGGGACAGTCGAGACGGCCACTTAAGGTGCGCCTTAGCGAACATGTGTCCCGTATTAGAAACAAGATTGCTAACGCCCCGCTTGTCAACCATTTCTTACAAGAAAGACACACGATTAAGGATATGAAGGTAGTGGTGCTAGAAACATTTAAACAGAGTAAATACCATAGGACCGATATAGATCGGTTTCTCCTTAAGAAGGAAGCGTATTACATCCACCGCTTCAATACGTTGGCCCCGCACGGTCTCAACACAGAGTGGGACCTCTCAGCGTTCTTGTAGGATTACCAACACTGATTATTCTTGCAGCACACATGTGCAGCTTTAAGACATGCGGTTAGTTCAACAACTGTTACAAGTACTATTCCAGCTTTATTCAAATCATGTGTCCCTCATTCCTTCTGTTACTATAAATAGAGTCTATGTTCGTTAGTTAGTAACGCGTGCACACTAAGAGAGATATGCCAGCAGAGGTGCGATACGCGCAAGCTATCTACGTTTAGGTATGTCACCTAAGTCACACTTTTATTCTTATTTTCATTCATAATTATTTGTTAACATAGTTGCTGCTGTTAGATCTGTTGATTTTGCATGCATTTTTGTATAACAAACTTTGCATTAGGAAGGTATTTTACACCACATGTATCCGTATCGTTGTAGAAACTTGAGGAAGAAATTCGAAATGTCCATATACCGGAAGGACATCGTTGCTTTCGACCAACGCTATTCCTGTGTATTTCACGCTTGATTCTCGTCATCTAAGGATCCCCGCTTGAGCTGGTTCTCTCCCGCCACCCCTCACGCCTATTCTTAGGACTCAGCAGATAGGATTTACCATGGACTGTTAGAGACTGTCTCTCATGATTACTACACTTTATTCCTACTGTTCGTTTTTATTCCACTTACCATCTTGGCGTTGAGGTATAGATATTACTGTCGGGGATTCCAGCACGTGATGTACATTTGTTTGAGGTTCAGGGTTTGATTTATTCGGCACAGAGTGTGCTCCGTGTTCAGCATTATTATTTGTGTATATAGTAGCATGTATGTGAGCATAGGATTGTTGTCACGTTGAGCCACTCACCATAATATTGTACCTGTTTCACCTCAGTATTGGACGGATATGTGAATTATTCCTTTTATTAAATCACTTTTATTTTTCCACTTTAATCATTGGGAGTGTACCTTTCTCCTTTGTATGTTACAACACTCCAGCCGTCTCACCCCTGTATCCACTGCCATATAGGGCAGACTCAAATTAGATTTTAACCATTAAATATTAGGCATCTTGCATTCTTTCTACTTTCAAATTTGAGCCAATGCCTCTCCAGTCCTAATGAGGATGATGACAACAACAATGCCCTTAAGTCCTTTCTTTTTAAGATTGCTTTAGCACTCACCTCGTTCTGTTGGATGTGTCCCAAACTGCTGTGATCTAAGTGAAGAATAATTGATGTCTGTCTTGCTGACAGATGGATGGACAGACTCTTTTCCCATCCTCCCAAGCAAACAGGGCTCTGGTTATACCCCCTCACCCAACTCTTTGGGCTCAGGCTCCAACCCTGGCCCTATTCAGCTGCAGCAAAAAATTGTAATTGAAAGAGTGCAGAGCCCTAGGCTCTACTCACATACTATGGTTACTAGGTACATCACAGACAGCCTTTTTGGACCTACTTGAGATTTAAAAAGATAACAAACAGACGTTCTGTCAAGTACAGTGCATACTTGGCCAAGAGTGACTTTTACGGGACTGCACAATTAGGCACAATACTAACACTATGCTGTGAAGCACAGTATGTTCTGCTCGGTAGAGCTCGGAAAGGTGGATTCATTTTCTTTTCCTTTCTGAATATGTCTGAGGTTATGATTGAATCTTTTCAGAAGCACAAGATCACAGGCGGAATTTGGCTTTAGGTACAGACTTCTTGAGCCAGTGAAAAGGTGTTGAATGGGGAGCTGTATTAGATCCTTGTGGACTCAATTCTCAGTCTGGCCTTGAAGCTGAACAAACGAGCTTCGACATGGCTCAACTCAAGGGAGATGCACTCAGAAATTTAATGACGCAACTATTAATCCATTGTCTCCTTCCATAGCTTAATACATAATAAAATAGATGGAGGTATTGCTGTTCTGCCAATTTCATTGCTGTCATTTTGACTGTATTTCCAGCTTGGGTGGTGGCTATTAAAATCACCAGCATATATGGTTGAGTGAAGAAGTGATGGAAGAACATGTAGTGGCTAAGTTTTTTCTGTTTTTTAATATACAGTTACTACACTCATGCCACCGACTTTCACTACAATCACATGAATGTCATCTAGGAGAGCAGTAAAGATCGATCTAACATTCTCTATATCACTTCTAGCATACATCATTATTCAATATATGTGGTGATAAATAATGTCGATTACACTGCATTCAGGGAGTTTAGCTCTGGGATCATCCTTGATCTTCATATATCAAATGAATTTCCTGGACTAGCACTAAATCTATATCGCTGTACTTTAAATTTTTTGACAAATATTGGCATTTCGATTGGCTTATGCCTTCAGTATTGGGCTCACTAATTTGAATTATTTCTCTGGGATTTCTTGTCAAGGGGTCTTTAAAAGGACCATTTGGAGATTTTATGTGTCTAATATGGCCAGGAGATCCAAAGATAGTCAGGCTGCTGCTCTTTCTAGCTCTACACAGGGTGCACCACGAGGAGGCAAGCTAGATTTGCATCCTACCATTGAGTCTTCTTTTTCTTCTGCCATATCTGAATCTGAATATTGGTGATCATTATAGCGATCAGCCATGAAGACTGTCATGAAAATATAATGCAGTGGCCTTTCATCTTCCTTCTGCATCGTAGCATGACACCCATACCACTGATTCAGTTCCACAAGTTACTTTCTGGTCCTGAGCAATTTTGGCACACAAAGTCTTCCTCAGCCCCAGGCCAATTTTTATGAAGCTGCTGCCATCCATCAAAATGGAATCAAGTGGGATTTAATCCACTTGGAGACCATCACCCTTCCCTGTGGACTTCAGCACCCAGGGCTGTTAGTCCTCAAGGTTGCCAGGTTTGTTAACCACCACCTGACACTCACGTTGAGTCGATGGCAGTATGGTCTACTCTAGTACCATAGCAGGATAACCTGGCCAGAGTCCCAAATGTTCTGTCTGACTTCTACAGTTCTTCAAGATGAATCTTTTTTTGCCCTTTTGCCACTAGGTGCTGAAACAAAATGGATTTACTGAATAAAGCATTAGTTTTCCTCAAAGCACCAGATTTTCCACACTGTTATTATCAACATATTTCCCCATGGCCATCCTCACAATGGTCCGCTGTCTTTCTTTTCTCTCTGATTTCCCATCCTTTTTTATTCCTTCTGAAAGTAGGGTCAAAAGAGAAGGGATATGACATCTACAATAGGCCTTACTGACCACTAGTCTACAAATCAAGAAAACAGCAAGTCCTTTGAAGGATGTCGTGTGTAGTCATGCAGGGGTAGCAACAGGATAGACAGAAGTGTGTGAAAACTTAAGTTACACCCAGAGAATTTGGATTCATGTTGGCTAGCCACAGAGTGAAAAGCAGTATAATAATTTCATGTCAGAAATTATTCTGGGTTGAAAGGATTTTTCCTGGAGAAACTCCGCTCAGGGGACACCCAAATAACGCTCCCAGGGCTGCCACCAGAAATTTCTGGGGTCCATACTGAACAATCCTATTCCCCCCCACACACACACACACACACACTTTTGTCACAGTTATGGCCGCTGGCGGCAGGGCCACTATCAGTTCCGGGCCCTATACGGCAGTACTGGTAGTACTGCCCTGATGGCGGCCCTGGACGCTCCTTTCATGTCCCCAGACCAGGCCAACAACATCTATACATACTGCCCTGAATAAAAGCTCATATGCCTTCCCAATCTTCACAGTGTGGTTTTTTTAAAAATTCCTCATATGGTCTACACCAGGGGTGGCCAACCTTGTTGCCCCAGGTGTTCTTGGACTTCAATTACCAGAAACCCGTGTAAAAACATTACCCCTGGTCCACACTATGTCTTTACGTGAAATATGTTGTGTTTTGGTTTTGAAAACACGGAGGAGTCAGCTCATGAAAAGTTGTTTTGCACCTAAAATGCTCCAGTCAAATTTCTCCCACTACCACCAAAGGAGGCATTCTCATAAAGCCCAGCTTAGAATTAAACAAATGTCCAGTGAAAAGTTGAAATGGCTACAAGTCCATGACAAAGAGTTTGGACATTCTTTGAAAGTAGCCCTCAAAGGAAACAAGACTTGGCAGAATCATTAAGAGATATGATAAAAATGTGTTTGGGTTTTACATTTTTATGGAGGCAAGTTTATCTACCTGTGATGTGCATCACCCCATGTTCTCACCATCATCTTCTGTATAAATATGTGAGGAAGGAATGCAGCCTGCTGGGAATGTAGAACTGCATCTCCACTTCTAACCTGTCCTACTGTGTTGCTTTTCAACTATACCCATTGTCTGTTTTAATGGTTTTAATTTAATTACTTGATTGTAATGGTTTGTACAGTGGAGTTCCTTTTGAATGTTTTGAACATTTTACAGTTAAATTTGGTTTTACCTTTACAAAATCTTTTACATACTTCCTAAGCACCTTGAGCACTATTTTCTGACGTTAAATATTGCATGCATATTTTTAACTTGACTGCCTTTGCCAATTTCTTGCTTTCAAACTGCTAGTTTGGCAGGTGCTGGGGCAGAAAACAGGAGCTCAGTCTGTCACAGAGCACTCGGGTCTAGAACTGTTGACCTGCCGACCTTCCAGTCATCAAGTTCAGCATCATAACCACTAAGCCACCACAGTCCCGCAAGTACCATGTGTTTTATATCCATCTATAGGGCAATGATTATCTTCTTCCACCAGCAGCAACAGCACCAGCATCTTCTGAGCATTTGTATTCTAGAGAAAAGATTGTCCACTGACCAGAAACAAACCCAGACTTGACTTTTCCAAACTGCAGCTGAGTTTCCATTAGTTTGCCAAGTGGTGCTTTTAAAAATATGAATGTAAACATTAGCACCTGCTAGTGGCTCATGTGGCTAAGATGCTGATTGGGAGGCAGGAGGTCAGCAGTTCGTTTCCCGAGTACTGCAGGATGGAATGAGCTCCCGTCTTTGTCCTAGCTCCTGCCAACCTAGCAGTTCGAAAGCAAGAAATTGCAACTAGATAAATAGGGACCACTTTGGTGGGAAGGTAATGGCGTTCTGTGCGCTCCGGTGTCTAGTCATGCCTGCCACATGACCACGGAAATGTCTGCAGAAGCAGATAGCGCTGGCTCTTTGGCTTTGAAACAGAGATGAGCACTGAACCCTAGAGTCGGATACGACTGGCTTTCGAGCAAGGGAAACCTTTACCTTTACCTTTAACTCTGCAAATAAAAGATTTTGACACAAACATTGTAATCTGAGCTGGTTTCAAGAATTGGACTTTCCCACCTTGCTTCAATATAAACTTCTGGAAATTGCCCACCTGGATCTAGATCAGTGATGGCGAACCTTGGCACTCCAGGTGTTCTTGGACTTCAATTACCAGAAGCCCAAGATGGCACTCTTGCTAATCAGGGCTTCTGGGAATTGAAGTCCAAGAACATTTAGAGTGCCAAGGTTCGCCATCACTGATTTAGATGCTACGATATTGGAAAGTGGGGATACCTATGGGAATGGAGGAAGTGAACTAGTCAAAAGCTTGACACCAAATAAGTCATGCAGCTTCAGTGGCCACAGCTTTGACTGTGCTCTTCTAGCTTTTACTAGTCTCTGTTTGAGAGACTCACTCTGAATGCTGTTGCTGCTGCCTCTTCTGGTAGAAGAAAAGGGAAGGGCTAGCCAGTCAGAAAGATCGAAAGGCAAAAGGAGAAGGGAACGACAGAGGATGAGATGGCTAGATGGCATTGTTGACACTGTGGACATAGATCTGGGCGGGTTATGGAGGATGACAGATAACAGAGGAGCCTGGCGTGCAGTGGTCCGTGAGGTCACAAAGGGTCGGACTCGACTGTGCGACTGAACAACAACAAAAGCCAGCCAGATTTGCGTTGTTACAACATCCTCCTTTTAAATGAGCAAAGGATGCCACTTAGCTACTGGCTGCTGGATAGACTGCATCATGCAGTCCCAGTGATCATCAGAACCTCGTTTGCCCATGGCAGCCTGTCCGACAAGTTGCCTGCCATTGGGCTCTATTTTGTAAACGGAGATGAGAATAGCACAGTCCCAAACAACAGGCTCAGGCAGGTGGAACAGGAAAGTTTCGTTGAAAACAGTAACGGAGGCAAGGACATTGGACTTGGTTTTCTGGTGCTTCTGCTTATGGAGGTTGCCAAACACATCAATCCGGGCGTATATCCCTGGAGTAAAAAAAAGACACCCAAAGAGATTCTATGAAAACAAGCAGTGTTGTAATAGAGGCACAGTTGCAAGGTTGAGGTCCCAGGACTTTCTGAGCAGCAACACTGCTTCATCATCATCTTCTGGCCTTTGTTCCTCTGTTCCTTCTAAGCCTAACCACAATAATCACAATACCGTAGCTGGGAGAGAAACATATCTTTGCAGGATCATTGCATTGTTAATGTCAAGATTCCCTGTGGGATGACGTCATTTTATGTTAATCACTTATTAGTTTTACCTAGAGATGCTAGCACTGCTTTTGTTTTCTATCATTTATTCCACTTAGCCTAACTGAAGCCATTTTAGAAAGCACACTCCACCATTTCACCCAGTAACTGGGAAAGCACCTCTTGTACTTTCACCAAGGCCAAGCTCTGGTAACAGTACCAGAAGATGGTCCAATCTCAGATAGTGAGATGAGAAGACTGATAGCCAGCCACCTGCTATCTTTGAACTAAGTACGAAACTGTCACTTTGAGTGGTCAATTAAGACATTTTTGGGACATTTTCTCATAGGAAAAGGTATAAAAACCAACCCAATTTCTTAAGTAGAAGGAGTCTGTGCAGTCCGTTCTCGGATGCTATGAGGACTCGTATCACTTGTCATCTCGACGAGTGCCGGTCCATACCATCTCGAATGGGGCGGCAAAGACCGCCACACTTTATTCTAGGCAAGTAGTAGCTTATTGCTTTCATTTATTTCTTAGGGCAAGTAATGTTTTAGTTTAGTTAGAATTAGCTTTTCTTCGTATTCTGCATTTACTGGACTTTGATATTTTTCCAATAAAAAACCATAAAAGGACTTGGTTTGTCAAGTTTACTCTTTTTTGCTCCTGCTGCCAATGGAGCAAATTGGGGAAGGGGGACTTTAACAATAAGGCCTTAATTATTGGAAGGAGAACTGTGTCAAATTTTGTATCAACTTTGAGGAGTCTGTTGCCCAGGAGAAGAAACTTCGCTCGGCATTCCTGAGACAGCGAATTGCTGCAGAGGTAACAGAATTACTCCCACACACCTTTCACACCGCCAAGGCTTAAAGTTCCCCAGAAGCAAGATAAGGGTGCTTTTCGTATGGGAAAGTGGCTTTCCATCCCATGGGTTTTTGCAGCTCAATTTCCCCTGTGTAGTTTGTCCCGGATCGCCATTTCTCTACGAACCTATGAGCCAGAATTATCCGGACCAAGCCTTCCTCTGCCAAGCCGTGAGGAAGCCACCCTTTCAGCCCACTAGCCAAATCTGGGGCCTCTGCCTATGCCGCGACCAGCCAAACCTCTAGCGGAGGGGGAGCGGAGCCTAGTGACAGGTGGAAGCGACCCTGATAGTTAAATCTATCACTTTTGTAATGCCAAGTAGATGACAGTGCTGTGGTCTAAAATATGCAATTAAGAAGCATTAGTTTTGCAAAAGACTTGCTCTTCATTTATTGATATGGACTGATCCATTTATGACCTTTCCTTGAGTCAAGAAGAGGCTGTCATAAAAAGCACTTGCTCTTAGAAATTTATCTTTATACCACTGGATCTCAAGAATTGAACTAATTCAGGCACAGACTTAATAACAAATAAACTGCCATTCTATAAGATTAATAAACAAATATTTCCTGATGACTAGGAAGAAATCATTTCGACCATTAGTCAAAACAACTCCAAATGCACCATCCTGCCACTTGAGATGGGGAAAATGTCAATGAGACAAAATCTGTAGGAGAGGCAAAAATGGAAAGCAATACAGTGGTACCTCATACAATGATTTCAATCCGTTCCATGGGGCTCATTGTTGTACGAAACAATTGATATATGATGCATGCATCGTATAGTGATTTTCTCTATGGGTTGCATTGTACAACTTTTTTTTGTTTTTTTGCTAAGTGGTTTTTTCCCATTGTTATGCAGGGTGGCCATTTCCCCCCCCCCAAAAAAAAAAAAACAACAACAACAACACCCTAATTGTTACGCAATTTCGTTGCTATACGGGACGATTGTTGTATGAGGTTCCACTGTATTATGAAGGCAAAATCTATGAAGGCTTTAAGATGCCCACTAAAGGAAAGTTGAGCTGCATGCTCCCTACACAAACTCGAGATGAGTTTTTATTTCAAAGTGAGATGCCAAGAAGCAATCACAGAACAGAGGACTGGTACTCAAGGAAAAAGGGGTCCAGAAATTGTTTGAGAATCCCTGCCCTCCCATCAAAAGACAATGATGAATACAAAGATAAACCAACTTGATAATGTAAAGGTTGTCCTTGCTTGAAAGTCAGTCATATCCGATTCTAGGGTTTAGTGCTCCTCTCCGTATATAGCCAAAGAGCCAGCACTGTCTGCATCTGCAGACATTTCCATGGACATGTGGCAGGCATGCCTCAACACTGGAGTGCACGGGATGCTGTTTACTTTCCCACCAAAGTGGTCCCTATTTATCTACTTTCTTGCTTTTGAACTGTTAGATTGGCAGGAGCTGGGGCAGAGACAGGAACTCACTCCATCATGCAGTATCCGGGAATTGAACTCTGTAAGTTCAGTGTCTTAACCTCTTCAACTACCACAGTCCCTGGGTAGCATACCGTTATTATTTATTAAATAGGGGTACACAAAAAGAGGCTCCATGAAGATTATGAATACAGTACAGTCGGGTGAACGCTGGGTGGCAACCTTGTTGGCTAATCTTTCTAATACCGGATCAGACCAAAGAATTGAAGAATGATTATTAAATAGAGCTGGTGTTATTTATCTGTTACTGGTCATTGGAGAGAGCTCATTATACCAAATTTGAGTTTTTACCAAACTTAAAAGTCCAAAAACACAAATTGCACATGCTTAAACACAGGCTTATCACGCTAATGTAAACAGGTACAGTCTAAGTGAAATGGGATACACAAGAGATAAGTTAGGTTCAGTGGTGGGCATCAGCAGGTTCGCCCCAGTTCGCCAGAACTGGTAGCAGAAATTCTGGCTGGCCCTGTTCATCCAAGTTTTGAAATAAAGTAGTCCTAATTTGGGTGCAACACAGGGCTTTCCCCCTGGCCATGCCCACCATACCACGGCCACAGTGTGGTAGTAAAAATTTTTGGAGCCCACCACTGGTTAGGTTGAATCTGTGACATAAATATTGTACCCCATGTATCTGAAGAATTGGTTTATAGTCTATGAAAGCCCACACTGAAATACATCTGTTAGTCTTAAAGGTTCTGTAAGACTTTGTTATTGTTCTGCCTCTTGAATTAACATAACAATCTCTTTGAAAACAAATATCTTCAGGATACATCCTGGCTGTTATGAATGTGTTGTATGCAGGTAGAACATCTGGTGAGAAAAAGTAAGTATTAAGCAAAGAATAAGAAAATGCATAATATTTACGTTTTTCAGGACTGTTAAACAGCAAGGCAGTTTTAACTTTCAGCAGTCCAACTTCTATTCTCTGAGAGATGGGAAGACACTTCAGTGACACAAGGACTTCTCCAACTGTGTCCTGTGGAAAGATGGTACGTGTCATGGTGTAAACACCCATGGAGGTGAATTCACTCTAATACTGTCTGTCCCTCAAGACCCCACCTCCTGAGCAATAGACTGGGCTCTGATCTTTGCCAGCTTCACAATTTGCAACTATTTGCTGCCAAAAGTGACACATTTATTCTGTGCCAGCAGCATGGCTGTAGCCAGGGAGGCCCAGGGGGGCAAAAACCCTCCTGAGCTAACAGCCCACAACCCCAACCCATCCCACGGCGTCAATTTTATATATGTGAGTGTGACATTGTTGCCCCGTCTGAAATTTTTTTGCCCCTCCTGAATTTTTTTTCTACCCCTGCTCAGTGATGCACTGCAAAAAAATTTACTACCTACTCTGTAAAATGGCCTAATCTGTGGGTGGGGCCAAATTTGTGGGCGTGGTCAAACATCCTGCATCATGGGCTATAGAGGTGGACATGGCCAACCAAGTGGGCGTAGCCTGGGGGAATTTCCGCTACCGGTTCTGCAGAACCTGACAGAACCTGCTGCATTGCATCACTGCCCCTGCTCCAAATCTAGAATCCTGGCTACGGCCCTGGCCAGCAGTATGATGCAATACTATAAGTGTGTGTTAAGAGCATTGATGACCTAATCCTAAAATAAATACTCAGTGCAGACCCATCCTATGTCATACCTACTCAGCCATCACACCTACATCTATACCATTCTGTAGAAGATATAATTTTTAAAAAACCAACAACAACTGGGATGTTTATCCCCAAATAAACATTTCAAATAAAATTGATGATCTTAAAAAATTGAATTTTGAGAGACAATGAATTGAAATTAAAGAGAAAATAAAATAATATAGTAAGTTGGATTTGTCTTTGTTTGGTAGGATTGCATTATGTAAAATGAAATTACAGTATTACCAAAAATTATTTTTTTGTTTGATGCCCTGCCGATCCAACTTAAGGAAAAAGAAAGCTGTCTTTCAGAATATGTTAACACATATTAGTGTTAAATAATTACTGTAAATAATTACTGTAGTAGTGGGGGAGAGACCAAGAATATCAACGAATTTATGGTTTTTATCTCAGAAGGAAGGTGGATTGGGATTGCCAAATGTTAAGAATTATTATAGGGCATTTCAATTAAAGAATATTGTGAAGATCCTAACAAAGGATGGGGTAACCTGGAAAGAGATTGAGATGAAAGATTCACAATGATTAGGAAATGCAATTTTTTAAAATAAAGATATGAAAATAAAGGACAAGAATAAGATGACAAAGGCGATGATGGAGTTTTGGAAAAACCTGGGGGGAAATTGGCTCCAGATATATCCCCGATTACAGAAATGGAAGATATAAAGATGTTACCAGTGAAGATAGATAGAAAGGTAAGGAGTTATTTATAGAAATGATGTGTTCCTGTTGAGAGATTGGATAAAGATGTGTGATAATAGTGAGCAAAGAGCAGAGGTGTATAAACAAATAAACCTGAACAGGTTTCAAATTATGTTAGTAAATAAGTGGAATAGCAAGTATAAAAAAGAATCCAGTTTAGGTAGGGAAAGGACAGAATTTGAAGAGATATTATATAGAATAAGAAAGGGGGAAATGGTGATAAAGGGCTTAGTGAGTAATACTTATAGAATTTTAAATAAAGAACATAAACCACAGGATACATTGAGAACAATGTGGAAACAAGATTTAAATATAAAAAATTATGGAAATAAATTGGAAAAATAAATAGAGGAGAAGAATTATGAAAAGTCTGTTAAGGTAAAGGAAAATACAGTAATTACAAAATGTTATGGAGGTGGTACTTGACCCCAGTTCGGTTACATCAAATGGATAATACAAAAACTAAAAATTGTTGGAGATGCAAGGATAGACTGGGGACATATGAATATATGTGGTGGCGTTGTAAAGTGACTATGGACTTTTGCGTATAAATAGAGAAGGAGATATCGGAAATATTGAATTTTAACCTGTAGTTGGAGTCAAGTACTGCCTTATTGACAGATGTAGATAATATGGATATAGATGTAAATAAAAAGGATTTGTTATCTACAATGTTAACTACAGCAAGACAATGTATCACAAGAAATTGGAAAAATGATTCTGTGTTAAAATTGGAGGAATGGTGCAAAGAAATGTGGGAAATTGTGTTAAATGATAAACTTACTTGGGAGTTGAATAAAAAAAAGGTATAATTAAGGAAAATAAGTTTTGGGAAATATGAAGTCCTTTTGTGGAACATACTTTGGTGAAATCTAAAGGTGGCAAACCAGTACCAGATCACAAGAGTTTTTGGAAATAGAAATATAGAGCTGCGACAAAATTGCAGTCTCCAGGGCTTTGTATATATCACGGGGCGACACTAATTTTGTTTTCAAAATATGAGTCGGGTTTACCTGATTGGGCGGCATAGAAATCTGAATTTAAAATAAAATAAAAAATAAAATATGGGTAATGAGGGAGTCACTGGTAAATAAAGTAGTAATATATAAACATAAGTAGATATAAATATGTATTAGAATGTGAGAAACATAATAATATGACAAAGAAAGTAATACCCATTTTTGTTTGTTTATTTTTATTATATTTTATGTATTTCTTTTTGTTTCATTTATACACTGTATTGTATTGTAATGTAATGTTATATATGTTTATTTGTTTTCTTTATGTCAGTAAAATTTAATAAAAATTATTATTAAAAAAGCCAACTTGGAAATGTTTACAACTGTACTTCAGACTGCCCCTCAATCAGAGAACTATGATCAATTTGTAATTTCCATTTTGGAATGTTCTCAAGCCTCCATTCCAAGGAGGTGCATGTCTCATTCTGGAATCACATGTCTAATATCTAGATTATATTTCATTCTGCAAAGAAAATCCTTTTAGTGAGCATATGATAAAAGCTGGGAGAAATCTTATCTTGACTCTTGCAGAAACAAAATAACTCACTGGATATAGACACTAAAACAGTTGACATGACAAGAAGCAGCCAGAAAGCTTGGAGATTACTGAAAAGACTGGACCACATTCCAAACAAAAGTACACTACAGACAGATATCCCAAATCAAATGACACACCAACTGCAGTTGGCAGGGAAGACCAATCAACACATAATAAAAATAAAACATCAAAGGGATTTTCAGAGCGAATCCAATAAACTTTCTACAAATTTTTTATTGACAGAACTAGAGAAAGCCATAAAACCATGTAGGAATCATAAACCAGCAGGACTCGGAGATACCTGGATCAAGCAAATTAAACATTGCAAACACAAAGGAATGGCTCCTTGAACTCTTTAATAACTGTTGGATGAGCAAATAAACCCCCAAAATATGGTGGAAGATAAAAGTAACTGCTATACCGAAACTTATTCCCTGAGACTTCAGCAAGTGCCATGAGATGTGGTAACCCTAAATCAGAGGTGCCCAAACTACGGCCTACAGGCTGGATCCCGCCCCCGATGCCAATTCATCCAGCCCGGGAGTGACGAGGGTGGCGTGGGCTGGATGAATTGGCATCGGGGGCCAGATCTGGCCCATGGGCTGTAGTTTGGGCACCCCTGCTTTAAGCAGAGACAATTGCAGCTTAAAATCTATCTCATCCTGTTGCAAAACAGATTGCAAGGCGTGTTTTTCTTCCATCTCCGATAGGAGGAACCATGTGACTGGCCCACTGAACCACATGACCAGCCTGCTGAACCACGTGGCTGACCCACAGCCTGAAAAGTTTGGGCACCCCTGCCCTAAGTGTTGAGAAAATGTGGTTTTAATATCTAGGCAGGTCAAGGGCAAATGTCCTAGGAGGTTGGAGAGAGACAGGGCAAGGCAAAGACAAGGACTTTTCCATTTTTTATTCTGCAGAATTGAATTCTCAAGTGGCTCTCACCTATGAGGCATGTGACTCAATTCATTCCATTAACATTACAGACTTTCTGCTCTCCTTGTCACGTACACGTTATATCTTCATTAACCATAGAACAAACAAGTCAACAAGCCCTGTCCCTGTCTTGTCTAAGACCTAAATTCATTTCGACATGCAAATACTGATTGATACGAGGTAGACAGAAGAAGTTTTATAACAGCACCCTTCTGTGGCAACCCATACCTTAGCGTATCCCTCAAAGGATCAAATAACAGTCCTGTAGACATCCAAGCTTACATTTGAGTTAAGGGTCAGGGTACTTTGAAACTACACTACTGATCAAACAAGAAGATAGAGTCTCTTTGGCTCAGAAAGTTCTGTAATATAAGCATCACTGGAATTGTCACACAAGTATCCCTCAAATTTTAATAGAGCAGGACAGGGACCCAAAGCAACAACAATAAAAAATAACAACTTCTTTAACTTGAAGCTGGATTGACATATATGAAGCACTCTTTGCCAAATTCAAGAGGCTCTTTAGATATGCTCCATAGATGTGCAAAAAGGGACTGCAGTGGCTCTTGGCTAAGATGCTGACTGGAAGGCAGGAGATCAGCAGTTTGATTCCCGAGTACTGCAGGATGGAATGAGTTCCCGTCTTTGTCCCAGCTCCTGCCAACCTAGAAGTTTGAAAGTAAGAAATTGCAAGGAGATAAATAGGGACTACTTCAGTGGGAAGGTAAACAGCGCTCCATGCACTCTGGTGTCTAGTCATGCCTGCCACATGACCACGGATATGTCTGCAGAAGCAGACAGTGTTGCCTCTAGGAAACAGAGATGAGCACTGAATCCTAGAGTTGAATACGACTGGCTTTCAACCAAGGGAAACCTTTACCTTTACATAGATGTGCCCTGTAGACTTCTAATTTTTTGCCTCTATAAGCTCAATGGTGTCTGGGAGCGGTAAGGTTCCAGAAGAGTCAAAAGAATTCATGGGGTAGACAGTTATTTGAGTGGTTCCCACTATAGATTCTAGTGAACATGAGACTATCCATTCCAAGACCCCTCGTGACTTCTGTGGAGCCTTCCCAGCCACTCCCCAGGGAAGCTTCCTCTTTCTTGAGAGGACTATTATGGTGGTAAATAGAGTTGCCATAATTCTCTCCCACAAAACCGGGACAGAAATATACTAGACAAAAATGGGCGGGTTAGCTACAAAATAGCCTTTTTTTAAACCAACTTAATATAATGACAGCTATAAACACTTTCACATTAAATATATCAATACATAAATGAATTTATTGACAACAGTTAATTCTTACTGTAAGATGATCTGTTGTACATCTGAGAAGTCATGTTGTGGTCAACTCTTATTGTCCTCAGTTCCAGAAAACACAATGGTCACATTTACCATGTGGTGGTGTGAGGCGAGGACATTAAGATTTGTCACCATGTATACTCCAACTCCAATGTGGCAGGAAATTGCTCATTTGATGGTGAGAGTATAAATTTATTTTAATGGTGTGTTATAATACACAATCAGTAAGTTTTAAAAATCCGGACTTTAACATGATTTTTATTGAACTGGCCAGGACAATTTTTGTGACCTTGAATCTGGGACAATCCCGGTTTTCCGTGACGTATGGCAACCCTAGTGGTAAAGGCCTGATGTTCAATGAATGAAAGCTACTCTGTGAAAATCTAATTTAGGCTGTACCTTCCAGAATTCTGTCTGGGGAAATGCTTCTGCGATTTGCAGACCACAAGCTCCAAAAATCCCATCCTAGCAATTCATTGGATACTTGGGACATGCATCCTAAACAAGAGTCTGGATGCTGTGTGCATCTGAGCACAAATGCCAGTGTGAGCCCCAGCACTGTAGATTGGACCAGGGAAAGGAGATGAATTTGGGAAACACTCTCTCTCACTGAGAAGTAAAGAAGAAAGAGGTCTTTGCTTTTGCTGTTACAGAGATGTTTCAAAGATTCAACTTAATTCTTATAAACAACATAACTTCTGGCAGCCCATACTTCAAGCAGTCTTTTTCTTCTTTTGTGTCCAGATCAAATTTCGGACTGCCAAAATGAAGCCACTTTCTTGGCTTTGTTGTTGGCCAAAATTAAATCTTCATTGGTATATGTTTCTGGCAGTAATTGGCAGACCAGTAAATAAGCGGAATTTTGTATCGCTCCACATTTACACAGCATGTCGTTGTCTGCCAGCAACCCCTACTTGAGCATGTTGATCTTCCATTTAGGGACTCCAACCCTCAGCCTATTCAGGGTCCCCTCAAAGACATAGGAGAGGTTGAGTTCCTCAGCTATATCCTCCTTTATAGTTATTCCAAGCAGTGTGGAACAAGCAATACACCCTAAAGAGGTGGAATGGTGTCCCCCCCTCCCTCCATTTTGACTCCAGGCTACCAGTAGCTACATGTCCTATAAGAGCTTAACTGTTGTTGTGCTGAACACTTGAAAAAGACCTATCCTAGGTTAGTAGGAGAGATTCTGTGGTCTGACTTTCTTTGGCTGAAGCAGCTGTGTGCCCCTCCTTCCTAGTCAAAAGTATCTTTCAGAATCAATTTTGATTCCTATTGACTTGAAGCACCAGAGAAGGAAAAGCTACTCAGAGGGTTTCCTGTTACTATTTTTTGGCTACAATTTATATTGCAATGCATTCAGTTTTTCTCGCTCTCTACCAGAATAGGATATATTAGGTAAAGATAAAGGTCACCCTTGCTCAAACAAAAGCCAGTCGTAGCCAAAGCATACCTGTCAAGTTTTGGATTTGAAAATAAGGGAAATTTTGGCCATACCCCTCTGTGGGCATGGCCAAATCTGTGAGCGTAGCCAAATATAGCCATGTGACTTGCTGGGCTCTAGTCATGCCTGCCACATGGCCATTAAAATGTCTGCAAACACAGACAGCACTGGCTCTTTGGCTGTAAATGGAGATGAGCACTGCACCCTAGAGTTGGATACGACTGGCAGATTTTACTTTCTTAGGACCAAAGATCGCTGGTGATTGCAGCCATGAAATAAAAAGGCAACTGATGCTTGGGAAACAAGCTATGAGAAACCTGGGGAACATAGTTAAAAGTAGAGGCATCACCTTGCAAACAAAAAATTGCATAGTCAAAGCAATTGTATTCCTGGTGGTAATGTATGGGTGTGAGAGCTGGACCATTAGGAAAGCTGAGCGCAGAAAAATAGATGCCTTTGAAATGTGGTGTTAGAAATAGGTCGATCCTAGAAGAAATCAACCACGACTGCTCATTAAAGGTCAAATAGTAAAGATGATGCTAAAGTACTTTGGACATTAAATGAGAAGAGAGGATTCACTTGAGAAAACCTTGATGCTGGGAAAGGTGGAAGACAAAAGAAGGGGGTGGCCAAAAATAAGATGGCTAGATGGTATTGTAGATGCAATGGGCACAAAGCTGTGTGGGTCAAAGAACCCTTTCCCCATCTTCTTGGAGGACTTTTGTTTTGTTTTCTTTCTTGTCTACTCATTTTTAATTTAAAAAATTTTCTGGGAAGCAAAGAGCAGAATAGTAAACCAGCCCCCTAGGGTGAACTAGCCCTGCACATGGCTAGACACCCCCACCCCCCCACCCCAATTAGGGTAGAGGAGCAAGGGATTAATTCCCCCAAATTAACCAATCTATTTGTTCCTCACTGCAACCAGTTGTAGCACCAACACCTGAGAATGTCGGATCCAGCTTAAGGAAGGGAATTAGCAAAGTAAAAAGCAACCTCTGTAGTTTCCAAGACTCCCAGCAGCTGAGGAGTTAATCTCCATATATGAAACTAGCAAGGGTTGCCCGGCGTTGCTGGGCTTTTTTGGGGGTTTTCTTTTTTAAAAAATATGAGAAATGGTTTTGGATTATTTTTGTTGTATGTGTATTTAAATTAGTTATGTTATTTTTTAAAAATATTGTTTTTTTATATGTAGGTAGTGTTTTAAACTGTTATTAAAAAATTTGGATTTTAAGAAGAGAAAAGGTTGATATATTTTTTTCCCAATAATTGCATTTTTAAAAATAATGTTTTCCTCTGTGGTTTTTGGTGATAAGTGTACTTTGGATAAGATTTTTTAAAAAATGTGTAAGTGTATGTTTTGTGTTGATTGTTGGAGATCAATTTGAATTCATTGAGTCTAATTTTTCCTGTGGCCACTTGGTGGTGCTGTTGCGTAATGTTTTAATGTTGACTTTGTCCTGGCCTGTGTATTCTTCCTGTTCTTTTCTCATTTCAATTCTGATTCTCGGTGAGGCTGCACGTGTCTTGGTAAGTTGTGATCTCTGTTTTGTTAGGGGTGGTTTTGTTGTGATTTGTGGGGGGTTGTTTTTGTCCTTGTTTATTTTGGATTGTTTGTGGAAGATTTTCTTTGTAATTTTTATGTTTAGTATTGTTTTTGTTTGTTTTTTAATGTTGTTGTTTGTGTTTTTGGTGTGGGTATTTCTGTGGGCCGGGCTCGGTGGCTGGGTGGCCCATGGAAATACCATGTGGTGGTAGGCTGGGGTTTTTTTCGCTGGCCGGACTCGTTGGAATATCTACGCCGGCGGCCCGTGGTGGGGATGGGGGCATGGTCATTGGGGGTAAGGAAGGGTGGGCTAGGTGGTGGGGAGGGGAGCTGTAGTGTGTTATGGTGCTTTGTGTTTGTGGAGTTGTGCTTTGTTTTAATGGAATCGTGAAAGTAGATCGTTTTTCCCCTTTAATATCAGTGGGTGGGGGCTGTGATCCCCCTCCCCGCTGGCTACCCTAGTTTTGGGAGGTTTGTTGGGATAAAAGGTGTATATTGGCCCAACACTTCTGGACGCAGAGGAACAGGCAGAGAGGATCGATCCCCCACCCCCCTCCTTAAAACAACTCCGTTTTTAAAGAGAAGAAAAGACGGAGTTTTTTTAAGGAGGGGTGGTGGGGGATCGATCCTCTCTGCCTCCTCTTTTGTTTCCAGATGGGTTGGGTCAATATAGTCATTTTATCCCCACAAACCTCCCAACACTAGGGTAGGCAGCAGAGAGGGGGATCGCCACCCCCTCCCACTGATGTTAAAGGGGAAACTCCATTCGGGAGCTTCAGGCGCCGCGGGTGAGTAAAAGAAAGCCGGCTGGTGTTTGCTTGCCTGTGAGCTGTTTTTCTTTTTAATTTTCCGGGCGCCGTTTTCCTCGGCGTTCTGCGTGGGCGCGCAGGACGCTGGGGCTTGTAGTTATCGGTTGGTGCTTTGTGTTTTTGCTGGGTTTTTTTAAAATGCTTTTGTTGTGATTGGCTGCGGCGCGTGTCCGAACGCTGCGCCGTGCGAGAGCCTCTCAGCGTGATTGGCTCTGGCGCGGTGCAGCGCAAGGAATGTTGGGAAGTGAAGTTTTTTCCCTTTCTTGCTGTTTGTGGGGCTGAGGCCCCTGTGCCGGATTTTTAAATCCTTCGTTGACCTGCGTAGGCAATTCGGCCGTGCGCACGAAGGGTGGGTGCGGGTCAGTAGGGCGACGCATAGCAACCTATAGCCAGTTCCAACGGTGAACACTTGGTTTTATAGGTTAAGATATCGCTCACCTAGAGTAGACTCCCTTCCCATGGTGGCTCCGACCAGCAGCAGCAAAAACGAAGCCTCCATGACCATGTGGCAGGGGAAATGAAAAAGAAACTACAGAAGGCCCCCACCACCACCTTCTCTCTCTCCTTCCACAAGTGAAAAGCCACAGCGACCTCTGGTGGCAGGAAAAACATAATGCAGCTTCGTCTGTGAAGGCTCCGATCAGGATTTTTTTTAAAAAGGGATATTACGGGGAAATTAATAAAATGGGAGGGGGCGGGAAGAGGGGTAAAAACAAGGGGTTTCCCCGGGAAAAACAGGATACTTGACAGGTATGAGCCAAAGAGCCAGAACTATCTGCACCTGCAGGTGTTTCCATGGACGTGTGGCAGGCATGATTAGGCACCAGAGTGCATGGAACGCTGTTTAACTTCCCACTGAAGTGGCCCCTATTTATCTACTTGCAATTTCTTGTTTTCGAACTGCTAGGTTGGCAGGAGCTGGGACAGACTACCGGAGCTCATTCTATCATGCAGTATTCACGTCTCAAACTGCTGACCTGCCAACCTTTCTGTTGTCAAGTTCAGCATCTTAACTAAGCCACTGCAGTCCATGGATATGTTAAAATGCCCCAAATTTGTTACTAAGCCCTGATAAAACAAAATGTATTGCAATATTCATAAAGTGCATCGTTATGAAGCATGGATGGAGTCTTTGCTTATTGACTGAATTCGCTATACTGGCAAGGCCAATACCACCCCATCATCCGGGTCTTGGAGGTTAAGAGAATCCTCATTTTTGTAATCAGGAAACAACAGGATTTTAAGTCAGGATTTTGAGGAGCTTTCTTAGGACATTATTACCTTTGTCACTTTATGAAGTTCTTCACAGAATTCCATGCTTTCGTAACCACTGAGGGTATTTAAGGCTACTCTCACTTCTCCTATAGGTATATGCCGGGAGTATCTGTCAAAGTGTTTGACCTGTGGAGGAAACATAGTCATAAACTTAACAAGAACAATAATAATGACATGTACTTTATTTACATTACTCTTGGTGACTTTTCCAATACAGAAAAACCCCGACTTACAAATGCCTCGACTTACAAAATGATTTTGTGCTAAAGCCATGCCCCGATTTACACAATTTCCTATACGTTTGCTTCAAGTTACATAAAGATTCTTTTTCCTATGGATTTTCCTATGCTTCGATTTCCATAAAAATTTCATTTTTCCTTCGGGTTTGCTTCGAGTAACATAAAAATTCGACTTAAGAAAAAGACTATGGAACAGACTTTTTTTTCGTAAGTAAGGGTTTTACTGTACTTCTGTATCATAGGCTTTCTGCCAGTAAGTTGGTGTCGTGTTGTGCCATATAACTTTATTGGAGAGATTGCTTCTCAGTTCAGCCTGTTGTAGCTCCATGGGTAGCTTGATCGATCTTACTCCAAAAAAAAAGAAGAGGCACATGCTTACCAGAAATGTCCAGGAGATGGAGCCATCATTCCACAAGCAGATGAAAAGCAGGCAAAAATAGATGCATTTCTAGCGGGCTAATTGGATTCGTAAAATTGGCGCAAAAGAAATTATAAAATCTACCCTTTAATAAGCAAGTTGAAAACACATTAGAAAGTGTGCAAAGATAGCCAGTTTTGCAGTATTTTAAGAGTACAACCTCTTCATCAAAGAGGATAAATGCAGCTTTCAGATCTCTCTAGGACTTTCGTATTGTCTAAAATGGAAGCTCCAAAATTTCAAATTTTCCAGCTTACAGGCAGCCTTTGCAGTAACCTAGGTGAAATTTAAAACTAATGTGTCATCTGACACCTCTCTCTCTCTCTCTCACACACACACACACACACACCCTCCTGAAATAACTAAAGTACAACAAGAGTTTCCTTAGACTCACCTCTACTCTGTCTTTTCTCCTGCTTTCTTACTTTTTTTAAGGAGAATGAAATGCAACTGACCACATGTGGGGGGAGGGGGTGATCACTTTGAAATGTTCCAGAATGAAAAAGCAGAAACCTCCAACAGGCACAGAATAAAAGATGGATTGGCATCCAAAAGAGCCAAACAGATTTGATTCAGCCTTTGAGTCATGTGATCTGTAAACCAATATTTCAAATTCTCCCATTTTATAAGTGGAGCCAATCCTTATGTATTTGATCCTTTAGTCAGAGTTTAAGATGGCTTTCCTCATACCAAGAGAAGCATACCTCAGACATGAGATGCCAAGAGACACCATGCTGCCTAGGAGGAAGCTAGAATTTGTATATATGACATGTAGCATAACCTGGTAAAAGAAAAAAGATATTCATGAGATATTGTTTTGCTTTGGCAGGTCCTACTGGCAACCTGATATGGGCCATTATTTTGCCTTCAGACACTGAATAAGAGCAGGCCTAAGAGGGATGTCTAGGAACGAAATAGTCTACTGTACCATTTAATATTGCTTTAGGGGGTGGAATGTCCTCTCATCTCAGCAAAGGCTGCTGCAAAGCCACATTTGCAAAATCTAAGTCAATACACAAGTGCAGATAGGAAGCAATTTCCTGGTATAGGCGAACAATACACACCCTTCCTGAATTGACTAATTTCTGCCTGTAGCTGCCCTAAAACTATCTCTAACCCCAGTTAGAGTTGCTTCACTATGTTTTTTTAAAATTTAAAATTTAATTAAAATTAAGGTTGCTTCACTATGCTTTTTAATATTTAATATTTAATTTTAAATGTAAAAATGTTTTATTAAAAATTGAAGCTCCTTCAACTGGTTTTCAAACAATCCAAAAGAATGATTTTTTTTAACAACTAGAAATTATTAAGCAGACAACAGGAACCTCGCTTTCTTCCCCAACCTCTTCTCTGGGCTTCTCTTAAGCTGTTTTCACTGACTGCTGTGGTTATTTTAATTTCTTCGATTATGGTGTTTTGAATCCTTTTAAATTTTAAATCTGTTTTCCGTCTCTTTAAATGATGTTTGTTAACTATTGTGAGCACTAATTGTTTTCTCCAGTGGAAAAATGTGATAAATATACACTTTTACAATACTCACTAACATCTGGAACTGCCCTCAGTCAATGCAATAATGATACGGAAGAAGGGAGGGAAGAAATGAGCATTTATTTGATTCATACCTCTAACTTGATGCTGCTCTTGGTCAGTTCAGCCTCTTGCAGGGTACAAGTGAACTGGTCCCCAAAAGTGGGGCTGTTGCCATTCTTTATGACTTGGGTCTGCCATTCCTGGACAATATGCTGGAGATCAGGGGACTGGGAGAAAGCCCAGCTTAGTAACCTGACCTGAACGAAGGTGTTGGCGCACTCTTGGCTGGGGAGGTCCAATGCCCCCACCACTGTCAAGAGCAGCTCAAGGTGCTTTTTGTTGTAGAGAAGTGAGAACCTCAGCTTTCCCTGGCATCGATCAGGAACATTGGTTTCATTTGCCAGGAAGCCCATATCACAGAGATTGCTGATGGTCGAGGGAGGTGAGAAGCAGATCCCAAGTTTCTTAAGCTTCTTTTGGATTCTTTTAATCTGGAGAAATAAAGGAAAAACATTGTTCTCGAACAGTCTTGTTGGCCTTACAAAGTTTGCTCAGCCTCTAGCTGGCTTGTGGCTGAAGCATGGGGGATCCCACCTGAAATGGCAGTGGGGGTGAAGTACCAACCCACAAACCATCCCTGAAACAAATGTTAGTCTTTATGGTGCCACAACATTTTTGAACTTTGATTTTTTGCTGTCCCCTCGGTTCCCTATGCCCCTTTAATTTTATCAACATACTAAAACAGACATACTACAATGGCATGTTGGGTCTGCTGCCTGGATGGGCTGATTTGCTCTTTTTGCTGATGATCAAATGACATCTTTGCTAACGTGAACTAGCCTGTCCCCCAAATGTTCCTCATATTTATTTATTATTTATTTATTTATTCAATTTATATCCCGCCCTACTCAACACATGGCCGACTCAGGGCGGCTAACAACATATAAATGACCCCAGGACAACTCAAGGGGTTTACATATAAGATACAAGATACATATAAGATACAGTGTTCAAAATACAATAATCAATACAGTGTTTCAAGTAAATACAATAATACAAATTACAATATTAAGCAAAACAATCCACAAAATACAAAATATCAGCACCACATCAAAAAAGAAACAATTCAACCAAAGCCACCCACAAAAAACCCCTGCCTCCAGAGTCTTATGAAGGGGAGGACAGGGCCCTGGGACGCCAGCCGGTGGTATGGCTGGAAGGCCTCTTCACCCCCACGGGGCCGGGAGCGCTGCGTGGAGGACTCGCCTGGCAGACCCCCTCACCTTTTAAGTCCTGGCGAGGGGTGGAGGGCGGGGCCCGGAACGCCGGCCGGTGGTGTGGCCAGAAGGCCTCTTCGCCCCTGTCCATATTTTGGACAGTCCTCATTGTCACAATGGATGTGATGGCTAGGTGTGGATTAGGAAGCTCAACCTATTGGAGTCCCCTGTAAGGGGCTACTATTTGTTATCTGCCAGTAGGATTCCTTCATTTTGGTCCAGTATGTATGACTGTGGGAACTGAATCAAAGCAAGCTGGCAAATTAATGCAGGAAGTATCAATTCGTCAGCTGGTTTCGATTTCCCCTTATCATTAGTGGCTTAAACCAGGGGTGCCCAAACTATAGCCATCAGACTGGATCTGGCACCCTCACCACTTGTGGAAGCAAAACGTGCACGTCGGTGCCTGAGCATGCGTGTTTTATTTCCATTTCTGGGTGGAAGGAGCCACATGACTGGCCCGCAGCCTGATAAGTTTGCGCACCCCTGGCTCATACCTGTCAAGTTTTGGATTTGGAAATAAGGGAAATTTCCTGGCAAATACGGGATACTTGACAGCTATGCTTATCCTGTGCTGCCCTCCAATGGCGGAAATAGGGCATTGCAGTCTAATTAATAAGGGATGATGGCGGGAAAGAGGGTAAAATAAGGGGTTTTCCTGGCTAATAAGGGATACTTGACAGATATGCCCTGGCTGAAACTAACAGCTTATCTACCTGTATGTAAGTGTAGGGGGTAATTGGGATGTGGAAAACTTCCTTATTCTGCTCCACAGAGAAAGAAGAAGCAAAAACAAACAAATACATTTTTAAGACCAAGTAGGGCAACAATGATGTTTTAGAGAAAATAAAATATGTTGGAGAAATGTTTTAAAACATAATTTTAAAAATTGAAGATTTTCTCGCAGAAGTGGGGTTTCCTCTTTCTTTTTCTTTACGGCTTTTCTGCTCCTGTCAGCTTTTCTTAAAGGATATCTGTATAATCATCCTCTGTCTAAGCCAGGGGTGCCCAAACTTTTTGGGCCGTGGAGCGGTCACATGGTTCAGGGGCCCGGTCACTATGGCCTGGGGGCTAGATCCAGCACACAATGCCAATTCATCCAGCCAGCAAAGCCCTCGTTGCTCCTGGGAGCGGACATAAATTGCACCCGTATGGGCACATTTTATTTCCACTCCCAGGAGCGATGAGGACTTTGCAGGACAGATGAATTGGTATCGGGGCCAGATCTGGCCCCCGGGCCATAGTTTGGGCACCCCTGGTCTAAACCTTCTCTTCCTGCCCTTCCCATTTTCTTATATTATTTACCTCACCTGGCCAGCTTGACAGATTCCAGAAAAGGACTGGAAGTTCAGTTTTTGCTGATGCTCTGCCCTGTCCTTGGCAAAGCAAATTGGCACCATAGGTTGTAAAGAAATGGGGAGGGGGGAATCCTCCTCCTTGCTTCCTCCTGTCTCCTCCCACTTCCAGGAGAAAGCCTTCATTTTTTCTCATTTTTTTCTAAAATCGCATTAGCACTGCCCTTTAAAAGAGCTTTTATTTACAGCAACACTCAAACCCTTCTTGATTTGATGAAATACAGGTAGGGTCGCTATGCCATTGTTGTGTTCTAATACTGTGCCTTTAACAATGTACCTATTCATGTGGATCCAATGTAACTTGCCTTGTGTAACATTATAACCATCAGCTGCATCATTGTAACCCTTATAACAGGACGCGAGCTAGTGACCACTAGATGGCAATAGCGAGCGTCCAGCTCTCATGGCCCAGACTCACCTACGAACAACAGCGCGGGAAGATTCCCGCCACCACCTTCACCTGGACAAGAAGGGCGTGGCCGTCCATGACGTCACGCAGACAGTAACCAATAGACTGTCGAGGAGCCACATTCAAATGTATAGCCACTGTATATATTGAGCTGTTCATCCGCCATTGCCTCATGTTCCCTCTGACCAGCATGTAATAAAGTTGTGTTAAGCCAGCTCTTCGGCTGTCCTGGTGTCTTTGGTCCCATACACAAAATTGGCGACGAAGGTGGGATTATGGCTGCCCACGGGACCAAGACATACGCCAGTTTCGACATCAAGAAACAGCAAGATTGGGAACTCTTCGAAATGGACTTCCAAGGCGCGCTGGTGGAGTTCGAGGTTACGGACGAGGCGAAGAAAAGAGCCATCCTCACCAGAATGCTCGGGCACGATGGCAAGAGGGTATTGATTGACCTCATCGCACCCAAAAAGGCGGCTGAATTCAAGGCCAAAGAGCTCCTGAAGGTGTTGCGAGACCATTTCCGGCCCTCGGTGGCGATGTTTCCCGCTCGGAGCGCGTTTTGGAGGCGAGTCCAAGCGCCTGGAGAGTCGGTCGGCGCCTTCATAGCGGCCCTGCGTCTGGCTGCCGGCCCATGCAAATGGGAGAACTTGGAAGTCACCCTCAGGGACTGCGTGCTATGCGGCCTGAAGGACGCCGAGATTCAGCGCACGCTGATGAATCAGGAGCCGCCCCCCACGTTGCAGGAGGTCCTGAAAGCGGCACAGGCCGCGGAAGCCACGAAGGCCGGGGTGCAAGAGCTCCAGGACTGGCGGCCGAAGGCCGACAAAACAGAGAGTTCGGTGCACGCAGCCCGGCGAATTTCGAAATCGTCCGCCGAAAGCAGCGACGACGAGGACGTCCCAAGGGTCCGGAAGGAGGACCGGCGTTGCGTCGGCTGCGGGGCAGCCCACGACCGTGCCAGGTGTCCATTCAGAAAAGCCGAGTGCCACAACTGCGGGCAACGCGGGCACATCGCCAAAGTCTGCAGACAACGGCACAAGGACCGGAGGAGCTCGCCCGACCGCTCAGCGAGGCCAGACCGCTCGACGAGACCAAAGGATGGCACTCGGCCCACGAGGAAGCAGGACGGCGTGGGCCGCATCTCCGACGACAGCGACACCGCCGCCCCAGTTTTCAGCGTGTCCATGGGACACCCCTGTTACTTTGTTGAGGTACTGGTGCAAGGGGCCCCTGTTAGGATGGAGATTGACTCGGGTTCCTCATATTCAATCATTTCCCAGAGGGAGTTTTTGAGAATTGCCCCCCGCGTACGGCCCAAGCTCAAGGCGTTGAGGTCCACGCTTCGGGACGTGCAAGGGAACAGTATCCCGGTGTTGGGGGTTGGGAAATTCCAGGTCCAGTATAAGCGGCACGCCGCGGAACTCCCCCTAGTCGTTCTTAAGGGGGGAAATTGCAGCCTCCTCGGGACTCAATGGTTCCAGCCCCTGGGTTTATTCATCGGGGGGGTACACGCCGTTGGGACTGACCCAATACAGAGGGTGTGCGACGCGCACCCTGAAGTCTTCAAAAAGGGACTTGGGAAATTCAATGGACCCCCAGTAACTTTCGACCTGGACCCGGAGGTCCGCCCAATAAGACTCAAACCGCGCAGAGTGCCTTTTGCACTAAAGGACAAAATAGAGGCGGAACTGGACAAATTAGTGGGCCAGGGGATTCTTGTCCCTGTTGATTCTGCGGAGTGGGAAACTCCAATTGTCACGGCACTGAAGGCCAATGGGGAGGTTCGCATTTGCACCGATTATAAGTGCACCATTAATAAGGCAATCCGCCCTAATGCGTATCCGGTGCCGGTGGTCAGCCATTTGCTAGCCAGGTTACATGGGGGAAAGTGTTTCGCTAAGCTCGACCTGGCACAAGCCTATCAGCAACTCCTGGTAACCCCTGCTGCAGCTGCTGCACAGACCATAGTCACACATAAGGGGGCGTTCCAGGTGACGCGCCTCCAATTCGGCGTGAACTCGGCGCCTGGAATTTTCCAGTCGCTCGTGGAACGCCTCCTCAAAGGGCTGGACGGCGTTTTGCCATATTTTGATGATGTATTGATAACGGGGGGGAGTGAGGTTGAGTTGGCTGAAAGGCTAGACAAGGTCCTGGCGGCATTCAAACAGGCGGGGTTGAGGTTGTGAAAAGACAAATGCGTCTTCTTCGCGAAGGAGGTTGAGTTCTTAGGGTTCCGAGTAACCCCCGAGGGGATCAAACCGTCCAAATCCAAGGTGGCCGCCATCAAGAAAGCCCCTCGCCCCACCTCCAAGCCCGAGTTGCAATCGTTCCTAGGGCTCTTAAATTTCTACCACTCCTTCCTTCCACGGAAGGCGGCGGTGGCTTAACCGCTTCACAAGTTGCTCAAGAAAGACGCGGCATGGAAGTGGGGCGATGACCAGGAGAGGGCATTCACGGAACTGAAACAACTCCTGGCGTCTGACGCCATTCTGACCCATTTCGACCCCAAACGGCCGGTGGTACTGATCTGTGATGCATCCCCGGTGGGGGTGGGGGCAGTGTTATGCCACGTGTTGGAAAACGGGAGGGAGGCCCCAATAGCGTTTTACTCCAGGTCCCTGTCCCAAGCAGAGAGAAATTACGCCCAGACAGACAGGGAAGCGCTGGCGATAATTGCAGGGACCAAAAAATTTCGCGATTTTCTGTATGGCCGCCCCTTCACCATCATGACTGACCACAAGCCCCTACTAGGCATTTTTACTGCAGATAAGCCCACGCCACAGATCCTGTCCCCGAGGATGCTCAGGTGGGCCATTTTTCTCAACGCATATCAGCATGCGTTGGTGTACCGGCCCGGGAGGGAGATCAGCCATGCGGACGCTCTGTCGAGGTCCCCCCTCCCCCTGGTTTGCAGCCACGTGGGCGTGGAGGAACAGGACCACCAGGTGCTAATGATAGAGGTCTTAGACTCGCCCCCGGTAGTGCCCGCCGACATCGCCAAGGTGACCGGCAAGGACAAGACGCTAGCGAAGGTTAGCTCCTGGGTACAGAAAGGATGGCCAGCGTCTTCCCCGGCAGCGGAATTCGACCCATTTTTTAGGAAAAAGCTGGAGTTGTCCCTAGAGAGGGGGTGCCTTTTATGGGGCCAGCGGGTAGTGATCCCGACTTCCCTACGACCGCGGGTGCTCAAACTGCTGCACGTCAGCCACCCCGGAATCGTCCGCTCCAAGGCTCTGGCCCGGAGCTATTTCTGGTGGCCCCAGCTAGACGCCGACATCGAGCACATGGTCGGCACTTGCGAGGCGTGCCAATGCTCCAGACCTGAGGAGGCCCGCCTGCCGCACAGGGAATGGGACGCGGCGAAGGGGCCGCGGTCCCGGGTGCACGTAGATTTTGCCGGCCCGTTCCAAGGAACGCTTTTTCTCCTTGTAGTGGATGCTTACTCCAAGTGGTTGGAGGTCATCCCAGTCTCGAGCACCTCCTCAGCCTCGACGATTAAGCATTTACGGAGGGTTTTCTCTACGTTCGGCATACCCGACACCCTAATTAGCGATAACGCTAGTTGTTTCACGTCCACCGAGTTCAGGGCGTTCACCGAAATCAACGCCATCCGACACATCACTTCTGCCCCTTTCCACCCGGCCACCAATGGCCAGGTAGAGCGCCTCATGCGCACCACCAAGGACGCGCTATGGCGCATGGGCCCCGGGGATCTCAACCTGCAAGTGTGTCAGTTTCTGCTAGGGTACAGAGTTACTCCCTTGGCGTCAGGATACTCCCCCGCAGAGCTCTTAATGCGCAGGAAACTGACCACCATACTCACCCGGCTAGACCCCACGAGGGTGGAGGACAAGGGGAGGAACATTGGGCTAGAGGCCTCAAAAAGTTTCGGCGTGGGCGCCCCTGTGCATTGCAGAAACTACGCCAGCGCGGGGCCTGCCTGGGTGCCGGGCGTTGTGATAGAGCAAATCGGCCCCGTGTCATACCGCGTAGAGACCAGCTCGGGTCTACTTTGGAGGCGGCACGCGGACCAGCTCCGGAGCCGTGTCCCAGGAAGGCAAGACGCCGCCGGCGCAGACACAAATTCAGCGTTAGGGTTCTCCCCCACCCGTTCAGCCCAAGGGGGAGGAGAGGGGGGCCAGTGGTCACCACCAAGGGGGGAGGAGAAGGAGAAAGAATTTATCCTCGTAGATATCCCGCGGGATCCCCTTACTGAGCCCCCAGTAGAATCTGATTTTGAGTTGCAAGACCGGGGGGTTTTTTCGGAGTGGTCCCCCACCCATCCAAGCGAGAAGAGGGGTTTTTCGTTAGCTCCTAGTGCCCCCGGTCTACCCACAATGGAGTTTTTCCCTTCCCCTAAAGCCGCAAAGCCGCGGCAAGCCACTAACGAGTCTCCCTCTCACATTGCAGGACGAGGGACCAGGGAACAAGGAAGCGGTAGCGCCCCTGGGGCAGGTCAGCCCGCATCGCGGCCCAAACGTGTTTGCAATAAGCCATCTTGGCTGAGGGACTTCGTCCCATCCTAGGAGGGAGGGATGTTGTGTTCTAATACTGTGCCTTTAACAATGTACCTATTCATGTGGATCCAATGTAACTTGCCTTGTGTAACATTATAACCATCAGCTGCATCATTGTAACCCTTACAACAGGACGCGAGCTAGTGACCACTAGATGGCAATAGCGAGCGTCCAGCTCTCATGGCCCAGACTCACCTACGAACAACAGCGCGGGAAGATTCCCGCCACCACCTTCACCTGGACAAGAAGGGCGTGGCCGTCCATGACGTCACGCAGACAGTAACCAATAGACTGTCGAGGAGCCACATTCAAATGTATAGCCACTGTATATATTGAGCTGTTCATCCGCCATTGCCTCATGTTCCCTCTGACCAGCATGTAATAAAGTTGTGTTAAGCCAGCTCTTCGGCTGTCCTGGTGTCTTTGGTCCCATACACAAAAGCCATGTGGATGGAAAATTGAATCACATGGCATATTGGATCTCTACCCAAGTTTAAGTTATCCTATTTAGTCCACCTCACCTCAAATGAGCCATGTAGCCAAGCCCTAACTTGGCTACATGTTTGGAATTTTTTTAAAAAAGGTGACCATATGTCATGCGCAGTCTCAGAACTATTTGTAAACAGTGGGAAAGTGCAACTTGTATAGCCCTTTTAAAAGGGGAAAGAGAAACCTTGATCATCAGTGGTTTCTGTAATCCCTCCCATGTGAACTAAGATTATAAATGGTTCTTTTCTTATCCCTCCATTGGCATCATAGGATTACAATACTTGCCTTGACCTCATGACAGGGCCACTGTCGAAAGCCAAGAGGAGGTGCCTGTAATCTTCTTCCCAGGAAGCAATTCTCTTGGCTTTTCCATTTCTCAGCTTCCTTGATGAGTATTCTTTCTGCAACAATTAAAATGTTTAAGAGTACAGTCTTCAGAACTGACCCTGCCAACCAAATGGAAGGATAGAAGTTAAAGTTCTCAGAAAATCTAAAGGAACATAAGGAACCATTCGAAACCATCTTATCACTCCCCTTTGAAAAGAAACAAGTAACACATAGTACCTGTGATCAGTCGTATTTTGCACAATCTTTATTGTCACAATGGAGGTGATGGCTAGGTGGGGATTGAGAAACCCAGCAATGGGAGTGTGGGTTGAAAATATGAGAAGATACTATATACCCGTGATGGTGAACCTTGACACTCCAGATGTTCTTGAACTTCAATCCCCAGAAGCCCAATCCCCCTGTGAATCCACACAAATGGGTTTACTGCGATTCATCCGGCCCGTGCTGCCCTCATCGCTCACGGAAGCAGAAGTAAAATGCACCCATACGGAGGGTTAACCCGGAAGAGCCTTAACCGTACGGGTGCATTTTACTTCCACTTACGGGCCACGAATGCTCCTTCCCCCGGTCTAGCCAGCCGGGGGGAGTGGGAGCGCAGCTGAGGGGAACCAAGGCAGCGTGGCCATAAAGACCGGCCCGCCTCATTCCTGCCACTGCCGCGAAGCAGAAAAAGCCATCCCTGCCATCACCAGTTCCACCGGCTCCTTCCCTGGCCTGGCCGGCCATGGGAGGTGGGAGCTCAGCCGAAATTCAACCGCGGAGAGGCTCTACCCCACCCCGACGCCGCTGTCATCAATGCCAGTTCCATCGATGGACCTCTGTCCTTGGTGAGAGTTGGGGGGGGGAGAGGTTGTATGTAGTAATATTGTTGTTTTTTATTATTTATTTGATATTTGCTAGTATGTTTATTATTATATCATTGTAACTTATATGTATATTAATCCTGTTGTAGGAGCTCTGAGTCAGCCTTTGGCTTGAGTAGAGCGGGGTATGAATCCAATAAATAAATAAATAAATAATAAAAATAAAATATAATAATGATGATGATGATGATGATGATGATGATGATGATGATAATAAAATAAATAAATAAATAACTAGACTCTACTACTGCAGCCTGTCTTTCAGAGCCTCTTAAAAGTCGTGAGTTATGTGGCTGCCGTTTGTCACAGCCACATTCAACAGGATTCACTTGTATCCTGCCCTTTGTGTTGCCCTCTCTGAAGCCTCTGTTCCCTACCTGTGTCCTGTCAGGGAGAGAGAGGCCATTTTTGCATCTTGGTTGCTCCCGATGCCACTTGTAGTATGTGCCACTTCAGACCTGGCCAACTGTTGGTGTACCAGTTGCCTGGTTGTCACAATATAAATTGGACACCACCCTGTAGCCAAGCATCCTGGAGCAATTGGTAATGAAGTGCTAGTTCTGCCACCAACCTACAGAGACCAAAGTTCCCCATCTATATATGTTATATATATAACAGACGTGTTTGTTTGTATGTGTTCCAAAGGCTCCCAGACTCCTGGACCAATCCGCTGAAATTTGGCACACACATACCTTGGGCTTGGGAGATCAGCACTACGAGGGTCTCAAAACCCATGGGGGGGCATACGCCCCCAAAAATTGGGATGCAATTGATCTATACAATGTGTGTGTTTCCCAGTGATGTAATTTAGCTGATGTCATAGTCCCATTGTGACATCATCTGACTAGATCAGCTGTAGCCCTCTGAGCTCAGCAGTAGTTTTCACAGTAGGTGGAAGGCAAATGGGCATGCGAGATCAGCACTGTAAGTGACCGTCGATGGAGAAGTGGAACAGGTGAGGGAAGAGAGAGACAGAGGAAGGGATGCAAGAGTGACCCACATACACCCCACGAGGTTTCCAAGAGGGAAAAGCTGGCCTACGTTAAAGAAAAGAAAAACCCGAGCAAAGCCGGGTAATCAGCTAGTAAGAGATAATGGCTAGTTATCCAAAGCAATCATCTCTTTTAGGCGTTTCCTAAGGGCTTTTTTAGAAGTTGGAAGAAAAGCAGGGTTTCAATGTCTATAGCAGTGATGGCCAACCTTGGCACTCCAGGTGTTCTTGGACTTCAAATACCAGAAGCCCATATCAGCACTCCTGCTGATCAGGGCTTCTGCGAATTGAAGTTCCAGAACACCTGGGGTGCCAAGGTTGGCCATCACTGGTCTATCACAATAATTCCCAACATGGGGCCCACATCCCAAAGGGAGACTTCAACTCCCAGAAGCCTAAATCAGTACATGGGCTGATCAGTGCTTTGGGGAATTGACTTAGGCTTCTGGGAATTGAAGTCCAAAAAACAAAGGTTGGGAAACACTGGTCTATAGCTTTGTGGCAAAAAAGTGTATATTAATCTAAGGGTATTGGTCAGATGGGGGAAATCTAGCTCAATTAGCATAAAGGGTCGTTACAAAAAAAAAACTTTCATTATTAGGATGACCATTCCATGAAGAATAAAGTAATCTGTCCCAGGCAGTGTATTTTAATTTATTTGCAGAATTTGCAAACTCTGTTCTGAATTCTTATGAGATATGACTGTGGCTTTTAGAACTGCTTTTGAGAATGAGTTGTTGTCAGCTCAGGAGAATGTGAATGATTCTACTCCAAGGTTGTCTCTCTGAGATATGCAACTGACTTTCCACCTTATTGAACTCAGTCCCTGATATAATTATTAAAGAGGAACACATACTGCTTCTCCAGATCATTCTCTGAAACGTACCTGTCTCAGATTTCTTGAGCTTCCTGCATTTGCACAGTTGACAGCCCAAAATGATTAAGGCCACCAAGAGCAGAAAAATTGACAGGGCCAACATGCCATATTTCCAGAGATCAGGAAATAGCAGTGAAAGGCTTTGAAACCAAAGTAGGCTGGGATTTGCTTGTATCATAGCTCTCTCTTTACTGGAAAGAGAAAAGATAAGGGGTTTCATGTTACATTGTAGGTTAGATGTGTGCTATGGAATGATATGATGTGGTGCGATGTTTTGGATTACAATTTCCACATCTCCTTACCATTGGTTATGCTGTTTGGTACTGCTGGGTGAGCTGACGTCCAAAACATCAGAAGAGGGTATATAACCCCCATCATGGCTTAAAGCAAACACACATACAGTGGAACCTCAGTTAACAAACATCTCGGTTAACATAAAAATCGCATAACAAAAGGAAATTCATAGAAATAGTGGCTCAGTTTATGGAATTTTTTCAGAACAGATTAATTGGTTTTCAGTGCATTCCTATGGGAACCCCATTTCGGTTAAAGTATTTTGGTTTTAAATGCATTCCTATGGGAAATTGCATTCAATGTATTCCTATGGGAAATTCGGTTAAAGTATTTTTCACTGTAAGAAACATCCTGGAGAATGCATTAATTATGTTAACTGAGGTTCCACTGTAAATAAGACTTTTGCTATCCTTGAGCAAGCTTTGCAGTATCATAGAATCTTAATTTTGTATGTGGACAAGAAATAGGAGTTCCACCAGCTAAAACCATCTATTGCATAGGCAGATGTGTAGGCACTGATCTAATAATAGCATGTCTGTGCAACCAGTATATTTAATCTTAGGTGGATTTGCTGCCTGCTTTGAAGTGAATTCCCAAGTCCCAACCTTGCAAAAGCTGTGCCTTGGCCAGAAGAGTCCAACCTTTCCCCATGTTTCCGCAAACTTTCTTTTATGATCAAATTCATTTCTCTGTCAGGTCACCATCAAACTGTGTATTACACAGAAGCAGGAATTCAGTATGTTCTGCCTGGCTGTCATAGCACAAGCTTTTTACATTTTCTGTAGCCTGCAAATCACTGTAATCACAACATTGTGTTGTTGGGTTTTTTTATTGGTTAAAGGTAAATATCGCCCTTGCTCAAAAGCCAGTCATATCTGACTCTAGGGTTCATACTCATCTCCCTTTATAGCCAAAGAGCCAGCACTATCTGCATCTGCAGACATTTCTGTGGCTATGTGGCAGGCATGACTAGACACTGGAGTGCACAGAACACTGTTTACCTTCCCACCGAAGTGGTACCTATTTATCTACTTGCAATTTCTTGCTTTTGAACTGTCATTTTAAGAGAGATAACTCCAATTACAGGAACCTTTTCTGGTGTGATAAGGTACAAAATGAATGATTTGTGTTCATAAAAGAGTTTCTTTTTAGGTTCCCACTTTTGTGTAACTGTTTGGTGCCCTTTTGTCTGTCAAATGACAGGATAAATTTTTTATCCAGCAATATTGCAAGGGCTGTCATCAGCCAATCAGAATGTCTGCAGGGAGCAAGAATTCTGAATCTGTAAAGGACCCTGGAAGCCTTCCATCCATCTTTCAGTATGGGACTAGCTGATTGCCCAGCCTTGCCGGGCAGGTATAGATTCTGTGTTGGTGGTGAGGTGGTTTTGGGGGTAATGCAAAGGTGGCAGCCTGAGAGCCGTCAGGGGTGGCATTCTCCCTGACAGATCACTGGCTGCCACCTTTGCATTTCCCCCTCAACTGTTTCGAAGGTTAACACGAATCAGTTGAGGGGGAAATGCAAAGGCATCACCCAGCGATCCATCAGGGAGAGCGCCACCCCTGACGGATCTCTGGCTGCCATCTTTGTATTACCCCCTCTGTTGTTTCGTGTCAGCTTTCGAAACAGCGGAGGGGGTAATACAAAGGCAGCAGCTAGTGATCCAGCAGGGAGAGTGCCTCCCCTGATGGATCGCTTACTGCTGCCTTTGCATTTCACCATCGACTGTTTTGAAGGTTGACACGAAACAGCAGAGGGGGTAATACAAAGGTGGCAGCCAACGATCCATCATGGGATGAGCTCTCCCTGATGAATTGCTGGCTGCCGCCTTTGCATTTCCCCCTCAACTGTTTCGAAGGTTGACATGAAACAGTTGAGGGGGAAATGCAAAGGTGGCAGTCAGCGATTCATCAGGGGAGGAGAATGGCTGAGGGCGGGAGGGGAGGCAGGGCAGAGGTAGCGCCTCGCCCGGCCGTGTCTTCAGGCAGCATGGCTGAGGGCGGGAGGGGCAGAAGGGCAGAGGCAGTGCCTACAGTGATGTCTCGGCCTCGCCCAGCTGTGTCTTCAGGCAGACCGTAGTGGGTAGTGTAGTTTTTCTTTGTTTCCGCGTTCGTGGGGCATTGGCCCCACTCTTGGTTTCTGGACCATCGATGCTGTCAAGGACATAAGGTAAGTGTTAACGGCGCATTACAGAATAGGCGGGGCGTGTGTGGGAGCGCATTCTGGGACACACACGGCTACATCCCTACTTTATAGGTACAGATTACTTTGTGCTGAACTCTTGATGACTTTCACCTGCTGTCTGCCTCCATTTTGGATCCATTCCATGTTTGCATTTGTTTCTTGATTGGGAAGGCTAGTTTCTTCTCTAGTTTTCTGGATTGTTTTTGCTGCTGCTTGGTCTGCCTGCTGCTGCCTCCTAGATTCAAAGAAGATTTTAAAAAGGCATCAAGGAATGGACTGGGAGCTTTGATTTGCCTGGAAACATGGAATGGAAATATGACTTCTATTCTAGATGCAAATATGTTGGGTCACTTTGGCCTGGCAAGCTACATATGGGTCAGGCCACAACTGAGGGTGGGTGGGGTATGTAGATGGGTCTGGAGAAGAACCATCATTCTATGGAGAGAGGGGGGGGATAAAGGCATATCTGTCTTCCATCCAAGATTATTCCTGATCATATGTTAAAGAAGGCTTTGGCAAAAGCTTCAGCAAATGAACCATCATTTTGTGGCTTTAGAGCAAGGGTAGGCAACCTACGGCCTACAGACTGGATCCGGCCTTTGGACCGAAATTGTTTGGCCCCCTCAATGGAAGCAATGTAAACAGCCATAAACAGCCGTAAAACATGTTTACGACAGTCATGGAGGCATTTTATGGTAGTGTTTACAGCAGGGGGAACACCAGTCCGGCCCCCTCAACTATCTGAGAAAGCGTGATCCAGGCCCCCCTACTTTAAAAGTTTGGCAACCCCTGCTTTAGAGCCTGTGATTCCTGAACTACATCCAGGCCACATTTCACTAGGCAACCACATAAGACAGTAAAGGAAGAAAGGAGTCCATGTAACCAGTGCTGTGCACCCTAACTGAAACTAATTATCTGCATAGGTGCTTCTCCAGTGCTAGCACTGAAATAAGGTTACTTGCCAGTCTTGTCAACTTTTGTATGTGCAATGCAGTGATGCAGTGCAAATTTTTTGCTACCCACTTGGTGGGTGTGGCTATCTGTGGCCATGGCTACCTGTGGGTGTGGCTTCAAACCTCCGCCCAAGAAAAAAAAGAAAGAAACCTACCTTTCTCTCTTGCTTCTCGGAGATGAGGGGGAGGAGTCCTAGAGCAGCGTTGCTGCTGTGAGGTGAGCGGGGCGAGTTGGTGGGCTGGTGCTTGCTGGCCTCCTCCTCCCAGCCCAGTGCCACTGGAAACACGTCCCATTTGCCTCGCCCAGGGCCGAAGGCACAAGGGCAGTGCGGAGATGAAAGCACGCCTTCGGCCCTGGGCGAGGCAAATGGGACGCGTTTCCGGCAGCGCTGGGAGGGGGAGGCCGAGAGGTGGGTGTGGCCAGCCAAGTGGGCATGGCCTGGAATTTCTACTACTGGTTCGCCAGAACCGGTGAGAACCTGCCACAGTACAACACTGGTGCAATGTATTTTTGGGTGCGCGTGAGTGTTCCACTTTTACATAAGAACATAAGAACAGCCTTGCTGGAACAGGCCACAGCCCATCCAGTCCAGCATTCTGTCTCACACAGTGGCTCACCATTTCCTTCAGGGTATTCCCAAGGAGATGCCTTCACCTGCTTAGGATTCCCTGGAAATGGCATTGAGAGATATCCTGCCTATCTCTTCAACCCCGAGGTTGTCCTTAAGTATCCATAATTATAGCCATTGATACACTTGTCCTCCATGAACTTGTCTAATCCTTTCTTAAAGCTGTCAAGACTGACAGCTGTCACCATTTCTTCTGGCAGGGAGTTCCATAGACCAGTAATCCTCTGGGTGAGAAAGTACTTTCTCTTATTTGTTTGAGAACTAGTACCCAAAAGTTTCGAGTGTCCCCTAGTTCTAGTGTTGTGCGATAGGGAAAACAGTTTTCTTCACTTCAGGCAGCAAAAAGTTTTAAGTCAGTCTTTTATCATGCACTGTGAATTTCTACAGACAGAAGATTGGGGACATATGTTAATTTTGATCCTAGTGGATGTCTCTTCTTAGAAACTGGAGGCCTATGAATACAGCAAGCAAATAAAAAAAATAACTTTCATTTTCAAGAAGATCCTGATGCTTATAAAGAGACCTGCTTCTTAGTTCTTGAATTTCATTCCAACAATTATTGGTTTGATATCTCATTTCTAACTTTTTCAAAGAAGCCAGTAGTTAGTGTTACGTGAAAGTATGGCTTAAGATTAATCAAACTTGGAGGACATCTTTTTAATACTATTTTAGGGAAGCTCACTTGTTAATTTTGCAATGCATGCTGCTAATAAATTCAGTCCATCAAGCAAAAAACAAGGATATTTAACATGGGTAGGAACTGTAGTGGCTCAAGTGGCTAAGACGCTGACTGGGAGAAGGAAGGTCAGCAGTTTTATTCCTGAGTACTTCAGGACGGAATGAGATCCCATCTTTGTCCCAGCTCCTGCCAACCTAGCAGTTTGAAAGCAAAAGATTGCAGGTAGATACATAGGGACCACTTTGGTGGGAAGGTAACAGCGTTCCGTGTGCTCCGGTGTCTAGTCATGCCTGCTACATGACCACAGAAACGTCTGTAGAAGCAGACAATGCTGGCTCTTCGGCTTTGATACAGAGATGAGCACTGAACCCTAGAGTCGGATACGACTGGCTTTCGAGCAAGTGAAACCTTTACCTAACATGGGTAAGATAAGCTGAGATGAGAAAGGAAAGCTTTAACAGAACTTATGAAGGAGAGACAGGTAAGAAAAAAGTAGCTCCATGAACCCAGCTCAAGGAAGAAAGAGATTTGTTTCAAGTCATAGAAGTCTTGACACAATTGATTTTTCTTTTGTCTTGCCTGACTACTAGTTTTCTGACCTGTGTACTGTACAATACTTTAAAACTACAAAATAGAAGCAATGAAATAATTACTAAAGACAGGACATCAGAACTAAATGATTACTAAAGACAGGACATTTAGGGTCTGCTTAATTCACATCTACAATATACCCAACCAAGGAATGTAAAAGTAGTAAAGTAACTTAACAGCTTTCATGTAGAGCTTTCATATGTAAAATATCTCTTCATCACCTGTATTTTGTACCACACTTGAAATCCCCCTTACCTAAATAAGTACAAGTGACCATAACAACCAAGTGGGGTAGGCAGGGGAAGCTGTAAAAGACAGTGTAAACAAGGGAGACATGCACAACAGTACCAGCCGAAAGGAAAATTAGTTCCAGAGACTTCATTCGCACTCTAAGAGCATGGCTAACTGATTAAATTTATGGGAAGAGGTCTTGGGTGTCCCCATCCTGAGTCTTAGTTAGAGAATTAGACTGTGATTTCCTGAGATCTGGATTGGTGTTCTCACGGAACCATGAAACTCATTGAAGATGTTAAGGGAGAAAGATAGCTACTGTACTACCTAAAGATTGTTGGAGGAAAAGAGGGATGTAAATTTAACTGATCAAATAAATCAGATACTGTACCTGAAGTAACCTGATTCCCCACAATTTACTCACACCTGATTTGGGTAATCTCAGGCAATGCACAGGATCTTCTGCTATCTTTATACGGTGAAGGGCTTGTGGAAAAATGTGCACAAGCTGTCTGTTCTGTTCTTTCTTCATTCCTTCTTCCACACCGTTTTAATTGTCTTGTATAGCACCAGCACCACCAACGAGCAGCCAAAGAGAAACAGAGGCACCTGTGAGATGCAGGCATTTGGATTTAAGTTACTCCACATTTTGAAAACTACCTAGCACCCTGCAACATGAGTTTTTGAGCTACTAGAACACTGTGAGTCTCCCACCTACCCCTAGCCTCTCTCCTACCCCCACCCCCACTCAGAGGAACCTACAACCTCCCTCCTCCTAACTTTACCTTCTCAACCATCTGCTTGGCAAAGAAGATCTTGCAGCTCTTTCGGTGAAACAGGAGTACAGAACCTCCAGAGTGGCAAGGACTGGCACAATGCACCAGAAAAACAAGTTCTGTCTTGTACAGGGGGAAAAATAGTTGGGATATAACTAATTGGGATCCATTTTGCAACGCTGGGAGAAACCCGATCTTTATCTTTCTTCCTGGAGCAAAATGTATTGAGCCCAGGAGCTTCAGAAGGCCAATCTGTGGAAGGTTTAGCTTCAGCATCTGGAAGGTTACTTGGAGCTGAGACTAAATCTAGTAATGACCTCTTCCTAGGCATGGGATATTTTCCTTCTGGTTTTATGCTGTTTGTTTGCTTGGCATGAAAACTACTAGGGCTACTGTGCACTCATTCAAGAAGCTACCAGATGTGCCTAGACAGTTGAAACCAGCACAGTTAAGTCACCAACTTCAAGGCAGAAATGAATAAACTGGGCTGCCTTTTGCTGGAGACAATAAAATGCAATTAAAGACTCCTTTGGAAATCCAGATGTGAACTGCTGAAGGGGGCAAATGAGCAACTGGCACTAAAAAAAGGACCTGGAGGAGAATTTTGGAACTGTTGTCATTGATTTTTTTCAAGATTCAATTAGTCTATATAGCTGAGTTTGTTACAGCCCACTCCCCAAAGACATTTAATGACTAATACATCATCATCATCATCATCTTCTTCTTCTTCTTCTTCTTCTTCCACATATAGAGCAAAGGTGACCCCTTCAAGTCAAAATTCCACTCTGAAGTCCCCTTGTAATTGTTTTGTCACAGTTTACTCTGGAGGAAACAAATGTAGATTTAGATGCTGTTCATGTTCTCTAGACATTTTTTGAGTCTGGACTTGTTATGATTTTTGAAACAAAGCCTGCCTAAATTTCCCACAGAGCTTAAACATAGATGTGTCATATAAAGGAGATTCAGGGTTTTCAAGCTTGTGTGTGAGTGGAAGGAGATCTGGGGGAAGATTTCTAAGGCTTTGGAAACATTTTTTACTGGGAGCTATGAGAACAGACAAGGCTGATTTCCCTGGTTTATTTTAAAAGGTAAGTTCTAGTTACTAGGTCTTAGTTGCAACTGCTGTTTCTAGAAGATAATAGAAAAGTGAGTTTTGGTGTATGAAAACCAAGACACAGGACACAGCCTCGGGCTGGGTTAACTCAGGTTTATTGCATCGTGGACAGAGGGAACATGAGGTAATGGCGGATCGATAGCTCTTTATATACAGTAGTAATACATTTGAACGTGGTTGCATGGTAGCCCATTGGCTACTGTCCGCGTGACGTCATTGCTGGTCACGCCCTTCTTGTCCAGGTGTAGGTGGTGGCGGGAAAACTTCCCGCGCTGTTGCCTTTGATGAGCTTGGACCAAGAGAGCTTGGACGCTCGCTGCTGCCAGCTGGTGGTCATTAGCTCGCGTCCTATTACAGGGTTCATATGATACCGGTGAAGGTTACATTGTTGCTATAGGCAAGGTTACATTGGTTCAGATACATTGTAATCCATGTGGAAGATAAAACCATTAGAACACAACACCCCTCCCCCCTAGGATGAGACAAAGTCTCGAGCCCACACTTAAACACACTCCCCCCCCTAGGAGACAAAGTCTCTCAGCCAAGATGGCTTATTTCGAACACGCTGGGGTCTCGATGCAGGCTGCCTTTCCCCGGGTTTGCTACCTTTTCTTTGTTCCCTGGTTTCCTGTCCTGTAATTGGAGAGGGAGACTCGTTAGTGACTTGCCGCGGCTCCGCGGCGTTGTTTGGAGGTGTGCTCTTTCTTAGGGAAGAACCGGGGGCACTGGGGGCTAACGAAAAACCCCTCTTCTCGCTTGGATGGGTGGGGGAACACTCCTGAAAACCCCCCCGGCTCGCAAAATCAAAATCAAAAGTACCTTCGGGGGCAGCGGTCGCGAACTCCTCTCCCCCTTCCCCGGCCTCTGATAGGACTGGCGTATCAAAAGGGTATGAGTCGGGGCCGCTGCTTCTGTCTTCCCCCCTTGCTTGGGACTGTCGTCCGCTGCTGTCTCCCCCTTGGGCTACACGGGTGGGGGAGAACCCTAACGCTGAATCTTGTTGCTGCGCCCCACTGACTGGCCCACTCACTCGGTGCCTCAGTTGATCTGCGTGCCTCCTCCAGAGGAGGCCGGTGTTAGTCTCGACCCGGTACGACACTGGCCCCGTTTGTTCTACAACCGTCCCTGGTACCCAGGCTGGCCCTGCGCTGGCGTAGTTCCTGCAGTGAACAGGGTCGCCGGCGGCGAAACCTTTCGAGACTGCCAACCCTATGTTTTTTCCTTTATCCTCGACTCTCGTCGGGTCTAGCCTGGACAGGATCGTGGTCAGTTTTCGCCGCATCAAGAGCTCCGCCGGCGAGTAACCTGACGCCAAGGGGGTCACCCTATACGCTAATAAGAACTGACATACTTGGTGATTTAGGTCCCCCGGGCCCATGCGCCGCAGCGCATCCTTTGTTGTACGCACCAGCCGTTCCACTTGGCCATTCGTGGCCGGGTGAAACGGCGCGGATGTGACATGCCGAATGGCGTTTGCCTCCATAAATGCCCCGAACTCCGCGGAGGTGAAACAACTAGCGTTATCGCTGACTAAAGTGTCGGGTAAACCGAACGTGGAAAAGACTCTCCTCAGTTGACTAATTGTGGTGGCGGAGGACGTGCTCTTTACTGGGATAACCTCCAGCCACTTGGAGAACGCATCCACCACCAGGAGAAACATGGTTCCCCGGAATGGGCCAGCGAAATCTACGTGCACTCTGGACCATGGCCCCCTTGCTGTGTCCCATTCCCTATGCGGGAGACGGGCCGCCTCTGGTCGGGATCCCTGGCATGCCTCACAAGTGCCGACCATGTGCTCAATGTCTGTGTCTAGCTGTGGCCACCAAAAATAACTCCGGGCCAGCGCCTTTGAACGAACGATGCCCGGGTGGCTGACGTGCAGCAGTTCAAGCACCCTCGGACGCAGGGACGTAGGGACCACCACCCGTTGGCCCCACAACAGGCACCCCCTTTCTAGGGACAACTCTAGTTTTTTCCGAAAAAATGGGTCGAATTCTGTGCCTGGGGACGATGCCGGCCACCCCTTCTGTACCCATGAACTAACTTTCTCCAGCGTCCTGTCCTTGCCTGTCGCACTGGCAATGTCGGCTGGTACTATTGGGGGTGCGTCTAAGACCTCAATTAGCAACACCTGGCGGTCTCTTTCTACTCTCGCCTTTTGGTCGTCCGACAAGGGCAAAGGAGACCTCGAAAGTGCATCAGCATGGCTGATCTCCTTTCCGGGCCGGTACTCCAACTCGTGTTGGTATGCGTTGAGAAAAATAGCCCATCGCAGCATCCTCGGGGACAGGATCTGCGGCGTGGGCTTGCTTGCCGTGAAAATCCCTAACAGGGGCTTGTGATCAGTCACGATTTTGAACGGGCGGCCATACAAAAAATCGTGAAATTTTTTGGTTCCGGCTACTATTGCTAATGCCTCCCTGTCGGTTTGTGCGTAATTGCGTTCCGCTTGGGACAGGGACCTTGAATAAAACGCTACCGGGGCCTCCCTTCCGTCATCCAACACGTGGCACAGCACCGCCCCCACCCCCACCGGGGATGCATCACAGACTAAGACCACTGGCCGTTTGGGGTCGAAATGCGTCAGGATTGCCTCGGATGTTAAGAGTTGCTTTAGTTCTTTGAACGCCCTCTCGTGCTCGTCACCCCACATCCATGTCTCCTCCTTTTTAAGTAACCGATGAAGCGGTTCGGCCACGGACGCCTTCCGTGGGAGGAATGTATGGTAAAAATTGAGGAGCCCCAGGAATGACTGTAACTCGGTTTTGGATGTGGGGCGAGGGGCCTTCTTTATGGCTGCTACTTTGGATTTAGACGGCTTAATTCCCTCGGGTGTGATCCGGAACCCTAAAAACTCGACCTCAGTTTCGAAGAAAACACATTTGTCCTTCCTCAGTCTCAGCCCCGCTTTCTCGAAAACAGTTAGTACTTTATCCAATCTCTTTGCCAGTTCGGCCTCACTCCCCCCTGTTATCAACACGTCATCAAAATAAGGCAACACCCCCTCCAGCCCCTTCAGGAGGCGTTCCACAAGCGACTGAAAAAGGCCGGGTGCCGAGTTCACGCCGAACTGTAAGCGCGACACCTGGAACGCCCCTTTGTGTGTAACTATCGTTTGTGCCGCGGCCGTGGCGGGAGTTACGGGGAGTTGCTGATAGGCTTGTGCCAAATCGAGTTTAGCGAAACACTTTCCCCCATTCAGCCTGGCCAAAAGGTGGCTGACCACCGGCACCGGGTATGCATTAGGGCGGATCGCCTTGTTAATTGTACACTTATAATCAGCGCAAATGTGCACCTCCCCGTTGGCCTTCAGAGCTGTTACAATTGGAGTTTCCCACTCCGCGGAATCAACAGGAATAAGAATCCCCTGGCCCACCAGTTTGTCCAGTTCCGCCTCTATTTTGTCCTTGAGTGCGAACGGCACCCTGCACGGTTTGAGTCTTATCGGGCGGACCTCCGGGTCTAGGTCGAAGGCTACAGGGGGTCCCTTGAACTTTCCAAGTCCTTTTTCAAAGACGGCGGGATGCGCATCGCAAACCGCTTGTATTGGGTCCGCTCCCACTGTATGCACTCCCCCTATGAACAAGCCTAAGGGCTGAAACCACTGCGTCCCTAGGAGGCTACAACTCCCCCCCTTAAGGACAACTAGGGGCAGTTCCGCAGAATGTCTCTTAAAGCTGACCCGAAACTTTCCGACCCCCAACACCGGAATGCTGTTTCCCTGTACATCTCGTAGCGTGGACCTCAACGTTTTAAGTTTGGGCCGCACGTGGGGGTCGATTTTCAAGAACTCTTTCTGGGGAATTATAGAATAGGAGGACCCCGAGTCAATTTCCATCCTAATAGGGGCCCCTTGTACTAATACCTCAACGAAGTAATGGGACTGTCCCGCGGACACGCTGAACACTGGGGCGTCGTCCTCGCTGTCGTCCGAGACGCGGCCCACGCCGTCCTTCTTCCTCGTGGTCTGGGCGCCATCTTTGGACCTCGCTGGACGGTCCGGTCGGGTCGAACGGTCTTGTGACTGCCTCCGGCCCTCCTTCCGTTTTCTGCATGCCCTGGCGATGTGCCCCCGACGGCCGCAGGTGTAACACTCGGCCTTTCTGAATGGGCACCTCGCGCGCTCATGGGCCGCTCCGCAACCATCGCAGCGGCGCCCACCTTTTCGGACCTTCTGGACCTCCTCGCCGTCGCTGCCTTCCGTAGACGACTTTGAGGCCCGTCGAGTTGCGTGCACCGACTGTCCGGACTTCCCGTGCACCGAATTTTCCGCCTTGCCGGCTCTAGGACGCCACTCACGCCACTGGTGCATCTCGTCCACTCCAGCATTCGTGGACTCCGCGGCTTCCGCGGCCTCTACGACCTCTGCCAGCGTGGGTGGCGGCTCCTTGTTCATCAAGCTGCGCTGCACCTCCTTGTCCTTCAGGCCACACAGCACGCCGTCCCTGAGGGCCATCTCTAGGTTGTCCCATCTACAGGGGCCGGCGGCTATCCTCATGGCGGTCACGAATGCCTCAACCGACTCGTCCGGCGCTTGGACTCGCCTCCAAAACGCGCTCCGAGCGGGAAACATTGCCCTCGAGGGTCGGAAGCGCTCTCGTAGCAGCTTCATGATGTCGTCTGCCTTAAATTCGCTCACCTTCTTCGGAGCGATGATGCCCACCAGCGTCCGCTTGGTTTCTAACCCAAGCATTCTGGTGAGGATGGCCCTCTTCCTCTCCTCGTCGTCTTCTTTGACTTTGAGTTCCACCAGTGCCGCCTGGAAGTCCATCTCAAACAGCTCCCAGTCTTGCGGTTTGGTGATGTTGAACCCGCTCTGTGCCCTAGCTGTTCCTTGGGGATCCATTATCCCACCTTCGTCGCCAATTTGGTGTATGAAAACCAAGACACAGGACACAGCCTCGGGCTGGGTTAACTCAGGTTTATTGCATCGTGGACAGAGGGAACATGAGGTAATGGCGGATCGATAGCTCTTTATATACAGTAGTAATACATTTGAACGTGGTTGCATGGTAGCCCATTGGCTACTGTCCGCGTGACGTCATTGCTGGTCACGCCCTTCTTGTCCAGGTGTAGGTGGTGGCGGGAAAACTTCCCGCGCTGTTGCCTTTGATGAGCTTGGACCAAGAGAGCTTGGACGCTCGCTGCTGCCAGCTGGTGGTCATTAGCTCGCGTCCTATTACAGGGTTCATATGATACCGGTGAAGGTTACATTGTTGCTATAGGCAAGGTTACATTGGTTCAGATACATTGTAATCCATGTGGAAGATAAAACCATTAGAACACAACATGAGTCAAGAGCGCTCTTTCCCATCAGACTTCTTCTTCCGTGTTTAGGGAAGACGGACCTCCATTTGAAGAGCTGTCTGCCTTCCTGGTCTGCATGTCCTCCTTTTTGGCAACATGTGAGTTTCCTTGGCCAAACAGAGATGTAAGGCCAAGTCTCCATAGTGCGTAAGCTCTATGCACTACACCAACACTAGCTATCCAGTGATATCTTTATTAAATCAATAAAATCTTGAAAATAAAATCTAAAAAATAGACTACACTTTGAGTCCTTCATCAGACTGAATTTTGCAAGTTGGGGAGGGGGGAAACCCTTCCTAAAATAATCTGGATCAACTTTGAGGCTAGGTTATTATGAGTAATGAATTTAGGAAGTTAGATCTTTAGTTATTGACCACTATGCTTTAATTGATTTATATTCAGTCTTTCCCTTAGTGTTATGTCCCAAGGTAGTTACCTAGTCACAATCTTTGCAATATGGTAAGCAGTAGTGTGCTTCTACCTAAATGACAGTAGTAATGACTACTTATGATTTTTGCGTATATTCGTTTAATTAACATTTGCACATACAATGCAAAATGTCTCCCTTTTTCCTGAAGAATATATTTTATTGGTATGTGTTCCTTGTCCTCCACATTTCTTTTTAGTGATTGCTGTCCTGTTTATTGGCAATGGAGTATTGGCCAGCCTACTTGGGTCTCTTTCTCTTTTGCTGAGTAGAAGAGCTGGAAAAGCAAGCAGCCCTCCAAGACTCCTGGATAGAAGAGGGTTTTGGCCTTGGCTTCTTTGGGCAGTCCAGTTAGAACTTTAAAAGCTGGCATTGAAGGAGGTTGAAAACTTTGGTTCCAAGTAGACTTGCTCTGTTTCATAAAATCTAAGTCTTCTGGTTGAAGCCAGAGGCTTGTCAGGTTTAGAGGCCCCATAGCACTACCAAAACCATATGTTCCATGAACAAAGACAGGTGTGTGATCCATACACAAAATAAACATATTGTGTAATACATATGGTTTTAATAAATGCAGGAGAAAGGTGATACCTTTATAGTAAAGGCTGCCCTTGCTTGAAAGCCTGTCGTATCTGACTAGGGTTCAGTGCTCATCTCTGTTTCAAAGCCGAAGAGCCAGCGCTGTCTGCTTCTGAAGACATTTCCATGGACATGTGGTAGGCATGCTTCAACACCGGAGTGCACAGAACACTGTTTACCTTCCCACCAAAGTGGCCCCTATTTATCTACTTGCAATTTCTTGTTTTCGAACTGCTAGGTTGGCAGGAGCTGGGACAGACTATGGGAGCTCATTCCGTTGTGCAGTACTCGGGTCTCGAACTGCTGACCTGCCGCCTTCCAGTCAGCATCTTAACCACTTGAGCCGCTGGGATCTCTTTAAAAATCAAACACTGCACAAGCTTTCATGATTCAAGATCTCTTCTTCAGGCATGCACCAATTTCTTGTGAATAAGGTAGGAAAATTATAAAGGAAAGTCCCAAAAGTTCATGGCGTATTGGTCAGCCAGGCTTTGTCTCTTAGATGTCTTGTGTGTGTGTGTGTGTGGGGGGGGGGGGGGGGGGACAGCAGGCTGTATCTTTTATCACTCCCATTCAAGAAACACAGGAAGCCAGGTATCTGCATATTACCTTCTCAGATGGCCTTTTTTCTTTTTAAGCTAAAGCTTCCTTTGTGGCTTGAGGAAGGGGCAATCAAACCCCTGAGCCCTCCACCAAGGAATTTGGGGACAAATTTGGTTTACCCACTAGATGCGCCAATTTTAGCCAAATCAAAGTCAATTAGGAATATTACCCAACGGTTAGAAGTTTCTTCAGTTTGTAGTGCTGCTGTGTTGATGTTAAAGTCCATGTAGAGTTCTTGATAGACTGCTTTTTTGCAGTATCCTCAGTAGTCCCATGACCACTTTAACATCAACACAGCACAAGGCTTCTGTAGGTCATTAATTCACAAGGCTTCTGTAGGTCAGGAATGACTTGGTGGCATATAACAACATGAAGGTTCATGGGAGCTGAAGTGTAAAACTTCTAAGGGTACCAGGCAGTGATGCACTGTAGCAGGTTGTCAGGTTCTGCAGAACCGGTAGTGGAAAATCCCCCAGGCCACGCCCACCTCCATAGCCCATAATGCAGGATGTTTGGCCATGCCCACAAATTTTGCCCCACCCACAGATTTGGCCGGCCCACAGAGTAGGTAGTAAAAAAAATTGCAGTGCATCACTGGTGCCAAGTAATAAAAATAATTTCATGTCAGAGATTATTTATTTATTAGTTCAATTTCTATACTGCCCACTTGGCCAGAGCCAACTCAGGGCGGTTCACAATCATAAATACTGTATTTTCTGGCATATAAGACTACTTTTTAACCCCGAAAAATCTGTGCCAAAGTCGGGGGTCGTCTTATAGGACAGGTACTTAACTGCAGCTTGTTTCCCCTTGCTTCATATATCCGGTGCATATGGTGGGGGTCGCCGCGGCAAGGGGAAGCAAGCTGTACACATCTTCCTGTACCTCGAGGAGAAGAACGTGAGCGTGGATTAGCTCTCCACCAGAACCTGTCCATTCGACTCGGAGGGCTGCGCATCTTCGGGTTGAGTGTGGGTTAATTTTTATTTGGTGTGCATTGGAAGAGAGGTAGTCTTATACGGCAAGTATATTCCAAACTCTATATTTTAACTGGAAAAGTTGGGGGTTGTCTTATACGCCCAGTCGTCTTATACGCCGGAAAATACGGTAAAAACATAGTTAAAAAACTGATTAAAACTACCCACCTCACTCTGGGTTGAAAGGATTTTTTAAAGGGGATGCCCATATGAGGCTCCTTTCATGTCCCCAAGTACAGCTCTTGGGTATCGAAACCTGACCTTCCAGTCTCTAGCTCAGCGCCTTAACCACTAAGCCACTGGAGGAGCTGCTAAGGAAGGTTAATTTAGGACATGTGCTGAAGGAAAAGCACATACCATTCTTAAACAGTGAATCTAGCATAGTTATGGAGTAAGCCAAGTGCCCGTACATTACACATACAGCCTGCCAAGTCAAACAGCACTGTTGCTGTCCTGGGTTAGACCCTCTGGAAATTACTCCTTCATTATCATTTAGAACTCCAAGGACGTGAGTAAGGAGCAACCTGTCCACCTGGTTATTCTGCACCACTAAACACAAAACACACATGCCTTCAGGATGGACATCATCCAGAGCACATGCGCACACACTGAAAATGGAAGATCCTTGCCAAGAATACAGAAGAAAGGGCAGGAATATTCATTGTCAAAGGGCAAAAAACACTACTTGGGTTTGGCTGTAGCCTTCCCTTGCTGTGGATCTCCAATTAGTACTAAAAAGAGTGTGTTTACCCTACTTTGCTCAATCTATGCCAACAGTTTTTTTTAAACATGTAGCTTGAAGAAGCATTTAACCTTTTCCCATTTATTACATGTACTGTAATAAAATAATCTGTCCACAATCCCTTCTTCTTCTTCCATATCTAGGCCAGATGTGAAACTGCCAAAATGAAGGCATTCTTTGGTGAGTTCATTCTGCAGTTCCTTTCGCCTGGCTTAGTGTGAGAAAGGTTAGCCAGCAACACAAGGTTGCCATTACCAGGATAAGCCTGACTGTGGTTCAAAAAGACCACAATCTCCGAGGAGGCTCTATGTACCCCTCCACAATCCTTTATGGTTTAGCAACATCTCTATTTAGCTCACCAACAATGAACAGTTTGGGCTCATGCCTATCAGTCACCAATCTTCAGATTAGTCAAGGCAATATGAAGCAGCAGGTCACAGTTCAAATTGGATTTTCAACATAAGATTGTTAAGATAAAAAGAACTGTGGCATCACAGCAAGAACAGAAAGGTTCACCACTCACCAGAAGCAATGTTCTGTTGAACCCAAAAGGCATCTCCAGGGAGGCTGCTTGGTAACAGGTAAGCAGTACATACTAAGAAGTCCGACTTTGGATACATTTTAGGGCTAAATTTTAGAGTATTAGGGCTGTGAGTGTCCCACATAGTCATCAGGAGGTTTTCCCTAAAACTGTACAATGGGTCAAACCATTCAGCCCTTCAACAGCATTAACAGCACCTTGTCTGGGATCTGGAAGATAGCAAAGCAACTGCATTGGCTGCTGTGCTAGAGTGGAGTCAAGGTTTACAGACTAGGCTGGGGCATTTTGATTAGCAGGGACAATGATGTCCTCTGCCAGCCCTAATTGCCAGGTGACTATTCTGTGGCTGTCATCTGGTTCCAATAAATGAGGTATAGAACCAAGGCAGTACTGCAGGATGGAATGAGATCCCGTCTTTGTCCCAGCTCCTGCCAATCTAGCAGTTTGAAAGCAAGAAATTGCAAGTAGATAAATAGGGACCACTTTGGTGGGAAGGTAACAGCATTCCATGCACTCCGGTGTCTAGTCATGCCTGCCACATGACCATGGAAATGTCTGCAGAAGCAGACAATGCTGGCTCTTCAGCTTTGAAACAGAGATGAGCACTGAACCCTAGAGTCAGATACGACTGGCTTTCGAGCAAGGGAAACCTTTACCTTTACAGCATATTGCTGTTCTATGTGTCTACATAAATGTCCATATACATAAGATACCAAACTGCAGATCGACAATACATTTTGAGAATTTCCTCAGGACCACAGTTTTGAAAACAGTTATGATGAATACCTGTGCTTTACAGCGTACCATTATACCACTACTGACTGCCCAGGATAAAAAGAGACTTCTCTGCTTCTAAAGTTCCTGTTAAATGAGCAAAGGAAGTCTGTGCCACCAGATTTAAAGGACATCCACTTATAGAGTTGTTGGCTATAAATTAAGGCCAGCATACTGTTAGAATGCTGTTGTGCACGCTGGAAACCACCCTATTCCAGCAACCGAGGCTTGTATTTGTACAAGGAAGTCTCAGTCACCTCGTTGTGAAAGAAGTGGAAAAGCGCAAGATAATATTGTACAAGCAATAAGAATGAACAGGTTTCTGCCCAAAAATCTGTAAAACATCAAATAACACCTAGCACAGCATCCATCTGTAAGGAGGCTCTACAGGTATGTCACTGGTTAACACAAGGCGTCAAACTATTCCTAATGTTAAACATGGTTAACTACAAGCAAGGAAAAATAACATACTATGGGTATTACGGTGTCATGTTACAGATATGATTGCTGAAATGTAACATAAGTAGGGATCTGTCCCATTCAAGAAATGATGGCTAATGTCTGATTTTGAATAGTCATAGGGTTCGTGAATTTTTATTATCCTTTGCTACAACAAAAACAAGTAAACAGATACAAACTCTTTGGAAACAACCTCTAGTTACAAACTAGTCTGGATGATCGAGATACACAATTTTACCTTTGACATTTTTAGCAGAAAATATTAAATCTTTTATATTTAAGGCTGGGACCCACTGTTGTAATCAAAATTAGCATTATTTCCAATTAATTTCTGTAGGTCTCCAATATAGTCCCTCTCTTGGAAAGAAGTGTAAGTTATTGCAAATTGCAAGTAGCCATGATTATTTTACAGCAGCTCATAAAAGACATATTGTATGCTGTGCTTCCTATTTCCCAAGAAAACTCATCATCATTATTATTATATGCACTTTGGCATGCCCAGGAGGCATGTTAGAACTAGTTTTGAATTTGTTTTCTAAGGAAAATGAATTTACCAAGTTATTAAATTTGAAATCATAAAATGCTATTGCCATCCTGGACTACCAGTTTGATTCTCAACAAAAGTAAAGGCAGTAGAAGTGACCCCACAGCAAGGTTGGTGTCATTCATGTAACCACTTTAAATCCAGGCTTCAGCTCTTCTAGGACCTTCAGTTCTTCATCCACTACAGAAGTCCAGAAAGTGTCATACAACCTGAAACAGAATTCCAATCAGGTTAGTACTTGGTTTTGCAAAAGTGAGCAAAGTGCATCTCATGAGCTAGACATGCTCCCTCTGTGTCTTTTTTGAAGGCTCTAGGATCCCTTCTCCCTTAAACCATCTGCAGTCTCTCTCAACACCATCTCCCCAAAACATGAAGTAGACACCCAGCTCCTTCCTGCTTTGATTGCCTCTGGTCTCCTATTGTCAGTCGATAGAAATGGGGCCTGTGTGTTTTTTGAATCAGTGACATAGATTTCTCTGTGTGCTGTTCACTGGAGGGTGTTGCATTATGGATGTCACTGGGCAGAAACTGCTTGCTAGTCATAACATTCTAAACCTCATGTTCTTGGAGAAATTAAACTTAAAGTTTGATAGACATGTGATACTGTGTAGTGATTGGCTGGACTCCTTCAGATGAGGGGCCAGAGGATGAAACTTGTTAGAGAAAATAAAAACCAGAGAGCGGGGGCAGGAAGTTTTACTGGTCTGGTGCTCCGCGTTGTGTAGTTCTAGGGGTGTGTCTGCTGAGAACGCTGCAATCCTGTAGTTTTCTAAACTAGAGGATGGGCCACTCTAGGGCTTCAAAGCTTAGTCAGGTTTCATTGTTTTTAATGTGCTTTCTGAACTAAAGATGTTTCAATTTGCCTAGAATTATTTTGCTTCCTGAAACTTTGCTATGTAACCTACTTTTGCTAAATATACATTTAAAAGATACGAAGATAACTGGAGTAGGTTATTTTATTATCCGCTTCTTTACTGACAGATGGGACTATGGTCAGTACATGTGAGAATGCTAGCTGAAATCCTGGATTGCTTAGCCACAGGGCATCAATTCAGGTGTGGTCCTACTTACTCGTAGGTCCAAGGGTCTACTTGGGAGTAATGGGTCCGTTATACCCCCTCCTCCCATTTCCCCCTATTTCTAGAAGTGTTACGCAGCCCACAAGGTATCCTGGAGATGGGAAAACTGGCCTACGTAACAGGGACATGATTCTATAATCCAAATTTGGATTCATAATTTTGCTTCTAGGAAAGTTAGTTGCATAGTTCAATGAGCTGTAGCACTCAGGGTGTTGGGAATTAAATTCTCCCTTGCTTGGAAGGAGAAGAGTCAGCTTTTTCGGCTTCAGGGAAGTTACACGGTCTCATCATGCCCAAGTTTGCTTCTTTCTGAAATTCTCAGAACAATGGTCTACAGGGCCAAATTTTTTGCTGCCTGATTTAAAATATAATATGAAATCCTGAACAGATTGTCAGTTGAATTTTATCAGCATTCCACACCACCAAAGGTATCTTACCTTACCTGCTTCACTTTGACTAATGGAAGGGCTAACCCTAATGTTTGGTTATCCAGGAGTAACAACTACAGGCTGACTTCAAATGCAACAAACGCCAGATTCACTCTCAGGAGATACTGTCAGAACTGGGCGTGCCATTGTAACTGGAATGTAGTTACGTTTTGCAACCTGTGCTACCTCTTTGAGAGCGTTTCATAACCCCACTTCTCCACCCCTGTGTCCCAAATTTCTAGCACTTCAGAAAGGAGACACTTACATCAGGTACTTCATGTGACAGTTTGGGTTTTTCACAGCTTCGCAGAGCTTGAGCACACCTTCATCCCTTATGTGGCTGTAGCTTACATCCAATTCTTCTAGACATGGTTTTCCGATGATGACTTCAGCGAGCTTGTCACAGCAAGCAGCTGTAAGATTATTTTGCCCCAGCCTAAGAGGTTAAGATATGAACAATGTCCTTGAAAAAAATCTCCTTCCAACGTATGACATACAGCACTGCACACACAAACAACCAATTTCACATTCTATCCCTAAGCCTTCTGTATACTGCTTTTAGCAATTTATAAGTTTTAGAAACACAGAATAAATGGCTGTGAAAACAATGGTCAGAATTGTATTCATGCTGACATAAAGTCTAAGTAGCTCACCATAACTAGGTCTGCTTGTCAATTGGCTGCAGTTAGCCATGACAAGTTACACAAAGATTCTGGACAATAAACTCTAGGCTCCCATATGGAACTGTTTTCTGGAAGCATATTTACATACCTGGTCAGTAACTATTTGGATTTTATTTTGTAAATTTACACAGAAACATTTAGACAAGGGTGATATTTGGAAAAGTGTAAGCTGCATCTCTGTTCAAACAGCTTCATTGTATGGCACTGAGACATTTTGGCCCATACAATCAAAGTCCTATGGACTTCAAGGACACTTCAAGGACACTTCTGTAGAATTAGTTTGTTAAGAATCGAATGATGTAGCTTCTATTGCTATATTTGTATCTACTTTTCTCCTATGATGCTTTGGAGTCTCCTTTTTATGAGGCAAAAAGCTGCTAGCATTTTTAAATAAGGATTAATTAGCAAAGAACCACTTGTGGCAGAATTTTCCTTTCACGTTAGTTTTGTGAATGTACAGCACACATATGTTCAAATGCTATATAGGGAAAAAACTACTTTTGGATATTAACCCATAAATGACATTGAGAAGCATATGCAAATGCCTTCTGTGTTACAAAATAAACAAACAATACTAGGACCACAGATGGAGCATTGAACAGGACTGTAAACTAAATAGCATTTTAAGATACTTTTTTAAAAAAGCCCTTCCAGAAATAGTAATGTAACTAAAATTCAGTAAAAGGCACATAAAGCAGATAAGAATGTATACCACACACCTGCTGAATTCCCACACAAACTTAAAATCCAGCATTTGCCATGCTATTAATCCAACTTGAAAGGTAAAAAAATATTTTCACCCTTGATTGTGAATTGCTGCTACAGTTTCAGGGTTCTTTGTATGGATCTAACTGAAGCTATTTTTAAAAAAAGCTTGGCTTCCTCAGAGTCCTAACATTAAATTTGTGTGTGAGCAGTCAGGAATAATATAGGAAACATGTTCATGGAAGAGATCTGACGCCAAGCTTTAAAACAAAGATCCTGAATGCCCCACAAAACTGCTGACAGTGGGCTGATTCTACACAAAGAAGAGTTAACTCATAATAATTGGAAGGTCCATGGTGGCAACTCACCAGAAGGACTTCAGGTTGCAGCTAGAGCTCAGTACTCCTTCACAAAGCTGAATCACCCCTTCATCACCGAGTCTATTGGAACCAAGGTGCAGCTCTTTCAAGACGCTGTTTGTGCTGATAGCAGCGCCCAGGCTTTTACAGCAAGCTCCGGTCAAGCCGCATTCTCTCAGCCTATAGTGGGAAAACAAGTTATCTCTGACAATCCCAAGAACTTTCCAATTCGAGAGCTTTTCACTCCTTCTCTAGAATCATTTTTTTGCTTTCTCTGAAACAGTCCTAAATTCAGAAAAACCAGCAATTAATTTTCAACATATCAGAGAATAAATAAACAAAACAAAAAATGCTGTAGTGCTTTATTTTGTTTATTTTTATTTTTTATTTTCTAATTTGTGTTGCTGCCCAACTCCGAAGACTCGGGGCGGCTCACAGAAAATAAACCAATTTAAAGACTAACTGTTGTATTTTAAAGACTAACTGTTTAAATTTAAAGACTAAATTGAAAAATGGTATAAGGAGTTGTGGAATACAGCGTTAAATGATAAGCTCACATGGGAATTAAACTTAAGAAAAGGGTTAATTAAAGAAAATAAATTTCAGGAGATTTGGAAATGTTTTACAGACTATACCTTGATTAATGGACAAGGACAGATGCCAGTGCCTGACCATTTAGCATTTTGGAAACGATAATAGATGAAGAGAGTAATTCTGTCTCCGTGGTATTGTATATAGCACGTGGTGAAACTGTCGTATTGATTTGTTATTTATTGATTTTAATAATTTTTGGGTTTTTTTGTTTGTAATTGTATTGTATTGTAAAATAGTTATAATGCAGTTTTGTGTATAAATGTAATAAATGTAATAAAATAAATAATAATAATAAATAAATAAATTTAACTGTTATATTTCAATGTGAGCTTTCGTGGATCAAGTCCACATCATCAAGACATGGGAGTAAGGCTTCATGGCATAGATTTCAACAGAGGCTATAGTGGAAAAAATCCTGAAAAAGGCAGTGAGACATGCTTCATTCACTGATTCCTATCTAGCCACAGATAAGGTGAAACTCGGAAAATTAGAAAATCATGCAAATGTCCATTCATTTCACTTAAAAGGTGAAACAAATATGTGATATAGACTCACTACATGCAAAGCGAGAGATGTCATGCCGTAATTTGTTACGGCATGTTACTCATATATTGTTACTCATATATTTGGGGTTTTCATAAGCTGTAAGCCATAAGCATCAATATTACAGGTGAAACTCGGAAAATTAGAATATCGTGCAAATGTTCATTCATTTCACTTAAAAGGTGAAACAAATATATGACATAGTCTCACTACATGCAAAACGAGAGATGTCATGCCATAATTTGTTATAATTGTGATGATCATGGTGTACAGCGTGCATGATGTTATGTGATGATTATGGGGTGCATGAGATTGGGGGGTTGGGGTTTTCATAAGATGTAAGCCATAAGCATCAATATTATAACAAAGTAAGGCTTGAACTATCTCGCTTTGCATGCAATGAGTCTATCTCATATATTTGTTTCACCTTTTAAGTTGCATTACTGAACTGAATGAACATTTGCACGATATTCTAATTGTCCAAGTTTCACCTGTATATCAACTGTGTTTTCCTTCACTCATCCCCAAAGTATGAACTGCAACAAGATTTTGAGAGAGTCTTCAACTGTGAATGACCTTCTTTCTAAGGCAGCGTTTCCCAACCTTTGCTTTTGGACTTCAATTCCCAGAAGCCTAAGTCAATTCCCCAAAGCACTGATCACCCAATGTACTGACTTAGGCTTCTGGGAATTGAAGTTCCCCTGTGGGGCGTGGACCCCACCACTGGTCAAAGGGGTAAGGAAAGTATTTAGGATTCTAGCTTCCCCTGGCCCCATGGTACATGGCCAATGGGGAAAGCACTGTGGAAGTTAATAGTCCAAAACATCTTTCCATATGTTAGTTGGTAAGGTAAAGGTCACCCTTGCTCGAAAACCAGTCATTTCTGACTCTAGGGTTCAGTGCACATCTCTGTTTACAGCCAAAGAGCCAGTGCTGTATACATCTGCAGACGTTTCCATAGACATGTGGCAGGCATGCCTTGACACCCAAGTACATGGAACGCTGTTTACCTTCCCACCAAAGTGGTACCTATTTATCTACTTGCAATTTCTTAATTTTGAACTGCTAGGTTGGCAGGAGCTGGGACAAAGATGGGAGTTCATTCTATTGTGGAGTACTCGGGTCTCGAACAGCTGACCTGCCAACCTTCCAGTCATGAAGTTCAGCATCTTAACCACTTGAGCCACTGCAATCCCTTGTTAGCTGGTACATAAATAAGAATAATATAAATGCACAAGAAGCATGAACCCTGTCAGGGTCTTGTTCTATGATTGGAAAAAGTCCTTTGTTTACAATTTAATTTGTTGGCAAAAAGTTGAGCTCAGAAGCTAGGTGGAGAGATCATGGGGGGAAAGCTAAGCTAAACCCCTGGTTGTGCATCTCTGGTTATAGACTTACAGTATTCTGTTCAGTAGCATTGCTAGTTGCATTTAGCAACCAACCTCTAAGAAAATCTCAGAGAAAAATGCCATCAAATACTTACCACAGGGAGTGAAGCTTTGTTTTTGGATTTGAAAGTCCTTGACATAAGAATTCCATCCCCTCGTCTTTTAGATTATTTCCAACCAGGTTCAATTCCTGGAGCGTCTCTTTGGTACCAATGACGTTAGAGAGTTCCTTGCAGCCAGGTGCTGAGATGTCACATTCCCATAACCTGAAATAACAGTCAAAAGCTCTATCTTTGGCATGACTATAAAGTCAGAACAACCTTACTGATCCAGTAACCTGTGGTATAGTTCTTTAGTTCGCATCTAGTTGACATTCCAGAGATTTTCAAACCAATGAATTTACAACCTCATGTTAGCCCAATGACCACCAAGTGATCTGCGCCTGAAAGGTTTGATGCATAAGTGATGAATAAATGCATAGTATTTGGCTTTGCGACCCATATTCATATAAACCTGTCTATCACCCCATGAAATGCAATTTTACAGAAAAAGTAAGAATTATTTGTCAAGTCCATATATGAGGTTTCCCCCATAAATCTTATCTTACACACAAGGCCTGGAAAACAGATGCAATCATCACCAATAATTTTCACTTGCATAAGAAGAATGCATTTTCCTCAGGGCAGAGGAAAGAAATACAGGTTTGGGGAAACAAGGGTTGTAAATCAGAATTCATACATGATGCCATTAAAACTTTCAGAATCTGGTAAAGGTCACCCTTGCTTGAAAGCCAGTCGTATCCGACTCTAGGGTTCAGTGCTCATCTCTGTTTATAGTCAAAGAGCCAGTGTTGTCTGCATCTGCAGACATTTCCATGGTCATGTGGCAGGCCTTCCCACCTTCCCACCGAAATGGTATCTATTTATCTACTTGCAATTTCTTGCCTTTGAACTGCTAGGTTGGCAGGAGCTGGGACAGAGTCGCTCACTCTGTCATGCAGCACTTGGGTCTCAATCTGCTGACCTTCCAGTCAAGTTTAGCGTCTTACCCACTAAGCCACCATAGTCCCTTCAGAATCACACACACAGTTGAATAAATTTGGCTTCTGGGCTATTTGTTCCTTGCCTATAAGTTCAGATTCCAGCAGAGTGACCATTCCCCTGTATACTGTACCCTCGACCTAGGTCTGTGATGGCAAACCTTGGCACTCCAGATGTTTTTGGACTTCAATTCCCAGAAGCCCCCGTGAATTCACATGAAGGTGTTTACTGTGATTCATCCAGCCCGCGCTGCCCTCATTGCTCCTGGAAGCAGAAGTGACGAGGGTGGCGTGGGCCAGATGAATCACAGTTAATCTCTTCGTGTGGATTCACGTGGGCTTGGGCTTCTAGGAATTGAAGTTCAAGAATATCTGGAGTACCAATGTTTGCCATCACGGACCTTGGATTTTTGGGGTTTATGCTGTGGATATCTGACATTAGTAAAAACATTCCTTTACAACAGCCTGCATTCGACCAACTCCTACTCCTGACGATGTGCTTACGAGAGCTTCTGTACTTTGCAGTTGGGATTCAGCACCCCTTGGCAGAGGATAGCCACGCCTGCATCACCAATCTTGTTCTCGCCTATGTGGAATTCTGTCACAGAGGATTTTGTACTGAGAACAGTGCTGAGGTCCTGACAGCTCTCGGCTGTGACATCGCAGTTCTCAAACCTGCAGAACAAGAGAAACCAAGTACTATGTTGAGCATCATTTTGCCAAATGGCTGACCATCAAGTAAATTTTGAATCACTCGGCATTTCTGTCTCTCTAGCTACCACTCTGTAGCTACAGAAGCACTGCTGTATCCACTTCACCAAGGCAATAGTATTATAGGCCTGTGGGATCTTCCCACTTACTTCTAAAGATTCCCTTGGATAGGACTCAGAAGCCGTCACCAGTGATAAGGCACCAAAAAAGCCATTTTTAAAAAAATTATGACATGGGTAAATTTTCAGACAAAAACAAACTTCACAACTGATCTATTTTCATAAGAGGTCTGCACTCATTCTTCTGTGAAATCTTAATAGTATTTTACATATACTGCCATACATGCATGTGAAAAGTAACATGGGCTGCCTGAACATCTGACTGAAGGACCATATTGACAGAAGGTGAAGGACATAGCCATTATTCCTCTGTATTTAAAAGGTTTACTTGTTATTTTTTTATCTGCAAAGCAGCTATCTCATTAAGCAGAATTCACTGTCTCAGAGAGGGGCAGGTCTTGTTATAGAAGCAGCTATACTGCTCCCAGTAATGTAACAGCAAAAGCATCCACAATATGAGCCTCTTCTATTTTTATCACTCTATAGCAAACCTCTGAAGCCATTTCCCACTTGTCCAAGGCTTTTCCAGTGCTCCGTTTCACCCCAAAGTGCATCCCCAGCCACTCCCAGCACAGAGTTCACTCCGGAGTGGCTGGGGATGCACTTCGGGGTGAAACGGAGCCCAAGAAAAGTTCTCTATAGACTTCTATTTTCATAGCTCTATAGTGAAGAGCCCCCTCCGAAGCCATTTCCCCCTTCCTCCAAGGCTTTTCCTTGGCTCTGCTTCACCCCTGCTTCACCTCTGGAGTGGCTGGGGATGCACTTTGGGGTGAAATGGAGCCCAGGAAAAGCATTTGATGAAGGGGGAAATGGAGCCAGCCCCCTCTGAAGCCTCTTCTAGGAAGAGGAGGGGGTGGCCGAGGTGGGCAGGTGGGCGGGGCCAGCCATTTTTACTACCGGTACGCACGTACTGGTGCGAACCTGCTAATGTCCACCACTGATTATAACAGAATAAATGGAACCAGCAGAGGTTATCTTAGAGTGACTCTCTTTCTAAACAAGTCATATAATAAAGCACTGTTTCCCAATCTATGGTTTTTAGGCTTCAATTCCCAGAAGCCTAAGTCAAATCCCCAAAGGACTGATCAGACAATGTACTGACTTAGGATTCTGGGAATTGAAGTCCACCAGTACTCCGTGGAGTACAGTTTGGGTAACGCTGTAATAAAGTAAATGTGATATACTTCTGGTCCAGGAAACATGTTGGGGGACAGCAAGTTACAGGCAGGCTCTGTCTGATTTGAGCCTTAGAAATAACAAAGCAACTTCTTTCTACGGATCATGAGCTTCAATTTGGTGAATGTTATGAGATGCACAGCATTGTGCTTTTGAACTACATTCCAGAATTCCCCAGAGAGCAGTCCAAAAACACAAATCTGCGTGATTCTAAAGAACACTGATATAGGCCAAGGCTAAGTCAATACCATGCTAAAGTATTTTAGAGACATGAATTGCCTCTTGAAAGTTATGGGGGCTCATCATATCACCAGGAACTTTGTAGATTGTTACCACATTTGATAAAATCCCACTCTTTGATAGACTGAAACTGTTACTTCACAATACACACACCCCTATACTCCTCTAAGGCCAGGAATCAGTTCACACATTAGCCACAGCTTCAGCCCCAATCAGAATGCAGACGTCACTAATATTATCCACATTGCAGCTCCACTGCAAATTGCAGAGATCTAATCCTGACCTCTCCTTGTGAGAGAGAAAAAACCTCAATGACCAGCAAGCATGTAGAACATCAGATGTCATCCCACAGGAATTGACAGATGCCACAAGCAAGGAGGAGCTATAACTTACTGTATTGACTGCACGTTGCATTTGTCATCTAGCATGGCATGGCACAGTTGTCTCACTGCTGCATCTCCTATGCTGTTGTTGCTCAAGTTGAGTTCCTTCAGGGAAGTCTTAGTGCGCAGTACAGAGCAGAAATCCTCAATGTTTTCAGTAGAAACTTCGCAATACTGCAGCCTACAACAAAAAGGTAGAGAAAGTTCCCAGGTTGAAATTCTTGCTACCTCAGGCTCTACTGCATTCTGATGCATGCTTCCTCCTTTCCTCTGAACACATATTTAAACTAACCTTCCTCAAGCTAGTGCTCTCAAAGTGGGCTGACCTACGGTCCACTCCATATCATAGCCAGAGCTAGTAACTGCCATCCACCATCAGAAGAATGACTGGACTTGTAATTCAGCTTGAGAAATACTAATATTTTTAAAATTATGTTTAGCTTTATATCCACTCAAGATCTGCTACGTATATTCAGCATTCTCAGGTGACCTAAGAACATACACTTAGGGTACTATTGCAGTAGCACCACCACCACCACCCATAAAGAAGAACTGTACATGTTTGAGTTATTGGATTACTGGATAACAAACATGTAAAATCATGTAAAAGTGTTGTTGTTGTTTTGTTCATTGTCAATCACTTCCATTTATCTGCATTCAGAAGGTCTACTTCCATCCTGAGCTTCGACAGATATTTTAAAAAAGAAATCATTTCCAATTACCCAAATATGGTATTTTTGACCAAGGCATAATTGCTAACTAATCTACTGTATACTTACTGAAGATTTTCCAGTTGGCAGTTTGGATCCAGAAGTCCTTGACACAATACCTTCACTCCTGATGGGCCCAAAGTGTTGTCTCTCAGGTGTAGTTCTCTCAAAGATGGTTTGCCACAAAGCACAGAACGGAGATTCTCACAGCAGGCTTCTGTGAGGCTGCAGTTCTGCAGGCTGGAACAAACATACAGAATAAAGTCAGCCTTTGACAAACTCACTATTTTCATTCTGGGATTATACCCTATATTTACAAGGGTATGGAGTATCCAGAATACAGTGGTAACTCAGTTTACGGATGCTAATTACTAATTACTTACATAGCCAGCGTTATCCTGGCTAATACAATTTTGAGATTGTTAAGAGTTCAAGCATTGTGGTGTAATGTACTTCTGTAGATATATATTTTTGTCCCCCTTTACACAATTATGTCAATTTGCAGCCCTGGACTATAAAATGTATTTAAATGCTAAAAATGTATAAATATATCTAGTCAATTAGGAGGCATGGGAGGGGAATGCTAAATAATGCACACCTGGTTTCCTATCAGCAGGATTTATAAGGGGAGTAATATTTTGAGTCAGCAACGTCCACAGCCCAAAATGAATAAACGAAAAGAGGTTAGGATGCAACATGAAAACAAGATAACCTTTGAAAACTAAATGTTATATATCCAGGTGGGTTTCTCTTTTATACTTAGCTCAGTAGCAATATTCCAGTTCAGAATTAATTTTTTATATATACTGTATGTATTTTCAGATATTGGAAAGTTAGCAAGTCAAGTTGTCTGATGAAGGGAAATTCTCCCGAAAGAGTCTGCATACCGGTTGACTTTCACAATGTATTGGACTTGTTGTATTGCTCTACTGGAAGATTCTGAATATATTAACTACAAGATTAATACAATATACTACTTAGGAATAAAACATTATATTATATTACCTATTACTACATATTCAAGCCTCAAACGGATTTCCTATCATAGAAAAACCAGCCATGAGTTGAGTCAATTTCAGAGGAAAGTGTCATTCAAAACAATTCTATTTCATTTACCGTAGCTTAAACTATGGTGGATTGAAGGAAGATTTACCATAATGTCTGAAGCTTACAACTTGGATTCAGCAGTCCTTTGCAAAGCAACTTCACACCAGAGTCTCCCAGGTCATTGTTGTTCAGCTTGAGTTCAGCCAGATTTTGGCTTGTACTCAGCACAGTGGAGATATCTTTACAATTGCTAGTAGACAGATTACAGTCATCCAACCTAAAATCAAGAGAATAAAACAGCCAGATGTAAGCTTAGATAAACCAAAAGAATAAAACACACCTCTCTTCCTACACTGTTCTCCCCAGCTATTGTTTTCCTTTTACCGGTGGTTGTTCTCTTGCTTCTCTTAAGAAGTGCAATGGACATTTTAAGACAATCCTGGAATAAAATACTAAATGCACATGTGCGTATCTGTGCATGCATGTATTAAGGCACATTTGATTGATGATAACCCGAACAGGATTTTTCAAGTAAGCGAGATATTTAACGAGTGCCCCCAGTGAGGTTCCATGACCAAGCAGGGATTCAAACCCAGATCTCCTAAACCCTAGTCCAGTGATGGTGAACCTTTTAGAGACTGAGTGCCCAAACAGAGGGGTGAGGTGAACTTTGTGCTGGGGTGGGGTAGGAGAAAGCGCTCCCATTGGGCTGCTGGACAGAGGGGTGGGGTGAACTCTGTGCTGGGGGAGGGAGGAAGCACTCCCATTGGACTGCTGGGCAGAAGGATGGGGTGAACTCTGTGCTGGAGGGAGGAAGCACTCCCATTGGGTTGCTGGGCAGAGGGGCGTCGTGAACTCTGTGCTGGGGTGACAGCGTGCGTGCCAACAGAGAGGGGGTCTGAGTGCCCCTTCTGCCACATGTGCCATAGGTTCGCCACCACTGCCCTAGTCCATCATCCTACCCACTACACCACTGGCTCTCAAGTTACACATACAAAATAACTGTTCGTGGTGGGCCACTTCCCAAAGCCAAGACCGTGTTAGCTGAGGCATTGCCTTTGAAGCAGAACCTGCCGATAGATAAGGAAATTCCGATTCCCAACGCTGGCCAGCCTACACTGGCCGAAAGGCTGATAAGCTACTCAGCCGTCCCTGAGGAAGTGGACTTGTTGCACAAAAGCTCACCTTAAAATATAGCAGTTGGCTTTCAAGTGCCAAAACGTTTTGTCTTCTTTGATTTGTTTCTACTTTTGTTTTGTTTCTTGCTTAATAAGCCAGATATGCTCTCACATGTGCCTCAGAGGCCAAGGCAGATTTACAAAACTTTGTACTTGAGGTGCATCAAATATGTGTGACAGTGGGACAGTAATGGTTTATTCTTTTAAACCTCTTCAGGAAAGAGGAAATAAATTGGGGGGGGGGGGAATCCACATGTGACTATAAAGCTTTGAAATGAAAAGCATATCAAGGTGTTACAAGCCAACTCTGCATTTATTCTCTCCTCATCCCCAACTCCCCAACACAGAAACCAGCTGCAGTTGTATCCAAACAGATCTCTTGTAGATGTTAGACTTTCACCCATTACAATAGTAAGACACAGATGGAGTTAACTGGGATTTTACTGACCTGATGGTTTTATACTGATTAAGGGATGGAACAAGTTCTTTCCATTTTGATTCACTGAGTTCTGTACACTCGATATCAAGATCCATTTTTAAGACAAGAGCTGGAGAAAGAAGAAGGGTGAGAGATTTATTTTCTTACAATATGTAAAGGAGCCTGTTGTTCCCATAAAAATCACTGGCATTTTCCACCCTTCCCGCCCTCTCTCTCGCATTTACAGGCTTTCAAGCTACAAGGCAGTTTCCTAACAAGTGCCATGTTACTGAAAAAACCCTTTGGTGGATACCTTGAACCTAACTCTTTTGAACAACATATTGAAAATCTCCTGTGAACTTTTATCCAGATGCCATTAACAAGCTAGTTTGGTATCATTTATCTAAATGCCATTAACAAGCTAGGAGCCTTGGTGGTGCAGTAGGTAAACTGGTGTACTGCAACCAAAAGGTTGGAAGTTCGATTCTGACCATAGCTCAAGGTTGCCTCAGCTTTCCATCCTTCCGAGGTCAGTAAAATGAGTACCTAGCACATTGGGAGCAAAATGCTAATTAACTTGTGAACCGCCCAGAGAGTGCACTGAGTGCTATGGGGCGGTATATAAGTTACACTCTGTATCAGAGTGTGACCAGAGGAAGGGGGGGGGGGCTTGCACAAGCTTTTTGAAACAAAAGGGACTGCAGTGTTCACAAATAGTTAGAACAAAACCTTCTGTCACACAACATTTCTATAGGACGTTTGTGAATCATGAAATGCTTCTCTGTATCTCCAGCCTAATGGCTTTAGTACATTTGGTAAAGGGGATCTTCTGAATTGACTGTGAAGTACTGTGAAATGTAACCTGTAGCCTTTGACCTAACTTTAAAAAACCACAGAGTACAAACTCTGGTATTGCCCAGAACCAACTTCAACTCCAGACATTGAAGGCCTCAACCCCCAACAGAATGCAATCCATGATTTTTTTAAAAAGGCTCCCCAACTTTGGGCAACATTTAATGGGACTTGCACCGCATCTAATTCTAGAAGAAGAACAAGTCCCAGAGCAGGCTGGACATAAATGCTTAGCAACGCTGGCCCAACATCACATAATGCTTATTCTGAAAGAGTCTGGACAACACTTGTGTCTGCCTGCATGTGTGCATGCTGACGGGACATCTAGGAATAAGGTTTGGAGGATGCTACACAGTATTAGGATAGCTAGAAATTTTACTTTGCAATCATTCAGGCCAAATATGCTGCCTCACTCAGCAGAAAATATGTGCTGTCTTGTTTACAAGACTATACAGATCCTGTCTGCTGTTGAAATGTTACTTACCCTTCCACCCTCTCATTTCTTATCTCCATTAAAAAAAAGGAATTCCTGGCCAAAGATAACTCTCTGCATTCCTGCATCTGCCTCTCTCAGACTGGAACCTCCTCATTAGTTGCCAGTTGTCTATGCTGGTTGGGGGAAATGTGGAGGACCCCTGCTTAAGAAAAGTTCCTCTATGACCGTGATGGCAAAACTTGGCACTCCAAATATTCTTGGACTTCAATTCCCAGAAGCCCAAGTACCCTGTGAATCCACACAAATGGGTTTACTGCGATTCATCCGGCCCTGTGCTGCGCATTTTACTTCCGGGAGCAACGATGGCAGCGCGGGGCCGGATGAATCGCAGTAAACCCATTCGCGTGGATTCACAGGGTGCTTGGGCTTCTGGAAATTGAAGTACAAGAACATCTGGAGTGCCAAGGTTTGCCATCACAGCTCTATATCAATGATGGATAACCTTGGCACTCCATGTATTCTTGGTCTTCAATTACCAGAAGTCCAAGTCAGCACTTAGATAGATTAGATAGATAAATCTTTATTGTCATTGTCCTGCACAGAACAAAATTGAAAAACCACTTATTGACCCAACAAAACCTAAACAAAAAACAACTATACAAAATTATCAACATACTCCCACCCCACATATACACATTTAACCCCTAAAAGCTCTAAAACTCTAAGACTCAAAAACTCTAAAAACTCAACACTTCTGCTGATCAGGGCTTCTGGGAATTGAAGTTTGAGAACAGCTGGAGTGCCAAGGTTCGCCATCACTGCTCTATACCAAGGGTCAGCAAACTTGGCTCTCCAGGTGCTCTTGGACTTCAATTACCAGAAGCCCAAGTCAGTACACCTGCTGATCAGAGCTCCATCATGGACGTTAAGCCCAGGCTCCGTCATAGATGTTTATTGTATTTGCTTCACACTGTAAGCCACCCTGAATGGTGCTTGCACCAATAGGGTGGGGTATAAATAAAATAATAAAATAATAAATAATAATAAATAACTGAAGTCCAAGAACTTCTGGAGAGCCAAGTTTGAGGAACCCTGATCTATATCATTCAGCACCTCACAGGTTAAAGAAACTGTGCCACTTTCTATTCCTCCTCTATGTAATCAAACACCAAATCACTTGTGATGCAGAAGATACATACAGTAAATGGATTCAATCAATTTCAAACTGAAGCCAGAGTACACAGAAAGAGACACCTTGAAGATTGTGGTATTTTTGAACCACAATCGGGTGTAACCTGGTAATAGCAACCTTGTGTTGCTGGCTAATCTTTCTTACACTGAGTCAGGCAAAAGGAACTGCAGAATGAACTCACCAAAAGGTGCCTTCATTTTGGCAATTTCATGTCTGGCCTAGACATGGAAGAAGAATAGAAGTGCAGGTGGCTGACTGAGCAGAACAGGAATGCTGAGGAAGAGTTTACCCCTTCCCTTAATTCCCTGGATTAAAAATTACTCAGAGACTCCTGACCACCAAAGTGTCTATTAGCAGTCTATATTGGTCTGGCATGCTATACACAGCTTTGGGAGGACAAAAAACTTAAGACTGTGCGTAGACTCTTAAGAACAGGAGGACAGCTTAACAACCCAGGACCTGTTTTAAATTTTTAGATGTCACAAGATGCTATTAACAAATCAAGAGCTTGGGATAATTAGTTTTTTTGGGGGGCTCCAATTCTCAGAATCCCCCATTCAGTATGGCTACTGAGAACAAAATGCTAATTAACGTGTGAATTGACCAGAGACTGCACTAAGCACTATGGGGTGGTATATAAGTATAATTCTGTGGTTCCCAACCCCCCCTTTTTTTTTTGGCCATGCCCCACCTAAGCATCTCTAAAATTCTGAGCCCCCTCCCCTCCCCATGATATATAATTCTTATTATTCAAAAAGTGAACGTGGAAGAGGCCTAAAAGATAATTCACTGTTACTAATTCATTCTCGAATTTCCCTCCCCCACCTTAAAAATAAAATTGCCTCCCACGTTGTGAACCACGCGACAGCTACTCTCCAAAGACCATGTTTCCTTGTCAAAACCATGGCAGCAGATTTTCAGTAATGGGAGAGCTCTAGGGAAAAGACACCCCTGTTCAAGTGGTTTCAAATTCACATTCCTGTCTGAAAGCCAACACAACCCGGACTCAGTAAGCACCAAGTTGTGCACTGAGATCTACAGCTTTCACTTTTTTCTAGATAAAAATCAGCAGAACATAGCTACGCTCCAAATACTACATATAATTTTAAGAAAACAAATTGTCGCCTGACTGTGTGATGGTGAGAAGGATGATCTTTATCCTAGGAATGGTCTTGGGCGGGGTGGGGTGGGGGCGCCAAAAGCACCTATTGAGAAACTCCTCTGGACTTTTATCCAGATGCCATTAAAGTGGCTAAGACGCTGACTGGGAGGCAGAAGGTGAGCAGTTCGATTCCTGAGTACTGCAGGACACAATGAGCTCCCGTCTTTGCCCCAGCTCCTGCCAACCTAGCAGCTTGAAAGCAAGAAATCGCTAGTAGATAAATAGGGACCACTTCGGTGGGAAAGAAACAGCTTTCCGTGCGCTCCGGTGTCTAGTCATGCCTGCCACATGACCACAGAAACGTCTGCAGAAGCAGACAGCACTGAAGGAAATCGCCTGGTAGGAAACTTTTCCATCCTGCCACAAGCGGGTGGGTGGGAACGCACCCACACCCAAGGCTTGCTGCGCTGCTCGAGTTCAAGCCCTGCTCCCGGTCCTGAAGCAGGAGAACCTGCCCGCCCGCCTGCCCTCGCCCAGTTCTCCCCAGCCTCTGGCATGTCATTTCTCAATGGAAACGTGACTCATTGGGGCCATCCTTTGACTCAGTATTTGGCGCATCCTCTGAGTCCATGAAACCATCCTCCTTCAAGACGATGGAAAGTGACGCTTTCCCTTCCCATCACTGCCCGGGCAAACAGCCGGCGGGGGTTTCCCTAGCTGAAACCCGACAGTCAGAATTCGTTCATAAGGTCGCAGATCAAAACACAAAAGCGCAAATTTATTGACCTGATCACAAATTCCCGCTTGGGAGATGATGGGTCCCCCTCCCTTCCTGCCGCCATGGGGTTTTTAAGGGCTTTTTAATTAGTTTGATGTTGCTTTTAATTGTTATTAGCCACCCACTCTTTGCCGAGTTGGGCGGCAATAGAAATGTGAAGAATAAATAAACATCGGGGAAAAAATTTTTCTTTCCTTCCTGATATCGTCTCCTTAAAACCGCCCTAGCTCACTCTGTTTGGGACACGATGGTGGATGGATGCTGCCCTCTCTAAGACGGAATTCCTCAAAGTGCTGCTTCTGGACCACCCCGAACAAATCAACGTGGCCGAGGAGCCTCTGCACACGCTTTAACAGGTCCCTAGCGAGACCGCGATCGAGTCCGCCTGCCGTCTCGATCGCCGACTCGCCCCCAGATTGTATTAATGGCTGACACAGAAAGATCGACCTTACCGAGTCTCGACACTTGCGACGGAACACCGCGAAGCGAACGTTCGAACGCTGGCTTTGCTGAACGGAGCTGTCAGTCGGACTGTGGCTGGCGGCGACAGTCAGACGACGACTTGTACAGAAAAAGACACACCTTTCCCAACCCCTTCCTCCTGGTCCCTCGCGCCTGATTGGGAGAGAGCAAGCCACGCCCCATACATAGCCACGCCCCCTCTAAGGCGAGGCAATACAAGCACTGTTAAGAGTCCTGGTGGCGCATACAGTGGTGAGACTGTAGTACTGCAGCCAAAAATCATTGTGAGTTCGATTCTGACGGGACACAAACAGTGGTGGGCTTCCAAAAATTTTACTACCACACTGTGTGTGTGGTATGGTGGGTGTGGCCAGGGGGAAAGCCCTGCATTGCACAGGTATTAGGAGTATTTTATTTCAAAACTTGGATGGGCAGGGGCAGCCAGAATTTCTGCTACCGGTTCTGGCGAACTGGTGTGAACCTGCTGATGCCCACCACTGGACACAAAGGTGATTCAGAGAATAAGTTCACATTGAAATACATGTCACGAAAGCTCACATTGAAATATAACAGTTAGTCTGATATGCCTGAAATACAGACTAACATGGCTACTATTAAAAAAAAATCAAGGTTGACTCAGCCTCCTATCCTTCAGAGGTCGGTAAAATACCCAGCGTGTGGGGGGCAAAAAATGCTAATTAACTTGTGAACCATCTAGGACTGTGATGGCGAACCTTGGAACTCCAGATGTTCTTGGACTTCAATTCCCATAAGCCCAAGCACCCTGTGAATCCACACGAATGAATTTACTGCGATTCATCCGGCCCACACTGCCCTCGTTGCTCCCAGAAGCAGAAGTAAAACGCGCCCGTACGGTTAAGACTCTTCCGAGTTAACTCTTCCTCCGTATCGGCGCATTTTACTTCCGCTTCCGAGAGCGACAAGGGCAGTGTGGGCCGGATGAATCGCAGTAAACCCATTCGTGTGGATTCACAGGGTGCTTGGGCTTCTGGGAATTGAAGTTCAAGAACATCTGGAGTGTCAAGGTCCACCATTACAGGCCTAGAGAGTACACTAAGCGCTATGTGGTGGTATAGAAGTGCTATTGCTATTACTTGCGGGAGGATCTGGCAGTGTTTTTGTCCTTCTCTGACTAAACTGGGGCTTTGCTCCCATCCCAATTGTCTGCCAATGGTTCCTGGAGTTTGCTGTGAACATCGATGAGCTGCCGGTTTTTAAAGGAATTTATAGATGTTTCATACACACCTGTCTCTCTCCTTCTATGAGATGGACTGACTCAATATTAAGAAAACGTCCGCCTTTAAACTGAAAGATCTGAGCAGGACCTCTTGGAGCTGACTTGTTTCATAGTCTCATTCTTAATCGGAAGTGACTTTCGGGTATATAGCAACTCTCCTCTGTCTGGATTATAACATGCATTGTTAATAACATGAGCGGCAGCTGTTCAACTGGCACAGCTTTCCTCAACACCATCTCTATACCAGCAGCAACTTGCTGGGGGAGGGGGGGAAGCTAGCAAAATTAAATTTGAACACACAGTCATCAAAATTAGCATAGGAAGGGTGCAGAATAATTTAAAAGGGGTGTCCAAATAGATCTTAGTTTATCTCAAGAAATTGGTTCTAGACAGCAGGTAATTTCACACTTTTCATCAGATGTAACTTTATAAAGTAGTGACAACCAACTGTATCTTCAAATATATAGAGACTAACATAGTTTGCCCGGCCTTGCCAGGCATTTTTTATGTGTGTTTTTTGGTTAGGGGTGGTTTGGGTGGTGGTGTTTTGAATTTGTGGTTTTTGAATTTATTTTATTTATTTCTTGTTTTGATTTTTAAATTATTTTTTGACTGTTTTTTACTCTTCCGGCCTCTAGGTGTGGCTGTATTTAAGAGTACTGCAATTTCTTTTCTTTGTTCAGTTCGGTCATGGAGGCATGGAGGGAGGGGGTGAGTGCTCTTGATTGTTTAATCTGTTTTCATTTTGTTTTGATTTTGGGGTGTTGGGCTGGGGGGGGGGGGTTAATTAGAGAGTTTCTACTTAAATCCCCCAAAGTGTTTCTGCTTGTTCTTTTGTTTTTATTTTGGGTTTGCGATGTATTTAATTGTTTTGATTATTTCTGGTTATTTATTTTTCTGATTTCTTCCGTATTTATTTGTTTAATTTGTGATATTATTGTTTGTTGAGTTAGGTTTTTTGTGTTGTAGATAGGTGTTTTTAGTGAGTTTTTATTGTTTTTTGGTAGCCTTTGGTATTTTGGGTGTTTTTTGTTGAGTTTGTGGTTTATTGTTGTTGTTTATTGGTTTTATTTTAATTGTTTGTTTGTTTATTTGTGTTTTATTATTTTTGATGCTTGGCATTTTGGTTAACTGTTTAGTTTTGGTTGTGGTTGTGTTTTGTGGGGTGAAGAATGGCCTGTCTGTCGTTTCCTCTTTTCCCCATTGCTGTTTTGAAATTAGGTTTTGATGCAGTGATCGGGCAAAGGAAGAGCCAGAAGTCAGCTCACTCTTCATCCGGTAAGTTTCGTTAGGTTGGTCGGGTGAAAAGGGGGCAGAGAAGAGCTATCTTCTTCATGATGGTTCTCTCCTCTTGGCCTCCTTTTTCCCTGGCTTACCTAACGGGAGATCGGCAGGCAACGATCCGTAAGGGGTGGTGCTCTTCCTTGCGGATTGCTGGCTGCTGTTTTTCTATTACCTCCACTGCTGTTTCATGTTAGTTCTTGAAATAGCGGTGTGGGTGGTAGCGGTGTGGGTGCTTCCCCTGAGGAATTGCTGCCTGCTGCTTTTTTCCCACCCCGGCTCAACTTACCTTGAGGCTGGCGGTGGTCTCGCCGTGTCTTTGGCGGGGTAGCGTGGAGGAGAGGGAGTCCCTCTTCTCCCTATTGCTCTGGGAAAGAAGGCCGGCGGTTGTCTCACCGTGTTTTTTTTAGGGTTCAGGTTAGCGAGGCCATGAGGCGCTGCATCTGCCTGCGGCGGCCTTGCATTCTCATTGCGGGGAGCTGCTGTGTCCACCTGCGGTGGCCTTGTGTTCCCGTTGCGGGAGGCGTTATTCTATTTTATTTTTCATGCACCAACTTTCTCAGCATTCTGCGCACTCGCGCCCTTCAGCCTGATTGGCTGAAGTGGTCACGGCGCGAAGGACGATGGGGCTTGAAGTTTTGTTTCTTTTGTTCACGTTCGTGTGGCAGTTTTTTCCCCCTGCGGTTTGGTTTCTATTGGCCACTCCGCCTTTCCCAACATTCTGCTTGCTCTCGCCTGTCAGCCTGATTGGCTGAGGGGCAGCGCGGCGCAGAGGACGTTGGGAATTGAAGTTGTTTTGCTTTGTTTGCGTTCGTGGGGCTATTGCCCCACTGGCGACTGCGGGACCCTTGCGGCGCTCTGCAGGCCGGGTAAAGGCAAGTGCCGGTGGCTTGGTACAGGACAGTATGGATGGGTGCAGGCGTGTATGCCAGAGTCCAACGGTTAACTTCCCTCCTTATAGGTAAAGATCTAGCCAGTTAAAGATGCACCTAGGTACTTATAAGGGAGCCAATCCACTTAATCAAACCTAGAACATTTTATTTGCACTGAAGACTATTTAAGATGTCAAAAAGGACAACCAAGCTATAGAAGTGGTTATTTTGTCATTCTCCCACTGATCTATTTCAGTCTTAACTCAAGACTTCTAGACCACATTTCTTGCACAACACACTTCCAAATTCTGCAGTTAATTAAACACATTACTTTATGCCTACTTTTTCCCCATCGTCTACTTTTTTACTAGGACAATTGCATCCCATTAAATATGTTTCTTCCTACCCAACAATCCCACATTCTGTTCTCGAGGTTCTTCTACAGTCTTACCCCAAACAGCCACTCCCAGTAGCCTAGTGATCTTCACCGATCATCAGCATGTTTTAACCCACTCTTTGGAAAGAATGGTGGAAATTCCAGAACTACTTCTTGTGAGTAACTAATTCCAGCAAACATGACAACATGCTTTCATTTCACAATACAGTATTTGGTTTCTGTTCTTATCACCTAATCTACAAAGGAGCAATCAGCAATCAGTTCTTTCAGCTTGTGATGGGATTTAGATATTGTTTAGGAAAGAGGCACTGACGTTACTGCTAGAGTACAGCCAGATATTAAACCTTGTCATATGGAGCTTCAGGGTTTTTTGTGTGGATTTTGTTTTTGTTTTTTTGGCCCAGCAGAAAACTGTTAGTGTCTTGTTAGAACCTCCATAAAAATAAGTCTGCTGGCTGAACCAAATAATAACACCATTTCAAATCAAATGAATTAGCTACTATGGGTAACAAGGAATTTTTAAAAAAGCATGTTTGAGCTTCCCAAAATATAAACCACCACTCTAACCTTCGCAGAAATGACTATAAAATGAGCGAGAAGATACTGCTCTTTGGAGCTTTGGTCTTCTTCAGCCTTGCTGGAGTCTGAAAGCACCTTGACAACCTGACTTTCCCATAAACACCTCTTGGAAAGAAACAGTGTAAACTCTTGGAAGGATTTCTAAACTTGTATACACGAAAGCAAGGGCTAGCATATACATATACATATACAGTATGTTCATCTTTTGATCACCCAACAGATAATGATGTATAGATGCGAAACATTAAAAGTAGAACTTCAGGATCATTTCATATTACTGTATTGTAATCATTATGCCTTTTGTAATAAAAGCACTTCACAGACTGTGTTGGGTATTGTCATATCCTGAGAAACCAAGCCACCTCTATCTCTAGAAACAATCCGCTACTCTCTTCATTTAGGACTACGATTATTTTTAAGATTACACTTGGAGGTCAGTGAAGTTAATTGCAGAAGAAAGGCGACATGTAACCTCTGAAAGGTAGTGAAGAACAGGTAAAATGACTAAAACTTAAGCTACCTACTCTAAAGTTAGCCAATTCCCCTGTCAGCCTTGAGGTAGAAAAAGGGAATAGAATACAGGAAATCATGGTGTGTGTAAGTGCATGAGGAAACAGCAACTATTCTAAGCACAATGATGTGGCAAAGGTAGAAACAGGAGGCCAGTGGAGCACAGGCTGGATGGAGCTGGAGTTGCAAGATCTTTCATGAAAAGGGGACATGTTAGAGGCTGTGGGAAAGAGGCAAACGGAAAGGCAAGCAAGTTGTGTTATCTGTTTGATAGTCCCAACAAAGGCAGCATATCCCACTTCTAAGCTGCAAATCTATATACTATATTCATGACATAGCACTAGTCTATAACCAGAGATTTTGGTTAGAATAATGGATTCTTAAATCACACAACTCAGATTAATTGGTTTACTTGGTGCCAAAATATCTGCATTGTCAGCAGCAGGACATTTTTGTGAACGGCCTTCTGGATCCAGTCTCACTCCAAACTAGTGAACTGCACAGATCTCTGAAATTATAGACAACACTAAACGCATATGATGAGCTACAGTTCAATAAGATTCTCACTATAATTGTATACACTTTTATAATGCCACAATTTTGATTGTTTCTGCCACAACAGACTAACAGAGAGCCATCCAGAAATTCCTCTTAAAAAAAACAAAAGGAAGAAAAAGGAAAATATTACCACTTAGAATGAGAGCCAATTTATGTAGATCACACTTGGATTAATGAACTTTGACCAGCTTCTGTCTAAATTTTAAACTCTAAAAAGACAATGCACCACAGGGACTTAATCACACGGGTCTGACAACTACCAAGTTGCCACATTTCCGTCAAAATCTTGTGGTTTAAATTACATCCATACCTCTAAGCTAGGGGACTTGCTAAACAAGCTGTAAGACATTCAGCATTCAAGGTATGAAAATTTTAGCACATGGTGCCTAAGGCTACTATCCTATGCACACTGAGTTCAAGTCCCTTCTGTTTTAGTGGGATTTCCTTCTGAGTCCATAGAATGGAGATGTTGTTAAAATACTAGAGTGCTTCCCTTAAAACATGTACTAATAGCAAGAGGCTATCCTCTTAAACAAATGTGCTCAAGACAGAGGCATAATAGTACAATCTTGTGCATGTCCATTCAGAATGAAGTTCTATTTAATTCAATTGGGTTAAAGCCCTTAGCTACAGGATCCCATTATTTTTCTGTTGTACTCTGTGGGCAAAAATGGGTCCTATGACCTAATGGTGGTTTGGGAAGAATTCCGTCTAAAAATCATATGAAACAAGTAGGATCCGTGCCTTGGTTCCATGTTTTTGCGCTGCTGCAAAGCCATGCACAGAGATTTCTGTGCTGTAGGCAGACCTGGGATCTCAGGTTTGACTGTGGTTTGGCATGGATCCCACATAACAATCATATGAAATCATGACGGTCCGTTTTTGATGTCACGGATCCGCCTTCCCCCCAGAGCTAGCCATGAAATGTGTCACCTCTGGGTTGTGTGCCTTGCTCATTGCTAACCACACCCTTGCTTGCCTCGTTTGAGAGAGACTATAGCCGTGGTGGCGAACCTTGGCACTCCAGATGTTCTTGGACGTTGATTCCCAGAGGCCCAAGCCCCCGTGAATCCACACGAAGGAGTTTACTGCGATTCATCCAGCCTGCACCACCCTCATCGCGGAAGTAAAATGCGTCCGTATGGAGGAAGAGTTAACCCGGACGTCTTAACCGTACGGGCGCGTTTTACTTCCGCTTCCGGGAGCGACGAGGGTGGCGAGGGACGGATGAATCGCAGTAAACCCCTTCGTGTGGTTTCACAAGGACTTGTCTGGGAATTGACGTCCAAGAACATCTGGAGTGCCAAGGTTCGCCATCACGAGACTAGAGAGACAGTCCCGGGGCACGGAGAGCCTTCAGACAGCTTCCCAGGCCTTGGTGCCCGAGGCTCCTGAGCACTGACATGCCCGTTTCTCCCGCGGCCTGTTGTTCATTTGTTGGGCATGGGGAGCGGCGTTTTAAGAAACACCCACGTATGACACACACACAGAGTCACTCACACACACGTCTCTTCTCCGTTCGACTGCGAATAAGGATGACGATCGTGTGAACGGAAGATCAACCATCCTCACTGCAACACACACTCTCACACACTCACACGTCCTCGCCCCGCCCTCCCTCTCAGGACAGAAGAATTAGTTTTAAGATTAAGACCCACAAGACCAAGGCCGCAGTGCACTTACTACGCAGGAGCTTCTGGAAGAGGAAGCGGGAGGGAGACATAAGTCCTCGCCCACCTACTTCCTCTGTGGGGCTCCTGGTTGCCGAGCACCCGGCCGCAACTGTTTGGGCTCCGGGGCTTTCCTTTCGCTCATTCGCTGTGACTCAATGAGAGCGGGAGGAGGAGAGGGTGGGAAATGCTTTCGCAGTGAGAACATGGGGCTGGGCCCAGAGCCTCTCTGCCCCTTGCGAGAGCAGAGCCACTGAAATCAGCTCCAAAGTCCCGGGCTCCCGGTCCCTGACTTTTTTGAAGGGGTAGCCATGTTAGTCTGGGTTTAAAACATATTAGAAAGTAAACAAAAAAGTCGAAAGCCTTGTGGCACCTTAAAAACTAACTCCTCTATGTTAATCATCTCAGAGAGTACACAAAACAAAAAGACAACCGTATTGGCACTTTAAAGACTTAACTGCGGTACAGTATTTTAACAGCCTACCGTTCTTCTGCAACAGTTTAAAGCGGGGTGCCCAAACTTTTCAGGCCGTGGGCCGGTCACATGGTTTAGGGAGCCAGTCACTATGGCCCGGGGGCCGGAGCCAGCCCCGATGCCAATTCATCCGGCCCACAAAGCCCTCGTTGCATGGGCACATTTTACTTCCGCTTCCAGGAGCGACGAGGGCTTCATGAGCCAGATGAATTGGTGTCAGGGGCCGGATTCGGGCCCCGGACCATAGTTTGGGCACCCCTGGTTTAAAGACAACCTTTGCTAGCAAAGACTCCTTCGCGCACACAAGCATTCTTGTCTTTTCGGCTCACACCCTCCTAGCTACCTGCGAAACACAATTCTGATTGGTTACAATAGCAAGATGTGATTCGTCACTTTGTCAGATTGGCCGGTCTGTCTGTCGCCTGGTCTGACTAGGTGGTAATTCTTTTTCCCACTGGCGGTGAGCCTGGTCTGGATACCCTTCCCACATCCACAGAGGGTTGCCCTAAGCTGGAATCAACTTGATGGCACATAATTATTAATGATCCCTGCCTATAAAGCACGAACCATAACCTTTGCTTTGATTCAGTTACAGCGTTTCCGGTTCGACAATCTCATACCTGTCAACCGCGGCTCCGGAAAATACAGGACCTGCGTAGAACGGTTCTGCGCAGGTCACCTTCTACGTGACCTGCGCAGAACGGTTCTGCGCAGATCGCCTTCTACGCATGCATAGAAAGGTTCTACACAATCGTAGAAGGGTTCTACACAAGCGTAAAAGCCTTCTACGCATGCGTAGAAGGCAATCTGTGCAGAAGGGATGCACAATACCTCTTTCCCCCCGCTGCCAATTCCGGGGTTTTGGCAGCTGCGGGCGGGAAATGGCGCAAATCAGCGCCGAAAATCGGGAAATCCCGACCAATCCGGGAAGGTTGACAGGTATGCAATCTTGACCTTCCTGCCATCCTGTTACTTTCTGCAAATGTTCATGGGGAGGGGGGGATTACAGTCTGCCACTAAAACTTCTCGCAATTACTCAGTGAATGGTGCCTTTTAAAATAGTTTACTATGTTTTAATGTCACCCTACTTATTTAACTTATATTTAACTTATATTTAACCTGTCAAGATACTTGACAGGTATGGTTGTGTGGATATACCGAAACACGTGTAGGAGTCTTTTATTATTTACTAGCATAGTTTGCCCGGCCTTGCCGGGCATTTTTAATGTGTGTCTTGGTAGTTTGGGGTGGTTTTGGTTTTGCACAACCACAACTTCTAGGGGAAAAAACCACTCCAACCACCAACTCACACATTAAAAAAATTATTATGGCAGGAGTGGTGTGTGTGTGTGTGTGTGTGTGTGTGTGTGTGTGTGTGTGTGTGTGAATGTAGTCCACCAGAGGGTGCTATTTTTAGTTAATATTTTTAACTAAAAATAGCACCCTCTGGTGGACTACATTCACTAACGTTCAGTGTAGAGGAGGCGTTTTCCCCTGCTGTCTTTCCGTAGCTTGGGGGGAAGAGGGGGGTATCCTCCCCCCAAGCTATGGGGCGGTTGTGGGAGACGGAGGCCAAGGACGGTGCTCCGTGCTTGGCCTTTGTCTCCTGTTTTTAAGGTGTTTGTCTTCCTTGGAAGACGGGGGCCGAATCTTTTGGCTTCCATTCTCCTAGGAAGACAAATCGGTTCCCTCTGGGAAACACTTTCCCTCCCATAGCGGCCTTCTGCATAGGGAGAAGCACCGGACTGTCCTTTGCCACATCGCCTGCAGAGACGAAGGACAGTCTGGTGCTTCTCCCTACGCAGAAGGCCGCCACAGGAGGGAAAGACTTTCAAAGACCCAGCCAGAGCTGTCAAAGGGTAAGTGTGGTCCACGGATGTTAGGGAGGGGAGGCTAGGTGGTGGGGCAGGGGGGCGGCGTGGCTACCGTGGCCATGCGTCCCCCCAACCCTCATCGACCTTGCTTATCTTTTCCTGGCTCCGGCTGGGTCTTTGAAAGTTTTTCTCTTGGGCCGGTGCGGTTTGTATTTTAAAACCGCCACGCCGCACTTTCCCAGCCTCCTCTGCGCTCACGTCCCTCAGCCTGATTGGCTGAGGGGTTGCACAGTGCAGAGGAATCTGGGAATCATAGTTCTTTTTTTGGGGGGGGGGGGTCGCGTTCATGGGCCGGCTGCCCCACTGGCGACCACCAAAACCCCGCAGCGTTGAGAAGGCAGGGATTACGGTGAGTGCGGAGGGCTAGGTCAGGGATGGTTGGGACTGGTGCGGGAGCCTTTGAATGAACCCAACGGTTAAGGGCACTTTTTAAAAGTATAGATTGCATTTGGTACCAGAATCAACCATGAAGATCTAGCTTTAAAAAACTGTTCCTTGTCTTTCATTTGGTTAGAAAATATTTTATTTTACTCTTTTTTTATCGTGTCAGAAGCACGCAAAGGTGTTTTCTGGGTTGAAAGGATTTTTGTTTGAAGAATTCCTCTCAGGGGATGCCTGAATGAGGCTCCTTTCACGTCCCTAGGATCTTTTTCCACCGAAGTGGTCCATATTTATCTGCTTGCAGTTTCTTGCTTTCAAACTGCTAGGTTGGCCGGAGCTGGGACAGAGACGGGTACTCATTCGGTCATGTAGTACTTGGGTCTTGAACTGCCAACTTGCCAATCTTCCAACTAAAAAGGCGAGCTTCGTAACCATTGAGCCACCGCAGTCCCTTAAAGTATTTATGAAAGATAAGTATGGAAGAAAGGTTCTAATGCTAGAGCAAATTACAATACTTTTTGTTTTTTCTCAGATTCATTATTGTCATCATAAAAGAAAAAAAGCTGATTTTAAAAGTGTAGTTTGTACAACAGCTGCTCTTGCCGCTATCAATGATTCAGAGGAACTGGACTCTGAAATATAATGGAGAGTAAATGAACAGATGCAAATGAAAGTTTTTCCTCTCACAAAATGTAAACAGATCCTTATTCTCAGCTTAATATGAACTGTAAATAATAGAGATTCTCTAAAAGTCATTTGGAAACTATTGTTACCCATGATGAGAGTGTAAGAAATTGGACAAAAGGAAGAGCATCACAGAGAAGGAACCACCAAATGACAATTTGCACATTCTGGGTCACCTTGGCAGCAGATGCTCTATTTTTCTTCAGGCAAAAGTCAACAACAGTCAAGTCAAACCAATACAGCCTTTTGGTGTACAAGCTGGTTTGTTGTTGAAGCAGATCTAGCCACTGAACATAACTCCAGTTTTTAAACACACACTCTCTCTTTCTCCCTAGGCATGACTCCAAGAGAAAACAGGCATATCTGCTGCTTTGAATTGCCATATACTGTACAGTATTAAGCTGCTTTTAGTGTTTGGGAATCAAGACAATGGAAACGGCTGTAAGCTAGCCTAGCACATCTTTATTGCATGGAGTACAGTACGAACATGTGGTAATGGCGGACAAACAGCTCCTTTTATACGGTGGCTATACAATTGAATATGGCTCTTCAACAGGCATTGGCTACTGTCCAAGTGACGTCATCCTTGGTCACGCCTTTCTTGTCCAGGTGAGGTGAGCGCGGGAATCTTTCCCGCGCAGCTGAGGGCATTTGAGGAATGTGTACCATTTGAGCTGGGCGCTCGCTACTGCCCCCGGTGGCCACTAGCTCGCGTCCTCATACAGAAGGTTACAGTGTTACATGAACCCATTCGTGTGGTTACAAATACATTCAATACACAACATCCCTCCCCCCTAAGATGGGAGAAAGTCCCTCAACCAAACTGGTTTCCCGCATGTGCGTTTTGGGCGTGCGGCCGTTATGCTTGACTCGGCCGTGCCCCCTCGTCTGTGTCCTCCTGGCTCTTGTCCTGCAATTGGAGAGGATGACTCGTTAGTGACTCGCTGCGGACTTGCAGCTTTGGAATGGGCAGGAGAAGGGGGAGGAAGGGTTTCTGATGCGGATGTGGGAAAACCGGGGGCACTAGGGGCTAAAGAAAAACCCCGCTCTTCGCTTGGACGGGTGGGGGAACACTCCGAACCCCCCCCCCAGTTTGGAAACTCAAGATCTAATTCGGGGGCAACAGGGGCAAACTCATTCCTTTCTTTCAAAGGACTGGGTAGAACTACAGGGGCAAACCCGTTCCTCTCTTTCAAAGGGCTGGGTAGGACTGGCGTATCGAAAGGATACGGGTTTGAGCCTATGCTTCCCCCCCTTGTTTGGGACTGTTGCCCTTCGTTTTCTCCCCCTTGGGATAAGCGGGTGGAGGAGAACCCTAACGTTGAGTTTTGCTGCTGGACCCCTCTGTCCGAGTTTTGCTGCTGGACCCCTCTGTCCGGCCCCCCAATCACTCGATGCCTTAGTTGGTCAGCGTGCCTTCTCCAGAGGAGACCCGTGTTGGTCTCGACACAGTATGACACTGGTCCCGTTTGATTAATGACTACACCCGGCACCCAGGCTGGTCCTGTAGTAACGTAGTTTCTGCAATGTACAGGTTCTTCTATCTGGAAGTTTTTTGTGGAGCTGAGCTCAATGTTTCTTCCCCTATCCTCCACCCTGGTGGGATCCAATCTAGTTAACAATGAGTGCAATTTCCTTTTCATGAGGAGTTCAGCGGGGGAGAATCCCGACGCCAATGGCGTCACCCGGTATGCCAACAGAAACTTGCAGAGCTGCCGGTCCAGATCCCCTGGACCCATGTGCCGCAGCCCCTCTTTCATTGTGCGCACCAGACGTTCCGCCTGGCCATTTGTTGCAGGGTGAAAGGGGGCTGAGGTAATGTGCCGAATGGCGTTGGACTCTAAGAACGCCTGGAACTCGGCTGACGTGAAGGAACTCGCATTGTCACTAATAATGACGTCAGGTATCCTGAAGGTGCTTATCAGCCTGCGCAGTTGTTTTATGGTTGCAGCTGATGAGGTGTTGCGCATTGGAATTACCTCTAACCACTTGGAGTATGCATCCATCACCAGCAGAAAGAATGAACCCCTGAATGGCCCTGTGAAGTCTATGTGGAGGCGGGACCACGGCCCCCTAGCTGTGTCCCATTCTCTGTGTGGAAGGCAGGACTCCTCAGGTCGAGAGCTCTGGCAGCTTTCGCAGGTGTTCACCATGTGTTCAATGTCTGCGTCTAGCTGTGGCCACCAGAAATAGCTTCGGGCCAGCGCCTTAGAGCGCACAATCCCTGGGTGGCTGACATGTAAAAGCCGTAGCACCCTCGCTCTTAATGCTTGTGGGACCACCACCCTCTCCCCCCACAAGAGACACCCCCTTTCTGTGGACAACTCAACCCTCTTCCTGAAAAATGCAGCAAACTCGTCTGCAGGGGGAGCCGTGGGCCACCCCTTCTGTACCCAGGATCTCACAAGGGCTAACGTTTTATCCTTGGCCGTGGCTGCAGCAATTTCCACGGGAAGTATGGGGGGTGCATCTAGGGCTTCTATGAGGAGGACTTGGCTGTCTTGCTCTACCTCACACTTTGGGTCTCCCAGGTGGGGAAGAGGAGACCTTGAGAGTGCGTCCGCGTGGCTTATGTCTTTCCCGGGGCGGTACTCTAATGAACCCTTGTATGCATTGAGGAAAATCGCCCACCGAAGCATCCTGGGGGAGAGGATCTGTGGAGTGGGCTTGTCTGAGGTGAAGATCCCCAATAGTGGCTTGTGGTCGGTTACAATGGTGAATGGGCGACCATACAAAAAATCATGGAACTTCTTTGTGCCCGCCACAATAGCAAGGGCCTCCCTATCTGTTTGGGCGTAATTTCGTTCTGCCTTGGACAATGATCTCGAGTAGAATGCAACTGGGGCTTCTCGCCCCCCCTCTAGCACGTGGCACAGGACCGCCCCCACCCCCACTGGTGAGGCATCGCAGACCAAGACTACCGGCTTCTTTGGGTCGAAATGGGTTAGAATCGCCTCTGAGGAGAGGAGCTGCTTGAGTTCCTTGAAAGCCCGCTCCTGATTCTCCCCCCACCGGCAAACCGCATCCTTCTTCAGCAGCCTGTGCAGGGGCTCTGCAATCGACGCTTTCCTGGGCAGGAAGGAATGGTAAAAATTCAGCAGCCCCAGGAAGGACTGCAGCTCCGGTTTCACGGTGGGGCGAGGGGCGTTTTGAATGGCTGAGACTTTGGACTCAGCGGGTTTCACCCCCTCAGAGGTTATGCAGAACCCCAGAAACTCAACCTCCCTGGCCAGAAACACACATTTGTCCCTCCGCAGCCTCAACCCCACAGATTCGAAGGCTGTAAGGACCTTATTTAATCTCTGGGCCAGTTCTGATTCGCTCTCCCCAGATATCAATATGTCATCAAAAAATGGCAAGACCCCCGGTAACTTCTTTAACAAACGTTCCACAAGAGACTGAAATATCCCCGGCGCCGAGTTCACGCCAAACTGTAGGCGCGTTATCTTGAATGCCCCCTTGTGAGTTACAATGGTTTGCGCAGCAGCTGTGGCTGGGGTTACTGGAAGCTGCTGGTACGCCTGCGCCAGGTCTAGTTTGGCGAAAAACTTTCCCCCATGTAGAGTAGCTAGCAAATGGCTAACTACCGGCACCGGATAGGCATTAGGGCGGATCGCCTTGTTAATTGTACACTTGTAGTCAGCGCAAATTCGCACCTCCCCATTTGCTTTCAACACTGTAACAATAGGAGTCTCCCACTCTGCAGAGTCCACAGGCACTAAAATCCCCTGCTCCACTAGTTTGTCCAGTTCCGCCTCAATTTTGTCCTTTAGGGCGAATGGAACCCGACGTGGCTTGAGTCTAATTGGGCGGACCTCCGGGTCTAGGTCGAAAGAGATTGGGGGCCCCTTGTACTTCCCGAGCCCCTTCTTGAATACCTCAGCGTGTGCGTCGCACACTGCCTGGATCTCATTCCCCCCGATGGCATGGACGCCGCCTATGAAGATGTCCAGGGGTTTGAACCATTGTGTTCCCAGGAGATTACACCCCCCCTCCCTTAGAACTACTAGGGGAAGTTTCCTTCGGAGTCCCTTGTACTGTATCTCGAAGTCCCCAATTCCCAGCACTGGAATCGCATTTCCCTGCACGTCTCTCAAGTTCGCTCTCATCCCTTTGAGTTTGGGTCGCTCCTTGGGGGGAATGCACAAAAACTCCTTATGGGAAATGAGAGAGTATACAGACCCCGAGTCTATCTCCATCTTAACAGGAACCCCTTGCAACAGTACCTCAGCATAAAAACGTGGTTGCCCTAGAGGCACGCTGTGGACGGCCAAGTCGTCTTCCACATGTACTCCTCGGTACACGTGGTCCCCCTCTGGGTCGTCGCCGCCATCGTAGACTCTGCCGACGCCATCCCGTCTCCTCTTGGAGCACTTACTCTCGTCCCGGCGTTGCTTGCAGACCCTGGCGATGTGGCCCTTCCGTCCGCAGTTGTGGCACTCAGCCTTCCTGAATGGGCACTTGCTCCTCTCATGGGACGCCCCGCAACCATCGCAGCGCCGACCCCCTTTCCCTTTCTTCTCGCTCAGCCCCTTTCTGATTTTCCGGACCCCCTCATCTTCACTGGAGCCTGGGGTGGCAGAAGCCTCTGAGGATGTGGGCGAGCATGGGGCAGGGGCCGCCCTCCAAGACGCCTGGACTGCGGATGCAGCTGCCTCTACTGGTGGAGGCTTTGCCTTGAGAAGCTTGTACCCGGCCCTCGTGGACTCAGCAGCTAGGGCCTCTTGTAGTACCTCTTTAAAGGTGAGGTCGTGGCCTCGGGTCATGAGCTTCCTTTGGGTTTCCCCATCTCTCATCCCACAGAGCATCCTGTCCCTTAGGGCCACGTCTAGAATCTCCCGCCATTCGCATGGGGTTGGCAACAAGCGGAGGGCCGCTGCATACTCGGATACAGACTCACCCGGCTTTTGGTCCCTCCTCGTGAAGGCGGCTCTGGCAGAGAAGAAGGATACCTTGGGCTTGAAGTGGTTTCTCAGAGTTGCCAGTATTTCGGTTACCGAAACCTGATCCACCTCTCTTGGTGCCACCAGATCCATCAGCGCTTGCACCCCGTGGAAACCGAGCATCGTGATGAGAAGACCTCGCTTCTTTCCTGCGTCGGTGATGCCGGCATAGGCTACCGTACTCTTGAAATGCATTTCAAACCAGTCCCATCGCTCGGGATGGGTCACGTCGAAGACTGGTTGCTGTGAAGTCGTCTTGTCCCCGTGGGAATCCATGATCCCACCTTCGTCGCCAATTTAGTGTTTGGGAATCAAGACAATGGAAACGGCTGTAAGCTAGCCTAGCACATCTTTATTGCATGGAGTACAGTACGAACATGTGGTAATGGCAGACAAACAGCTCCTTTTATACGGTGGCTATACAATTGAATATGGCTCTTCAACAGGCATTGGCTACTGTCCAAGTGACGTCATCCTTGGTCACGCCTTTCTTGTCCAGGTGAGGTGAGCGCGGGAATCTTTCCCGCGCAGCTGAGGGCATTTGAGGAATGTGTACCATTTGAGCTGGGCGCTCACTACTGCCCCTGGTGGCCACTAGCTCGCGTCCTCATACAGAAGGTTACAGTGTTACATGAACCCATTCGTGTGGTTACAAACACATTCAATACACAACACTGCTGGAGCATGATTGAAACCTGAGTCTTTGTTGTCTCTTCATGCTCATCCAGGCCACATGCACAAAAAGCCTGCAATGTGCCCATGTAGGGGGAGCATCACCCTGAACTATCTGTCACAGAAGGAATTGCACTGCTGAAACATTACCAGTTTTGTACATCCATAATAATGATGCAGGCATTTGAAGGTGTCTCATACATTTGCAGTATAGTGGGGAAGGTGGACTGGCTGCATTGTTCAACATCAATTTCATGTCTGACACCAATTCTGTACTACAAATCAAGATGTTGCAGTGGTGATTGGTTTAATTGCTTCTCCCACAATGTACATTTGTACCTGGAGAAATGTTTTTATGTTATCCAGCAGAGAGCGCTAAGGACATACAAGATCTGTTTGAAGTTTGAACCTGGCTTTTTCTTCAAAATCTTAGGCTTGTTATTTTGAAGTAATTATTTAAGAAGTAATACACTAATGTCTGACTACAAACTACTCACATCTTCAAAATGACATGTTAAAGGAGGAGGCATCTTGGTGAAGAATACATTACTTTATATTTGAAGGATGACCTTGGAATATTTAAGGTTCATGTATGGGTGGAGAAATCAGTGTGGCATGGTGCATAGAGTGACAGACTTGGATTCAGGAGACCTGAGTTAGAATCCCTGCTCAATCATTGAAGTTCACTGGGGGCGTGGAACTGTTAAAGCTAGTCCCTAAATATCTCACTTTCCTGGAAAACTCTACTAGGGTTACTATAAGTTGATCCTAATTTGAAATCATGTAACAACAGCATGGCTGGATAGCTCAGTTAGATGGAGTATCTATAGCAATTTGATTCCACAAGTGCTCTGAGAAAAAGGGAATGATAAGCTAATTAACACTAGAAAACCTAGAAAACCCTGAGAAGGATCACCATACCTCAAACTGATTTGATGGCAGGTGATGATTACTGTATTTAAGATGGCAACAGATAAAGAAGTCTTCCAGCGACACGTTGTCCCAGATGGAACATATAGATTTGTTTTTACAGAATTTTTGAAAATCGGGGGCGTGTCAAGATGGAGAGCTGAGAGGAGTGAACTTTCTTCCGCTCGGAAAGGAGGGAAATGAAAGTGACTTCTAAAAGTGAAAATAGTTCCTGAGATTGGTAAAAAAACGGATTAGAACATTTAGAAGGAAAAATAGTTGCGGAAATTATTTTGGATGGTCCAAATTTGCGTTGAAAAAAGGAGAAAAAACGGAGTTTTGATCTTGGAGAGAGCGGGGGGAGGGGCGGTCCATAATGGCGACGACTCCCCAGAGCTCTTAGTTGAAGAACGGACAGATTGGAAAACGGTGTGGAGATCGGCGTCCCGGCAAAATTCGACAAAGCGCAGGCAAAACAGATAAGCGGACGATAGGATCGAAAAGGGTAAGCCCGGCGGGGATTTGAAAGAGGGAAGCCGAAGCGGGCCTCGCTTGGCCTCGCCGCTCCTCTCGATCGCAGACGCACGGAGCCTAGTGTTGCCGGAAAAGTGTTAAGTGGAAAAGCGGAGAAACCCTGACGGTGAGCAAATCTGTAAAAATAGATGGGGAAGTAGAAAGGAGAAGAAAAGCGACTGGACCTTTCGTCCTTTTCCATGCCGGTGGGAGCTGATATGCTAGGGGCCAAGTAACGGGGGATATCACAGGATCTCTTGTTGTTTTTTTTTTGTTTTTTTTCCTCTCTTCCTTTGTTGCTGTTTGAGCTGTGGATTTGGGACTTTGGGTTTTAAAGAAAAAAGAGAGAGAAAGAAGAGGAAGGATTTTTGGAGATTTGGACTAGGTCTGCACTTGCATTTTTTTTTTGAGGCATAAAGAGGAATAAGATGGTGTTGGGGCCTTGAAACGCGCTGTGAGTAACAAAGTGCTGTTACCTCTGAGCCTTGGAGAGTAGAAGTTTGACCTCTTCCTTGCTTTTTGCTTTTGTTTTTTTTAAGTTGGACAACGTTTGTAAGCTGCAACAGGAAGTTAAAGTTGGTTGCTGGAAGAGATATAAAACATTAGCTCTCCTTCTCCTTGTTTTGTGGGATAAAGTCTGAGGATTTTTTTTTCTTATTTTTTACCTTTTTTATTTTTACTTTTCTGCTGTGATCTTTTTTTTATCATTTCTATTTTTTAATATCTTTTGGAGGACTATTTTCTTTTTTGTTTTTTCTTTTTTCCATTCCCTTTTTCCTTTTTCCTTTTTTTGTTCATCCGGGGGTAAAATATTAAAATATTAAAATATTTAAAAATTAAGAGGGGAATTAATTTGGCCTGAATTGGGACTATCGATTTTTTTTCTCTTATCACCCTCATATTGAGTGGGACCTTGGTGAATATCTACTCATATATGTGTGTGTATATGTGTGTGTAAATACACACACATATATTTGATAGAGGGGGAGGGGGAGGAGAGGATAAAGGTCTAATACTGTATTTGGAAATAAATATACTAAAATTGGTTAGAGTTAATATGTATGGTGAATTTTAAATAGTAAATTGTTTATGTAAATTATTAAAATTAAGCAATTGGAAATACATTTGGATGAAACGGCAGGGGAGAGGGAAAGAGAAGGAGAAGGAGAAGAAATTGGCTTGGACAAGAGTGGAAAGACCAACATCTTCGGATAGGAGCTTTAGAAGGCTTACAAGGCTGGAGGAGGAGGAAGACGAGATGAAGAAAACAACGCAGCAAGAGATGAAGGATCTGGAGGAGCAGGAGACAGTGAAGAAGATGGCACAACAATTACAGCAGCAACAGCAACAGAAGACAATAATATCGCCAACTATGGTTGCTCCAACCGCGGTAAAAACAATTGTAATAACAACAGCAAAAGTAACAACAGTAACAACTGCCACAACAACTGTAACAACTACAGCGGCGACAGCAGGGACAGCACCGACAACGATTGTAACCACAGCCACAGTAACAACACCAACAACATTGGCAATGAAGGGGGGGCAAGGACCTAAATCTGAATTTGAAAGATTTAATGAGAGGCTGGATAACCTGGAAGATAAAATTGAGAATATGTTTGCTCAAGATAAACAAGAACGAATGCAAGATATGATGGCAAACATTTTGAAGGGAATTGAAGGCATAAAAAAAGAAACAGATAACCTCAAAAAAGAACAAGAAGTTATTAAAAAAGAGCAGGCAACGATTAGAGAAGAGGTTATGGACCTGAGAAAGAGAGAAAAAGAAAGAGAAAACAAGGTTGGAGATCATGAAAAGAGATTGGAAAACGTAGAAGAACAGCTAAGATGAGCAAATGTCATAATTCGAAAATTGCCAGAGAATTCTCCAGATAAATTAAAAGAAAGAATAGTGAAATGGCTCGACGAAATTATGGAAGATGGTTTCACACCACAGGAGGTTGTAAATGTATTTAGGTTGGGTTCAAGAAGGGGTAAAACTGGGTCAAGGAATGTCATGTTAAAATTTGCTAATGTGTCAGACAAACTGCGTTTAATGGCGCTCATACGGGAAAAAGGAGCAGAGGTATTAAAAGTGGAAGGCCATGATATCGAAGTGTATAATGACATTCCAATCGAGGATCATTTCTGGAGACAATCGATGAAACCAATCACAAAAAGACTCAAGGAAAAAGGAATAAGGTATAATTGGAAATTCCCACGACAATTAAGCTTTTTCCACCTGGGAAGACGTTATCTAATAAGTGAAGGCCCCAATGTTTTGGATGTAATGATAGATGCAAAGTTATTGGAAGCAGGAACTAAAGAATGGTTTGATTTGAAGGAAGAATTGATTATATCTGGTGGATATAGAAGACGGGACAGTAATGGAAATGAGAATATGCCTAAAGGTGCAGAAGGAGGAATCGTTCCGGGCGGAGATTAGGTTCGGATCTCTCTGAAGCTCCCACAATTGGTCGCACACACCCCTCCCCCCTCGGTAATCCAGAGGCTATTTGTAAAAAAAAAATGGGGAGGGACAGCAGTAGATTGTTTAGTATATTTTTTTTAGTTGTTCTCTTTTTTTTTCTTCTTCTTTTTCTGTATAAGGTGAAGGAAGTGTTATATGTTAATCACATGTCTGCAGGAGGAAGTAGGAAATGCAAAAAATTATGGGAGAAAAATAATAGATGAGGAATATAAAAATAATAACATGGAATGTGAAAGGTACTGGCTGTCAAGTGAAGAGAAGGAGATTGGAAGCAGCACTTAGAAAAGACAGACCGGATGTAATCTTTCTTCAGGAAACCCATCAGAAATCGGAAAGAACCAACAAGTTGTTCCTAGGATGGACTCTATGGTTTCCCCGTGCCCCGTTGGGCATGGGACGGCCAGGCAGAGGCCGCTTGAGTGAGAAGGCTCCTAGCGGTGGCCTCTGGGCAGCCATATCAAGGGGGGTGAATAAATTATAGGGCTATAGGGTTTGATTCACCCAATTAACGTGATCTGACCAGCGGCTCTGCCAGACAGGCAGAACGCTATCTCCTGCATCTCCTGTGTATAATTAGGCAAACATTCTTTCCCCCTGGCTTGGCGCTAATCTCGGGCGCAAACAGGGACCATGTTTGCCCAGCCGGTAAGCCCGAAACAATAGGGCTTCCCCTGCCAAATGTTTGCCTGTCATAATTAACTTCCCCTGAAGAGTTTTCCCAATTAACCTGAGTAAACAGGTAACTTGATTGAATCACTGGTGACGGTTTTTTCTACCTGCCTTCTGACCTATAAAAGGTGTGTGTATTTTCCAATAAAGCACTGATCTGATCCTGACTCCTTGCCTCGTATCGCTTATTGATCAGTCTCCTCCGGGACCTAAGCGCCGCCTAGCGGCAGATATTCCCAACAGCTGGTGACCCGCGACGTGATTTACTCGTGAGTAAGGGACCCCGGAGAGGTCTACTCGTGAGTAACGATCCACGCGGTCCGGTTCTACGCTTGAACCGCGACCCGTCACCCCGGAGGACAGCGCGGCACTCTGACCGGCAGCCAGCTGATCAGAGAAGTGGCCTGCGGCGAGGCATTCCAGAGAGGCATTCCTACAGCTTACTCCCGCTTTCGAGGAGGTTGCCATAGAGGGAAACGCGTTCCGCTCAGGGCAGGCTGTGAGCCCCTGACATCGCAGAGGCCGTTAGAAGGGCCCGTGGCGGAAGGTCCACGCTCCGAGGTCTACCCCAGACACGTCCGAACCTGTTGCCTGACAAGACGCGTCGCATTCGTCCCGAGGAGGAAACTTCAGAGGACCATCTGCAGGTAATATGGGGACTTGTTCTCATAGACCAAGTCCGTCCGCTAGCCAAAGAACTCGTGAGGAAGAGTTCAAAATCCTGGCCAGGATTTTTCAGTTACGATTTCACAGCAGGGAGCTAGCGAGACTTTTGGCGTACCTCAGGGAACACTGCCTACTTTACCCAGAAGTGGGTACGTTAACCCTGAAGCTCTGGGATCAGATAGGAGACTGCATTCAGCAACCCCCGAAAGCTCCAGGAGGGATAGTTAGTACATGGAGAAAGTGTAGGAGACTCTTAGAGCAGATCGAGCCAGTCCGGGTAGAGGCCAAAGAACCCCCATTAGAAAAGCCATCAGACAAGCCAGTCGAACCGACTGCGCCCACGTCACTCTACCCGTCAATTAGCTATCGGCAGAGCAGCGTAGGGAGCCTTCCCGCGGTGACAGCTGCAGACGTCACCGAAGGAACGCAAGGAATGAGAGGCGCTGGCGCTTCTCTGACAGCTCCAGGTTCCCTAGTTGTTAAGAGTGCCCTTCAGCGCACCGCCGAGATCGAGCTAAAGAAGGGGGAATTGTCAGTGGAACAGCTAGCTGAACTTAGGCAAATTTGTCCAATCCGTCTAGAAATGGACGCGCTCACGGGCGCACAGCAGGTAGTACATTCCCCAGTCCCGTACAAGCTTCTCATGGCTTTACGGAAGGCAATCTCAGAGACAGGGCTCCAAAGTCGTTTTACCAGAGGCACGCTTCAGCAAGTGTGCGAGACCACCATGTGGATTCCTCATGACTGGAAAGCCGTCATGAGGATGATGCTGACCCCTAGCCAGTACATGATCTGGGACAGCGAGTTTCGGCTCGAGGCTCAGGCCAGGGCTGCTAGGATGGGAGGCACGGTAATTCCTGACCAGCTATATGGTTCAGGTGCCTTTGAGCCCATCAACGCTCAGATCAACTTGCCTCTCGCCACCCTAGAGATGTCAGCCGAAGCTGCCTATAGGGCATACTTCAAGGTCCCGGCGTCTGGCAAAACGGCCAAAAATTACACCGCTATTAAGCAGGGAGCCCAGGAGCCCTACATGGACTTCATCAATCGCCTGGAGGAGGCAATTAGCAGGCAGATTGATAATGAGCAAGCCCAGCAAGAGCTCATGATCAAGCTAGCAAAAGACAACGCCAACTTGGACTGCCGTAAAATCTTGCAGTCCCTGGGCAATCGCCCTGACATAACCTTAACGGACATGATCCGAGCATGTTCCGACGTTGGCACAGACTCTTACAAGATGGGTCTGCTAGCGGCAGCGGTGCAGGGGGGGGAAAGACCTCATGGCAATGGCAAGACCAAAGGGGCATGCCACTCCTGTGGCAAGGTCGGACACTTCGCTAGGGAGTGCCGATCCAAGGGAGGCGGACAAAAGTCCGGCCGTCCCAAGACTCCGAACACCCCCTGCCCGAAGTGCAAAAAGGGCTATCATTGGGCCAGGTTTTGTCCGAGTTCGGGAAACCGGAATCCGGGCATGCCTCTGGCCCCAGTCCAAACAGAGGCTTCCTTCAACCAGATCCAGAACTCCCCAGAACTAGACTAGGTGCTAGGCACATTCCAGACATTACTAGGGCACAGGCCAGCCCCAAGGGTAGCACAGGGCTAGAATTGGCTTGCCAGGCGGACGTTACATGCGATCTGCCGGGCACAGTCTATCTAGTCAATTCTCAGTACATGGGACCCCTACCCAGAGGCTTCATAGGCTTAGTTTTGCCCCGTAGTGTAGCTGGAGCACGCGGGATTTTCATAATTCCAGGAGTCATTGACTCGAATTTTTCAGGCATTCTCCAGGTCCAACTTTGGAAACACCTGCCCCAAATCATCCACAAGGGAGAGACCTTAGCGCAACTGATCATGGTTCCTTGTCACTCGCCAGCAGGCAACCCGAGAAGGCTCAGTGACAGCTCAGAGCCCGGTTCTACAGACCGCTCGAGCGCGAGTGAGGCAGTGCAAGGATACCAGGTCTTAGCGACAGTGGAGACCAACATTGAGTGGAAGCAGCACCCCGTTATCGAGGTATTTTTGAACAAAAGAGTGTTCTCAGGGTTACTCGATACCGGAGCGGATGTGACCGTGATAAGCAGAAGCCAGTGGCCGAGGGAGTGGGCCATTGAGCCGGTCTCCGATGTGTGGGGGGTAGGTGGCGTTCAGGAAGCGTTTAGGAGCCGAGAGTGGGTAGAAGTCACAATCCCAAGGGCTGACGGCACGGCGGTGATTCGGCCGCACATTCTTGACGTGCACGTCAATCTTTGGGGGCGAGACATTCTCCAGCAGTACGGTGCCACCCTTACCTTCGGGTAATGGCGTTGCCACTTAAATGGCTCACCGATACTCCGGTCTGGGTAGAACAATGGCCGGTAGTGGGAGAGAAAATAGTTGCCCTCAAGCAGCTAGTCAAAGAACAGCTAGACGCAGGACACATAGAACAGTCCACGAGTCCCTGGAATTCGCCAGTTTTTGTGATTAAGAAGAAGTCGGGGAAGTGGCGACTCCTCCACGATCTCAGAGAGATCAATAAATGTATTCAGCCGATGGGCCCGCTTCAATGCGGTATCCCAAATCCTAACATGATTCCCGAAGGGTGGGAGATTTTAGTTGTAGATCTCAAGGATTGCTTTTATACAATCCCCTTAGACCCCAGGGACCGGGAAAGGTTCGCCTTTACAGTGCCGGTTGTGAACCACAGCGAGCCCACGCAGCGTTACGCGTGGAAATATTTGCCACAGGGCATGCTCAATTCGCCCACCCTGTGCCAAATTTATGTTCACAACGCGCTGGCAAAGTTCCGAAGCCTTTACCCTAAAGCTATTGTGTGTCACTTCATGGACGATATCTTAGTAGCATTACCGCAACTCGGCAGCGCAGTGTTTTCTGACCTCCAGGCCAGCCTGGGGGACAAGGGTCTACTCATTGCCCCGGAAAAGGTGCAGAAGACCGAGCCCTTTTCATACTTGGGTCATCGGCTTCTCCGTTCCTTTGCCGCACCGGTTTTGACCCAGATAGCTTTACAGGACTCAGTCACCCTGGTAGAGTTACAGCAAGTTTTAGGAAACATCAATTGGGCCAGACCGTATTTCCGATTGGATACGGATCTTCTGAAACCGCTCTTCTCGCTGCTAACCTTAGGTAAGCAGCCGGCAGACCGGATAAAAATTTCTCGAGACGCGCGCTTGGCGCTCGAGAAAGTGAACCAAGTTCTCAGCCAGAGGTGGGTGGATAGGATCGCCCAGGGGCCATATGCCCCGATCCTGAATTTGTACATCGTACGGTCAGGATCCATGTTCACCGGGGCGTTAGGCGTAGACTCAGAGAAGGGAGCGAAAATTGTGGAGTGGGTCTACTTGCCTAACACATCATCACGGAACATCGTTCCGCCCCAAGAGTTGGTTTCCGCTGTGATTTACCGTGGCAGGCTGAGAGCTAGGGATATTTCAGGAAATGATTTGGCCAAAATTGTGGTTCCTTTCACCAAGGAACAAATCCATCAGTTAATGCAGCTAGGTGATTCGCTTCCGATAGCTTTGGAAGGCTTCACTGGGAGTTTAGCGTACCATTTGCCCAAAGATCCTAGGCTCGTTTCACTACAGACAGGCACAGTCAGCTTGTTCGAATTGCTCTCGCTGGTCCCGCTTCAGGGGGCCAGAACAGTCTTCACAGATGGAGGTCGCACATATGGTGTCCTGACCTGGCAGGAGGGCGAAGCTTGGCGCACGCTGCTAACTCTTCCACAGAAGTCCGCTCAGCGGGCAGAGTTGGCAGCCGTGAACCTTGCCTTGCGCACCTTCGCCCAGGAACGTTTAAATATCATAACTGACAGTCTGTATGTTAGGAATTTGCTGCACAGTCTACCGGGAGCTTATATCACTCCCGCGATAGACAAGAATTTGCTTAGCCTGTTTCTCACCGCTCAATTTCATTTGCGAAACCGCACGGAGCCGCTCTATATTGCCCATATTCGAAGTCACCAAGACCTACCGGGTCCGATTTCCGCGGGCAATAGCAGAGCGGACGCGGCCGCAAAGGAAATTCAGCAACGTTCAGTTTTGGGTGTTTTTACTACTCCGATCCAAAGTCATGCCTTTTTCCACCAAAATGCCAAGGCACTCGCCCAACAGTTCAATCTGCCACTTTCCCAAGCCCAAGGCATAGTCCGCTCTTGTCAGCATTGTGCAGGGGCGCCGGGGGGGGCCTCGTGGGGGGTCAACCCACGGGGGACAGAGGCCAATCAGGTGTGGCAGATGGATGTCACGCATGTGCCGCAGTTTGGTAGATGGCAATACATGCATGTGTGTATTGATACTTTTTCCCAGTTCGTTTGGGCCACAGCGCAGAAAGGGGAAACTGCCTCCCACGTGGAGCAGCACCTCCTTTCCTGCATCGCGGCGATGGGCAAGCCGCGGCACGTGAAAACAGATAACGCCCCGTCCTACTGCTCCAGGCAGTTGGCCGCCTTCATGGCCACATGGGACATCAAGCATACATTTGGGATTCCCTACAATCCGCAAGGGCAGGCGATTGTAGAACGGGTCAATCGGACGCTAAAGTCCTACATTGACAAACAAACAGATAGGGGGGAGCCACCAGCCCTCCCCAAATCACAGGGACAGGCACAGTTTTGCTTAAATAAGGTATTGTTCACTTACAATCACCTTAATGTTTTTTCGGACTGTACGCCGCAGGAGAAGCATTTCCGCCGTTTGGAAGCTCTCCCGCGACCTATGGTCCGGTACCGAGTGCCACCGGACCCTTCTTGGAGGGGCCCGGTGCCGCTCATAACATGGGGAAGAGGGTATGCTGCAGTTGTGTCCCCTACAGGTGTCGTTTGGATTCCAGCTCGGTGCGTCAAGCCCTACTTGGAACCACATGGCGTGGACACAGACCGACCAGAGCCCGATCCCGGAGATGGAGGACCTCACTCTGACCGAGGGGACCCGCCGGGAGAAACAGCGGTCGCGGACGACGCCACCGAAGATAACCTGGGGGATGGTCAAGACCCTCTGCCATGATGCTCAGCATGCCATCCAGCGCGAGGAGAAGGAGCTGACACCAGAGAGCTTCGTGGTTGCAGTTCTCGCCCAGATCCATGCCAACTCCATGGCAGTCACCATCATCCTGATCCTTTCCCTGCTTTTGGGGGGAGGCGTTCAGGCCGCCTCACTGGAGGCCAGCGATTTAATGCCGGGCGGAGACCTTTCTGCCCGCATGCAGTACAACATTTGGGAAAGGTTGGCAAGCCTTGTCAACCAGTCCGATTTTTGCCTCAGACAGGACGTCGGTTCTGCTTCAATCCTCAGCACCTGCCTCATCCCGGTGTGCCATTCTCCAGGCGCACACCCCCGGGATGGGGACTGGCTGGTGAAGCGATTCTTCAGCCCGTACATCCCAACAGCTTCCTCGGAATATGCCCGCTGGGAGATGCGGCTAACCATGACTTTGCCGGCTGATGCGGCCACTCTCCATACTCCCCGAGTGGCGGTCAGCCCGAACTCTACCTGTGGCCGAATTTACGGTTGCTCCGGAATCGGCCGAACCCGGCGCCGATGCCTCAATGTAGGCAGCAGCAATTGGACTTGCAGCAACCCAGTGCCGCGCGGCACAGCATATGCACATATCACCCTACCATCTGGATGGTTTTTCACTTGTAACCAGTATACGTTTAATTACATTCCTGCCAATATGTCAGATGCTATTTGCTGTATTAGCCGGTTGACACTCTTGCTCCCCACTAAGGATATGATTGCCCCAAGCCCCAATGTTCCTAATGTTTCCAATGTATCTAATGTCCCTTCACTCATACGGCACACTCACACCACTACGTTAGACAGCTCATGTGAAAGCAGCTTCAGGGTAATGAGACCCGCCGAGTATCTCTCCTTGGCAATCAGCGTCTTTGGCGTGCCAGGCTTAGCCGTCGGCAACGCAAAGAGGATTGGTCGCTTGGCTTGCGGTTTAGCAAAGGCCATCAACCATACCTCCTCAGCGATAGCGCTCCTCAATCAGGAGCAGGCGGAACTTCGCCATGCCATTCTCGATAATCGAGCGGCTATCGACTACCTCCTACTGCTTCACCACTTGGGCTGCGAGTCTTTTCACGGTATGTGCTGCTTTAACCTTACGGACAACTCTCGTAAGATTCAGAGCCAGCTCACGGATCTTCACGCCATAGTGGCTGGCATCACCGAGGGCTCTGCATGGGGGGCTTGGTGGAGCTCACTATGGAAATGGATGTGGTCGTGGATCCCATGGGGGTGGCTTCAGACGGTAATCAAGGTAGTGGTGGGGGTAGTCATACTAGGCATTACAGTCTGCTGTCTTGCTCAATGTATTCCCCCACTAATCTCTAGATGCCGCCGGAGAAGGAAACCCCGTGACGTCATTCCAGACCAACAGCTGGTGCCGCTTCTGCGCAGGGTCGCTGGTCAGGCTCTTAATATAAATAAGGGGAGATATGGTTTCCCCGTGCCCCGTTGGGCATGGGACGGCCAGGCAGAGGCCGCTTGAGTGAGAAGGCTCCTAGCGGTGGCCTCTGGGCAGCCATATCAAGGGGGGTGAATAAATTATAGGGCTATAGGGTTTGATTCACCCAATTAACGTGACCTGACCAGCGGCTCTGCCAGACAGGCAGAACGCTATCTCCTGCATCTCCTGTGTATAATTAGGCAAACATTCTTTCCCCCTGGCTTGGCGCTAATCTCGGGCGCAAACAGGGACCATGTTTGCCCAGCCGGTAAGCCCGAAACAATAGGGCTTCCCCTGCCAAATGTTTGCCTGTCATAATTAACTTCCCCTGAAGAGTTTTCCCAATTAACCTGAGTAAACAGGTAACTTGATTGAATCACTGGTGACGGTTTTTTCTACCTGCCTTCTGACCTATAAAAGGTGTGTGTATTTTCCAATAAAGCACTGATCTGATCCTGACTCCTTGCCTCGTATCGCTTATTGATCAGTCTCCTCCGGGACCTAAGCGCCGCCTAGCGGCAGATATTCCCAACAGGACTCAGGTTTATGAAAAATCATATGGTACTTCAAAGGCTAGGGGGGTCGCAACTTTGATATCAAATAGATTGGGATTTGAGATGGTAAAAAGTATATCAGACCCAGAAGGTAGATACTTGATAATAAAGGGAAAAATAGAAGAGGAGGAAATAACGTTGGTGAATCTGTATGTGCCAAATGAACACCAAAATAGGTTTTTAGATAAGGTGCACCGAATATTGGAAAAGGAGAAAACAACAAAAATGATTGTAGCGGGAGATTTCAATTTAATAAGATCAAACATAGACAGTACAAATACAACAAGATGTGTGGGCGGAAATAAAATGTATGTGTTAAATAATTGGTTGAAATCTTTGGGGTTGAAGGATGCATGGAGGGAACTTAAAGGAATGGAAAGGGTCTACACATATTTTTCACAAGTTTATAATACGTACTCCAGAATAGATTATATATTTGTTACTGATAATTTGATAAGAAACTTAGAAGATATAGAAATAGGAATTTTTAAAGAGTCTGATCATGCAAAAGTATTGTTGGAAATGAAAATAGATGCTATAAAGATTAGGAAAAATTGGAGATATAATGCTAGATTGTTTAGAGATAAAAAGTGTAAAGATCAAATGGTAGAAAAATGGGAAGAAAATTGGAAGTGGAATGATACAGGGGATGTCGGATTTGGTATTGTATGGGATACGATGAAAGCAATATTTAGAGGTGAAAGTATTAGGTTGGCAAGCATTAAAAATAAACAATTAAAAAGTAAACAAGAAGAAATTGAAAAAGAGATTAAAATGTTGCAGGAGAAACACATAATAACCTAGGATAGAAAGGTTTATGAAAGAATGCAGGGCTTAAAGAAGGAATTAATAGGAAAAGATATTGAAAAGGTGAAAAGAGATTTGGTATATTTAAAAAGAGAATATTTTGAATACAGTAATAAAAATTCAAAATTGTTAGCAAGAGCGGCTAAGGAAAAAAGAAGTAGAAGAGAAATAGGGACTTTAGTAGATAAGGAAGGTATAAGATATAATAAGATTAAAGATAAATGTAAGGTGGTCAGAGAATTTTACCAAGCTCTATACTCTAAAAAGAAGGTAAATATAGACAAACTAAAAGATAAATTGGGAATGCAAATTAAAAACAAAATAAGTCAGGAACATAAACAAAAAATGGAAGAAGTAATAACTGAAAAAGAGATAAAAGAAGTAATAAATAAATTGAAAGTAGATAAATCACCGGGAGAGGATGGACTATCCACTGAATTCTATAAAGAGTTTAAGGATATAGTAATTCCAAAATTGTTAAAACTTTATAATGGTATACTTAATGGGGAGCAGATACCTCTATCATGGTATAGAACAATAATTGTCTTATTACCAAAACCGGGAAAAGACCCAGAAAAAGTAGAATCATATAGGCCCATTTCCCTGATAAATCAAGATGCTAAGATTTTTACGGCAATATTGGCAAATAGATTAAACAGTTTTATGGATAAATATATAAATAAAGATCAGGCCGGATTTGTGAAAGGGAGACACATGGCAGACTTAGTAAGGCGAGTAGTAGACTTAATTGACGTGGCAGGACAAAATAAGGAGAAAGTTGGATTATTATCGCTAGATATCTTCAAAGCATTTGACTCTTTGCAATGGATAACAATTAACGAGATAATTAGGAGTTATGGATTTGGTGATAGGTTTATAAAAACAATAGAACAATTATACCAACAAGGGTATGCTAATATTAGGGTTAATGATGGCTTTACAGAGGAAGTGAGATTAGAGGCAGGAACAAGGCAAGGGTGTCCCCTATCTCCAATATTATTTATCATGGCGATGGAAATATTAGCAAATACAATAAGGGAAGACAAAAGTATAGAAGGAATAATGGAAAATAAAATCAGCTTATATGCGGACGATACTTTGCTAATTATGAAACACCCTAGAAGAACGATGGAAAGCATTCAAAAACACTTAAAGGAATTTGAACAAATAACAGGTCTGAAGGTAAATTGGGATAAATCTGAATTGATTTTAAGTAATATCGAAAAGGAAGAGCAAAGGAAAATTAGGGACGAAATTTAAATTGCAGATTAAAGAGAGTTTGAAATATCTAGGGATAAATATTTCTAATAAGATGGATGATTTGAAAAGATTAAATTATGATAAACAAAAGAAGGAACTTAAAGATAAAATTTCACAATATCAAAAATTAAGGTTGTCTTGGTTTGGCAGAATAGCACTGACTAAAATGATGTTATTACCAAAACTAAATTTCCTGTTTGATGCCTTACCAATTCAACTGACAGACAAAGATATTAAGGAATTTCAAAAATTATTTGATAATTATTGTAATGGGGGACGCAGACCTAGAATTTCAAAGAGAATGTGGTATCTATCTCAAAAAGAAGGGGGCCTAGGAATACCTAATTTAAAGAATTATTATAAAGCATTTCATATAAAGAATGTAGTTAAGATTTTAATGAAGGAGCCGGTTATTTGGGAGGAAATTGAAATGAAGGAATTAAAGGAAGTGGGTAAGAGTCTTTTTTTAGATAAGGAAATATGGAAAATACCAGTTAAAAATAGAATGCTGAGATCAATGTTGGGAGTATGGAAGAAAGTTAAAAAGAAATTGGTCCCAAATATTTCACCGATAATTGAAATAGAAGATTTGAAAAAGTTTCCAATAAGAATGGATAATGAGATGAAAGAAATCTTGTTGACTAATGGGGTTTTCCTGCTGAAAGATTGGATACGAGTCTGCAAAGATAACAGGATGAAAAGAGAGTTATATACTCAGATGAAGTTGAATTGGTTTCAGATAGTGATGGTGAATAAGTGGAACAATAAATACTGGAGGGAGCAGAGTTTGGAAAGACACAGGACAGAATTCGAGGAACTAGTGTGGAAGATAAGGAAGGAGGAAATTGGAATTAAAGGAATGGTTAGTAAAATTTATAAAATAATAAATACAGAAGTTAATCCACAAGAAATACTAAGAAATACATGGGAACAAGATTTGAATGTGAAGATAACAGAAAAGGAATGGCAAAATAAATGGAGAAAAAGAATTATGAGATCCCTGTCGGTCAGGGTAAAGGAACATAATTTTAAAATGTTATGGAAGTGGTATCTGACCCCTATGAGACTGCATCAGATAGATAAAAAGAATAATAAAATGTGTTGGAGATGTAAAAATACAGTGGGTACATATGTTCATATGTGGTATGAATGTAAGGTGGTAGGAAATTTTTGGGCAAAAATTGAGAATGAGATTGATAAAATTATGGGATTGCGTCTCAAATTGGGGCCAGATTCTACTTTGCTGACGGACGTAGACAATGTTAATTTAGATAATGACAAGAAAGAATTGTTGTCCATGATGCTTGTAATAGCTAGAATGTGTATTGCAAAAAATTGGAAAAATGACTTAACGTTAAAGGTGGAGGAGTGGTATAAACAGATGTGGGATCTCGCATTGAACGAAAAATTAACATGGGAGTTAAATCTTAAAAAAGGTATAATAAAAGAAAACAGATTTTGGAATATATGGCGAAAATTTGTTGATTATTCACTGACGAGAGATGGAACAAATAAATTGACACCAGACCAAATGAAATTTTGGGAACAATAGAAATTAATGGGAAATCCCACGACCTCCAGGACAATGTACATAGCACAGGGTGACGATGTATGTAATATATAGTTTTTTTTATTGTATGTAGAAGGTTTTTTCTTTTCTCTTCTTTTTGTCTAAAATGTTGTTATTATGTCTTAAATGTTTGTTATATATTTTGAAAAATTAATAAAAAAATATTAAAAAAAAAGAATTTTTGAAAATCAAGAACCAAACATCTCTGTATTTATCCTCACAATGTGTCTAGGGGCTACTCTGGGTGTACCTGCAGGACCTCATGTCCCCTGAGGATCAAATCATCCTCACATTAATTTTCTTTCGGTTGCCTTAATTTTGCTTGATTTGGAGACCACAATAGGGGCTCATCTTGTGTGTCATTGTGGTTGACCTAACAGAGACATTCTCTTATGAGTTTCAGAATATTAGGTAAAGGTTTCCCTTGCTGGAAAGCCAGTCGTATCCGACTCTAGGGTTCAGTGCTCATCTCTGTTTCAAAGCCGAAGAGCCAACGCTGTCTGCTTCTGCAGACGTTTCCATGGTCATGTGGCAGGCATGACTAGACACCGGAGTGCACGGAACACTGTTACCGTCCCACCGAAGTAGTCCCTATTTATCTACTTACAATTTCTTGCTTTCGAACTGCTAGGTTAGCAGGAGCTGGGAGCACTTGATGAGCACTTGATGAGCCAAAACTCTCTGGGAAAGATAATAACACAGGGAAAGGTGTAAGGCAGCGGGAAAAGAAGAAGACCAAACATGAGATGGATTGACTCAACGAAGGAACCACGGGCTTGTGTTTGCAAGAGCTAAGCAGGGTTGCTGAGTACAGGACATTTTGGAGAGCTCTAATTCATAGGGTTGCCCTAGAGCAGAGATGACTTGATGGCACATAACAACAATTGAAAATAAACTTGATATTGCTTTTTAAATGATCAAATGGGTACTGTTGGAGCAACATAATTTTAGCCCTTCCTTTACGTTCCTTGTAAGAGTCACTTACAAAAGTGAGAGTACAGGGGAAAATACATGGCCCCAAGTTAGAGAATGGTTGATTAGTAGACACAAGCTGCAAATTGTGTGAATCACCTTGGCAATTCATACTTAATAATGACTTAGGCTTTCTGTAAGATATTCAGTTCTTTTCCTTTGAAACTTGTTCTGTAAAAAGCAATAATGGTTGTTAGTGGGTAAAAGAACTCCAGATAACAACAGCAGAATTGTTGTATGGTAATCAGTCAAGAATCCTTGGCTTTACTGTTGTAGCTTCTTCTTTAAAAGAGGCAGTGGTTAGTTGGGAAGGAACCTGGGCTATGGAAAATAACAGCAGATCATAACATAATTATTGTATACTATATTTTACATTTTGTAATTGCTTAAAAAGCCTTGACTAATATTTAATCTGCTGAGACAAGTATTAAGCATATGTTATGTATATACTGTATTTTACCTCAGCTGCCTGTCATTGGATTCTTGTCTTTTTTATTATCCAGAATGGCAACATTCAAATCTTCCAAAGAGCTTCTAGGTAGATTTAAACGATTTAAAACATATTTGTGTGAATTTCTATTCCTGATGTCTGATTTATGTCAATTGACTCTTTTGTGCAGAGATTATCTATTTTGTCCTATGTAGAGCATTGTTGGCAAAACATGGTAGAGAACACATTAGCAGAGGAACAAGTAAAGGTGGCCTTGATGTTATGTGTGACATTGTTGGCTCATCATGTTGCCAAAATAAATGTGGGGGCAGAGCTTCCATCTGGGTATATAGCAGAGTTTAGTGCTCATCACTGAATGAGTGTTGTGTAGTCGCTTGTGTGTCTTGTTGCTTATTCGGGGTTTGTCTGCAAGCAAGTATAGGCCTGCCACCAAGGGCTTGGAAGAGTGAAGTGTTCTTGTCAGGAATGTGTTGAAGATCATTTGTGATGCATGTGATTGGTCTCAGTTGTGGGCTGAAAGTGACAACTAGTGATGTTCAGTCATTTTTTTCTTCTAGGTCTGCTTTTCACTTCATTTTCTAAAAAGGAAGGTTTTCGTAAAAGGATTCCTCTTCAAAGTTGGCCATTCTTTTCTGTCTTCTGTATTGGTCTTTAATGTACTGTTTCCACTTTTTTCTTCCTCTTGGTCAGATAATGTGCTTTTTTCTTCAACATTCAGCATTTTTAAAATTTCCTTTGAATTTCTTGGATCTTTTGAAAAGATCACTTGTTTTCCCTCTTTTGTTGTTCTCTTCTATTTGGTTGCACTGGTTATTGTAAAGCTTCTCTTTGTCTCTTTCTTACAGTCTCTGAAAAACTGCATTTAGTCTGACCTTTTTCTGTTACCTTTTACTTTGGCTTCTTGCTTGTTCTTTACAATGTTCACTGTCTCTTCTATCATCAATTTTGTTTTTTGTTTTCTTTTGACTACAAAAATTGCATTTTTGCATTCTTTAATAATATCTCAGCTTTAAACCCACAGTTTCTCTGGTTCCTAATAAAACAATAATGCAAATTCGTAATTAATCAGTTTCATTTAAACTATCGATTAACTTATTAATTTAGGTTATTTGTTTCATCCCAATTTATCAGCTTATATTGTACATTGAATTAGGTTTTACTTAAATCTTCCCTGTTAGTCATTAGTTCCTATATATTAATTTAGACCATCCTTGTAGTGCAGTGGCTCAAGTGGCTAAGACGCTGACTGGGAGGTGGAAGGTCAGCAGTTCAATTCCCGAGTACTGCAAGATGGAATGAGCTCCCGTCTTTGTGCCAGCTCCTGCCAACCTATCAGTTTGAAAGCAAGAAATTGCAAGTAGATAAATAGGGACAACTTTGGTGGGAAGGTAACAGCATTCCGTGCCTGCCACATGATGACCACAGAAACATCTGCAGAAGCAGACAGCGCTGGCTCTTCGGCTTTGAAACAGAGATGAGTACTGAACCCTAGAATCGAATACGACTGGCTTTTGAGCAAGGGAAACCTTTACCTTTACCTAACCTTGTAACCTTCTCTGTTACTCTTCACCTTCTGGGGCGAACAAGTGTCATTGTCCACCTCAAGGAGCAGCAATTACCAACTCGGCTGCCTGCCTGTCCCTCCCCCCCCTCCCCCCTGGATGGCCAGTCCTCACTGCAATGCCAAGTGAAGGCATTGGTAGCTGTCACTGTCTGATCGAGCAATAAGTGGAGGCTATGTCCAAACTGAAGTATGCACTCTCCATCTAAGTAATTAAATATGGAATGGACAAAAGCAATATTCTGATTCAGTTGCTTGCTTTGTTCAAACCTTTATTTGAATAAAAATTATGTTGACTCAGGAAGATTCTGTAGAAAGTCCCAGGAAGAACTGGTTTAATTCTGAATACAAACATCTTAAGATAATTATCCAACATAAGCACCCTGAATAATACAATATCAAGCATAAGGGAATTGTGGAGTTTAAAAACATGTTGCATCATGGAAATGTAACATGGAAACATGGCAGAATAGTAATGATATTTTTAAAAGGCCAGAAATCCAAACCCAAGTGCTAACAACCAACTAGCCTCCTCTCTTCCTTAGATAAACTATATATTCATGACTTATTAGACTAACAGAAAGAATGACTAGAGGTAAAAAAATATCATAGGCCAAGAACAAATTGGCTTTAGAATGAATCACTGTGCAGTTGACTATTGTCTTATGTTGAAGAATTTAGCAGAAAAGTATACAATGGAACCTCAGTTAACAAACAGCTTGGTTAACACAAAAACCGCATAACAAAAGGAAATGCATAAAAATAGTGGCTTGATTTATTTATTTATTTTTTGGGGGGAATAGATTAATTGGTTTTCAATACATTTCTATGGGAAACTGTGTTTTGGTTAATGTATTTTGATTTTCAATGCATTCCTATGAAAAATTGCATCCAATGCATTCCTATGGAAAATTTGGTTAAAGTAATTTTTGCTGTAAGAAACGTCGTGGATAACACATTAATTACATTAACTGAGGTTCCACTGTACTTTGCAGGCGCACCCCCCAAAGAAAGACTCAGACACCGGTATATGGATAAAGGCATTGGGCCACTTTTATTGAATAATGCCCTAGTCCGAATTATAACTTTCAATTGGTGTATTCATCCAATTGTAATTCTTAAGGCAAGCAGGCCGCAGTAACACTGGTAAGGTTCCTCCCAAAATGCCAATGATAATTGGCTACAGTGTAACTATTTGTATCAATTTGTTTGTTGACACAAACAAATTGTTGACCGGAGTCAATAAACTATCTACTGACCCCACCCTATGACGTGTATCCGTTAAATCACAAGGTGATGCATGCTGTTAAGCTCCTGCCATCACCCCTTGCCTGGTTCGTCGTTGACCGGCCAAAGCTATTACACCTGTACCTGCCTAAGTGTTGGCCAGTCAATTGCGAACCTGCCGGATACCTATGGGTCATAAATCTTTACCTTACCAGTGCTACCCGCCACACGGGGAGGCGTCTATGATGACTCAAACCCCCCCCCCCCCCCGACCGTCAGCTCGGTCACCAGGCCTGCTTGCAAATCTTCCAGAAAGAGGTTCATACCTCTAGCCGACAGGTGGACCCCATCCCCTGCATAGAGATCGTAATTTTGCAAACTAATCATGGGGTGCCGGATGACCATCCCCAAACCCTTGTCTGTCAAGAACTGGGCAACTGCCCTGTTCACCGAGCAGCGAGCGCAGTCAAGGGCACGGAGGTCAATACCTCCCCTGTAAGTATGTCGTGGCACGATGTCCGACCATAGCAGCCTTGTGGACGGCCACACATAACGCAAATAGGCTAGGTCACTGCAGATCGTGAATTTTAAGGAAAGGCCAGTGACCTGGGCAAGGTCATTGCCCCCGAGCTGCAGTACAAGGACATCAGGCGGTTCAGCATCCCTGATGGAAAACAGGAATGGCAACAGTTCCCACCATCTCATTCTGCGCTTACCGTACCAACGTATACGTGTGGTTGCACATAGTCCAAGCTGGGGTCCCCACTCTGTCGCCGCAGCATACTGCGCTGCCCAGTGCACGTAACTGTGGCCCACCAGCCATACTGCCACCGGTGTGCGGGGACACACAGGGTCTGTAAAAGAAGAAAAGAGAATAATGACTTAACTGGTACTCATACCTGAAGTGGGCGGACGTACAATGCAAAACGCATGGATCCCCATCTCCCCATCCGGCGTATATCAGCCTCAGAGTACCCAAATGCAGCCGCAGTTGATGCAGCACCTATCCTAAATGAATGGGTGCCATAACGAACCCCGGGGAGGCCAAAACTGGTTAGTGCCATACCGGTCACCTTCCAAAATTGGAATTTAGTAAGGGGAGACCCATCCTGGTGGCAGAAAAACGGGCCAGGGTGCGCGCCACGCACTGCCAAAAACTCATGTAGGGCACCAACCGGACAGATGTCTGCAATGGAACATCGTAGCAGTCTAACTCCACTGCCTACGCCGTGCTGATCAACCTTTGAGGACCGTATCCTCAACTGAGCCCACTCATTAGTGACATAGACATCGTCGAGTTCCAGTGCCCTACGAGTCGCATCCGCCTTAGACAGTGATACCAACTCACTGATGCGGAGCGCTCCAAAGAAGGCCACCGTGGTAGCCACGTGAAAAAGAGCCACCTCATACCTATCATAACACAAGTTATGCCAGCCTCGTGCAAGGTGGGTCAGGACCTCTGGTGAAATTGGGTGACGAGTGTCCGGACGGCAGCCACGTTCCCGTGTCCACCCCTCCAAAACATGACGTATGCGGAAATCATTCATGCAGTCAGCGAAGCCCCTTACTTTGGCCATAAATGCCAGTGCCGACAGCCTGGATGCTATAGTACGAGGAGCCAAACCCTGACTGTGAAGATAAACCATAAATTGTAAAACCTGTTCGACTGGTATGGGCCACACTTCGGGCAACTGTAGTTGCACACAAAAGGTTCTAAATTGTACAAAAGCATGTTGATACTCCTTACGCGTGTGAGGTGCCAAAGACATGCCGATCGCCCGGTTCACCTCTCCTCGCCAAATGTCCAAATCTCGGCCGGGAGTAGCGAGGGGAATTCCTCTGCTTCCGGAGCCAAGGCACGGAACCGGGGGATCTGCAGGCGGGATAAAGCATCAGCAATATCATTATTAATGCCTGGGACATGTCTGGTCTTAAACAGCACATTTAGGCGTAGGCTTCTTAACACAAATTGACGAACCAACGCCATAACCCTAGGCGATTTAGACCACTGCCGTATTGTCACACCAAAAATGGACCACTGAGTTGGCCCACTCCTCGCCCCATAGCATCAAAGGGACCATTTTGAAACCATGGGTTACTGGGATAGAAAGCTAACTGCTGCCCACTCGCATCAACTTGACGAGGCCAGGGCCACTGAACCCCCCCCCCCCAATGTAAGTGGACTGTGGTGGGGGTGCACTAAATTGAACCTGATACTCACTAGTTGCACCCCCGTGAGCCGCCCCCACCGGGGGTTCCGGCCCACGGCGTGCATCGGAGCTCGCAACCGGAATTGAGCTCTGGGACCACCCCTGACTGCTCCCAGCCTGGACATCAGGTTGAACGGGGAGCTGTGAGGCACCAGCTGGGGCCGGCCGGACCGTCTCAAGCAGCTCGACCCGGTTGCGGCCAGCAAGTTAGCCGGGGCCGACGATGGGGCTTCTGTTGAAGAAAGAGTAGCGCCCCCCTCCAAAGGAGGCTGTGCAATGCCCAAGGATGCTTCCAGCACTGCTATCCGTGCTAACAGAGCATCCACTGCCCCAGAGCCCCCAGTATAAAGTGGGCCGGGTGGGCCGGACGGCCCACTAGGCAGTTGAGGAAAAGGCAACCCAAAAGGAGAGCCAGGGCCAGAATAGGGCCATGCCCAAAACTCTGGCCCATGGGGGGCCGGAGGAGCAGAGGGGCGGACACCTGCACCAGGCCCCCCCGGGCCACCCTGTCCCGTGCCCTGCAAAGGCGGGCCGAGGGCTGAAGCCCCAGAGGGGCCGGCCTGTAGCTGACCAGCTACCAAGCTGGGACCCGGCTGCCAAGTGGTAGCCTGACCAGCCCCACTGGTACCAGTGGGCAAGGCTGTAACATTGCCCTGCCATGGGGGCGCAGCCCTGGTCCTCCGACCCAAAGGCTGGCCCACATCCGATGCAGGGCCGGTAAAAGTTCTTCCCCTCGGCCGTGGCTTCAGCGCCGGGGGCTTCCGCTTGGGAGCCATGTCTCCCTAGGAGAAGAAAAGTCGCTGAAGGATCCCTATCCAGGGATCAAACTCCTAGCGTGAAAGTACCGCGGTAGCCAAGAAGCAAACGGCAAGGCTCTATAGCCAAAGACTAAAGAGAAAAAAGCGACGGAGAAAACTTCTCCTCTCCGTCGCTATTCTAAAATGGCAGCTCGGCTGCCTTGTGGCCACCCCTTTTATAGAGGGGTGGCCACGGCCCCTAACTCACCCGGATGTCTGAGTCCGGGTGGGGGCCCCCCCGCAAAGAGCGCAGCACTTTCAATATAGCTATTCCTTCTGGATATCTTTTTGTGGCCTTTATGGATCTGAAAGGCATGTTTGATTCAATTAATTGTGATAAACTTTGGCAGAAATTAGAGGACTTTACAATTGATAAAAGTTGTTAGGGCTGATTCAAAGGCTTTATGCCAGTTTCACAGGTCAAGTACACTATGGTTTAAAGGAGGATATAACAAGTTTGTTTGGTGTAAACAAAGGAGTACAGCAAGGGCATTTCTTCTCTCCTTTGTTTAATTTTTCCATGGGATCTTGCCTTCTCTTTTCATGAAAAATCCCAACCCGGGCCAAACAGTGTAAGTCAGCAAAAAATGAAGAAACCGTTTGAGGCGGTGAAAATTATAACTTCTTAAATTAAACTCTTTATTGTCCAATAGGTAAATCTTGTTAAACTTCACACGGTGCAACACTACCAAATTCGATAATCTTTCTTTGAACTCTTAAATCACTCAGGTAAATTAATACTTATATTAATACGTAAATTATTGTCTGGGTTTCCCACCATGCAAAATTTTCAACATAATCTGTTATGTCTTGCAATAAACTCAATTATTGTTGTGGTTCCTTTTTCATACAATTCTTTAGATTTTCTCACTCAAAAATTGTTGTAGTTCCTTTTCATACAATTCTTTAAATATTCCACCTTCTCGTAGTCACACTAGTCAAATTAGCTTTTCATCTGATTTCGTCAGGAGAAGGGGTGGAAATCTATCTGTGGGACAAAATACAACTATAAATGTTTTCTAAAAATGGTAATTAAACTCTATGTACATTTACTGCTAAGCAATCTTCTTAAACAAAATAAATTAAAATAAAATACCCCCATATTGTTACCTTATTCAAATGCATCACATGAGCCTCTATTGTATCCAGCGTACTATTTTAGTGCTCTCCGATGTTAACAAAATGTTCTCACCATCCCTAATTTAAAGGTATCGGTAGTCCCACGCAATACACCTGTGTGAATAATCAGCTACAAGAAACACGTGTAATCAATCTCTTATTAGATGGTAGGGAGCTTGAGCAAGTAAAGCATTTTCCATACTTAGGAGTGATTGCGGATTCCCCATGCCCATCTGGCATGGAACAGCCTTTGCAGAGGCTGCTTGGGTGAGAAGGCTCCCGGCGGTGGCTTCTGCGGGCAGCCAAATTAAGGGGGGTGAATAAATGATAGGGTTTGATTCACCCAATTACATGACCTGACCAGCGGTTCTGCCAGGTAAGCAGATCGCTATCTCCTGTGCATAATTAGGCAAACAACTCATCTCCCTAGCTTAGCGTAATCCCTGGCGCAAATAGTGGCCATATTTACCCAACCTCTAAGCCCAAAACAATGGGGCTTCCTCTGTCAATGTTTGCCCGCACTAATTAACTTCCCCAAGAGAGTTTCCCAATTAACCTGAGCAAATAGGTGATGTGATTTTCTGTCAGATGACCATTCCTACCATGCGCAGCCTTCTGCATAATATATACTGATGATTTCCCCTCAATAAATCACTGGTCTTCGCTCCATCTTGCCTCGTGTCATTACTCGACCAGTCTCCTCTGGAACCTCAAGGGCTGCTTTACGGCCCCATTCCTACATCTGGTGACCCCGAGACGTGATCTACTCGTGAGTAAGAGACCCCGGAGAGGTCTACTCGTGAGTAGCGATCCACGCGGTCCGGTTCTGCGCTTGAACCGCGACCCGTCATCCCGGAGGACAGCGCGGCGCTCCGGCCGGCAGCCAGCCGATCGGAGAAGTGGCCTGCGGTGAGGCATTCCAGAGAGACATTCCTACAGCTTGCTCCCAGCTTTCGAGGAGGTTGCCATAGAGGGAAACGCGTTCCGCTCAGGGCAGCTGTGAGCCCCTGACATCGCAGAGGCCGTCGAAGGGCCCGTGGCAGAAGGTCCACGCTCCGAGGTCTACCCCAGACACCCGACGCCCGAACCTGTTGCCTGCAAAGACGCGTCGACTCGTCCCGAGGAGGAATCTTCCGGAGACCCAATCGCAGGTAATATGGGGACTTGTTCTCATAGACCAAGTCCGTCCGCTAGCCAAAGAACTCGTGAGGAGGAGTTCAGAATCCTGGCCAGAGTATTTAAGTTACGCTTTCACAGCAGGGAATTAGCGAGACTTTTGGCGTATCGCAGGGAACACTGCCTACTTTACCCAGAAGTAGGTACGTTGACCCTGCAGCTCTGGGATCAGATAGGAGACTGCATTCAGCAACCCCCGAAAGCTCCAGAGGGCATAACCCGCACATGGAGCAAATGTAGGAAACTCTCAGCAGAGGTAGACCCAGTCCGGATAGAGACCCAGAAAACCCCAGCGCAGTCAGAACCATCAGCCCCAAGAAGTCTCTATTCGTCATTTCAGCTTAAGCAGGGCAGTATAGGGAGCATTCCCTCAGTGACAGCTGCAGACGTCACTGAAGGAATTCATGGCATGAGAGGCCTTGGCGCTTCTCTGACAGTGAAAAGTTCCCTGCAAAGAAAGAACTCCATTCAGCGCATGGGTGGGAAAGATCCATTCACGGGGAAACTGCCAGTGGCACAATTAGCTAGCGCCCCACTGCTGTGCTCAGCCCATCTGAAGGCAGACACACGTTCAGGCAGGGATGCTCAGCGCCCACTGCTCACGGAAATCTGCACGGCCCCTGGCCACGCAGGGCTCCAGAGCAGACCCATTACCACACTCAGGCGCAGAGCAGTGCCAAAACCCCAAGGCGCCTGCTTCCAGTGTGGTAAAATGAGACACCTTAGAAGAGAAAGCCAATCTAGACCAGGCAGATCTTCAAAGGGTTGCCTTAATGCCAAATGGCCACACTGGCACTGGAAAGGAGGCCCAGGCTAGAAAGGAGGCAGCCATCGCCCTGGCTATGCCAGAAGAACCATCCCAGCAATAGTACCCCGAGTTTCCCCAAGGCACAGGCAGAATCTACTTGTCTCACCTTGGGAGTAGCCCAGAGAAACTTGCCCCTAAGTAAAAGCACCCAGATGGTTGTAAAATAGCCAACTGTGTATTAGCCATCTCCTCATGTGTAGTATAGAACGCTGCAGATCAGGGGAGGAATGTGCGAATGCGTAAATAGATGTGTGTATGTGTGGTGCACCACTGAATGTATGACTGCAAGAACTGTGTATGATTGCAAAAGCCTTGTCTGACTGAAAAAGTGTTCCTTGTGTGTAACTGCGTGGTAATGTCACTGTGAAATATGTGTTAAAACAGTTTGCACTCTGTTCATGGGCAGGAGCTATTTAAAGTTTGAGGAAGCATGATGAGCAGAACCCTTTGCCTTGCCTGCTTAGCAGCTTAGGCAGGAGAGGAGAGGGGGGGAATCCTAACCTACAATAGGGCGGGGTGGTTCCCCCCCTCCTTCCCTTGAGACTTTTCTCTTTGTCAAAGGATTAAGCCTCTCTTGGAAACCGGTTTTGCAATCAGGAAAACAGATTTTTCTTTTCAGAAGCGCGATCTGAAAACAAAAAATCACTTCTATGAGTTTTCCTCACTAGATCATAAGCTATGGGGCCCCTTCCTACGTCTGTGTTCCTCAAACCCCCATCTCTGTGTTTTAAGGTTTTTTTGAATGTCTCTTAGCGTCTTGGAGTAACGTATCTCACCAGGAGTGAGAGAATTGCATTGTCTTCATGTGTGTACTGTGTTATCATCTTGTAACCTCGGTTCTCAACCTTTTAAAGTCAGGGGCCAAGTTCCGGGGCCTCAGGCAGCTCTGGGGTCCGGACAGTCATCCTGCCCTTCCTTCGCCACACAGCCCTTCTTGGATTGGTGGGGGGAGTGGCAGAGCAACATGGGCCACATCTGGCCCACTCGCCCACATCTGGCCGCAGGTTGAGAATCGTTCTAACTCTCCTTCATTCTCTTAGGAAGATACTGTTCTGGTATTTTGACTGTAATCAGTAACTCACTCATTGTACCCCTTTCACAGGAAAAAGCACGCAAACATTCTTGCGCTCTGTATATTCAGAAAATGCTTACCTTTTTACAGGAACAAAACTAACCAATTTGTTTCCTTCTAAGTCTTAAATTGCTTCCTTTCACAGGGTCCAGAAGCTAATTACTGAGAGGGATTTTCTTAACAGGAGGATCCCAGCCAGTTGCCATGGTTACCTGACCTAATCTGATTTCGTTATGATAAGAGTGGTTGCATTCTCATGGTGCTAACTTCTGACTTGTCTTTCCTCCTTTTCTCCTTTCGCCAGTGGAACTCCCTGCTGGAAATGCTTAACTTGGGTGTCTTTTCATTTTTGTGTATTATTTCCTTACAGCTGGCACGTCATAGTTGGCTTGTCTTTAATAAGTCTTAGGTCACTTTAAGCATGGCACCTGGCCCACAGTTCCCTCTCTGGTGAACAGACACATTTCGCAAACTCCAGAGCACAGAGGAAGGATTAGTCCCTGAGCTCCTGAGAATGTGCAGAGTGCCACTCATTAGTCAGGACAGCCTAGGACCATTTTAAGAGTGCAGTCAGGTCACACCTTCAATCAGATACAGGCATTTTTAGGCCACCCCTTCCCTTTTGGCTGCTAGTCTAAGCACAGGCAAAAGGCTAAGCCACCATCTGGCACCCTTCTAAAAGTGTGCACGCACACCATGAATGGGTGTGCACAGGGGGGCCTTCATGAGAAATTTACCCTAGGGAAGCCTGGCGCTTCATGCGCCAAGGTTTGCCATAAGACCCCAGACTCGCTTCAAACGCAGACAGTCACCTTGTGTGAATTCATGTCACTGGTTCCCCTTCGGGGGGGCTAGGACAGTTTTCACTTATGGGGGTCGCACATATTAGGTTCTTCCCTGGCAAGAGGACCAAGCTTGGCACACGCTCCTGACTCTTCCGCAAGCGGGCAGAGTTAGCAGCCGTGAACCTCGCTTTGCGCACCTTTGCCAAAGAACGCTCCAACATAATTGCTGACAGCCAGTTTCCTAGGAATTTGCTTCACAGTCTACCGGGAGCATACATCACTCCCGCGTTAGACAAAAATTTGCTAAGTTTGTTCCTCACAACTCCAATTCAGAATGCCAAAGCGCTCGCAAGGCAGTTCAACCTGCCACTTTCCCAAGCCCAAGGCATAGTTCGCTCCTGCCAGCATCGTGCAGGGGCACCGGGGGGGGGGCCTCGTGGGGGGGTCGACCCACGAGGGACAGAGGCCATCCAGGTGTGGCAAATGGACGTCACACATCCCCACATTTTGGCAAATGGCAGTACATGCACGTTTGCATTAAAACCTTCCCACAGTTTGTTTGGGTAATAGCACAGAAGGGAGTACCGGCTCCCCATGTGGAGCAGCATCTCCTTTCCCACGGCCAAGGGTGAACGTCGGCGCACGACGTCCGTTGACGCCCCAGCTTATAGCTCCAGGCAGCTGGCCACCTTCAGGGCCACCTGGGATATTAAGCTCACTTTTGGCGTTCCTTACAGTCCGCAGGGGCAAGCGATTGTGGAACGGGTCTATCGGACACTTAAGTCCTACATTGACAAACAAACAGAAAGGGGGGGAACAACGTCCCATAGTTGCACAGCAATTGCTATCCTATAAAGTGCAAAAACTAACTAACTCTTTCAGAATTTTTATCTCCCAAACAAGTCTCTTCCCCAAGCAGGTCCCAGAGGCCAGAATCAGACCCGGATGATTGCAAAGAGCAGCACCAGTCACTGTCCTGGATGTCATCAGCTGTCCGTCTGCCCTTATGACTTACATCTCCAAAGACATTTCTATGAACATTTTTGCATACTCAGTGCTACTTCTGAGGATCATGCTTTTCCCCAAAACAAGACTTCTCCAAACTCAAGTTACACAGGAAACCCCACCAAGAAGGGAAGCTTCATCTCCGGAAAAGCTGCTGAATGTCTTTTTATTATCTGTAGTTGCTCCTTATTTATTCATGCCTTGTACAATGCTCCTGTTGGGATTTGCAAGGGACACTTGAATTTCTGTATATTGTTAATAACGGCCAGCTTCCACCAAAGGAAGCCAGACCAGCCCATGTTTTGCATTGGCCCATTGCTTGGAAAGATTGAGTACCCGGTAGCTGGTAATCCCCAGTTAGTTTCACACCTCCCCATAGGTGCTAGGAAGACAATTGCACAATGCCAGAAGCTGCAGAGATAGCTTAGAATCTCCCCAGGTCACAGTAAGAGATCAATGACACATCTCGTTATCGTGCCTTGCTACAGAAAGCAGTCTGAATTCAGACCCACAGCTCTGAAAAACCAGGCAGCAGTATATTCAGTGTGCCAGGCTTAGCCATAGGCAACGCTCGGAGAATTGGTCAATTGGCTTGCGGATTAGCAAAAGCCATCAACCATACCCCCTCAGCAATAGCGCTGCTCAGCCAGGAGCAGACAGAGCTTTGCCATGCCATACTGGATAATCAAGCAGCTATCGATTATCCCCTGTGGTCACATCATTTGGGCTGCAAGTCTGTCCATGGCATGTGTTGCTTAAACCTCACAGACAATACCCACAAGATACAGAGCCAGCTCACGGACCTCCACACCCCAGTTAGGGACATCAAGGAGGATTCTTCATGGGGGTGGCAGGACTCCCTGTGGTTGTGGTTCCCATGGGGTTGGCTCCAGACGACACTCAAAGTGATTGTGGGGGTGGTAATACTGGGCACAACAGTGTGTTATTTCATGCAATGTATTCCCTCACTGCCATCGAGATGTCCCCCATGGTGGGAACCCCGAAGCGCCATCAGCTGATGCCGCTTCTGCGTAGAGTCGCTGGTCAGGCTCTTAATATAAAAAAGTAAGGGGAGATGCGGATTCCCCATGCCCATCTGGCATGGAACAGCCTTTGCAGAGGCTGCTTGGGTGAGAAGGCTCCCGGCGGTGGCTTCTGCGGGCAGCCAAATTAAGGGGGGTGAATAAATGATAGGGTTTGATTCACCCAATTACATGACCTGACCAGCGGTTCTGCCAGATAAGCAGATCGCTATCTCCTGTGCATAATTAGGCAAACAACTCATCTCCCTAGCTTAGCGTAATCCCTGGCGCAAATAGTGGCCATATTTACCCAGCCTCTAAGCCCAAAACAATGGGGCTTCCTCTGTCAATGTTTGCCCGCACTAATTAACTTCCCCAAGAGAGTTTCCCAATTAACCTGAGCAAATAGGTGATGTGATTTTCTGTCAGATGACCATTCCTACCATGCGCAGCCTTCTGCATAATATATACTGATGATTTCCCCTCAATAAATCACTGGTCTTCGCTCCATCTTGCCTCGTGTCATTACTCGACCAGTCTCCTCTGGAACCTCAAGGGCCGCTTTACGGCCCCATTCCTACAAGTGATCTTTTCTTCAAGTTTATCAAGGTGACATCAGCAAAATAGTGTTTTGTACAAAAAAAAATACTGACATATGTACTATAATTGTTAAATGCTACAACATGAAAGGCTATTATGTTCCAGGAGCATACTTAGCATTATTAGCATTTAACAAAAATGTAATTCTGATGATTTTATATGGTATTGCATATACAGTACCTGGGTTTCGGAGAAACTTGACACCCCACCCCACCCCACCCCCACTCTCTCTTCCTTCTTAAGGAAGCTAATGAATATCCCACAGTGTGTAGCAAATGTCCAGCCTTATATCAAGGCGATAGTATGAAACAAGCCTTTGAAATAAGATTGAAACTCATCTTTTGTGAGGGCTCTTTTCTTGCCCTACTCCAGAAAGATTTTTTTTTTTAGATTCTTCTGGTAGAAATTGATAGCAAGTTAGAAATCCTGAGTTTTCCCCCAAGAATTAAATATGAACTTGGGTAAAAATGATTAATTCTTAATTATTAAGATTATAAGGAAGCAGGTTTGCCAAATAGATCTGACTAGTACTCAAATAAGAGATCAACAAGTATCAACAAGTATGTTCTCCTTCCTTCTTTGGTATCAGGTATCTTGATTCCTGAGTCAGTTCCATCATACATGTTTCCATCTACCGTAACTATTCCAAGTTACTGAATGGTTTTTTAATACACAAGATTCAATATTATTCCTTCAAAGGAGATGCAAGTAAGATTACTCTGAGTTTGTTTGTATGAATACTAGGCTGGATAACTTTTCACATAATCTGCATTCTTGCTCTTTTTATGCTACTGAAAGAGAGCATTTTATTAAACCTTTATGTGATTTACTGGAAGTCCCATTCTTTGAAGAACTTGTTCCTACAATATTAGAAGACACTAATCCTCATTCCTTGGTAGCAATTGCTAAATTTGTTGTTATTATTCAGTGCTCCTAGATCAGTGACGGTGAACCTTTTAGAGACCAAGTGCCCAAACTGCAACCCAAAACCACTTATTTATCACAAAATGCCAACATGGCAATCAGGGGAGAGAGGAAGCACTCCCATTGGGCTGCTCGGCGGAGGGGTGGGACGAACTCTGTGCTAGGTGGAGGAAACACTCCCATCAGGGCCATAGCCAAGATTCTAGATGTAGGTGGGCGAATATTTTTCAGGATGGGCAACAATATCATATACCCGGATATGGTACTGAGATTGCATTGGTCATGCTGTTGGATGATCTCTGGCGTGAGCAGGACAGTGGGAATCCATCCGTCCTCACTCTTCTTGACTTCTCAATGGCTTTCGATACCATCAACCACAGTATCCTTCTGGAACGACTCCGAGGATTGGGGATCCAGGGTACTGTGTGGTCCTGGTTTTCCTCATTTCTGACGGGCCGGACCCAGTCAGTGTTGTTGGAGGGCGAGAAGTCTAGCCCTAGGCTCCTACAATATGGAGTGTCACAGGATTCGGTGCTTTCGCCTCTCCTCTTTAATATTTATATGAAACCACTGGGGGAGATCATCCATTCCCATGGGGTGAAGTATCATCAATATGTGGATTATACTCAGTTGTATATCTCAGCCTGTGGTGATCCTGGTGACACAGTGGAAGTCCTATCCAGGTGTCTGAAAGCTGTAGGGGTCTGGATGGGGGACAGCGGGCTACAACTGAATCCTGGCAAGACCGAGTGGCTGTGGATAGGGCCCCCACGTTATCATGGGAGTTACCATGTTTGGTTCTGGATGGGGCTTTTTTTTTGCTTCAGACAGACCCGGTGCGTAATCTGGGGGTCCTCCTGGACTCACAACTCCTGCTCAATGAGCAAGTGGCAGTCGTGGCTAGGTGGGCTTTCACACAACTTCATGTGATCTGCCAGCTACGCCCGCTCCTGGACCAGGACTCCTTGCTCATGGTCACGCAAGCTTTGGTCACCTCCAGACTTGACTATTGCAATGCAATCTACATGGGGCTGCCCTTAATCACCACTGCGTCGGGAGCTGCACTGGTTGCCAGTGTGCCTCCGGGTGCAATTCAAGGTGCTGGTGAATACCTTTAAGGTTCTACATGGTAGTGGACCAGGGTACTTAAGAGACCGTGTCACCCCAAGGACATCTGCCTGGCCCACTAGAGCAGACCGGAGGGGCTCCCTGATAGTTCTATCTGGGGAAGGAGGGCCTTCTCTGTGTCTGTTCCAGCCCTGTGGAACCTCCTGCCAACCGAACTTCACCTCCAGGCAGAGCTTTTATCCTTTTGCAAGAGTCTTAAGACCTAGCTGGCGCAGAAGGTGTGGGGGGCAGCAGGGGGAGATAGCCACCCTGGGCTGGCTTGTTTAATTACTGCCTGGGCTGTCAGTTTTAGCAAATCTTGTGATGCGGCATTTGGAGGGCATTTTTTAATAAAAAAATTAACAACCCAATTTTAATGTTATTTTTTAATGTTTTTGTAAGTTTTTATTTGTTATGTTTTATGTGTAAGCTGCCGGAATTGCCTTGGTGAGGGGTGGTGGTGGTGGTAGAAATGTGAGTAATAAGTAAGCAAGCAAGTAAGCAAGTAAGCAAGTAAGCAAGTAAGCAAGTATGTATGTATGTATGTATGTATGTATGTATGTATGTATGTATGTATGTATGTATGTGTGTGATATGTGTCTGTATACTCTGTGGCTAACTCTGTGGGTGTGGCTAACTCAAAAAGCTCACCAAAAATATATAAATCAAAAAATTTAAATATAACAGTATTAAACACACCAAACAGCTAATATAATAAAAATAAAATAACAACAAAAAAGCTTAGTGAAGACTAACTACATTAAAAAAATACTGAAATTACTAAAATCAGGATTTTCCTCGCCTCCCCCCAAAGAACAGAAACCAGCGGCAGCAGGTCAGCGCACTCTTCCTTCTCCTCCTGGCACCCGGAGTGTGGGGGGAGGTGGAGGTGGGCGTGGTGTGGAAGGGAGGTGGGTGTGGCCAGCCGGTTCTGCTACCAGTTCTATAGAACTTGATAGAACCTGCTGCAGTGCAACACTGGTGTGTGTGTGTGTGTGTGTGTGCGTGCGCGCGTGCGTGCGCATGCGTGTGTGTGTGTGTGTGCTATATATATAAAGGTATATAAAGGTTCACACCACCCCTCTGCCCAGCAGCCCAATGGGAGTCAGGGCCATAGCCAGGGTGTGGCTACGGCACGCACACGCACACGCACACGCACACGGACACGCACGTGTCTTAAGTTGTTATTAAGTGTGAAATGTTACACTGATACATACAATTTGTAACTTGTGTCTACTAATCAACCATGGTTGTCTTTGGAGCCACTCGTTAATGATTGCCCTGTACTCTTGTGGTTATATCTGAGAAAGTGGACTTGATCCATGAAAGCCCGCTGGTCAGTTGGAGAGGCAACACCTGGCTCCCGCGGCTCTGGAGACTTCAAAAGTGCCGCCTCCTTCATCGCCGCGAGCGGCTTGCACCCCTCTCATGGCCCACCGTTCAGCTGGAGAGGCAACACCTGGCTCCTGCTGCTCCGGGGGCTTCAAGAGCGCCGCCTCCTTCATCGCTGCGAGGGCTCTGTGCTTCTTTCATGGCCAGCTGGTCAGTTGGGGGGGAGGGGCAACAGCAGGATCCTGTGACTCTCCCTTTGGCCTTTGGCCTGGCCGGCCTTGGGCGGTGGTGGCGTACATGGTGGTCTCCCCTGCAGCTGGGGTTATGAGAACTGTTGCCAATGCTGCCCCTCCCGATAATGCAGCTGCTGCCCGGCCTCGGAGTCAAATGCAGCGGGGTGGAGTGTCCCGACTTCAGCGTTCCAAGCTATATCGCACCACCGGGACTTAAAATTTGGGTGGCCACAGCTGAACTTTGTCACCGTTCAGGGTTATCTGTGGTAGAACGGGTTACCTACTCTCCTGGCTCTGACTCCGCCTCTACTTGAACTTAAGGTTTGTGTTGTGGAGGACGGTTGAACCTCACTGCCCTCTCTGTGTTCCTGTAGCTTTGTCCAGGGGTATTATGGGAGTGTAGTTGTAATATGCTCTTGCTCTGACTAATATATTGTTTCTGAATTTATTATTGGAGAGCCAACATGGCTTTTGCAAGGGCAAATCATGCCTCACTAATCTGTTGGAATTTTTTGAGAGTGTCAACAAGCATGTGGATAAGGGGGATCCAGTTGACATTGTTTATCTGGACTTTCAGAAGGCTTTTGACAAGGTCCCACACCAAAGGCTCTTGAATAAACTTACCAGTCATGGAATAAAGGGACAGGTCTTGTCCTGGATCAGCAACTGGCTAAGGGACAGGAAACAGAGGGTAGCACTAAATGGACACTTCTCCAAGTGGAGGGAAGTAAAGAGTGGGGTCCCCCAAGGTTCAGTACTGGGACCCCTGCTTTTCAACCTCTTCATAAATGATCTAGAGGTAGGAGTAAAAAGCAAGGTAGCCAAATTTGCTGACGACACTAAATTATACAGGGTAGTGAAAACTGTGAGAGATTGTGAAGAGCTCCAGAGGGATCTCTTGACACTGGGGGAGTGGGCAAAACAGTGGCAAATGAGCTTCAACATCAGTAAGTGCAGAGTGATGCATGTTGGGGCAAAAAACCCCAATTACATTTATAAACTGATGGGGTCTGAACTCTCTGCGACAAACCAGGAAAGGGACCCTGGTGTCCTGGTGGACAGCTCAATGAAGGTGTCAACCCAGTGTGCCTCAGCAGTGAAAAAAGCAAACTCAATGTTAGGGATCATTAGGAAGGGTATAGAAAATAAGTCAGCAAGTGTCATTTTGCCTCTTTATAAATCTATGGTGAGGCCCCATCTGGAATATTGTGTACAGTTCTGATCGCCATACCTCCAGAAGGATATTATGGAGTTGGAGAAAGTACAGAGGAGGGCAACCAGAATGATTAGGGGACTGGAACACCTTCCTTACCATCTGAGGCTGCAACGGTTGGGCCTTTTCACTCTTGAACGACGGCGTCTAAGAGGTGACCTGATTGAAGTTTATAAAATCATGCACGGTGTGGACAAGGTAGATAAGGAAAAACTGTTTTCCCTATCGCACAACACTAGAACTAGGGGACACTCCATGAAACTTTTGGGTACTAGTTCTCAAACAAATAAGAGAAAGTACTTTTTCACCCAGAGGATTACTGGTCTATGGAACTCCCTGCCAGAAGAAGTGGTGACAGCTGTCAGTCTTCACAGCTTTAAGAAAGGATTAGACAAGTTCATGGAGGACAAGGCTATCAATGGCTATAATTATGGCTACCTAAGGACAACCTCCGGGTTGGAGAGATAGGCAGGATATCTCTCAATGCCATTTCCAGGGAATCCTAAGCAGGTGAAGGCATCTCCTTGGGAATACCCTGAAGGAAATGGTGAGCCACTGTGTGAGACAGAATGCTGGACTGGATGGGCTGTGGCCTGTTCCAGCAAGGCTGTTCTTATGTTCTTATGTTCTTATTGTATTGCATTGAAAGTTACTATTGTATTGCCATTTTTATAATATTTATGATTACTGTATTTTGGTTTGAAGTTGCATTTTGTTGTACTTATTGTTTACTTTGTATTTATATAACTGTGTTGTGAACCGCTTAGAGTTGTTTTTAGACAAATGAAGCGGAATATAAGCACAAATATAAATTAATAAATCTCACATTAAAATATAGCAGTCTTTAACCAGTCCGGCCAGGTTATCCTGCTATGGTAACAGAGTAGATCCTACTGCCAGTGACTCAACGTCGATCATCAGGTGATGGTTAACTAATCTGAAAACCCTTAGGATTACCCCCTCCATGCCATAGGGTCCGGGGAGTGGAGGTAAGTGGGAGCTTCTGCCACTGTCCCCGCCCTCCGAGCCTCGCCCACTTGGAGGGCTGAAAAGGGAGCCGCTGCCGCCTCAGCCTCCAGCGCTCCCTGCCTCGCCCCGGGGCCCACGCCATCGGCTCCGGGGAGTGGAGGCAGGTGAGAGCCGCCGCCACCGCTGTCCCCGCCCTCCGAGCCTCGCCCGTTCGGAGAGCTGAAAAGAAGCTCCCGCCGCCACTGCCTCCAGCGCTCCCTGCCTCACCCTGGGGCCCACGCCATTGGCTACGGGTAGTGGAGGCAGGTGGGAGCCGCCACAGACCATCTTTACTGGCACTTGAGACTTCCCCCTCCCCCATGCTGTTGGCTAGGACTTGGACCTTGGTGGCAGGGGTCCATTACTTCTATTATTTCCCATCTTGGGACTGTTTGGGGGGGACTAGGGTGAGTTGCTGGGTGTGACGTAGTTTTTTTGTCAGTGGGGCAATTGTATTGTATACTGTGCTTTGTATTTTTGATCTGTGATTATAGCTATATTGTATTTGTATTTTCATATTGTTGCTTGAATTATTGTTGGTTGTTATTTATATGTACTACATTGTATTTATTTTGCTTTTTTCTGCTGCTGTCTGCTGTGCAGACAGCACGCATTGGTGTAAACCGCTTTGAGTTGCCTTTGGACGGAATAAAGCAGTATATAAATAAAAAGTGAAATGAAACGAAACTAACAACCTTGGGTGGTAAAGTCCGCAGAGAATGGTGAGGGCCCCCAAGTGGATTAAATCCCACTTGAATCCTTTTTGATGGAGGGCAGCAGCTACATCAATACTTGCATGGGGCTGATGAGGACTTTGTGTGCCAAAGGGGTTCAGGACCAGAAAGTGACTCTTGGAACAAGATCACCCGTACCGGATGTCATGGTGCGATGCGGAAGGCAAATGAAAGGCCTCTGCATTATATTTTCAGGACAGTCTTAATAGCTGATCGCCATTATGATCACCAATATTCAGAATCGGATATGGCACAAGAAGATAAATGATTGCCCTGTCCTCTTGTGGCTATGTCTGACAAAGTGGACTTGATCCATGAAAGCTCACATTAAAATATAGCAGTCTTTAAGGCAGGGGTGCCCAAACCTTTTGGCCCGCAGGCCGGTCACGTGGTTGAGCGTGTCAGTCACATGGTTTCTCCCACTGGAAGGGGAAGTAAAACACGCATGCACATAATGCTGCCATAAATAACCTGCAGCTATTGTAAACGTGTTTACGGCAGCATTGTGCACATGCGTGGGTGTGTTATGTGCATATGCACGCACATTTTACTTCCGCTTCTGGGAGCGGCATAGGCGGTTCAGGCTGGATGATTTGGCACCACGGACTGCATTCGGCCCACAAGCTGTAGTTGCTGCACCCCTGCTTTAAGGTGATTTTTTTTGGCTTTTTTTTTGGTGTCTTTTCTAATACACTTGCACAGACTAAAACATCTACCACTTCAAACAGTAGAGAGTTAGTTCCACTCCAGTGAACAGTAATAATTTAAAAAGTACACACTTTTCTCATTAAAAAGCTGAGTATGAGATGTGGAAGTAACAGGCAACTTTTTATTTTCTGGAACCATGAGAGTTACATAGATAGCAATAAAATCTGCCTGTTTTTTGTTTTTTTTTTTTGTTTCTGAATTGCACCTTCCACCTTCCCGTAACAATGAATCTAGATATGAAAAAAAAACCCTGTTTTTTCTTCTTTCGCGAAAAAACAATGCGGTCAAATTAGAGGGGGAAAAAAGCCACAGTTGGAGAATGCGGGCATCGATCCCGCTACCTCTCGCATGCTAAGCGAGCGCTCTACCATTTGAGCTAATTCCCCATTTCTGCCCATTATGTTTTCTCAATGGCTATACACCATAAAAAAAAATAGAGTCATGTCTGAACTCCATTTTTCCAAGCCAGTCGGTTTGAGAGAAGAGGGACCCTGCTTTTTCAGACTTAGATTTCCTCGCAATAAAGACTGTAAAGAAGTCGCTGTTTTTCGGCCACACTGCAAAAAAATAAAATAAAGGGGACCCTGCCGGCTGCGCTTTCCATAGCAGCCGCCTCGGAGCGCGCATGCGCCCCTCTGTCCCGCCCGCGCGTTGTGGCCGTTGACGGCGGCGCGTTCCTCCAGTCAGGCCTTCGGTCCGTCTGTCCTGAGGAGGTTAGTGAATGTGTGTGTGTGTGTGTGGAGCTGGGAGTGGGTGGTTCGCATTGTGTGAGGCGGGGACTGTTTCCCATCGCCTTTCAGCGGCGGCTGGTGGACCCGCATCAGCAGCAGCCACAGCAGCAGAAGGATGCCGAGCCAGGAGGAGGAGGAGGAGGAAGGGGTCCCAACTGCCTCAGCACGCGCTCCTCTCGTCGGTCTGAGGTAAACGGCGGCGGCAACAACAACAACAACAGACAAACAAATAAGCCGAACCGGCGACGGTGGGTCGACTCGGGGGAGGCTGAGGCAACGGCCGCTGTCCTGCCGGCTGAGCCTGTGAGGGGAGGACTGCGTCGGACTGCAGTGCAAAGAAGGAGGAGAGGTGGCGGTGTGTGTGTGTGTGTGTGTCTGTGCTTGTGTGTATGGGTGTGTGAGTCTTGCCTCCTGCTGTGGAGACTTAGTGGGACAGAGAAGACCACTACAGCGCGTAAAGGTCGGGGCTGGCCTGGGTCGTAGAAGAGGTGTGTGTGTGTGTGTGTGTGTGTGTGTGTGTGTGTGTGTGTGTGTGTGTGTGTGTGTGTGTGTGTGTGTGTGTGTGTGTGTGTGTATATATATATATATATGTGTGTGTGTGTCTGTCCCCAGTGTGCAGGGATTATTAAGGCAAGGTTCTGGGCTGGCTGGCGCCGGGGTGAAAAAGAAGCCTTTCCTGAGGTTTGTGGGTTTTTGTGGGCGGGATTGGGTGCCTGCGGGTGTGTTTTTATGTGAGGACCGGGAGGGTGTGTGCTGTGTTGTGCAGCAGTGGGAGAATGGAATTTGTGTGGAGCGTGGATGATTGTTGGCGCGGTTGTGAGGGCTGGAGAGGGTGTGGGGGGGGATGTGTGTGTTGTGCCATTGTACATGGATGGGAAAGGCTTGTGGGGTTTGAGCGCTTTTGGTGGGATTCTGGGTAGATCCCATCTGGCTTGAGCTGTGGAGACTGGAAAAACCTCGTTAAGGGAGGGAGAGGGTGGTGGTGGTTGAAATGGGGGAGGGGGGAGTAAATGGTGGGCAAGGGAAAAGCAGCTGGAATTAATGAATGTAAGCTCATTGTACAGTCATCAGGAGAGAGTGTATGTGTTAAAAGACAGAGGACATACACGGATTGGGTTGCCTGTTTCTTTCCTGTGCATCTAACTACACTGTGATTGTAGAGGATGAGTGAGGACACAGAATCACTGGAGTGAACTCAGAGATGCTTGCCATGGAGTACCTTTTGTACGTTTTTGTAGGAACATCAGAAGAAGAGAGCAGTCCTATCAGGGGGGGCTGGAAGGGGAACATCTTAAAGGACGGGCGTTATGTTTGAGAGAGAGCATTACTCTTTACATATCAGAGAGTAAACAAACATAAGAACAGCCTTGCTGGAACAGGCCACAGCCCATCCAGTCCAGCATTCTGTCTCACACAGTGGCTCACCATTTGCTTCAGGGTATTCCCAAACAGATGCCTTCCCCTGCTTAGGATTCACTGGAAATGGCATTGAGATATATCCTGCCTATCACTCCAACCCGGAGGTTGTTCTTAGGTATCCATAATTATAGCCATTGATACCCTTGTCCTCCATGAACTTGTCTAATCCTTTCTTGAAGCTGTCAAGACTGACAGCTGTCACCACTTCTTCTGGCAGGGAGTTCCATAGACCAGTGATCCTCTGGGTGAAAACGCAAAAAGACAAAAACGTTGTGGCACCTGTAAAGACTAACTGCTGCATTTTAATGTTAGCTTTCGCGGATCAAGTCCACTTCGCCAGACATAAGAGTGCGACTTCGTGGCATCGATTTATACCCATCAGGTCAGAAAGGGTTGTTTTCATCAAGGAAGAAAATGCAACCAACTGCTTCTAATGACTTTCTTCTGTGAAATAATTTAACAATAGCTCCCATTATTCTGAAAAAAATAACTTCTGTGTGCAAAGTGTGGGTGCTCCAGATATAAGTGGTTTTATATACAGACCTACAAACAAGCCATGGTTATTTCAAGTCTGCTGCTGTGTGAGAAGGCTGGATCCAGGTGTTTGTCTCAGTGCCAGAAAAGTCTGTCAGTATGAATATGTACATTCACTCAGTGGAAACTTTAAAACAGCTTATCATCTGTTCTTATGTTAGTGGGTTTTTGGCTCTTCCTCTAATACTGTAGTAGTCTTTTACTTTTGTTGAAACAATAATGTTTACATAGAATAGTTGGGTAACTGAACTTGTATGCTACAGTCACACTTACTCTAACATGATATATTATTTTGTGGCTGGAGTAACAGTTCCAGTAGTAGGATCTATTGTAAATTATTTTTAATACAGAAAACTGCTTTTTTTAAAAGTTTGAATTACAAAATGCAGAATGAAATACAGAATGAGCAGAACTTGATCTGGAAAATCAAAACAGTAATATTTTGAGAAAATATTTATAGTTCTTGTTTCTAAATAACATTTATGTTATAGGATTTAAAATCTGTATCGTGTGTTACTGTTTTAATACAGATATTGAATAAGCAGTTATTGTGAAAGAGAGTATCTGAATGTGAATGAAGTCTTTACAATACTGAGTGCAATTGACATAAAGTTAGGTGTGCCTAAATGCTGCTTTATATATGACCTGATCCAATTAATGTTAATATTGTTTATGTTCTGTTGAAAATCTGTGAGGCAAGTTAGATTGCAGTTATCCGAGTTATATTGTATGTGTATTTTGAGGTATTTTGTTTTAATTAGGGCTTCCATGTTTTAGCCATACACCCAAGCATTGTGTGTATAAACATGTCCATCAGTTTTTTTTTGTTTTGCAAATGCATTGTTTGCAGATGTTCACATATGTATCCTGATACATTTTTTCAAACTGAAGCTACACCGCTTACAGCTATTTCTAAAAATACATTTACTTGATATTACAGTACTATCACATGTTCAAGCTCATTTATAGTTGTGCAATATGGTAAAGTGGTAATATATCTTAATGCATTTCTATCAGGCTACATTTGTATTCCTCTTATTTCAACAATTTGATGAAGCACCAATTCTCTGTGGTTTCTAGTTAAGAATGTTTTGCCAAGGCCCCAATGGATCCCAGAAAGGGAAAATGTCCCTGTTAAGTGTGAATCCTACAGAGCTAAGCAGTTAGCTTGTGGCAGCAGCGGTGGTGCCCGTGTAGTGTTTTCACTCTGACCCAGACAGAGTAACAATCAAAACAAAATAGCTTTTACTTGAGCAAGTCAGTTCAAAAGGTAAACACAAAAACATTAGATTCCTCTCTATGAAAGTAAAGTCAGGTAAACAGTTTGTCAGCCTTTATAAGCAGTACTTTCAAGGTCTGAGTCCCAGTCAAAGTACTCAGCAAACTCCAGCCTTCTCCTGGGCTTGCTGTAGGCTATGCAAAGCCTTGTTTTCCTGGCTTGAGGAAAATATCAGAGCCTCCAGGCTCAGTTTCTTTGCTAAGTGTTGCTTCTGGAAACTGGACTCACTTTGTCCATTCAGTTGGATTCCAATCCTCTGGAGAGTTTCAGACTCTCTGTCTCCTCCAGAGATTTCAGCAAAGCCAGTAGCAGATCCCCAGGAGCTGAAGCATCCTGGCAGAAGCAGTTTTGGCAAGAAGGCAGTATGGCTAGCAAACAGTTCGGCTAGCAAGAGTTTTGGCATAGAAGCAAAGTGGCTTCTGAGAAGCCTAGATTTATACTTGACAATTTGCTCAGTCACCCACTCAGTGGTTACAGCTGGGTGCTGTGCTGAAGGATCTCTTAAAGATACAGCTTCATGCATCTTATACAATACCTACAGGACATCACAATCCTATCAGTCCCAATACAAAATGCACAGCAGACACAGTTCTTTAACCCTTTAGAAGCTAGGTTTTCTTGACAAGTAAAATCTTGAAGGGGAAAAATGGAAATTCTGAGACTTTGGATTTCTGGCCCCTTTGTAAATGAGAATTTACAGACATGCACCTCCTTACAATATTAGGAGACAATAAACATTACAAAACATTATAACATGACTATATGGCATGACTAATTACTACGAAACAGTAAGGCTTCATATAAATGACAAGCAAAATTATTTAAAAGTACTTATTGAGATTACATTAGTGATAGAGAGTGTAATAATAGAAAGAACATTTAAGAACATAAGTACTTGTATTGAAGGCTCATTTTAGTCATACAGTCAAAGTAACCAAGAAAGTGTTAATACAGCTTCAAAGAGCACAGTAGTATAAGACATTTTGAAGTGCAAAATGAAAGTACTGTACTGTAAACATGTAATTGCTCTTGCTGACTGAAACAGCGAAGACCGTTAGAATGAAATACAATAAATCTTTGGTAATTTATACAAACTGTAAAGATACATTCTTAGCACATTTTGACCAGAGTAAGGTACAAAACAGAGAAATAAGCTATAGAGCAATAAGGGAATTTATTTATTTATTTATTTATTTATTTCAGTTTCTATACCGCCCACTTGGCCAAGGCCAACTCAGGGCAGTTCACAGCATAATAAAAACACAATTAAAAACATAGTTAAAACTGCTTTAAAAACTACCCACCCACTTCACTATAAAAGGGTGCAGGGGCCGAGCATGTTGGGATTTGCTATATCAGCCACCCCACGGAAGTCACCACCTGCACCCCATACTTGGCCTGCCAGCCAGGTTTTAAGTTCTTTCCTGAAGGGCAGCAATTCCGTTTGGAGACGTAACTCTGTTGGTAAGAGGTTTCAGAGAGCCGGTGCAGACACGGAGAAGGCCCTCCTCCTTGTGCTGGAGAGGCGAGCCCCTCTAGTGGATGGTACAATGAGAGAGCCCCTCCGGTCCGCTCTGGTTGAACGGACAGACCTCCTTAGGGCGATGTGGTCTCTTAGGTAACCTGGTCCACTACCATGTAGGGCTTTAAAGGTCAAAACCAGCACCTTGAATTGCACCCAGAGGCAAACTGGTAACCAGTGCAGCTCCCGGAGCAGAGGCGAGGCACGGGCATAATGCCCGCACCCCATCACTACCTGAGCCACCACGTTCTGGACCAACTGCAGCCTCCATATATTTTGTTTGTTTACCTGTTTCTGTTCTCAGTGAAGTAGCTATATCTGTTTGGAGTAGAGAAAGATAATTATTATAATCATTGTAGTGGAAACATGACACATACTAACCCCTGTAGTGTTGTTTATTTTTCTAAGTGTAGCTGTATGATTTGCTTCCATTGATCTTCCAGTGTGGCTGATAGGCAGCACACCACTCCTGATCCATGAGGAAAGAGTCATATTTATACCTTGAAAGGATGGTGTGATTCATTCTCCCTCTTGCTATTTTGGCTATTTAGCCCCTTGCTTGCTTAAGCAAGGTGACTGCTACATTGGTAAGGAGATTGCCCACTAGCAGGAGGTCTTAGCTCCCACCTCCTTTTCCAGCTTATCTTTTTAACTGTACTGTATGGTTAAACAGCATTTTTAAAACTTCATATTACAATTGCAGTTATAGAAACTTTATAAAATTTATATCTAGTAATTGAAATAATTTCCTGCCACCTTCTTATGGGTGAAATACATAGCTGTCAAGTATCCCTTATTGGCCGGGAAAACCCCTTATTTTACCCTCTTTCCCACCATCATCCCTTATTAATTAGACTGCAATGCCCTATTGCCACCATTGGGGGGCAGTACAGGATAAGCATAGCTGTCAAGTATCCCTTATTTGCTGGGAAATTTCCCTTATTTCCAAATCCAAAACTTGACAGGTATGGTGAAATATGACACCCCTTCCAGCAGTTTCTTAAAACACATTTACTTGATATTGCTATCAGATGTTCAAGCACATGTACAGCTGTCACTGTGTAATATGGTAAAGTGGTAATACATCTCTTGTGTTACCAGAACATCAAAACATCTTAATACATTTCTATCAGGCTACATTTGTATTGCTCTTATTTCAACTGTTTGGTGAAGCACCAGTTCTCTGTGGTTTCTAGTTAAGGTGTGTACAACTGGCAAAACAGCAGTCTGGCACCCTTTCACCTTGTAGGTTGGACCATATTTTTTCTTATCAGGGATAGGGAAGTTTGTTGTAGATCATAGTGGGTAGTCAATTAGTCATTGGTCTTCAGTCAGCTTTGTAGGCTACATATTCTGTAAGCCTGCAGTAATTGTTGCTAAGTGTATGTCTTGAAGCATGGGGACTGAGAACTGCTTTATTACTTATATTCTCATTTCTATAGCTGGTAATTTTATTTGGATTTTTCAGCCTTCCATTATTACTGTGTGTTCATTTTTCAAGTACATAGATAGATAAATAAGTTAACAAACCTGTTTGCCTGAAAATATGTACTTGACTATATAGTGGGTGTAGCAGTCTATTCCTTTGGAAAATTTGTTGATGAGCCAAGATGAGTAACACAAAATGGTGGTATTCCAAGAGGAAGATGTTTAAAATTATGTGGGTGGAGACATTTTGAAACTTCAATCCACCAGGCATAAAGAATAAACAGATATCATTTCAACATTTCTCCTCTTGAAATTATTCATTAAAATACAGGAATTAGACCAGGCAGCTGATCAGTCTTTGTGCATTGCTTGTTTTCTTATCTTGCTGCATGGTAATCTTGAATTTCTGGGAATCCAGGTGTATATGTGCAATTTACAGTTATATTATTTTCACACATTAACTGCCATGGTGCTGTGCCATGTACACAGACCCATTATGGGATTTATAATTTGGTAAACTACTTAAAATCATTTGCTAGAGAAATCTAGTGCACTCCCCTGAAGCATTGCAGAATTCTAGGTACACCACCAAAGTTCTACCTATAGATCTCAGGATTTCATTGGAGGGGCATTAACAATTATACTGGTATTTCAGATACGGGGTATGATCAGGGGATGATATAAGATCACATTGGAAAGATTTGCTATGCTGCCTGTGATATTTAAAGTGTCCTTACTATCCACATACAACCTGATCCTGATCACTTTGGCCCAGCACCAGAAAAAGAACAGCCCTGCCACTGGATCAAAAAGGTCCATAATGGGCACAAAGCACAGTTGGGCTAGTTTACAATCTTCTTAAATTGCAAGTAGATAAATATGTACTACTTTTGGGGGAAAGGTAACAGTGTTCTGAGCGCCTTGGTCTCTAGTCATGCCTGCCACATGACCATAGAAACCTCTGCAGACAGCGCTGATTCTTTGGCTGTAAACAGATATGACCACTGCCACCTAGAGTCGAACACAACTGGCTTTCAAGCAAGGGAGGCCTTTGTATATCATCTGGTTGCCAGAAAAATAGTTCAAACCAGACTGTGCCATAGATGTTGCAAAAGTGGATTAAATTATCATCCGCTTGTACCTATATCTATGCATTTCATCCCTTTCTCAACCACTAAAATGTTCTCTCCTGCTGAAATCTCCTTTTGAGGAAAAAAAACCCACTCATTTCAGTAGGATCCTTGAAGACTTATTTCAGTTTATCTTTTTGTTGTATACATAGAAGAGATCTAACATATTAATTCACAGATCCCTTTCCTCTTATATATCAGTGTTCTGCATATTTTTATCTTAAATGTTTAGTATGGGTGATAAATGAGTAATACTCGGTTGAGACGACCACATCTAGAAAATTGGCTTTACAAATGAGTAATAACTGAAATATAGCTTCTTCATTAAACTGTAAGTAGTCACAAACTTTTTGAATGCATTTTGCTCACACAATCTTAAATTATGATGCTACAAGCTAGTTACTGTACAATGTCTATATTTTTTTGTAGGTGGGAGTTCTGCTGAAGTCAAAACTAGTAATATGAATAATTTTGGATGTTGAAATAGAAATGTAGCAGAACTCTTTGAGGGGATTAGCTTACTCTTTATTAGTCCATATTGTTGCCTTTTTTGCACAAATGTCAACTCTCTGCCTTTGGACTTGCAGTGATCCTTCAGATGACTGAAATATTTGCTAGAGAAATCTTTACATTTTTTACATTTTGAATTGTCAGTGAAATTTTATTTTTAATATAAGGAGATTTAATAGATAAAATAAGTATAGACAGCTATGTTTTGTCTTGTTAATTTGTTCTTGTGTGGTCTGCTCTGCTGTGACAACTAGGAGTGTTATTCCTGCATCCTGCAGACTGTTTAGTCTTTCCTTCAGTATTGGCTCGCTAGATCAGTGTTTCCCAACCTTTGGTTTTTGGACTTCAATTCCCAGAAGCCTAAGTCAATTCCCCAAAGCATGGATCAGCCAATGTACTGACGTAGGCTTCTGGGAATTGAAGCCCACCAGTGTTCCACGGAACATCATTTGGAAAACACTGCGCTAGATTATTTGTAACCTATAGACATTTTATTTGTCATTACCCATGTTACATAAGCTTTTAATATCACTGAATGGAAGTAATTGATTATAAACACAAATATTCTCTCTCATTACAGATGTTTTCCTAGTTTTTAATTATTTATTCCATTCTGTTAGGTAGTGTGTTAAAGAAAATAAGGCACTGTATATTATGTGCTTGCCAACTTGCTTCTAATGTATGTCGAGCTTGTAAATTAATTACCTCAAAGTCTTATTATTAACAGCCCTGTTCAGATCTTCAGATCTTGCAAACTAAAGACCCTAGCTTCCTATTTTGTGTCAATTCATCTTATGCTTGGCATTTTATTTTCCTACTGAATTACAGGAATTTAGAATCAGGAAATGAGTGAAAGAAAGTAACAGTTGAAAAATGATGTTGTTCTGGTACTTTAAAAATATTTTAATAAAATATTGATGTTAAAGACATACTTTCAGGTGACTAAATTATTGTAATTTGAAGATGATATGTTTTAATCAGATTCACCCTTAATAAAATGGAAATTGAGTGACTTACAAGTTACAACATAGTGACACATCTTTCCATCTGTAATTTGTAGTACAGTACTGTATTTTGTGAGAATTTACCGTTCTTGTAATAACAAAGAAATTACAACCAGAATTCTATTGCTATTTGCATATGATCTGCATAACTTGCCATGGTTAATTAATGAGGTCCTGGGGTAGTCAGGTGAGTGAACAGGCACATGATTGAAGTGTGCCCTAGCACCTTATTGATTAACTGTGGGAAGTTATGCAAACTTTACATGAATATCAATAGGATTTTCGCTAGTAAAATATTGGTGTAGCATTGGAAAATCTTCATTCAAAACAAGGATGCACACACAAAACAGCAGTGCTCTACAGTGCTGAACTGATTAAACATTCATCCATGTAGTACAGTACAGACATAGCCTGTTTTGGAAGTCACCTGACTTCAAGCCAGGGAAAATCTCCTTGAGGCATGTGGTATCCATCACAAAAGGCAAGAGGATGTATTAATCCCAGATGGAATTATTTTCTGCTTATATTTTTTTCAACAGAATACAATCTTTGTTGTGGCTCTGGATAGGTACAACCCGGTCCTATGTTTGTTGTGCTCATTCTTTGCTTTACACATTTTAATACTGTTGAACTTCTGTTAACCATAATTGCTGGGATTGTGGGGTACTCAAAAAATAGGGATAAAGGGAGAAATATTTTCATATACACATTTTTTTCTGTCAATTTGTGAACTAATGGACAATTTATACTACTTTCCAAAGCTGAAGCTCTTTGTTGGATCTAATTCGTGCTGAAATTGCACATTTCTGTTAGACTGAGTTTTAAGCATATAGGAGAATAAACAAAACAAGTCCGCTATCTGATGAAGTGGACTTGATCCATGAAAGCTAACATTAAAATGTAACAGTTAGTCTTCAAAGTGCAATGTTTTTGTTTTGTTTATTCTCTGATATATATTTCTGTTAGAATCTGACACATGGAAATTATTCAGCATTTCCAGTTCTAAAGTATAACCATGTTAAATGTGGTTAAAATGGTAGCATTAAAGTATTGTATTTGTAGAGCTTCAAAGTGAATTAAAGTCCTAACACTTCTATTGTGTCAATTAAATGTTCTCCCATCTCAGCAAAGGTTTCCTGAGGTTAGTAATGTGGAGAAATACTGTAGCTAAATTAATAATTGAATTATAGTGAACTAACATCAAGTCTGAGAAATTCAGTTGCAGCAGGGACATGTCCTCTGATGGGAGGGCTTGTGATTTTTGTGATTAAGCTGAAATCGGGTGCACAGGAGATTGAAGCCAATCTCTTAATGCCAGCAATCACACATATCTTTGAATATGAGATTTGTCCTGGTGGTCTGAAGTAACATCCATACATTTTAGAATACATAACTCCATGAGAATTTCCAATTTCCTATGGGGATATATTTTGTGGTAGCATCTTCATCTTTGTTTGAAATGAAGCTAGGGATATAGCTGGTGGCCGCAAGGTCATTCTCAGATGACTTTACCTCTTCTTTAGAAAAGGAAGTGATCAGATATCATCATCTTCATTTTCCATGTCTAGGCCAGATGTGAAACTGCCCAAATGAAGGCACTTTTTGGTGAGTTCATTCTGCAGTTCCTTTCACCTGACCTAGTGTGCTGTCTTGATTATTTTAGCTCTGTTGGTCCTGAAAGAGAAATTCCATTGATTTGCTGACAACTACAGAATGCCTGACTCCCAAAATTGGAGCAAAGGTATCTTCAGGAAACTTTGGAAAACATTTTAGTCAGAGAGAGCATATGGTTGCCCTAACTGGGTGTGAAGTTTAGTTTTGTCTTTTTAAAAGATTTTTACTAATAACAGTATACCACAGCCAGATTCCGGGTATGCCAACAAAAATATGAGTAGTAACTCATTAATTAATGGCAGTTCACTAAGTACACAGTTACCTTTAAACCAGCATTGGTCTCCAATAGAATTCTGATTAATGCATTCAATTTCCTTAACATTTCTGAAGGTTCTGTTGGCTAGCTCTCCTTTTCTTTCTTTGCCATATTCTGGAAGCCAGAAATTTTGTGGGAATAAAAACAATTGCAATAGTTGTTTTAAAAAACATGGCCTGTCCACTCTTTTCCCCTCCCAAGTTCCCATTTGTTATAGCACATTGAGTGATTGAAGGCTAATAACATTGTCCTTTTGACTGCCTAAGCTTGCAGTGTAAATCCTCAGTACAGACTCTGGAGGCCATGAACTATGGATTGCCAAATTGTGATGGTGAATATACTGTATTGTACAGATACAATTGAAAAATGTTTCACGTGTCATACATTCAGCCCTTAGTACTTTGCAGTGTGTTGATGCTGGTTCATCTAAATAATAGATTTGGTCTTTTACGGGTTAAAATATTGGAAGTAGTTTATCAGATTGCTAGAGAACTTGAAGAATCTTGATTTACATAAATGAATAATGTATTGCATCTGCTGTTCCATGAAAGGCACCAGTAGAAATGCCTGGCAAAATATCTGTTAAGAATAATTCCCAAATGTATTGGTACGACTGCGATGGCTCAGTGGTTAAAAAGCTTGTCTTGCTAGCTGGAAGGTCGGCAAGTCAGCAGTTCAAGACCCGAGTACTGCATGACGGAATGAACACCCATCTCTGTCCCAGCTCCTGCCAACCTAGCAGTTCGAAAGCAAGAAATTGCAAGTAGATAATTAGGGACCACTTCGGTGGGAAAAGATCTTGGGGACATGAAAGGAGCCTCATTCGGGTGTCCCCTGAGCAGAGTTCCTCCAGCAAAAAATCCTTTCAACCCAGAAAACACCTTTGTGTGCTTCTGACACGATAAAGCAGCAGCAGCAGCAGCACTGAAGGTCACTTAATTTCTCTAAACTTAACTAGTTTCCCACGTTGTCTTCCTTTTCTATATTACATCTTGTCTGAAGCATTAATCTTTTCCCACAAAAGTCTCTTTGTTGAAGCTTTTACATGAAAAAGTTGTTGCCTTTATAAAGTAAAAGGATTAAACTGCACAATTTAGTGTTGAAGCAAAATGATGGGGCACTTTTAATTATCTCACAATTCAGGGTTGAAACAAGCCTGTCGGTGAATTGTTGCTCAACTATCATATTTTGTCCTTTGTATGTTAGAGATACATCAATCTGATCAAGCAGAATAATTCTTACTAGACATTTCCTCAGGGAAGTGTTTGTAACCAAGAATTTTCAGTCCTCAAATAATTTATATATTTATGTATGGATTGGTGAGTTAAGTACAGTATCTGGCTGCAGAAGTTGGGAATTCAGTTTCTCACTGTGTAGAGCCTGTCTGGAAATTCTTCAATTTGTTACATTACTACTACATTGAAATAATCAAGTTTAATACAAAATTTTACATATGCTTCTGACTTTCAAAAGCAGTGCATTCTTTTTAGTCAATGTTGACAATAATGCAGTATTTTCTAAAGCAAGTGAGGATCCCTCACTGTCTTTCTGGTTTTCTTGCAAATTTTATTTTTATGTAAATATTTTCAGTATATAGTAATGAATAATAACCATAAAATGTTTTAACAGAAAATCTAATATAGTTAAGTATGCAATCCAATTACTAACAGATTTGATATGTGCAATACTTGAAGGCTGGTTGAATTGTCTTGGATTTTCCTTTCATTTAAAAGTGCTGTGTGTCTGGCCAGGTTATCCTACTATGGTAATAGAGTAGACCATACTGCCAGCAACTCAATGCTAAGTGTCAAGCAGCGGTTAACTAACCTGACTACCCTGAGGACTTACAACTTGGGTGCCGAAGTCCACAGAGAAGGGTGATTAAATCCCACTTGAATCCATCTTGATGGAGGGCAGAAGCTTCATCAATACTGACCTAGGGCCGATGAGGACTTTGTGTGCCAAAAGGGCTCAGGATCAGAAAGTGACTCACAGAACTGGATCAGTGGTACAGGTGTCATGTTACGATGCAGAAGGCAAATGAAAGGCCCCTGCATTGTATTCTCAGGGCAGTCTTTATGGCTGATCGCCATGAGGATCACCAATATTCGGATTCAGATATGGCAGAACAAGAAGAAGAAACAATGTGCTGTTTGCCATAAGTTAAATTTGCAAATTATCGGCACCATTATTGTTCTAGCACCTTCCTCCTCCAAGACATCAGGATGGCATATGTTATCTTTTTACAGTATTTTACTATCACAACAAATTCATAAGGCAAGATTAAGTGAAAAAGTAAAGTATCTGAAGGTAATCCATTGTGATCTCATGACTGACCACAGAGTTGAACCTCACCTTCAAAATCCTAATTACAAATGCTAGGTGTTAAATCATGTTGTCTGTTCTATTACTACTACTACTACTACTACTACTACTACTACTACTACTACTACTACTACTACTACTACTACTACTACTACTACACCACACACAAGTGCACAAAATGAATTAAAAAGAAAGTAGGGGTGTACATTTCAACAGCACTTTCTTTCATTGATGGAAATAAAGCTACTTAGCTAATACAGTATATTCAGTTTTAAGTGTACAGTATCTGTAAGTTTTATAAGATAACTTATTACAGTGTTCTGTGGGGTTTTTATTTGGATGTCTGCAAATGAAGATGTAAGGTAAAGGTAAAGGTCACCCTTGCTCAAAAGACAGTCATAACTGACTCTAGGGTTCAGTGCTCATCTCTGTTTTATAGCCGAAGAGCTAGTGCTGTCTGCTGCTGCAGACATTTCTGTGGTCATGTGGCAGGCATTGCTAGACACCAGAGTGCACGCACAGAAAGCTGTTTACCTTCTCACTGAAGTGGTACCTATTTATCTCTTTGCAATTTCTTGCTTTCGAACTTCTAGGTTGGCAGGAGCTGGGACAGAGACAGGTGCTCACTCTGTCATGCAGTACTTGGGTCTCGAACTGCTGACTTGCCAACCTTCCGTCCCTCAAGTTCTGCACCTTAACCACTGCTGCATGCTATTAAATGATCAAGCATTAATTTTGCAGGAGCCTGCTTACTACTCTAAAGCATACATTTCTAAAATGAATTAATATTTCTACCTTTACAGTTGAACCTTGTAAAGTCAAGAATGACCCTAATGGCAGAAAGTGAGGAAGACCTAAAGAATCTCTTAATTGGGCTGTAGGAGGAGAGTGCAAAAGCTAGCTTGAGACTCAATATTAAGAAAACCAAGATAATGGCAACAGGCCCAATTAGTTCCTGGGAAATAGATGGGGAAGAAGTAGAAGCAGTGACAGACTTTACATTCTTAGGATCAAAGATCACTGCAGATGGGGATTGTAGCCATGAAATAAAAAGGCAACTGATTCTTAGGAGACAAGCTATAAGAAACCTGGGGAACATAGTGAAAAGCAGAGACATCACATTGCAAACAAAAATTAGAATAGTCAAAGCAGTGGTATTCCCGGTGGTAATGTATTGCTGTGAGAGCTGGACCATTAGGAAAGCTGAACACAGAAGAATATACGCCTTTGAAATGTGGTGTTGGAGGAGAGTTTTGAGAGTCCCCTGGACAGCAAGGAGAACAAATAGGTCAATCTTAGAAGAAATCAACCCTGACTGCTCATTAGAAGGTCACATAGTAAAGATGAAGCTAAAGTACTTTGGACATCAAATGAGAAGGGAGGATTCACTTGAGAAGGCCTTGATGCTGGGAAAGGTGGAGGGCAAAAGAAGAAGGGGGTGGCCAAAGTTGAGATGGCTAGATGGTATTGTACACAATGGGCACAGAACTGGGAGGGCTGAAGAGGATGGTGGAGGACAGAGGCACCTGGAGAACAATGGTCCATAGGGTCGCAAAGGGTCAGAGTCATCTGTGCAACTGAACAGCAAGAACAACAAAATAATTTGCCACTGAGGTGGATGGCTAACCACATTAGATATGTCATCCCATTATTTTAATGTTCAGTGTGTACATGTGAGTATGATTCATTTGTAAGAGTGATCATTTACACTTCAAAATGTACAGTTGTGACTTCTTAATAGAAGAGAACGGGATGGACAATTAGCTTTTCTTTCTGCATGGGTAATTTTTCTGATGAATATGGTAAGTTACAGAAAAGAAAAATGGTACATTAAAATAACATTTACTTCTGAATTCTACTGTAGTTTTTCGTACTTATAATAAATGAGATTGATGCATTCAAAAATGTGTATGTAATTTGGTTGTGTATATGTGTTTTATTGTGGAAAAACATTTCTAACAATGTAAGAATTGAATGGAATTCATGATTTAAAATCTTTGAACTGGATCACAAAGTTCTGGTGAAACTCTCCTTGCCTCACAAAACATTTTCTGAATGGAGTAGACTGCTTCATAGGATCTGAAAGAGAACATGGTATTACTAAATATCAGACAGCAGTATCTCAAGTGTGCAGAACTCAGTTTCCCTTCCAGTGAGCAAGTACATTTGAAGGAATAGGAATTATGATAAATAGTGCAAAGTTGTATCTGCCAGGAAAAATCCTTGTTGTTGCATTTGTTTTATATTTAGAAGTTAGAACTTTCTAAGTATTATACAGTACCTGGATTTCACAGCAGTGCTGACAAGGAAAAGCAGGAGTTACTGTATATATTTTATCTATTAAAAATTATTCTGCTCTCTAAGCCAAGCCATTAGATCCTTTAATATTAAAAATGTCTTCATGTGCTCCTTATCGAATAGATTTTAATACTGTACCTGCTTCCTGAAATGAGAATAAAATTAGCCTAGCAATTCTGATTTACCTTTCTTCTGAAAGTTATTCAAATGCTGTCTTTCTCAGCCATGCTTGTTATGTATTGATTTCTACAACTAATTTGTTACATGAAAGTAGCAAACAGCCGTTATGGTTGGAGCTTGTATGGTTTGAATCCAATCATGTTTTGGAGGCAGATTTCTTAGATGGAATTATTTTTTATCCATTCATCCAGTTTGCTTCAATGTCCTGTGGAGTATGGTGGCTCAAGTGGTTAAGACGCTGAACCTGACGACCGGAAGTTTGATTCCTGAGTGCTGTACGACTGCGTGAGCTCTTGTCTCTGTTCCAGCTCCTGCCAACCTAGTAGTTCGAAAGCAAGAAATAGCAAGTAGATAAATAGGTACCATTTCTGTGGGAAGGTAAATAGTGTTCCATGCACCCCGGTGTCTAGTCATGCCTGCCACATGTCCATGGAAATGTCTGCAGATGCAGACAGCGCTGGCTCTTTGGCTATAAACAGAGATGAGCATTGAACCTTAGAGTCGGATATGACTGGCTTTTGAGCAAGGGCGACCTTTACCTTACCTTACCTGTGTATATTTGTTTTCTAGACTCCTTTCTGTGGATGATACAGTATGAAGTGAATATAGAAATCTTGCAGATTTGCTTTTCAATAAATGTTGTAACATATCACTGTAATGGATTTAATTCCAAATAAGGTCCTGATAGAACATGTACAGCATAGTGGATAAAGTATCAGAAAAAATCTTAGGGAATCTGGTTTTAAATATCACTTCACAACTTACAGGGAAGTGGCAATGATAAACTATTCCTTGGACATGTCACATTTTTCTTTTTAAAAAATTGTTAGGGTCACCTTAAATTAGAAGCAACTTAACAAGACATAACAACAGTAACAAAGTCTGCTATCCTCAGTCCTCTACATGCTTGCTTGGGAATAAGCCGCATGTACTGCAATGATGCTAATTCTGGGTAGACATATGTAGGTTGCTAATATAGGCTAAAGCAAATGCGGATATCTGTATCAATTCATCTATTTGAACCTGCTAATCGCTGAGTCAATAGGTTTTTGTTCTTCAATATATGTGATGAGACTTCTTTTTTGCTTCTTCTTTTACCCCATATGATGAGATATGTATGCCTAATTATATTATTTCTGAGAATCATAAGTCAGATGTACATATAGAGAACCATAGAATTCTAGAGAAGGAAAGGGGCGCCAAGGATCATTGATCCCAACTTCCTGCTGTAGCAAAAAATCAGTAGCTGAAACATTCCTGATGAATGCATGCCATTGTCAAAGAGTTCTTACTATTAAGTATTTCTTGATGTTTAGGCAAAATCACCTTTTTTGGGGCTACAGAAGAAAAGCTTGTATGTATTAACATTAATACATTCCATACTGATAAATATTCTCACCTGTTATATCATTTTGCACACTAGGAAGCACAGTAAAAAGTACAGTACTGTTCAATTGAACATATATAACTGTAGGTTGTCAAATGATTGAAGTAGTCTTATGTTATGCTGCCTAACCGTTTGAATTTGTTCTCATCCCTTCACTTGAAACAGCTGTAACATCAATTGGCATAGTGCAGCACTTTGAGGTCTCTGCCTGTGTTACATTTCAGAAGTGTTTCCAACATTCATACAAGAAGTTTCTGTCTGCTTCTTAGGTTTCTGGTTACTCTTCTGTGGTTTTGCATTTGAACAGGATGTAGCAACTGATGTGGTGCAGCCTCAGAATAAATATAAAAGCAACCAGAGATAGAATGTAACTTTTGCTGGCAATGTGAGTAACTTGAATAAACTAATAAAGTGAAACAAGTGGTGAAGGCATCACAGTTGCCTTGTCTTGAGTCAGTAGGAAGCAGTTGTTCAGCTAATGAATGAAAGAAGTACAGCCAAGCTTCCCGTTTCTACCCCAGCACTATGTGGGAACTTTCTTTCTGAACAGGAAGTTAGGTCTTGTTCAGCCTCAAAATCTCCCAGTTGAGGCTTTTTCCTCAGGTGAGTCACGTTAAGGTATGTCTGTCAAGTAGAAATTCCAGAAAGAAGAAATTTTTTGAATGCCATTTCCAGGGAATCCTAAGCAGGTGAAGGCATCTGCTTGGGAATACCCTGAAACAAATGGTGAGCCACTGTATGAGACAGAATGCTGGACTGGATGGGCTGTGGCCTGTTCCAGCAAGGCTGTTCTTATGTTCTTATGATGGGATTTATAGTCCAGAAATCGCATCCCTATTCCAGAATTTGCTCAGGTACAAATGGGACTATATTAGTTTGCAGATTATTACCAGAGGAACTTTAGTTACAGGTCAGCACACTGTTTTCACTATTTGCAATCTAACTCTATTCTGTGATTAACAACAGCTAATCTGTACTGGGGAATGAGTAGACGTTTGCACTATTTACTACCTATTCTTGTTAGATAAAAATGCCCCAACACCTTGTACATATGAAATGTGATTGTTAGTATGGTGCTTTTCTATGGCTTTGTTAGCAGAGCCTAATAGATTGATAGTTTTATTTCTAAAATGTTGGATAAAGAGTTAAATAGGTGAACTCCAAAATGGTGTTAATATTAACCTAAGTAATGGTTGGGGCTGCGGTGGCTTAGTGGTTAAGACACTGAATTTGATGACTTGAAGGTCAGCAGTTCGAGACCCAAGTACTGCATGATGGAGTGAGCTCTTGTCTCTGCCAACCTAGCAGTTTGAAGGCAACTGCAAATGCACGCATGGCCATGGATATTTTGTATGGAAACATCAATACTAAACTGAGCAAATACCCAGAGGCCGTGCTGATCATCGCAGGAGACTTCAATCATATTGACTTGAAGGCAGTATTCCCAAAATTTCATCAGCACATTAAATGTGCAACTGGGGGGGAGAATACTCTTGACAAGGTATATACAAACATTAAACGGGCATATGAGGTTAAGCCCTTGGCACACCTTGGCAGGTCAGATCATGTGTCCCTGCTTTTGACACCAGCATACACACCCCTTAGGAAACAAGCCCCAATACAAACACGGACTGTTACTGTGTGGCCTGAGGGAGCCTCTCAACAGCTGCAGGACTGTTTCCAGGAGACCGATTGGAATGTGTTTGACCATCAAGATCTGGAGACCTACACACCAACGGTCCTGGATTATATTAAATTCTGCACAGCCAACGTCACCAGGGGAAAGCATGTAAAGCATGTAAAGATGTATTCGAACAGGAAGCCCTGGATGACGAGTGAAGTTCGGAGACTGTTGAAGGCCAGAAACTTTGCTTTTAGAACTGGAGACCGGGTATTGTATAGTATAGAAAGGGCGAACCTGAAGAGGGAAGGCAAAAGCTGTGTATAGAGGGAAAATTGAAGATCACCTGAGTAGTTACGACACCAGGCAAGTGTGGCAGGGGATCCAGCACCTTACTGACTACAAACTCAGTAATTCATCACCTGTAGAGAGCAGTGCTTCTCTGGTGGAGGAGCTGAATACCTTCGCCCGATTTGAGGTGATCCAGCAGCGTTGCCAGAGTCATCGCCATTACTCCCCTTAGGGAATGTTGCCAGGGTGGAAGAGGGAGAAGTGAGGCGAATATTAAAAGGGATAAATGCGAGCAAGTCTATAGGTCCTGATGGAGTGGCTGGTAGGGCACTGAGAGACTGCTCAGAACAGCTGGCAGAAACTTTTATGAAGATTTGTAATCGGTCTTTGGCCCAAGCCACTGTCCCACCTTGTCTGAAATCCTCTACTATTATACCTCTGCCTAAAAACCTAACATAGATAGTCTGAATGACTTCCGCCCTGTGACGCTTACACCTGTCATAATGAAATGCTTTGAAAAGTTGGTGCGGAACCGTGTTATGGCTTGTTTACCAGTTTGACTTGACCCTTGTCAATTTGCATATAAGCCCGCTTCTGTACACGCTTTACACATATGATTGCATTCCCAGTTACCCCAGCAGTAAGATCATCAACTTTGCAGATGACACAACGGTGGTGGGTCTGATCACTGCTGGGGAGGGGGAGTCGGCTTACAGGAAGGAGGTTGAGATGCTGACGGAGTGGTGTAGGGAAAACAATTTATTCCTCAATGTAAAAAAGACAAAAGAGATCATTGTGGACTTTAGAAAATGCAAATTGAACATCCAGCCACTTATTATTGAAGGGAATTGTGTGGAACAGGTCTCGGTGTTTCGATTTCTGGGAATGGAGCTGATGGATGATCTAACATGGGGAGCAAACACCAAAGCTCTGATGAAGAGAGCACAACAGAAGTTATACTTCTTGAGAATCCTCAGGAAGAACAATCTTTCAAAGGACCTGCTGTTGGCATTCTACCACTGTACCATAGAGAGTATGTTAACCTATGGTCTGTGTGTATGGTTTGGGAGTTGTACAGCTAGGGAAAGAACAATGCTGTCCAGAGTCATAAAGACTGCGGAGGGGATAATCGGGCGTATTCTTCCCACTCTAGATCAAATCTATGCCACCAGGTGTTATAAGAAAGCTGTAGAGATTGCGCAAGATAGTATGCACCCCGGAAATGATCTCTTTCAGCTTCTGCCTTCTGGAAGAAGGTATAGGGTCATAAAGACCAAGACCAGCTGCTTGAGAAATTGTTTCTACCCAAAAGCGGTTCTGGCTTTGAATGCAGTGCAATGCAGTCTATGAGGGAGCTTCTGTATATAGTTTTTAGAGTTTTAGAGTTTTTAGAGTTTTAGAGCTTTTTAGGGGTTAAATGTGTATATGTGGGGTGGGAGCATGTTGATAATTTTGTATAGTTGTATTTTGTTTAGGTTTTGTTGGGTTGATAATTGTTTTTCCCCCCAATCTCGTTGTTCTGTGCAGGACAATTACAATAAAGATTTATCTATCTATCTATCTGTCTAAGAAATTGCAAGTAGATCATTAGGTACCATTTCGGTGGGAAGATAAACAGCATTCTGTGGACTCTGGTGTCTAGTCATGCCTGCCACATATCTACAGAAACATCTGCAAATGCAGACAACGCTGGCTCTTTGGCTATAAGCAGAGATGAGCACTAAACCCTAGAGTTGGATACAACTGGCTTTCGAGCAAGGGCAACCTTTACCTAAGTAATGGTTGTTTCTCTTGGTGTTCTTTTCGACATGATTAATGAGTTCCAAGTACAGTATTACCTCGGATAACGACCGCATCGCATAATGCCAAAATTGGATAACAACCCGATATTTTGGCAAATATTGGGACGTTATCCGATTTTGGCATTATGCGATCCAAGGTATTACTGTACTTGGAACTCATTAATCATGCATCGTGTGGCCCTCCATGAAGGGAAGCAGCTAAGCACCTGGCCGCATCCCTTTGATCACCCACTGCCGGAAAAAACGCTTGGCCAGCTCTCCCCCCCCCGCAGTGGTGGTGGGTGGGTCTGCGCTCACCCGCCGTCACTGCCAGCAGGGAGCCGGACAAGCGCTTGACCAGCTCCCTGCCTGCAGTGGCAGCAGTTGAGTGCAGATCCACCCACAGGTGCCTCTGGGATGGTCAGGAGACCTGATCCGAGCTGTTTCCGACGTCCCCCGACCTTCCCAGGCGCTGCTGCAAGGCAAAACCTGCAACCGACGAAGGAGTTTCCCCTGGTGTTTTGCCTTGCAGCAGCGCCTGGAAAGATTGGGAGACATCGGAAATAGCACAGATTGGATCCCCCGACCTTCCCAGAGGCCCCCTGGGCTGTCCACTTTTTTAGATCGTGCTGGCTGGAGGTTCCTGGCATCCCCACCCACCCTGATCTAAAGGCAGACAGGCCAGGGGGTCGCTGCCGCTGCCAGGCAAAAGAACTGGTCACTTCGCACCCCATTCTCCTCTTTCTTGCCATTTGGGACTCCGTGAATCAGGTGGAGAAGTGGGTGCAAAGTGACCAATTATTTTGCCTGGCAGCGGTGGTGGCTAAAGCAGAGGGGACCAGGACAAACACCTCCTCTTTGTTGCCTTCCAGACTTCGGGAAAATCCCCGTGTCAGTGGCCCAGGCAAGAAATTTTCTTTCAATGACTCAGTCACCCCTGCTTTAGCCGCTGCGGCTGGGTGAGAGAACTGGTCACTTCGCACCCATTTCCCCTCTCTCTTGCCATTCAGGACTCAGTGGCCCAGGTGGAGAAGTGGGTGACAGTCCATTTGAACTTGGTGTTTTTGTCTCTGAGTAGGTATATAAAATATTTTACTGTAGTTCTAACATTTTAAAAACTTGGCAAATTCACTTGTATTTTAACACATTTTCCCTATCTGCATAAATTTCTGTAAAATATATGTAATTTGCTAGATAGTTGCAGGAAATTGTAGGAAAAACAATTGTGAGGCATTTCTGAATTCAGTCTACTTTATTGTTCTTGTGTTATGTTTTGTTTTGTGTTATTTATGGTTTCTCTTTTGTAAAGCACTTGTAATGAAAGCTGTCATGTTCTGTTCTTTGCATGACAACATATTTACAATGAATCTTTAAACTGTCCCTGTCAGATGGATTACCAGGGGGACTAGTAAAAAGACAGAGAATGAATTCCTGTTCACATGTAGATTTCACTACAGTGGATTTGAAAGATAATTAGATCATTCCATTACAGAACTCATTGAAATCATGATGCTCATCGTGAGTACCTAATAAGTGATTAAATGGTGCAGTTTGCTCAAATAATGGATATATGGTGCACGCTTTTACAAGTACATGAATTAAGAAAAAGTGACTGGCTGGTGTTTAGCTACTGCTGTGCTTTTGGCACATCATCTTTTGATAACTCAGCCTTGTGCAAGGGTAGTGCTAAGCAAATCAACATACAGTACTTTGTTCTACTTAAAGTATTAGGTCCAAGTTAAAAACTAAGCTCAGTAGAATTAATCCACTTATCCTCAAAATGTATTTGTCACTGGATCTTTGGAGGTATCTGGAATGAAGTTGCATATACATTAACAAAAACAAGTAACATATTTTTGAGACATTTAAAAATAAATTATCATAGCTATGTTGTCTGACTATTATTTAAGAATAAATACAGTTTTTCTCCCAGGAACTAATGTTCACTATTGCCATGTAGTGGTATCACAGGTTGATGGTCCCCAAGTGGATTAAATCCATCTTAATGGATGGCAGCAGCTCCTCAGCCGCCATACTCTCCTTGATCCCTCCATTTGCCGGGAGGATGAAGAACCACCCATGGCCTGGGGTGGCAGAAGACACCATGGCACTTCCGCACCCTCCTCGGCCCCTCTATCATCTGGGAGGATGAAGAGCTGCCCCTGACTTGGGCGGCATAAGACACTGCCGTGCCGCCATGTCCTCCTCAACCCCACCACTGGCTGGGAGGATAAAGAGCCGCTTGTGACCTCAGGTTGCAGAAGACGCTGCCATGTTGCTGTTCCCTCCTTGGCCCCTCCACTGGCCGGGAGGATAAAGAGTCACCTGTGGCTTTGGGTGGCAGAAGACGCCGCCGCACCCTCCTCAGCCCCCGAGGCCACCATCCTCCATGGCCCCACTGGTGGTTTTGGTTGGGGTGTCGTGGCATATTCGTGCGGTGACTTTCGTTTTGTTGTTGTGGGACTTCTTAAATGAGTGTTTTTTTCTCTTTTTGCAATGTTTTTATGATACAGTACTATGATTTGTGATGATTATGATGATATTATATTGTTGATTCTATTATATGTTATTGTATTGTGGTGCTGGATGTATTGTGATTGTTGTTAGCCGCCCTGAGTCGCATAGCCAAGTGGGTGGCATACAAATCCAATAAATCAAATCAAATAATCAGTACTGGCCTGGGGCTGATGAGGATCTTATATGCCAAAAGGGCTCAGGTCCAGAAAGTGACTCTCGGAACTGGATCAATGGGATGGGTGTCATGCTACAATGCAGAACGTTGGCGAAGCCCACTGCATTATGCTGCTCCCAGGACAATCTTCATAGCTGAAAGTAAAATCAGCACAGCCCTCAATCCCTGTCAGCCCTTCAGTGGGCAGAGGGTGCTAAGAATCTCTGGGTCAGCCATAAAAGTCTGTACCTGGAACATCAGGAGTATTTATGAAAAAGAAAAGATTTATAATGTAGTAAAGGAAATGAAGAGGCTGGATATTGATATAATGGGAATGAGCGAGACAAGGTGGCCAGGAGTGGGCCAATGCAGTGTGTCGGAGTACTTGGTCCATTAACTCAGGAAACAATGAAAAACATCACTGGAATGGAATTGGGATGCTCCTGAGCAAAGCGATAAAGATCAAAGTGCTTAGTGTGATATCATTTTCAAATAGGATCATTATGATCAAACTTAAAGGCAAACCTTTCAACATGAATGTCATACAAGTCTATGCACCAACTGCAGACAGATTGGATGAAGTGATTCAGCTGTGCTGAAATATACAAAAATAAATGAAGTTACTGTGATTATGGGAGACTTTAATGCTAAAGTCGATCAGGGTAAAGAGAATGACATAGTTAAAACTATATGGCATTGAAAAAAGGAACGAGAGAGGAAATCGCCTCATACAGTTCTATAGATAAGATCTCGTGATCACCAACACATGATTTAATATGCCACCCAGATGACTTTATACTTGGAAGTCCCCTGTCAGTAGCACAAATAATATTGTCAGAAATCAGATAGACTTTTTGTTTTTATAAACAGAAGGTTTTGTAACAGCATCTTGTCAGCAAAGACCTATCTTGGAGCAGATATTTCATCAGACCATAATCTGTTAATATGTCGTCTCCGCCTAAAATTGCGTAAATTAGTAACTAAAACAATGAAAACTGTTTTTGATGTCAGTGTCCTTAAGGACAAAGAATGCAGAACAGTAGCGAAACAGACAGTGAGAGAAGAGTTAGATAAAATGTGAAAACATCAAGGGGAAAGATGTGTAGAAGAGAAATGGGGGATAATAAAAGAAATAACTCAGAAAGTTAGCTAGAAACACCTTTGCAGACAAAAGTCAAACCATAAAACAAGGAATGGATGACAGATTACATACTCCGCTTAATGGAAATAAGTAAGCTGCAATTCTTAGTTTCAAAGTTACGATAATGTGGCAATAATAGAAAGAGTTCAAAGAGAGTAGGAGCCCACAATAGCTCATATGTCAGCTGCACTGGTGAGCAAGTCCTCCTTCCCATCTTTCCCTTTGCTGCAATATACATTGAGGAGAGACTAAGTTTGCCATATTCCAGTTCTCCAAATCTATGCAGTGTGATATTATATTATGTAAATTAGAAAGAAAATGTTCATACAATATAAATTTGCATAATATGCTATTTAATGCTGATTTTGAATTTGTGCAAATCAAGCAAATTCATTTTAGCATTATTTTTCTGCTATTCTGCTGTAGTGAAAATGTCTTCAGTGAGAATTGAATTGATGTCATGCAGTTATTATTCTAATTGTCACAATACATATTTTGCATCAGTTAATAGCAAAGCTCGGATATGATAACCTTTGAAAACAAACTGTAGAAAATTTGGTGTAGTAATACTTTTATCTTGGAAGAAACTTACAAAGTGCACTGCTGAAGGTAAATGTGCCCTCTAAATTTTCCTACAAGATAGAATAAGCAATTTACCCCCCCCCCCCCCCCCAGAAATCCTTTACCACTTTACATTCCCACCACATGTGTTCATATGTTCCCAGGGTGCTTTTACATCTCCAACATTTTTTACTTTTGGTGTTGTCCATTTGAAATAATCTCTCTGGCGTCAAGTACCATTTCCACAACATCATATAATTATGCTCCTTTATTCTAACTGACATTGTTCTCATATACCTCTTTCTCCATTTGTTTTTCCAAATTCTTTCTGGTACTTTTATTTTTAAATCCTGTTCCCAACATGATTTCAACGTTTCTTGCGGATTACCTTCTTTATTTAATATTTTATATACTCTACTCACTATGCCCTTTAATCCCATATCACTTTTTCTTATCTTTAATACCAATTCCTCGAATTTGTTTTACCTCTCTCTAAACTTGATTGACCCATGTATTCTCCATTCCATTTATCTATCAACGCTATCTGGAACCAATTCAAATTCAACTGCTTATATATTTTTGTTTTTCCCCCTCCATCTTTACATTCTCTTATTCAGTCTTTCAACAGGGAAACATCATTTCTTGCTAATACTTCCTTCACCCTTTTATCTAATTTTATTGGGAAACTTTTAAGGTCCTCTATTTCTACTATCGGAGACACATCCGGGCTTAATTCCTTTTTAACCCTCTTCCATACTCCCAAGTACCTTTTTTTAAAAAAAAATGTTTTCTGCAACATTTACCCCTGTACTTAAAAGTTTGCCATGTAAGTTTCAGCTCTACCTGATTTTCTGTTCAGTTTAATTGTGGCTAATCTGTCAGATACAAAGATTAAGATGTCTGAATGTGCAGTTGAAGTCATAGTAGGATTAGCTGCTGAACTTTCCCAGTTTTATAATCCTTAAATCTCAGAGGAATTTCTGAGAATTAATGAAAGCAGAAAAAGCAATTCCATTTTTGGGACATCTTTAACTATTTACAATGCAGTAATTAGAAATTCTTAAGGCAAGGAACCTTAAGCGTAACCAGTCATGAAATTGAAACTGTTCTCTGGAATAATTACTACTAAAAATGCAATTCCCATCTCATTTCTAGAATAGAATTTCCTATCTCAGGCTTTATTCTGTAGTTTATACATTGTCTTTGCTTTGTGTTTTCAGATCCCAATTTGATGGTAGTTGCACGTGTATAATGTACTTTTGTAAAGGAACAGCATTGTGAACGGCATTAGCTTAAGGGAAAAACAGAAATATAAAATAGTACGTTTCTCCACTTCTGGCAAGCAAGCATTCGTTCATTTCTGTTTTCCATTTCATTTGGTACTAAGCAGAGATGGCATCAAAGTTTTATGCCAGTCAAGCTACTTTTCCTCTTGAGCCTTTATGTTTGAACTGCATAAAACCCATAAGCACTGGCAACATGCTCAGATCTAATAGAGAGAATGCTGGCAATTATAGTCACCAAATAGTTAAAGCATAGAGCTGTTATTAACAATAATATGGCTAAATGGTCAATGTACTAGTATCAACATGGGCATTTCACACTGCAGACCAGACATGAAACTAGTCCATTGTTATTTGGATAGGAGAATGGATGGGAGGTCCAAAGATATTTTCAAAAATTATCTCTCTCTCTTTTTTATCTTGTAAGGCCCTTTTTTTAGAGTTTAAAGTGGTATATGTATACTGTATTTGGAACTCAGAGGATTTTTTGTCATGCATGAAAGAAAAATTTAGCTGTATCATGTTAGCTAATTAATTAATTTCATTTTTTCCTCATTCTTATGTTGCCTTTTCCCCATAAAGGTACCCAAGGCAACACAATAATGATGAGCAAAGCTAAAAGAACAAGAAATATGCAATTCAGAACAAGCATAGGATAATGTAAAAATATGTATCATACAAACAACACAGTTGAAAAACCATAAGCACCACCTCAGAAAGAGTCCATTTTGGTATTTAATGTGGTTGTTAAATGCTTATTTTAAAAGAAACATCTTTATCTGACACGAGAAGAATGAGAGGGAGGGAGCCACACTAACCTCTCAAAGGATGACATTCCACAAAATGGGTACAGACACAGAAAAGATCCTCTGTTGAATCCCCATGAAACACCTGTGAAGGCAGTGGACTGAGGGCTAAATTCAGTATTCCCAACTCAAGTAGACCCATTGAAATAAATAGGACTTGTTAGTTACCATTTAAGCAACTGTTACTAATGGAACCTCCTGCCTGTGGAACTGCGTCTCCAGACGGAGTTGTTGCCTTTTAGAAAAGAACTAAAAACCTGGCTGGCGGGCCAAGTTTGGGGTGCAGGTGGAGGAGTGGCTTCCATTGGGTGGTTAATATAGGGGAGGATGCCTGCCCCACGGTTTCTTCAGTTCCTGCACCCCTCTCTTTTTAGGGGTGGGTTCTTATTGCTGGTTTTTATCTGTTTTATTTGTTTTTATCTGTTTTTACCCACTGTTGTGAACCGCCCGGAGTCGGCTTTGGCTGAGTGGGCGGTATAAAAATTTAACAATAAATAAATAAATAAATGTTAGTGAGTCTGCTATACTCGAAACTAAATTTGGTTTCATTACAAGAAGGTACCTTTGCATAAAAATGCTACTCTTCTTTAATTTTTAAATTTGGCTTTATGAGATGATAGGACAGTGGATAAGGAGAGGCTGTGTTAATGTCTCAAGCAAAGTGAGTTTGTGAATGACTTTTATTACTTGTGTTGTTGCAACTGCTTATAGCCTGTCATGTTCTCTTAAATTTATATTTTTTTCCTAAAGAGCTTTACTAAACCCAAATAAACTTGATTACCTATTCCAGCTGAATAGTGAAACCATTTCTTGAATCAGAACACTTAAAACAGCAAAGAAATTTTTTATAGATAAGATTTCTGATTTATCTTAAATAAATGTATAGGTTAAAATCAGTATACAAACTTTTTTTAAAATGATTTTTATTAACTTTTTCAAAAATATACAAACATACACAAAACAATACATCATAAAAAAGAAAATACATATGTTTTACAAAAAGTAACCACCATACATAATAATTAATCCAATACCATTTATAGCTATCTATATTGTTGAACATCCCCTAAAAAAACATTTAATTATATTTTAGTAGTTAACACCTACCCTATTTCAAAAAATCTTCACAAGAACTCTTTATTTATTACTACAATTAAATCCATCTCATAAAACAGTTCAGTAATACTTTGGTTTAGGTACAACTATCAAAATCCAAATTTCATTTATAGTTCACCCTGTGTTTATTTACATTGCCCTGGAAAGCTCAGTATCCCAATATTTATCTCCAGAAACTACTTTGAGCTGGTACAGGTCTACTGCTTTCTGCACCCATGAGAGAATGATCCATAAAAGGCTTCCAAATACTCCAAAATCTATTCTCTTTCAACTTATCCCTTTTTACTTTTATCTCCCATGTCAGTTTATCGTTCAATGCTAAATTCCACATTTCTTTATACCATTCTCCAGTCTGTATAATTACATCATTTATCCAATGTCTAGCAATACATTGTCTGCCCGTTGTTAACATTATTTCTAGTAACTCTTTTTCCTTCTTGTTTAAACTTATACCATCCACATCTGTTAGCATAATGGTACCTGACGCCAGTTTAATTTTCTTGCTCAATATTTCCCCAGCCTCTTTTTCTATTCTTCTCCAAAAGTCATTTATCATTTTGCAACTCCACCACATGTGTTCATAAGTTCCAATAGTGTCTTTACATCTCCAACATAGGTTATCCTTTTTGTTTTCAATCTGATGTAACCTCAGTGGTGTCAGGTACCATTGCCACAACATTTTATAATTATGCTCTTTAATTCTTACTGCCATAGTTCTCATTATCCTCTTTTTCCACTTATTTCTCCATTCATCTTTTTCTATCTTTATGTTCAAATCCTGTTCCCACTTCAATTTCAAATCTTCCTGTGGATAACCCTCCCTATTTATTAAAGCATAAAGTTTGTTAACTAGACCCTTAATGCTTCTGTCTCCTTTTCGAATTTTTAGAACCAGTTCTTCAAATTCCGTCTTTTCTCTGTCTATATCTAATTCTCTCCAATATTTACTATTCCAATTATTAACCTTCATTATCTGAAACCAATCCAATTTCAACTGCTCAAACAACTTTTTCTTCTTATCTTCATCCCTACAAATCCGTAACCAATCTTTCACCAAGGAAACTTCATTTTTATCCAATATTTCCTTTATTTCTTTATCTATTTTTATCGGAAAGCATGCCATATCTGTTAATTCCAAAATTGGAGAAACGTTTGGGGCCAAGTCCTTCTTTAGTCTTTTCCACACATTCATAAGTCCCTTCATCATTGTATTGCTAGTAACTGTCATTTTGACCTTACCTCCCAGAAAAATAATTTTGCCTATATTCCTAAAATCTTTCATCTCAATCTCCTCCCAAATTACTTTTTCTCTTGCCAAGATCTTCACAACATTCTTAATTTGAAAAGTACGATAATATGCAACTAAGTTCGGTATTCCTAAGCCCTCTTCTTTCTGAGGTAGATACCATAATTTCTTTAATAGTGTAGGCTTTTTACCTCCAATACAAAAATTGTTAAACAACTTTTGAAACTCATTAATTTCCTTTTCGTTCATTTGAATTGCAAGTGCATCAAATAGGAAGTTAATCCTCGGCAACAACATCATTTTGCTAATTGCTATCCTCCCGAACCATGACAACTTCAACTTTTGAAAACTTTGTATTCTGGTCTTAAATTCCGTTTTCAAGCTATCATAATTCAATCTTTTAAGTTCTTCCAATCTATTTGATATAATTATCCCCAAATATTTCAACTTATCTTTAATTTGTATATTACTTAACCCCTCAATTCTTTTCCTCTCCCCTTCTCCCATGTTACACAACATCATTTCCGATTTATCCCAGTTTATCATCAAACCCGTAATATCCTCAAAATCCTTAAGTTGAATTTTAATTCTATCCATAACCCTCTCAGGATGCTTAGCCATTATCAGTATATCATCTGCATACATACTTATTTTATTGCCCATTATCCCTTCTATTTTTGCATCTTCTCTTATACTTTTAGCCAAAATTTCCAATGCCATAATAAACAGTATAGGAGACAAAGGACAACCCTGTCTAGTACCTGCCTCAAGCTTTACCTCATCTGTGACCTCATCATTTACTCTAATCTTGGCAATCCCTTTCTGATATAACAAGTCAATTACTCTTCTAAATCTGTCCCCAAATCCATAGCTTTTAACTATTTCCTTAATCGAGGCCCATTGTAAAGAATCAAATTCCTTAAAAATGTCCAAAGATATTAGTCCCACCTTTTCTTTCGTTTGATTCACATTATCTATTAAATCTAACACTCCTGGTCAAATAAGCCATATGTCTCCCTTTTAAAAATCCCACTTGATCTGAATTTATATATTCACCCATAAATTTATTTAAATGATTAGCCAATATTGCTGTGAAGATCTTAACATCTTGATTTATAAGAGAGATTGGTCTATACGATTCCACTTTTTCCAAATTCTTTCCCAATTTTGGCAACAGAACGATCGTAGTCCTATACCATGAAGTCAGGATTTGTCCACCATCTAATATGTAGTTATATAATTTTACCAACTTTGGTACCACAACATCTTTAAATTCCTTATAAAAATGGGCCGGTAATCCATCCTCTCCCGGGGCTTTCCCCAACTTCAAACCTGTAATTACCTCCTTTACCTCCTTTTCCAAAACTTGTTATTCTATTTTATCCTGATGTTCCTGTTTTATTTCAATCGTTATTTGCCTCTCCAAGATCATTTTAAGCTTCCCCACATCTATCTCTTTTTTTGCATACAATGCTTGATAAAATTCCTTCACAGTTTTGCATTTATCACTAATTTTATTACACCTTACCCCTTGATTATTAACCAAAACTCCAATTTCCCTTTTTTCCCTTTTGGCTTTTGCAGCTCTTGCCAATAATCTTGAATTTTTATTACTAAATTCAAAGTATTCTCTATTTAAATAGATCAAGACTCTTTTTACCTTTTCTATATCCTTACCCATCATTTCAGCCTTCAATCTTTGTAATTTAGCGAATATTTTTTGTCCTTTTTTGAATGTTTTTCCTGCAACTGTTTTATTTCCTTTTCCCTTTCATCCTGTGCTAACTTATGCTTTTTATAATTGTTACTTGCCAACTTTATACATTCCCCTCTAAAAACCGACTTCATGGCATCCCAGACCACATTAAAATTTACCTCATCATTATCATTCCATTGCCAACTTTCCATCCAACTTTCTATAATTTGTTCTTTACATTTTTGATCTTTAAATAGGTTGGGATCGTATCTCCAATTTCTCCCTCTTCTACTATCGTTTTGTAACCTCAATTCCACAACCACTTTAGCGTGATCTGATACCTTGAATATTCCTATTCCAATCTCCTCAATATTTTTAACCATATTTTCAGTTAGGAACACATAATCTATTCTAGAATAGAATCCATGAACATGTGAAAAATAAGAATACACCCTTTCCAGTCCCTTAATCTCTCTCCAAGAATCTTTCAAACCTAATGCAACCATCCAATTGTCCAAAATATTCCCTTTAATACCTGCTCCACACCTTGTTAAATTTGTGCAATCCAAATTTGACCTTATCAAATTAAAATCACCCGCCACTATCAACTTTACCGATTTTTCTATTGCCACAATTTTACGAACTTTTTCTAAAAAATCAGCTTGATGTTCATTTGGAGCGTAGATATTCACTAAGGCTATTTCCTCATCATCTATTATCCCTTTCACTATCAAATATCTGCCTTCTAGATCCGAGATACTTTTTATTATCTCGAATCCTAGTCTATCAGAAATCAGGATTGCAACTCCTCTTGCTTTTGAAGTACCAAATGCCTTTTCATAGTGTTGCATCCAACCTAGGAAAATTTTGTTTGTATCTTGTGATTTTTGGTGAGTTTCCTGTAAGAAGACTATATTGGGTCTATCCTTCCTCAAAGCCAATGCTAACCTCCTCCTCTTAAGAACAGAACCTGTACCTTTTACATTCCATGTTAAAACTTTAATGTTTCTCATATTTTATTTCAAAATCGCCCTCTCTTACTTCCAAGCACTCCATAAGGCGTGCTACCTCAAACCCATCACAATTAAAATAAAAAAACATACAAAAAACACACAAAACCACCCTCCCCACTTTCTTTGGGGAAAAAAGCCGCCTTCGTTCTCCAAAGAGGGGAGGGGGGCATGCAAGATGTGTGTAAAAATTGATCCCCTTTCTAAAAGCTGTTTATATAAAAATTCTGCGTACTATTCAATTACTCACTACTCCTTACTTAGCTCTTCCTCCACCACAATCAGTGACAACTCCTCCTCTTCTCGTCCCTGCTGCCCTCCACCTCTGGCACCACCCACTTTTGCCCCCTCATAATCTCTTCTTATGGCGCCCGATTCCAACAAATCTTTTCTAAAAGTTACCCACTCCTCAGAACCCGCCTTAACCAGATCGAGCAAAGTCAAATACTCCAGTGGATCGGTCCCTGCATCAATAACCTGCATTTTTTCCCATAAAAGAATCTCAACTGCTGTGGAAATCTCCAATTATACCTTACACCTTTTTTCATCAGCAATTTAGTTACCGGCTTCATCTTGTATCTCCAAGCTCTTTCCTTAATGGAGATATCATTATATACTTCCACATCAGAGCCATCGATTTTCAGAGCGCCAGAGCCAGCTTGTTTTAAAAAGGCCATTACCCTAAGTTTATCTCCCCAATTTGCAAATTTGACCAAAAAATTTCTTTGAACCACTTTCCCTCTTCTTGGGCCCACCCTATATGCCCTTACAATGTCCTCCTGTGCAAAATCCTTTCCCATTTTCAAATTATTTAACCACTGGACAATTCTGTTTCTTAGCTGGTCTGACGTCCTTTCAATCAAATGACGTATCACAATATTCTGTTTTCTCATCATTTCTTCCATAGCATCAATCCTTTTTTCATGTTCATCAATTTTCACCTTATTCTCCCTCACCCCTTCCTGTGTCCCTTTTATTTCACCTTTCATAGCCTTCACCTCATTTTGCATCAATTTCACATTTCCCTCTATTTTTTGCAAACTTATTTCTACTTTTTTTTGGAAAAATCCACATCAGTTGTGACCACCTTATCCTGTTTTTTCAACATTTTGTTTTTGTCCTCCACTCTTGCCTCTTCCATCTTCTCAAATTTCTGAAACAATTTGCCAGATTCAACCATAATTTGAGTTTGATCATAAGGTTCAGGGTGATGATGATGGAGGGGCCTCCTCCACTGGTGCTTTTTCCTTTCTCTTAGATTTCACCACAGGCTCCTCCTCCTTTGCTTTTCCTCTTGTGACCTTATCCATGGTGATATTATTATTAGTAGTATTATATTTATATTTAAATTTATATACCGCTTTACTTGTCCAAAGACAACTCAAAGCGGTTTCCAACATAAGATCATACATATAGGAATACAATAAAAATAAGTACAATAAAGCATATTCACTAAAAGCTTTAAAGCTGCAAAGCTCTTGACTCTCGTTGAGCCCTTCCCTTGAGCCTGTTCCAGTGCTGTCAATATTAACTGTAATCCTTTGAGTTTGGTAAAACTTGATTAGAAAAAAAAGGTTCAACAAGCAGTTAATTATTGTAATCCATGGGGAGCAGGAATCCAAAAACAACTAATGAGATCCACGAGCAGCCAACCTCCAAGAGCAACCAATAAATCCCAATAAAAAGGATCTCATAAGATTTCACAGCTTTCAAAGTTTGCCTTTAAAAATTCAAGTCTTGCTTGATAGTCCCACCTTAAAAAGTCCAGAACATTAGTTGTGTTTTAAAAATCCAACCAATAGCAAAGGAGGAAAGAAAGGGAGGATTGTGTCCAAAAAAAATAAATCTATATCCAGGCTTCAGTACTGATGTAACCAAATCGCCATGTAACTGTATTTCCAACGAACCAAATTGTATTCAAATGTATCCAATTGTATCCAAAGCCACTGGGGAGGGAAAGGAAGATCCACAATTTCCAAATATTTAATGAAAAAAGCAGGGATGAGAACTATAATCCACGAAGCAAAGGAGTAGAAGCGAGAGTTCCCAGTTATAAAGCGCTCACTTTTCCTTTTTTTCCTTCTTCGGGACGTGGCGGCGGCTTCAGGGGGGAGCCCCTCCTCCTTCTTCCCCAAACCAGCAAGCTTTTAGACCACTCTCTTCCTTCCTTCCACTTCTCCGACTCACAGACCAGCCAATGCTTTTTAAACCGCTCTCTTTCCTTCTTCTGTCTGCATTCAAAACTCTCCAAAACATCCACAACTCCCCGGGGCTACACAAACGCCATTACCCAATGGTGGCCTTCTTAATCAAACAACCTCAGCTTTCGAATTCCAGCATCGCCGCCATTATCGTCCCGTCCACCACCCTTCAGTTCCTCTTTTGCTTACTCTTGCTTAATCTCCAGCTTTTTCAAAGCAATCGACAGCCCCCTCCAACCACCATCGCAGCACCAGATTACTTATCTCACTTTCTCGCTGATTTTTCCCACTTTTTTCGCTTCACCTCTGTTCGTCCCGCTGGTCCCGTTCTCAACTCCTCAACCGGAGAAGCTGCGGCTTCCGTCGCACGCCTCTCCAGCCGAGAATACCTCCCAAACTTCAACCGCAAGCCAGAGGGAATCTTTTCACAGCGAGAATTCTCAAAGATTTATTCAGTTAATTCAGGTTTCTCATTGTTTCCCACTTTATAAAGCGCAAACACACAAATCTGCATGCTACTCACCGGCCATCTTAGCCACGCCCCCCAGTATACAAACTTTGTTTGGTTCTCCACCCCCACTCCCCGCTTCCCCCCCCCCCTTAATACAGAAGAAATAACAGCTCGCTTTATAAACATCCCACATACCATTAGAACAATACAATTTGGGGAAGAATATAGTTAACTCAGAGAACAGCATTTTATTTTTTACCTAATGTTTTGAGTATCTTGTTTTTCAAATTATTTTTATCAATAATGTATCCAAGGTAGCTAACAATAATGAACAAAATCGAATGACTATGCTATGAAATGAAAGAATTGAAAACAATTTCATTTTTAAAAAAGTAATTATGTTGCAAAATGATTTTAAAGCTGTGACTAGTGACATAGTGATTATTTATGGAAAAGCAACATGTAGTAGTCCAAGGAATGTATTTCCAAAAATCTTTTCCGCTAGACTAGAATGTCAATAGAGACATAAATGGGTCTACTGAGGGAGAGAACCTTGAATCTTGAGGACAGTTGCTCAGAAATACCTGTCTGAATGACAGTAGTAGGTACCGGGTCTCAGCCATTAGGGCTGAAGTATTAATGGATTTCTTTGAAAGATTTAAAGTACAGTATTGGAAATGTGTGCTTTATACTGTAGATATAGTATTTTTACTATACAATGGTACCACGCTTAAAGAGCATAATGCATTCCACGGGATTGCTGTTTAAGCAAGTTTGCTCTTTAAGTGAAACACCATTGTAAGTGACCAACTGTGATTTCTGGTGGCGGCGGTGGCAGGCGGGCAGGGGTCCGAACCCTGATTTTGTTGTTAAGTGAGTTTTTGGTTTGTTTTAGTTGTTAAGTGAGGCGACCATTCAGAGATAATTCTGCTCTTTAAGCGAGTTAGTCTCTGAGCAAGGTACTCTTTATGCGAGTTTTTACTGTACAACAGTCTTCAACAGCCCATAGAATAGTGATAGTGAACATTTTAGAGACTGATTGCTCAAATAGAGGGGCGGGGTGAACTCTGTACTTGAGGGAGGGAGGAAGTGCTCCCATTGGGCTGCTGGACAGAGGAGCGGGGTGAACTGTGCTGAGGAGAGGGAGGAAGCGCTTCCATTGGGCTGCTTGGCAAAGGGAGGGTGAACTCTGTGCTGGGGAGAGAGGAAGTGCTCCCATTGGGCTGCTTAGCAGAGTGGTGTGTGAATTCTGCTGGGGGAGGGAGGAAGTGCTCCCATTGGGCTGATGAGCAGAGGGGAGGGGCGAACTCTGTGCTGGGGCGATGGTGCACGTGCCCACAGAGAGGGCTCTGCATGCCATAGGTTCACCACCACTGCCATAGAATACAGTAAAACCCCGACTTACAAATGCTTCGAGTTACATAAAATTTGACTTACATAATGATTTTTGCACTAAAACCATGGCCCAATTTACATAAATGTCCTGATTTACATAATGCAATTTCCTATAGGTTTGCTTCATGTTACGTAAAAAAATCATTTTTCCTATGGATTTGCTTTGAGTTACGCAAAAAAATTATTTTTCCAATGGTTTTTTTTCCGAGTTACGTAAAATTCGTTTTTTCTTATGGGTTTGCTTTGAGTTAAGTAAAAAATTGATTTACATAAAAGCCTACGTAACAGACTTTTTACGTAAGTAGGGGTTTTACTGTATATTAAATTCAAACTAAACATATTCAAACCATGTGCATTTGTAGCCAAATTAAGCTTCTTGAAGAAAGAATCCTGTTGACACACAAACCCAGGTTGGAAAGTGACACTCCTGGCTGTTGTCAACACAGTAACTAGGATTCTCCTAGATTCTATGGAAGAAACAGATCTAAGTGTATCCTATAACTGTGAACCTGATTTTTAAGAAGTAATGCATATCCCAAACAGATTGAACACATAAACTTAGATGAATCTTCTGTTAGACAGTGGTAGTTTTGTTTTAAATGGATTAAGGGTCAGATTTTTTTTTATTTGCAGTAGCTCATCACTGACCTCAGAGAATGCTGAAGAACTGCTTCTCCAATATCTAATGGAAGAGTTTCATTTCAAAAGAAAGTTCAGCTTGTATTTTTCATTTACTGTATCTTTATTTTGGTTTCTGATACTCAGTTTCATCTGTTGACTCTGCTATGGTAGATTAACAGTTAAGCATTTGTTGATTTTAGTTGTTATTTTCAGTGAACAGAACCCAAAAATTGAATATCTGGCACATAATCAAATGTAACAGATCTCAAATATTTATTCTGTTGTCAGGTGGAGTGTATCTGGGCATTTCCCCAGGTGACACAGAGAGTGTTATATGGAAGAAGATACTCTTTGGCAGGGGTGGCCCACCTTTTTGCACTCTGGGCCTGACCATGCCCTAGGTCAGTTGAGCGGGCCGGCCCACACCCCTGGAAGCAGAAGCAGGTGTATTTATGGTTGTCTTAAATGCACCCACTTCTGCATTTACAACAGTCGTGGGTACATTTGCGCATGCATGGGCACGCACACATGCATGCGTAAATGTGTCAGCTTCCACTTCTAATGGGCCTGATGGAATGGTGTCTGGCCTGATAGAATGGCCGTAGGTTGGGGACCTCTGCTTGATGGGATCAGAAGTAGGGATCTGCCATTTGTTCTTGTTTTGATCTGGTTTGTTTTTGTGGATTCCAGCCCCTAGAAATCTTCATGAATTCCCCAGTCACAATTATAGGTGTTCCAGTTTCCAGACCTGTACCTTCAGTTCAATCACCTGGAACAAAACCTAGTCCTCCAAGGTTCCATAAAGCCAAACTTAGCTATGATAGGCCTTCTGTGCCTTCATTTCCTGCTGCAGTGCTTCCTAGGAGGAAGCTGCTAGAATGCATCCTAGATGTGATAGTTCTTTGGGAGGCACTTTCTATAGAGTTCAAAGGGCAGTAAAAGTACCACAACTAAGAAATTTGTGGTAGGAAATAAAAACCTAGAAGGACTAAATATGGATCCACGGAGCCTTGAAAAACATAGGCCTGTTTCAGGTGAGTGAAATGAAAGTGTCTGTAAGTGTGAGTCTGGGAGCTGGAACTCTCAGAATTAAGACGGGGTAATTATTGGTGAATTCTGCTAGTTGGAGTCCAAAGAAAGAAATTAATTGCACATCCATAATGAGAAGCCAGGCTATTATTATCGTACTCACCGATGGCTTGGTAAGAAGGCTGGGTAGGTTCAGTAAGCTGCCTCAATTTGGGTTGCCACGCACATTCCCTCCTGCAGCTTTTACTGAAGCCTCTCACTACCTGTTCTCTTAACCTGGAAATATGCGATTTCAGTTTGGTAGCATGAAGGCAGAGAGTTGGATAATAAGTGTATTGCCTGATAGACTGAGTTCCACTCCTTCCATATAGCAGCAAAGTTTTATTTAGCAAAGTATCTGAAAAAGACATAGTACAGAAAACATAGAAATACAAAGTTAATCAGAGGATCGCTCTGGCATAGCCGTTGGCAGGGCTAGCTCCTTAGGTATTTAATCTCCTCTCAGAGATTGGGGCGACCTATCAGCGAAACCAGGCAGTCTCGAGCTAAAGAGCCCGATTTGAGTGTCTTGATGCAGCTCCTTAAATAGGGAAGTTGCTCCACCTTGGAGGTTTGGTCTACATAAGTGAAACCTATGAAAGTGAGCCACTTCTATATCAGATAACAGTTCCCAATCAAATTTATCCTCCCACTAGATAAGGATACCCAATAAGATCTGTCTGCTGATAAGAGGCTCCAATCAGAGAGATCGGCTCCTACCCCTCCTGTCAGGTAGAGATGGAGTATTTCATGATTGGCTAGGGATTTGGGGACTCTCCAAGTACTCCTGGCCCCCACCTTTGCTCGGTCCTTGACTTCAAGCAGCCTAAGATGGAGTCAGAAAATAAAATGGATGCAGTTTGGTTCATCAAGATCATGACAATTATAGCCTTCAAAGATCAAACCCCACTTTGATTTAACTCTTGGAACTTACTGGTAACCATTGTAGTCCTCTGGAACTAAAAATGACTGCATTAATGCTGTCATACTTAGGACACATCATGAGAAGGCAAGACTTACTGGAAAAACAATTATATTGTATATTGTATATTGTATATTCTATGTTGTAAATGCTGCTTTGGGTCACCCATTGGGTCAGGGAAAGCGGGGTATAAATAATAAATGAAATGAAAAATGCTAGGAAGAGTTGAAGACAAAAGGAAAAGAGGAAGACCAACTATGGAGTGGATGGACTCCCAAATGAAAGACACAAGATTGAGTTTACAAAAACTGGGAAGAACTGTTGAGGACAGGACATTTTGAAGATGAGTCATTCTTAGGGTCACCATATGTCAGAGGTGACTTGATTACATGTAACAATGTCAACCAGTAGCTGTAGAAGACACCCTGGTGTATAGGCACCAATCAAAACTTTCTCATACTAGGTCATGCGAAAGGAAATGTGGAAATGAATTCACCGAAAGGTGGCTTCGTTTTGACAGTGTCACATGTGGCCTAGACACAGCAGAAGAACCAATCAAAACTGGGCTGAAGAATGCTTAACCAGCTGAACTTTCTTCACTATTTCCAATAGTGAGTTAAGTAAAATGATTTATGGCAACCTACTGTCAGCCCCTCTCCCAGGAGTGAACACCAATGAGGAACTGAACTGGTAAAAGAAGACACTCTAGTATCTTTGTGACATCTGTTGAGATTCCTATACAAAAGACTTAATGCTGTGCTATATGCAATCTATTGTTCTTGTATATATAGCATAAAAAGCAATCATTTATATACTAACCCATACTGCTTAGTGCACTCTGGGCGGTTCACAAGTTAATTAGTATTTTGCCCCCAACATGCTGGGCACTCATTTTACCAACCTCGTAAGGATGAAAGGCTGAGTCAACCTTGATCCCTGGTCAGGATTGAACTCACAGCCTTTTGGTTGCAGGACAGCAGCTTAGCCACTGTGTCATCATTTGCAAATGAAAATGGTTACCTTCTGAACTTAAATTTGGGTATTCTAACAGCTTTGGAGTTACATTCATGTTCTCTTGTAACTAGGCCTGCTGTTCCAGATCCAGATAAAAGTTCTTCCATCACTGTGGCCAAGATGATGAGATCATTAAACTGAGACATGATCTCAACAGCTGCTGGCATGACAACTGGAATATTTAAATATTTGACTTTAATTTTTGTGCTGAACAGGCCAAAATTTACAATACGAAGTTTTAAATAGAAAAAACTGTGCTTGTTACCAAAAGAATTATTGGGCATTAGTTTGTTGTGCATAGTTTGAAGAGAGAAAGAATTTTTGTAGCAGTTGTTGTTTCTAGTTACCTTTATTAAAAAGTATTTCTTGATAAATTCCAGTCAGGATCTCAAATACATAGTTATGTGATAATGAAAGTGTGTTTGTTTTTCCTATGTCTCCTCAGGGTCTGTAGTGAAATAATGTCACAAGTTATTCAGTATGGAATATCCTAGGCTTAGAGGCTGTTGTATTAGAATAGCAAAGGCCCTGTTTCTTTCTGTTTGTCCATCAGCAGGTGTAGCTTGTAGAGATGTCCAAGGCCACCAGGCCCATGTTTTATCTTTACCACCTGGAGTGGAATGTCTGCCCCTGCCACACCCAGCTCCCAGAAACAGCAAGATTTTTTTTATAAGAACAGGACATAAACCCCGGACCCTCATTGGCCATTCAGGGAACCAGGACCCGTGGTCGAAGTGTTAGGCACATGTTAGAGAAAAGTTCAGTTCGATGTTGGTGCTGAGTGGGATCGGATCACTCCGGGAAGGGAGTTGGATTCCGAGCTACCATTCTCCAAGTAAGCTTAATCAGGATTACCTAGGTTAGATAGGTTCTGTCTTTTGTGGCAGAAAGCCTGAGTGTGCATTTTCCTTTGTAATTTTGATTAGAGATTGTATTTTGTTGGATTCTTCTCTATCCTGGAATTAACAGGAACTGTAACCTTTTCTTTATGCATCAAGCTCAATAAACAACCTTTTAGGCAATATAAAGCCTGTTTATTGGAAAAGGGGTAAGAATAAGAGTAAACCAAGTTTATGCCATATGCTACGACTTATTCCTTCTCTCCATATTCTTGTCTGGGCTTTCGGTATTTGAGGAGTTCCCAGGTTGCTGCAAGGTAATTTGCAGGATGATATACCGGCTACTCAGAGTCTCTGGAGTTCCAAAGTTGCTGGCATTGGTGGTTCAGGGGGGAACCTGAAGAGACCTGAGACAAGAGTAATAGTGGATGCTGGTAAGGTCACAGGGTCTTTGAGAACATTAAGCATTCTGTTTCTACATAGGCTGCCCAAGCTGGTTGTTGGAATTGATTTTTACTGGAAAAGCAATAGTTGGGTGTCTGTTTTTTAAAAGCAATACTATAAGACTTCTGTCCATATTTATAGGAGTCTATGATTTGAAGTAGAGTACATTAAAACTGGTTTTCTAAAAACTTCATAGTACAGTAATACACCGCATAACATTAAAGCTTGGTTCCACAAGCTTTAATATTATGCGGTTTTTAACATTGTGCAATACAGTGCTGTACTTGTACATGTACAGTACTGTATATGTATTTCCAACTGGCCAGATTTTGAGGCCACCAACGCTGCTGCCGATGGACTGCCTCACCTGACCGTCCAGCCAGTGGGAAGTGGGAGCAGCTGCTGCGGTGGCGGTGGTGGCCTCAAAATCACCACCGCCGTTAGACTCCTTCCCTGGCCCGGGAGTCCAGTGGCGGGAGCGTCTGCAGCAACAGCTGTTCCCACTTCCCACCGGCCGGACGGGCTGGGGAGTGAGTCCATTGAAGGAAATTTAATGCTCTACAACTTTCTAATTACATGCAGTACACAAAAAACGCATGGTTTAGAAGGTATAATCAAAAAATTAAGAAGAGTGCTAAAATTTTGCAGCCCCCCCCTCCCCCCGGTTCCACAAGGAAATTTTGTTGGATAAATTGAGTGTAGCTCCACTGCGCACTCACACGACATTGGGAATTTTTACAAGGTCTAAAGTATATCTCGACTGGGCTATTAGTAAAGAGATATTTTTTTATTTTGTTCTGATGTGGTTTTAGTGTGCATTTGAAAGAATTAATTACTCTTTGGTACCATGAATTCTGAAAGGCTTACAGATGAAGGCCTAAAAAGCCAAGCAACATCAGTGTGAATTCAGAGAGAGAGGATTAAATTTTTCTGTATCCTGTGAAACTGAAAGAAAAATGTTGCACTGTTTACAGAGCAGACAGTCTGTTAGATCTTAATGTAGGGATTCCCAACCTTTTTACGCCGCAGGCTTGACCACACACCCCGGACAGCTGAGTGGGCCAGACCATGCACCCGGAAGCGGAAATAAATGTGCCCTCTTCCACATTTATGACAGCCGTGGGTGCATTTACAACTGACGCAACCGCGTTTATGCATGTGTAGGTACATTTTGCGGCTGTCATAAATGTATCCACTTTCATTGGTGGCTGATGTGGGCCACATGAAATGGTGCCACGGGCTATAGGTATAGGAGGTGATATCTGCTATGCAATATTAGTGACAAAGAGGTTAAGAAGCTCGTCTTGTTAGTTTGCACATAGGAAATTTAGATCATTTTTAAAGAGAGGAAAATAAAAATGTACATGAAAACATGTTTTTCAGATACTTTTTAGGAAGGTAAAAAAATAGCCCATTGAAAGCTGTACATGGTATGGGTACCCCATACTAAATCAGCGTACATTTGTGCACTAAAAAGCACACAGAGAAAAAGATATAGCTTACTTCAAATAATGGTTCAGCCATTTATTCTACAGAGTGTAGAACAAATATGTTTGCTAGAATAAATAAGTAAAATATGTTTAAAAAAAACAAGAAAAATCTTCCATTTTACGCTGCTTTCTGTCATTTCTGATTTTGTCATCTTTTTGGTCCCAAATAAATAATAATTTTGTGTCAGAAATTATTCTGGGTTGAAAGGATTTTTGCTAGAGGAATTCCGCCTAGGGGATGTCCGAATGAGGCTCCTTTCATGTCCTCGAGATCTTTTCCCACCAAAGTAGTCCCTATTTATCTACTTGCAATTTCTTGCTTTCGAACTGCTAGGTGGCAGGAACTGGGACAGAGACAGGTGTTCAATCTGTCATACAGTACCAGGATCTTGAACTGCTGACTTGCTGGCCTTCCATGTAACAAGGCAAGTTTCTTAACCACTGAGCCACCGCAATTACTATGTCCCAAATGTTGCAGTTTAACTCTCTTCTCACACACTTGCTTGTGCACACCCACAGCAAAAGGGGTCCCTTGAAAGAATGCTTTTGAAGCATATTTGATCTTTGAGTCTATTTACCTGTCAGAGCTCATCTTGAGCCCCTAGTACATCATGGACCTAGGCTTATCAGGTAAGAGTTCAGCCTGAATTTTAATATACATGTCTGCTCTCTCTCTTTGTCAGAGAAAAAGACAGAGTGGAAAAAGCAATTCTGTTTTTGTTGACTGCAGAATTCTTATTGCCATTTGCATTCTCTCAATTCTTGTTCTTGCTTCTTCCCTCACTCACAATGGGTTCTCTGTGTGTCATTTACTAGTTTAATATCTTCTGTAGAAAAGAGCAGTCCAGTGCCTTCACTAAAGAAAAAATACAAAATGTAGTTTGTAATACTTTGGATTAAATATTTCTAGTACAGTAAAACCTCGCTTAAAAAGAGCACCTCACTTAGAGACTAACTTGCTTAAAAAGCAGAATTTTCTCTGAATGGTTGCCTTGCTTAACAACTTGTTGTTGTTCAGTCGCACAGTCGACTCCGACCCTTTGCGACCCCATGGACCATTTTCCTCCAGGCGCCTCTGTCCTCCACCATCCCCCTCAGCCCTCCCAGCTCTGTGCCCATTGTGTCTACAATGCCATCTAGCCATCTCATCCTTGGCCTTCCTCTTCTTCTTTTGCCCTCCACCTTTCCCAACATCAATGCCTTCTCAAGTGAATCCTCCCTTCTCATTTGATGTCCAAAGTACTTTAGCTTCATCTTTACTATTTGACCTTCCAATGAGCAGTCAGGGTTAATTTCTTCTAAGATTGACCTATTTGTTCTCCTCACTGTCCAGGGGACTCTCAAAACCCTCCTCCAACACCACATTTCAAAGGCATTTATTCTTCTGCGTTCAGCCTTCCTAATTGTCCAGCTCTCACATCCATATATTACTACTGGGAAAACCATTGCTTTGACTATTCTAATTTTTGTTTGCAATGTGATGTCTCTGCTTTTCACTATGTTCCCCAGGTTTCTCATTGCTTGTCTCCCAAGAATCAGTTGCCTTTTTATTTCATGGCTACAATCCCTATCTGCAGTGATCTTTGATCCTAAGAAAGTAAAATCTGTCACTGCTTCTACTTCTTCCCCGTCTATTTTCCAGGAACTGATTGGGGCTGTTGCCATTATCTTGGTTATCTTTGATATTGAGTCTCAAGCCAGCTTTTGCACTCTCCTCCTTCAGCCCAATCAAGAGATTCTTTAGGTCTTCCTCACTTTCTGCCATTAGGGTGGTATCATCTGCATATCTCAGATTATTGATGTTTCTCTCAGCGATTTTAATCCCATATTGTGATTCCTCCATCCCTGCACTGCGCATTATGTGCTCTGTGTATAGGTTGAATAAGCAGGGTGACAAAATGCAGCCTTGTCTTACTCCTTTTCCTATTCCAAACCACTCTGTCATTCCGTGTTCTGTCCTAACTGTTGCTTCTTGGTTCATGTACAGATTTCTCAGGAGGCATATGAGGTGCTCTGGTATTCCCATCTCTTTAATTACTTGCCACATCTTGTTGTGGTCCATACAGTCAAATGCCTTGGTGTAGTCAATAAAACAAAAGTAAACTTGTTTCTGGTATTCCTTTGTTTTCTCCATGATCCAGCGTATGTTGGCAATGTGGTCTCTAGTCCCCCTGCCTCTTCTGAAACCAGCCTGCACCTCTGGTAATTCTCTCTCCACATGTTGCTGAAGTCTATCCTGTATTATCTTGAGCATCACCTTGCTGGCATGTGGGATGAGCGCGATTGTTCGATAATTTGAACATTCTTTGGCATTGCCCTTTTTTGGGATTGGGACGTATACTGATCTTTTCCAATCCTGTGGCCACTGTTTTGTTTTCCAAATCTGCTGGCATATTGAATGCAGTAATTTGACGCCATCATCTTTTAGCGCTTTGAAAAATTCAACTGGGATACCATCATCTCCACTAGCTTTGTTGTTTGCAGTGCTCTTTAGGGCCTTTATGACTTCGCTCTCCAGGATGTCTGGCTCAAGTTCAATTTCTTCATCATTGTGATTAACAGGAGTGTTGAGGTCCTTTTTGTAGAGTTCCTCTGTGTACTCTTTCCATCTTTTCTTAATCTCTTCTGCATCAGCTAGCTCCTTTCCGTCTTTGTCCCTTATCATGGTCATTTTTGCTTTAAATGTTCCCTTGATTTCGCCGATTTTTTTGAAAAGATCTCTGGTTCTGCCTCTTTTGTTGTTTTCCTCCATTTCTCTGCACTGTTCTTTTAGGTAGCTTTCCTTATCTCTCCTTGCTTTTCTTTGAAATTCTGTGTTCAAATGATTGTATTTTTTCCTTTCTCCTTTGACTTTGGCGTTCCTTCTTTCCTCTGCTATTTTAAGAGCCTCATCAGACAACCACTTTGCTTTCTTACTCTTCTTTTCTTTTGGTATTGTTTTCTTTGCTGCTTCCTGCATGATGTCCCTCATCTCCGTCCATAATTCTTCTGGTACTCTGTCTACCGAGTCTAAGCCATTAAATCTGTTCATCACCTCCACCGGGTATTCTTTAGGGATGCTGTCCAGATGATATCTTTCTGGTCTCCGTGTTTTCCCTATTTTCTTTAGTCTAAGCCTGAATTTTGCGATCAATAGGTTGTGATCTGAGCCACAGTCTGCTCCAGGTCTTGTTTTTGCTGACTGTATGGAGGTTCTCCATCTTTGGCTGCAGAGTATGTAGTCAATCTGGTTTCGGTGTTGTCCATCTGGTGATGTCCATGTGTAAAGTCGCCTCTTGTGTTGCTGGAAGAAAGTGTTTGCTATGACCAGTGCGTTCTCTTGGCAGAACTCTATCAATCTTTGCCCTGCTTCATTCTGTACTCCAAGACCAAATTTGCCTGTTATTTCCTCCACTTTTTGATTTCCTACTTTGGCATTCCAGTCTCCTAATATAATTTGGACATCATTTCTTGGTGTCTGTTCTATGAGGTGTTGTAAATCCTCATAGAACTGGTCCATTGTGGCTTCATCTGCACCAGTAGTTGGTGCGTATATTTGGATCACAGTGACATTGAAAGGTTTGCCTTGAATTCTGACTGACATCATTCTGTCATTTTTAAGGTTGTATCCCATTACTGCTTTTCTCACTCTTTTATTGACAATTATGGCTACTCCATTTCTTCTAAGGTTTTCTTGCCCACAGTAGTAGATATGATGGTTTCCAGAGCTGAATTCCCCCATCCCTGTCCATTTGAGCTCACTGATGCCCAAGATGTCAATGCTTATTCTTTCCATCTCATTTTTTACCACTTCCAGTTTACCTTGGTTCATTGATCTCACATTCCATGTCCCTATGCAGTATTGCTCCTTGCAACATTGCATTTCCCCTCCCCCTTTCCTGTCCCTCCCCTTCCTCCCCTCTGTGGTGTTAAGCATCCTGTATCACCTAGCCTGCTCCTTTGTTTTACCTTTTGTTTTGGTCAATAGGGTTCTCTTGGCAAGATTTGTGGCGTGGTTTGCCGGTGTCTACGCCATTTTTCCCTCCTCATACATTTTATCACAGTTTTTAAAATTTAAAACATTTTAGACAACATATTATCATGCATATTATCACACTTTATACACAGTCTCTATGTCAGTTTCTGTATTTAGTCAGTATAAAGTCTCTATGTCAGTTTCTATATTGTCTTCTACATTTGCATATCAGGTACTTATCCTTTGCCTGGGACTCTGAGTCTCTCCCCCTGCTTTTCCTCCTCTGCCCTCTTCCCTTCTTTCAGTTGATCTTCTCCTGGCCTTTCCGCCGCTCAACCGGCTCTCCTCCTCCTCTTCCTCACCCCCGGCTGGGGGTGATTGCCCGGCGGCGGCCGCGGCTGGCCCTTCCGCCGCTTGCCCAGTTGGGTGGCTCTCCTCCTCCTCCTCCTCACCCCCCGGCTGGGGATGATTGCCCAGCGGCGGCCGCGGCTGGCCCTTCCGCCGCTCGCCCGGCTGGCTGGCTCTCCTCCTCCTCCTCACCCCCCGGCTGGGGATGATTGCCCGGCAGGGGCCGCGGCTGGCCCTTCCGCCGCTCGCCCGGCTGGCTGGCTCTCCTCCTCCTCCTCACCCCCCGGCTGGGGATGATTGCCCGGCGGCGGCCGCGGCTGGCCCTTCCGCCGCTCGCCCAGCTGGCTGGCTCTCCTCCTCCTCCTCACCCCCCGGCTGGGGATGATTGCCCGCCGGCGGCCGCGGCTGGCCCTTCCGCCGCTCGCTTAATAACTAAAACCAACCAAAAACTCGCTTAACAACTAAATCGGGGTTCGCAATCCCCTCTGCCAGAAGTCACAATTGGTCACTTACAATGGTGTTTCACGTAAAGAGCAAAGTCACTTAAAGAGCGATCCCTTGGAATGCATTATGCTCTTTAAGCAAGGTACCACTGTATTTGAGAGTGGTCTTTCAACAAAGCAGTGACTCTTATTAGGGAGATTTCTATTAGTGAACTAATAATAATAATTTTGTGTCAGAAATTATTCTGGGTTGAAAAGATTTTTGTAGAAGAAACTCCACTCAGGGAACGCCCAAATGAGGTTCCTCTCATGTCCCCAAGAGCTGGGACAGAGACAGGCACTCAATCCATCATGCAGTACCCGGGTCTTGAACTGCTGACTTGCCAGCCTTCCAGCTAACAAGGCAAGCTTCTTAACCACTGAGCCACCACAGCCCCCTTATTAATGGACTATAGATGCTATATCCAAATCAGATTAACCAGATTAATTGGAAAATAATGTGTGTATTTTTAAGTATTTTACACAACTGATTGAGGATTATAGCAAATTAAAAAATGAGGGATGCACAGCATTAGTGTTTAGAAACGTGTCAAAACACTGAGTACTACTTATTTGATATGATCATATGATACAATGGTAACATACGGAGTTTCAGCAAAAAGCACAGATTGCTTGTATTGGCTTTTCTGTCAGGTCTCATTTTCACACAGCTCAGAGACCATGAATAAACAGATCTCCCTGATAGGATGTCCTGGTTTAATATTTTCATGTAGAAGATTTGATTGCCCAGAGCATAAGATGATTTGCATATTGGATTCTTACAGTAGAGCTAAGTAAATTCTGCTGTGTTGAGAGGATTTCACTGGAATTCTTTACACAGGATTCCCACATTTCATGTCTTTATTCTAAACTTCAAAATAGCTTATATTTAAAGATTGATATTGGTATTGAATTGAATTGCATTTGTAGCTCCTTCCAAACAAACCCGCAGTGCAGGACTATTCCTAGGTACAACCCAAAGTTTTCTTTTAGCCCCAAAATTGGAAAAGTATGTTCTTCTCTGTGGTCTCAGTGAATTGCACATATGAGTTTGCTCTGCACACACGAGGAGATACTTTTCCCAGGCAGCTTTTTTGAAATTATATCTCCTGTGGAATGGTATAGATTGAGTTTGGATGGCTGAGTAGATCTAACGAAAAATGGATCTGTGGTTTGCAGTTAGAATTGGGTCACTTAAGCTCTTAATACATATTTGAGCGATAGGCTCACTAACAAAAATAATATCTGAATCATAGCCTCTGCCACCTGAATAGTATAGGATCATGTATAGGGCACATTGAATGAGATTCTGGCCATTTTATAATTTTTATAGCCCCAAACGTTGCTTTGGCTGATGAAATTTCCAACTAGAAAGTGTTTTTTGATTTCCTATATTAAACAGCTTCTTAAAGCGAAATGGTATATTAGGTGTTTATAAATTAATGTTACTATATACACGTCAAGTTTAACTGTCAATATTTCTATTTGTCCTCTACGATATAGTCTGCTGAGAAGACTATAATGCCTAGTTTACAAAAATGGTACTTCTGTATTTTAAGGGTTTCTCAACAACTAGACATATCCCTGTTAATTTGTCAGATCCTATGTAAATACTGAAAGTCCCATTTCTTATCATTGCCTGGTCAACAAAGCAGTATATTTTACCTTCACGTTTGTATACATCACCTTCTTCCTACAATAGATCCTAGAGCCCCTGGAGGTAGAGAACACAGTTTCCTAGCTGAGGTGAGGGTATAGATTATATATATAGCATCATCTTTAAAAGTTATTAAATAATCAAATCATTCTTTATTAGACCAGCATAATACAGCAAGAAACAGAATTTAAAATGAGGGTACTTAAAAAATATTTTAAAAGGAGCATTTCTGCTCAGAATTAAGGAGTAATAAAATTAGTCCTTTAGTTTAATGATGCTACAATTACTACTAAGCCTATGAGGTAGCGCTGGTAGTTTATTTAGCTGAAGGACCTTCCAGGGTTGTTGTTCTGATCTTACACACTGTGGCACAGAACCTGGCAGTGTTGTGGATGACGGTGGGAAAAATAATATTTTTCCTATCCCTCCTATTTTCCTCAACCTATAGAAGCAGGTTTAGTAGAATGAGATTATAATGAAATCATGAGAAATCACATAAAAATTGAGGGCCCATATGCCAGTAAAGTTTTATAGCAGGAATACAGTGCAAATATTAACAGTTACCACTTGATATCTAAGAGTTGACTAGTACTCTGTACATGTAAATGCCTATGGAAATTGCTAGATCTGGCCCTTATAAGCACCAGTCCAGGACAGCGATGAACAAACAGCAACAGGCTTTATTTAACAGTCAATTAGAGATGAGCTTATAAGGTGTTCAGGATCCCGAGATGGCTATGCAATCCTAGCGAAGTAAGTCCCTCCGGACTCTTACCCGGCAATGGGCAATAAACTAGCTACCATAGAAGCGTAGCATAATGGAGGGACCCAGGCTTAGCGCTACCCAGCTACCTGTATGGATTAGGAAGTATAGATCTAGTCCGGCCCCACCCTTGTTTACCCGTGGGGCTTATATAGTGTCTCCTTGGCAGTGGCTCCTGGATACAAGGTAGCGATCCGCCGGACAAACATAACTAACCAATCATAACAGGGAATATATGTAGTTAACCAATGGAGAACATGATCCAAAACTGTAACCAACCACAGGGCTTGGTTTAGCCTAACTAGCGCTCCCTTTTGCAGAGGTTTCGCACCACTTTGGGCTTCTAATTAGAATGGTGGGAAACCGCCATTTAGTCTTGCAAGAGCGCTCCCCGCGCTACTTGCAAATGTGCCTCAATAGACAACAGAAATTGACAAATATTAATATTTATACTCAAACAAACAAAAACTTTACATTTTAGGTCTCCATGCCACCAGAGAAGTTCTCGGAATCATTTTTGAGAAATACCTTAGAATAAAATAGAAGTACAGTACTGTACTGTATATTCCTAAACTGATCATGGTTATCTAAAAGCCAGTGGTTCTTTTTCTGTTCCTAATGTTCTCCCTCCCACATCTCCAGCCCATCTCCCAAAGTGCACAATGCAAGCTGTTTCTTAAGAAAGAGGCAGAAGGAAGCTCATTAACATAGAATGAAGTTTGTTCAGAGATACTTTCTTAAAATAGGTATTGAGGTTGCTGTAAATTCGAGCTGCTTTTATTGCAGAAGTATGCTAGACCTCTTTTCATACAGTTTACTTTAGTTTCCTTTTGTCAATACATCACATCAGGCATACGTGACAAATAGGAAACATAGATTCTGTCTCTACTTCTCTCTCTTCCTGACCTGCAACCTCTGAAGAAACCATACATGATCATAGCATAGCTTTGTTTGTTTATTCCATTTCTATACTGTCCATCTGACCTAAAACTTGTGGTTATGGCCATGAACTTATCACTACAGATGTCCTGTCACTTTTGTATCCCATAACCTGGAAGCAGCATAGTACAGGCCACCCGCCATATCCGCGGGTTTGGTATCCATGGTTTTAGTTATCTGTGGCTCTAAAAATATTCAATAAAAAACATGAAATACATAATACAGTAAAACCCTGTACAACAAATGCATCATACAACAATATATATATATATATATATATATATATATATATATATATATATATATATATATATATATATATATATATATATATATATATATATATATATATATATATATATATATATATATATATATATATATATATATATATATATATATATATATATATATATCGTACAACGAAGAGGATTTTGGAAAAAATTGTGCATCGTGCAATGAAAATTTTCATTGTATGATGCAATGCTCCCCCCCCCAGATGCATTGCACCTGGGAGCATTTGGTTTCAAAGCAACTGGGGGAGGGGGGAGAGATTCCTTTAGCTGCTTTGACTGGAGGTGCCCGTGCCCCCAATCTCCGGTTTGGGTTTAAAGCAGCTAAAGGACTCTTCCCCCACCTGCTTTGAACCCAAAGCTGAGATCATGGGTGTGCGCAGTGTCGGTCAAGTCAGCTGGGGGGGAGGGGACACTCCTTTAGCTGCTTTGACCAGTGGTGCCCATGCCCCTGATCTCCGCTTTGAGTTTAAAGCAGTCAAACTGGAGATCGAGTGTGGGTGCTGATTTGACCGGTGCTGCACGGAGGCTTCCCCCAGCCACTCTGACCCCCATGCACATCATGCGCATGCACTGCTAGTGGTCCCATATAACAAAAAATAATAATCATACAATGAAGAGCCCCATGGAACTGATTATTTTCGTTGTATGGGGTACCACTGTACAGTACTGTACTGTATGTATTTCTTTATGACATATTACCAGAGCTGGCCACTAGTGGCCACTATCTATACCTTAAATATTAGGTTCACTTTCATCTGAGTTTCAGGTACAGTATCTGCAGTAGTTGCGGAACATACCCCCTACAGATATGGCGGGGAGGCCACCTGTATGTATGTTTTGAATGAACACTCAGGAAGTAAAAAAAATTGTGAAGCTTGGAATATACTGTATTTTCTGGCGTATAAGACTACTTTTTAACCCCGAAAAATCTTTGCCAAAGTCGGGGGTCGTCTTATAGGACAGGTACTTAGCTGCAGCTTGTTTCCCCTTGCTTCATATGTCCGGCGCATATGGTGGGGGGTGCCGCAGCCGAGTCCCTGCTCTGTGCGGGGAGTATGAAGCAAGGGGAAGCAAGCTGCACACATCTTCCTGTACCTCAAGGAGGAGAACGTGAGCGTGGATTGGCTCTCCACCAGAACCTGCCCATTCGACTCGGAGGGCTGCGCGTCTTCGGGTTGAGTGTGGGTTAATTTTTATTTGGTGTGCATTGGAAGAGGGGTAGTCTTATACGGCAAGTATATTCCAAACTCTATATTTTAACTGGAAAAGTTGGGGGTCGTCTTATACGCCCAGTCGTCTTATACGCCGGAAAATACGGTATTTCTTAGAAGTACAAAATCTTTCTCTTTTAACTGTATGCTGTAAAATAAGACCACTTCTCAGGACACTTAACAGTACAGATCTGTCTTTGTAAGAGGATATAGACAAGCAGATGACCTTTAAGAAAAATGTAATTTTTTATCTTAATGCATCACATTTAGTCAGCTAAAAGGGAGGTTTTTTTTTGAAATGATCACACTGGTTTGTAATGGCCTGCTGTGAATTAAAGAGATTTTGTCTGCATATCGTGAACGGATATGTTTGGGATCCCAGCTGTTTTTATCCACTTAAACTTGTAGGCCATGCAGAATTCTCAGAGGAAAAGTAAACTGAAACGAACTGTTATAAAGATGTTCTGGATGCATATGTATGATAGGGATTATTGATATAATACCCTTATTTTTTTCATTCTACATTTGCCAATGCCAGCAGTTAACCATCTCTTATGTGTTCAACTTTCAGAGGATCTAACTTAGAACAAGTCAGATTTCAGATTTCATTTTACTAGAACTTTTAATTTTTACTATCATGCAGAAAGGACCTTAAGAGTGTGACTACACTGAAAAGCAAAATCAGAACTAGTTTAAAATCATATGTAACCACAGATGAGATAATTCCTGCATACATTACTTGAAAGTAAGGAAAATAAATAATGGATGTATGATGGATAGTGTTTATCCTATATGGAATAATTCTGACTTGTGAAGCATAATGTATTTTTGAAAATTATTGTTCAGATCTTTGATTTCCATACAGTTAGACTATGAAGTATCTTTCCATGTTATTTTTCTTTAGAAAGATTTTTGAGAAATGTACTAGATGTTTTTAGGAATTCTCAACCTTTTAAAGCCGAGGGCTGGATCACAGCCCTTCAGACACTTGGCTGGCTGGACTGGTATATCCCCCGTCACTGCCACCAACACTCCCCCCCAGTCCATCCTGTCAACACTCCCCCCCACTGCTGCCACTGCTGCCTACACTCCTGCACACACACTGCCACCACTGCCGCAGACGCTCCCCACGCCACCAGTCAGGCCTGCAAACACTCCCCCGCCACCACGCTGCCAACACTTCCCTGCTTACTGGCCTCCCGTGGGTGAAGGGGGGGTCCTGCCTGTCCTTGCCTGTGCTCGGCCAAAGTGGCATCCGGGAATGATGCTGGTGGCCAAATGCATCTTCCGCTTCCACTGCCGCCGCCGTCCTTTCCCCCTCTGCCTGGCTTGGTGTGTTCCTAACACTGACCCGTAGTAGGGCGGATGTTGTAAGCCTTCTTACAACATCCGCCCTGCTATGGAGCAGTGTTAGGGACAAATCAAGCCAGGCGGAGGGGGAAAGGATGGCAGCAGCGGTGATGGCAGTGACAGTGGGAGCGAGGGCACAGGCCGGATGTTATGGCACCATAGGCTGGATCTGGCCCATGGGCCGTAGGTTGAGAACCCCTATTTTAAATGAAAAACCATAAAAGGATCAGCAGAGGCAAAAGTAATTTCCGATAGTACCAGGGGTTCCTCAAACTTAGTGCCGTAGGCCAGTCACGTGGTTGAGCAGGCTTGTCACGTGGTTCCTCCTGCCATAAAACATGTCTGTGGCTGTTGTAAATGCATTTACGACAGCCACAGGTGCATTTACAGCAGTGTTTGTGCATGTGCAGACACATTTTACATCTGCTTGTGGTAGCATTTGCGCATGCGTGGGCGTGTTTTACTTCTGCTTCCAGTAGCGGCGTGAGCAGGATGATTTTGCGCCATTGGTCAGGGCCAGTCCGCAGGCCGTAGTTTGGCCACTCCTGCACTAAACTAACTAGCAAATATATGTTACCAGGAAAGGATTAGCAATGTGTGAATAATATCTTAATATTGTTACAGTACAAGAATGAAAGAGGATATGGTAAGGAGTAGAGTATAATGGAGATGTTGATAAAACTTCATTAACTGTCCAGCTGTTTCTTGGACAAAAAATGTTATACTATGGAGCTGACAAAACAAAAACAAAGCCACCTGGTCCTTACAAATATAGAAAACAAGGACAGGTGATAATTTCTTTAGACAAAAAAAATCCTAGTTTTCAACATACTACTCTTTGTCAGGCTGTGCAGTTGTTATGGATTGTGCAGGGGGGAAATGTTAAAATTCCAAAAGTCATAGCTGCAAATGCAAGTCAGGAGTAGGTTTCAAATTCCAGTCTTGGAATCTGGATTTTCCATTAGTGTTATTTTCTACTATGTATCAACTGTTATAGAAGTCACTGTCTATAATCAAGAAGGAACCCATTGGATTAGAATTGGATTTGATATTGTCATGAGATCTGAGAGGATTCCATTTGCAGAATTCAATGTATACAGTAGGTAGGTTTTCGTATTATTTATTTATTTGTCCAATTTATATAGCTGCCCAACTCGAAATGACTCTGGCGGCTCACAAAGTTAGAATCACAACACAATCTAAAACTTAAAAAACCCATAAGCCCAATTAAAAGTAGTAAAAATTACCCAACACTAACAGCTAAAAAGGGGGGAATGTATTAGGAGGATGTTATACAGAAAATGTTGTCTGCATTTGACAGGATGGCAGGAATGTGGATGGCTCTTTTCCCCAGGTAAATAAATTAGAATCCTAGTATTTTAGCTTTTAACATATGGTCGTATTTTTTAAATTTTAGTGGCCTTTTCTTATGCAGGAAAATGTAAGGCAGCAATAGGCAACAATCGTTTTAAAGGCTGTTGTATTCTTTAGTGATTGCTGATAGCTAGTATTTCCTGTTAGAGATATAGATCCAATGCCATGACAGATTTGAACTTTAACTGCATAAGTAGCTACTGTCTGATCTGGTTTTCCCCTTGTAATCTTCTGTTCTGGAAGGGTATTTTAACACAGTAAAGTGAAGGATGGAGATCTGACTACAAAAGCTTTTAAATTAGGTTACTCTATGTTAGGCACATCTGGTGACAGGTACAACAAATTCCACCTTTAAAATGCCAGCAGTGAACTAATGTCTCAAATGAGTTATCACCATTCAATGTCTGCTGCTGTCACTGTTCAGATTGTCAGTGTCTCCTCTTCCCTATAGTTGATTATAGAAATACTTTGCTTCTGGATATAAACACAGTCTCTCCAGTTGCTGAAGCAACAATCCAACTGTTATGTCAATAGTGACATGCTTTGAGCAGCAGTCTTGCAGAGAAATGCTAAAGATAATAATAGCTCATTAAACTCTTACCTATCTTGCCTGTAGTTCCCCCTTTTTTCTCTAAGAGAACAGGAAGTTTGGTTAGTGACTTCCTATGCATTGAATCGTGAAGAAGCTCATCAATTTCAATTGTTCCTTTGTAATTTTCAGAGCAAAGAAAATCAATAACACTTATATACCACCTCATAGTGCTTGGTGCACCATCTGGATGGTTCACAAGTTAATTAGCATTTTGCTCCCAACATGCTGGGTGCTCATTTTTCCGATCTCGGAAGGATAGAAGGTTGAGTCAACCTTGAGCTCTGGCCAGGATTGAACTCACAACCTTTTTGTTGCAGTACAGCAGCTTACCCACTGTGCCATCAGGGCTCCTCATAGCACAGTGGTGGTGTACATATGTAGTAACAGAAAATGATCATATATTAATTTTTAATTTATATTTTTTCCTACTTGCTTGTTTAGTCTGCTTTTTTGTGTAACTGGGAAATATACTATACCCTGGCTTTACCTTTTTTTTACTAGAGGACTGAGACCTGGATGCTGTCATTTGTGCTTCAAGTATTTGCAGTTTAGACTGCTGAAATACACTTTACGTAGTGCTGTTTCTAAAGCCAGATTGGAAGCATATGCAGAATGCCATAGCCTAGTTGCAGAGTGAGATTCTTAACACTAATTTGAGACAATTGCATCAACTGCTGATTCATTTCTGGGCTCACCTGACAGTACTGACACTTAATAGTGAAGCAAAATTGTTATTTCAGAAAAGGACTTTTCCTTCATGAATTATCCCAGGGCTCAAAAACCTCTGCTGTCATTTTGCAGAGATGCCAAAAAGCTTCTATTTCAGACAGGGTCTTCGTGGTAGTGGCATCAGTGCCTTAGAACTCCTAAGAATAGCAGCCCATTCATCCTCCTCCCAGCTGTACTGCTGGAGGGTAGAGGAATTTATTTTTATTTTTTTAAAAATCAATTTGGAATTGCTAATAAAAGATTTCTATTTGTATAGAGGAAAGGATGCTTGAAGTATCTAGCCTAAAAGGCAAAAGCTAGTTGTCCTACTATTGTGACCTATGCTTCTTTTGGGGGGGTGGGATGGGTTGGGAATAAAATATAGCATACTGTGGGCCTGTAGTAATGGGGGGGGGGCATTTAGCAAAAAAACACACCTAATTTAATGATTTATTTACGTTTTATTCTTCCTGACACTTTATGACAAAGATTCTTCTGCAGTATTTTTATTTTTGAAGAAGAAAAACCATATATTCTGGCCTTAAGAGCTTGTACTCTGTTAATTCTTCCAATATGATTGCAATCAATTTTGTTATTTGGATTGATCTATAACTAGATGATGCTGGAAATAAAAAGCCCTCTGTACCTACATACTCAAATATGTATTCAATTATCAAGTGGTGTGTAAAAACTTGGTATGATGATACAGTATTCAATATGCCTTGGGACATCAGCCATTCAGAGCTAGGGCTTGATGAATTTTGTTGAAATATTAGAATGTGTACCAAATCCTGGGATAAAAATAAATTATGAAAATGTGTTTATTAATATAGAGTAGTTTCCTAGTTAATTCCCACAGAGGAAAAAGTTCCAGTGTAATAATGTGGGAATGTTCTACTTTGAAGACATTGCTATAGTGTAAGTCAACCACATGAGGAAGACCTTGAGCAAACAACACAATCCCATTTTAACTATGCTGGCAGAAATTCTTGCTCAGCAGATGTTCAATGGATGCTCTTGTTCAGCTAGTTATGAGGCGGGGCAAACCATACCCATGACCACTAGAAACTTTTCTGAGTCTTTTCTAGTCTTGGAGACTTTCCAGAGCCTCTTCAAGCTTACGTACATGTATTATATGAAGGAGATGGAATTTAGTTTTTCAGAAACAGAATGTTAGACATTCAGAATGGTAATTTTTTTGCTGAGTATCAAATTCCATGCTTTTATGGCACTTATTTGGAAATGTCTAGCATATATAATCCTAACCACAATGTAATATTCGTTTCACTTTTTTTCCTGGCTAAATTACACATTACATAACCACAGTGATCAGGTTACTCATAACTACCACCAAAAGTAACTTTGAGAGGAGGAGATGCTAATGAAGTAGAAAATTATCATGGTACCTCACCCTTTCCTTATCCTCTGTTCTTAGGTCTAAATCCCTCCAAAACACTTTCCATCAGAAGGCTGCTTTCTGAGAGGATGGGAAAATCTGACTGTACTCAATGTTTGCAAGTAGCACCAAAGAGAATCAGAGGAAGGGAAAGGAGAGCCATCTGCTAAATAATTACTTGGAAGGTTACAGAGGAAGGGTGGATTTAAATCCCAAATATCATTTATTTTTGTTGTGTATAAATTTTACATACAATTTACATATGATTTATACACAATTTTACACACAATTTATAACAACCCCTGTTTTTCATTATTTTTGAACATGTGAAGAAGTCTATAGCTCTACTGTGTTATAAATTGTGTGTAAACTTCAATTTTCATTTCACTGTCAAGGTTCTATTGTTGAGGTCCAATTTTTATATGTATTTAAATGTTATCAATCCACCATTATATGTATTCCAAACTCTTATGCCCAATGAGTTTGAATGCAGAAGTTTAGATCTCGAAGCACTTATATCCAATTATGCCCAGAGCTTTAATTTTAATTCTAAGAGCTTATAGTCCAAATGCTCCTAGAAGGTTTTGGGGTTTGGTGAGTTCCCTTTTCACTCACCTTAAGCCGCCACTTATAGGTCAATCGTGGAGAGCTTCTTCTCCGTTTTCCAAACCCTCATAGTTCAATTGAGTTAGAAGCAGTCAAGGAGAAAAGTTATTTCAAATCAGAATTCTTTATTATTGGCCCATATTTAAGAAGCAATTGGCACCCACCCTACGCAACCAAGGTGTTTCAGAGTGGGGCCCCGAACAAAGTAAAGAGTACAGATTGTATACAATTTCTTTTCTTCCTCCCAAGCCCCTTTAGAAAACAACTTGTCTGGTTTGTAAGCAATTAATGTTCAAGTTGCCCTTATAGATTACAAACATACTGATAACTATTCTCTTCTCTGATTGGTCCTTTGGAATCCTCGAGTAAATTGAAACTTAAGAAGCAAGGAGGCTTTTTGGTTTCTACTCCTTGGTATTCTCATGTCTTCCGGGTTAGAAGTTGAAGATTTAACATCTTTGGGGTCAAATTCGACCTTAACCTTTCAGTCCAGAGTTAGCTTAAAAGTTTATACAACCTTAGCACTGAATATGAACCATATAATCAAAGGGGCCAGCTTTTGATAGCTGACAATGTTCCTTTTCAAGATGAGATCATGTTTGTGTCTATCTGAAGACTCTTAGTTAAAAGCAATGTACCTGAATATGTGAATAAATGAATATAGCTATCATAGTGTGAATGTGTTTAAATGAGTGTACTAACTAAGGCATAAGAATGAAAGTGAGAAAGTTAAGGTTAGTGTCACATAGCTTCCTTGTGCTTTAATATATAGGCTAACATAAGTATCTTGTGTGTATAAGAACTTGCTATTGAATAAGAATATGATTGAGTTACTTGAATATATTGCAAGTTCCAATCCTTAGAATAGTGCTTCGCAAAGGCAAACACACTGCTTCAGGTGCAGTACATTTCTATATAGTGAGGATAAATGCAATGTGTCAAATGTGGTACATTTCTATGTAATTATAATGGATATGTATGTAATAAATGATAAAAATCAGTCCCTCATCAGTGTGTGTGTGTGTGTGTGTGTGTGTGTGTGAGAGAGAGAGGGTGGGAGGGAAATTCCTTCCCAATAGCTAGGATCCTTTGCAGGTTTTCGTCAGTATAAGTGTCATGGTATTAATTGCAGTGGCAAATCGCAGTTGATTAATGAATTGGTGTTTACATTTCAAGTTGCCCAACAAATTGCACTAATGGCATATGACTTGGAATGCAAGCAGCAACTTTTACTAGCAAAAAAAAATAACCAAAGCAATTTATGAAGTTGGACTTATAATGGGTGTGTATCCCTAGCAAGATTCTGGCCAGTTGTTTAGATTTACAGTAGGTGTCCCATTTATTTTAGCAGCACTTATTCATGTGCAGTATATCAGTTTTACAATAATTCTAGACCTATTCTTTTCATATTATGCATACAGTGGTATTTACAGTTGTTTGTGCTTCTGAAGAAGTTAGAAGGCGTTGTGTTTTTTCTCATGGGTTTTTACACAGGCTGCTTAGTAATACTTTGTACAGTATCCTGAAAATTCTGTTCTGTTTTCTTAACCACTTGTGCACTGAATAGCAAAGCACTTGATCAGCTTTCCCCCTAGACATACCATAAAAGGCTTTGTGCTTAAAAACTAACATGGGAATTTTCCCACCCACATTACTGCAGCATGATTCATTTGTCTGCTGGAACAGTTTCTATTCTCTAGTGTGTGTCCCATTAATGGTTACTACAGAAATACTTTTTCTAGTTAATGTAAAAGGAAAGGGAATAGCTCAGAACCAGTTATAAGACACTACAGGTATAAAGGCTTCAGCACAATCTGGCTTGAAATGGCTATTTTTCTATATCTGACTCAACTCTAAAGGAGAAAAACCACATCTCTTGGCATAAAACAGCAACTGAAATCTTAACCTATAAATCCAAGGGTTAACCGTTGGAACTTGCTATAGGTTGCTATGCCTCGCCCTACTTGCCTGCACTCACCCTTCGTGCACACGGCCGATCTGGGTACGCAGGTCAACGAAGGATTGAGAAAACCGGCAGTGGGGCAACAGCCCCACAAACGCGAAGAAAGGGAAACAACTTCACTTCCCAATATTCCTTGTGCTGCGCCGCGCCAGAGCCAATCAGGCTGAGAGGCTATCGCACGGCGCAGCGTTTGGAAACGCGCCGCAGCCAATCAAAAGAAAAGCTTTTTAAAAAAACGCAGCACAAACACAAAGCACCAACCCATAATTACAAGCCCCAGCGTCCTGCGCGCCATGAGCGCGCAGAACGCTGAGGAAGCCGGCACCCAAGAAATAAAGCAAAAACAAAAACACCGGGAGAGCAAGTCCGCCAAGCCGCGGGAACCAAAAAACCCCTCCCCAACGGCGCCTGAAGCTCCTAATTGGAGTTTCCCCTTTAATATCACTGGGTGGGTGGGGGGTGTTGTGCTCCCCCTCTCTACTGGCTCCTCTGGGGTTGAGAGGGTGGGGGGGACAAAAGGAGTCTGTCTCCCCCACCCTCCTGACCTCAGGGGACCCGGCAGAGAGGGGATTCCCTCCCCCCCCCACACACACACGCCCCATGTTAAAGAGAAGAAACCAAGTGGTTACTTCTCTTTAAAAATGGAGTGGGGGGGGAATCCCCCTCTCTACTGGCTCCCCTGGGGTTGAGAGGGTGGGGGGGACAAAAGGAGTCTGTCTCCCCCACCCTCCTGACCTCAGGGGACCCGGCAGAGAGGGGATTCCCTCTCCCCCCACACACGCCCCATGTTAAAGAGAAGAAACCAAGTGGTTACTTCTCTTTAAAAACGGAGTTGGGGGGAGGAAATCCCCCTCTCTACTGGCTCCCCTGGGGTTGAGAGGGTGGGGGGACAAAAGGAGTCTGTCTTCCCCACCCTCCTGACCTCAGGGGACCCGGCAGAGAGGGGATTCCCTTCCCCCCACACACACGCGCCCCATGTTAAAGAGAAGAAACCAAGTGGTTACTTCTCTTTAAAAACGGAGTTGGGGGGGAAAATCCCCCTCTCTACTGGCTCCCCTGGGGTTGAGAGGGTGGGGGGGGACAAAAGGAGTCTGTCTCCCCCACCCTCCTGACCTCAGGGGACCCGGCAGAGAGGGGATTCCCTCCCCCACACACACACACATGCCCCATGTTAAAGAGAAGAAACCAAGTGGTTACTTCTCTTTAAAAACGGAGTTGGGGGGGAATCCCCCTCTCTACTGGCTCTCCTGGGGTTCAGAGGGTGGGTGGGACCAAAGGAGTCTGTCTGAGAGGGGATCCCCCCCCCCAGGACACCAAAAAACACAAAAACAAACAATCAAAAACATTCAAAAATACACAAAAACAAACAAAAATAACACCAAAAAAGTAAACAACAACAAACATTTCCAAACACACCCAGCCCCCAGCCAAACACCACAAAATCCAACCACCACCACCACCCCAAATAAAGAAAAACAGCTAACTCACCACCACACGACCTCATACCACAACGACTGGAAAAGAAATGAATAAAGAAAGAGACTACTTGCTGGAAGAAGCTCCACCCAGTGGCCATGAGAGAAAAAACAGTCAAAATACAAGATAACCCCTACCAGCAGCACTTGCTGCCCACAATAACAAAAAAAATTCAAAAAGACACAATAGCCCCACACAAAAGGCCCCAAGAGTTTTTCGAAAAAGTATATCATCCTTTATTCTTTTTTTCATCCACAAAACCAAAACACCAAACAAAACTCATCACAGTTTAAAACAGGCCATCAAAAAAAATTTGTATAAATAAAAATTTTAAAAATTTCAAATATAGATTAACCTCTTCTTTACAAACATTAACAACAACAACAAAAACTTTCCAACACCATTTAAAACAGCCCGGCAACGCCGGGCAACCTTTGCTAGTTAATCTCTATTCTCTGTTGTGTGGACTATTAAAAATGGCTCTTAGAAAAATAACAACTTGTATTTAAACACAACGCTTGAGAAATTGCTCTTTCCCTTTAATCCTCCAGTAGTCTCTTTAACTCCTCTTTCCTCTCACCCAAGAATATTGCAATAGTCAATTGTAGAGAGGGCAATTAAAATACAGTAGATGCCTCCTTCTCTTGAACCAGGGCTGGGGAAACTGTGGGTCTACCGTAGTTATTCTGCAGTTCCGATCTACTCTAGCCTACATAGGAAATACTGAAGGTCAATAATTCTTCATTGACATAACAATAACAGAGGCTCAATTGGAATGCATACCCAAAAGGAAAAAGGGCACTGCCAGGTCCAAGAGGACTCCGATGTGGCTTACAGGAGCTGTTCAGGAAGTGATCAAGAGCAAGAAAAGCTCATTTAGAAGATGGAAGGCTTGTCCAAATGAGGACAGCAGGCAGAAACATAAATTCTGGCAGAACAAATGCAAGGCAACAATCAGGAAAGCAAAGCAAGACTTTGAGGAGCGTATAGCTAAAAATACTCAGAGAAATAACAAAGACTTCTTTAAGTACATTAGAAGTAAGAACCCAACTAGGAAGGCCATTGGACCATTAGATGACAATGGAAGGCAAGTGGTTATTAAAGAGGAAACAGAGATTGCAGAGAGACTCAATGAATTCTTTGCTTCAGTATTCACTGAAGAAGACAGAGGCCACATGCCCAAAACAGAGCCTATCTTCGTAGGGAGGGAAACCGAAGAATTAAGCCAGATAGAAATAACCAGGGAGGAGGTCCTTGCATGTCTTGTTAAGCTAAACACTAACAAATCACCAGGACCAGATGGCATCCATCCACGAGTTCTCAGGGAACTTAAAGATGAAATTGCTGATCTCCTAGCCAAAATATATAATCTTTCCCTCAAATCAGGCTTTGTGCCTGATGACTGGAAGGTAGCGAATGTAACACCAATTTTCAAAAAAGGATCCAGGGGTGATCCAGGAAATTACCGACCTGTCAGTTTGACATGTGTCCCAGGTAAAGTGATGGAAACCATCCTAAAAGATAGAATTAATAGGCACATAGAAGAGAAGGCGCTGCTAAAGGAGAGCCAACATGGCTTTTGCAAGGGCAAATCATGCCTCACTAATCTGTTGGAATTTTTTGAGAGTGTCAACAAGCATGTGGATAAGGGGGATCCAGTTGACATTGTTTATCTGGACTTTCAGAAGGCTTTTGACAAGGTCCCACACCAAAGGCTCTTGAATAAACTTACCAGTCATGGAATAAAGGGACAGGTCTTGTCCTGGATCAGCAACTGGCTAAGGGACAGGAAACAGAGGGTAGCACTCAATGGACACTTCTCCAAGTGGAGGGAAGTAAAGAGTGGGGTCCCCCAAGGTTCAGTACTGGGACCCCTGCTTTTCAACCTCTTCATAAATGATCTAGAGGTAGGAGTAAAAAGCAAGGTAGCCAAATTTGCTGATGACACTAAATTATACAGGGTAGTGAAAACTGTGAGAGATTGTGAGGAGCTCCAGAGGGATCTCTTGACACTGGGGGAGTGGGCAAAACAGTGGCAAATGAGTTTCAACATTAGTAAGTGCAGAGTGATGCATGTTGGGGCAAAGAACCCCAATTACATTTATAAACTGATGGGGTCTGAACTCTCTGCGACAAACCAGGAAAGGGACCTTGGTGTCCTGGTGGACAGCTCAATGAAGGTGTCAACCCAGTGTGCCTCAGCAGTGAAAAAAGCAAACTCAATGCTAGGGATCATTAGGAAGGGTATAGAAAATAAGTCAGCAAGTGTCATTTTGCCTCTTTATAAATCTATGGTGAGGCCCCATCTGGAATACTGTGTACAGTTCTAGTCGCCATACCTCCAGAAGGATATTATGGAGCTGGAAAAAGTGCAGAGGAGGGCAACCAGAATGATTAGGGGACTGGAACACCTTCCTTACCATCTGAGGCTGCAACAGTTGGGCCTCTTCACTCTTGAACGACGACGTCTAAGAGGTGACCTGATTGAAGTTTATAAAATCATGCACGGTGTGGACAAAGTAGATAAGGAAAAACTGTTTTCCCTATCGCATAACACTAGAACTAGGGGACACTCCATGAAACTTTTGGGTACTAGTTCTCAAACAAATAAGAGAAAGTACTTTTTCACCCAGAGGATTACTGGTCTATGGAACTCCCTGCCAGAAGAAGTGGTGACAGCTGTCAGTCTTGACAGCTTTAAGAAAGGATTAGACAAGTTCATGGAGGACAAGAGTATCAATGGCTATAATTATGGATACTTAAGGACAACCTGCGGGTTGGAGAGATAGGCAGGATATCTCTCAATGCCATTTCCAGAGAATCCTAAGCAGGTGAAGGCATCTGCTTGGAAATACCCTGAAGGAAATGGTGAGCCACTGTGTGAGACAGAATGCTGGACTGGATGGGCTGTGGCCTGTTCCAGCAAGGCTGTTCTTATGTTCTTATGTTCTTATGACATTGGAAGCGCTGCAGTTTTCTATTCTTCCTTTGGAAAATGTCAGTTACTACTTTGTCTGGATGCTTCTTTAGTTTTTATGATCAATCTAAGATCCATTATGTATATGTTTGGTCCTTGCGAAGATTTGATGATAGTTGCTGTTTAATGCAGCACTTGTTCACGTTGCTGTTTTATGCCAAGAGATGAGGTTTTTCTCCTTTAGAGTTGAGTCAGATATTACTTGAGCATTTAGACCTCTGTTGGGCCCACTGTGGGGATAGCTGGTTCACTTCTAGAGATGGCAGTGAGACAACATCTTTGGTGAAGCAAACTGTTCCACCCGCAGAGTGTTCTTGCCTGAAACTTCCTGGTCTCTTTCTGAGGCTTCTACTTCTTTAGTGTGGGAGGGGTTGCTTGTTTTGGTTTGTTTCCAGCACATGTGATCACAAGCCTTATGCTGTCAATTTGCAAGATTATGAAATGCTTTAAAAAGAGAGCCCACTTCAGGATATTGGCAAATTAAACATTCTTTGGCTCTGTGATGGGGCAGAGGAAGTTGGGGGGGGGGCGGGGGGAATTAAGTATATTAGGTTAATACATATGCATAGCATCACTTAAAAAGTGACAAATGGAAAACTCCCAGACATGGGAGGAAGCAGGAGGGACATTTTTACTTGCTTTTGTCTTAAAGGCCTGGTTGAGAACCTGCCCAAATCAGTTGCAGGTAGGCTCTCAACCAGAACTTTAGAAGAAAAGCAAACAAAAATCCAATTTCTCTCCTATCTCCTGCTGCTTCCAGGGGGAAGTTTTCTATTTGCCTTGAAAAGAAAAGGTGATACAGTGCATATGTGTTGCCCTAATACACTTAAAATATTTTTTTACTTTATCCTCTCCATAAAGTTGAGGAATATATAATTTGCAAATATCCTGAAGTGGTTCTCTTCTTAATCTACTTTACAACACTAAAAAATTAACAGTCAGCTAATGCAGATCAAATAGGGTCACTTGAAATCCATATGCCATTGGATGCAAAGTTCACACTAAATGGCATCCTGGACCTCCTAGCTATCCTATTTAATCCACACCAACCAAGTCTAGCCAACCCATGTAGCCAAGCCAAGGGTTTGCTGAAGAAGACACTTCCATCAATTGAATTGTTCTTGGGCATGCACATTTGATCATAATTAATAATAGCATTTTCTGAGAAGAGGTACTCTAATCAGAAAAACATAGTGGTGTCATCTTCCTGTTTTGTTCCAACGACCAGTCCATTGGGTTGTAGACTATATGAAACTAGCCTATCAAATAGCCAAAATTCTTTTTCCTGCTGAAGTTAAGAACCACACAACTAGAGCACTCAATGTTGGCAACAGTTCTCCATGATGTTTCCCCTTTCAGCTTGCACATTAGTCTGTAATTTTCATTTCGGCATGCATGCCTAGGCTTATGTGTTATTTGGTAGAGGAGTATTGTCATATATTCTAATGTGATATATCCATAATCTAGTAAGAGATCTTCCTAGCCTTCAATTTGTGTGAGTCATAGAAACCACAAAGAAAAGTAATGTGTTGCTATTAATAACTGGTTCTTTGAGTGGTCATCTGTGAATTTACATGTTCTAATTTCAATTCTATAGTCACTATATAAGCTTTTGCATAATTTAATAAAATATTCATTTATCCTATATATATGTTTGCCATAGCAATTTCCTGTCGACTCTATCAAATGCCTTCTCTTGGTCTAAAAGTATATTTTTCTCTGTTAGCTGTTTAATCATTAAAATTGCATCTGTGCAGCTTCTATTTGTTCTGAAACCCATCTGTTCTTTTGTTTGTTGTGATTCTATAACTGGCCTCATTCTTGTTTCTATTATCTTGGCATACATTTCCTCTGCATTGCTCAAGAATGAGATGCTTCAGTATTGTGTACAATGTAATTTACTCACTTTGTTTTTCCACAGTGGTATTATTGTTGCTTGTTTGCCAATCAGTGGGCACAGGTAGTTGTGCCCATGCTGCACTGAAGATTCTATATAGCCAATCTGATGCTGCTTTAACCTGTTGTGTTTTATTGACTACACTAAGGCATTTGACTGTGTGGACCACAACAAGATGTGGCAAGTAATTAAAGAGATGGGAATACCAGAGCACATCATATACCTCATGAGAAATCTGTACACGAACCAAGAGGCAACAGTTAGGACAGAGCACGGAATGACAGAGTGGTTTGGAATAGGAAAAGGAGTGAGACAAGGTTGCATTTTATCACCCTGCTTGTTCAATCTATACACAGAGCACATAATGCGCAATGCAGGGATGGAGGAATCACAGTATAGGATCAAAATTGCTGGGAGAAACATCAACAATTTGAGATATGCAGACGATACCACCATAATGGCAGAAAGTGAGGAAGACCTAAAGAACCTCTTGATTGGATTGAAGGAGGAAAGTGCAAAAGCTGGCTTGAGACTTAATATCAAGAAAACCAAGATAATGGCAACAGGTCCGATCAGTTCCTGGAAAATAGATGGGGAAGAAGTAGAAGCAGTGACAGATTTTACTTTCCTGGGATCTAAGATCACTGCAGATGGCGACTGTAGCCATGAAATAAAAAGACGACTGATTATGGGGAGACAAGCTATGAGAAACCTGGGGAATATAGTGAAAAGCAGAGACATCACCTTGAAAACAAAAATTCGCATAATCAAAGCAATGGTATTCCCAGTGGTAATGTATGGATGTGAGAGCTGGACCATTAGGAAGGCTGAGCGCAGAAGAATAGATGCCTTTGAGATGTGGTGTTGGAGGAGAGGCCTGAGAGTCCCTTGGACAGCAAAGAGAACAAACAGGTCAATACTGGAGGAAATCAACCCTGACTGTTCATTGGAGGGACAAATAGTGAAGATGAAGCTAAAGTACTTTGGACATCAAATGAGAAGGGAGGACTCACTTGAGAAGGCCTTGATGCTGGAAAGGTTGAGGGCAAGATAAGAAGGGGGCGTCCAAAGATGAGATGGATAGATGGTATTGTGGACGCAGTGGGCACAGAGCTGGGTGGGTTGAGGAGGATGGTGGAGGATAGAGGTGCCTGGAGGAAAATGGTCCGTGGGGTCGTAAAGGGTCGGAATCGACTGTGCGACTGAACAACAATAACAATCCATTCAGTAGTGCTTTGTGTTTAGGTGATTTTTTTTCACATTATACTTATTAAATCAATAAAAATGGCTGATCCACCCCTTCCTGAAACTATAAAACTATATATACTCTATTAAGATTTTCCACCAGTCTTTGTCAGTTTCTTAAAATATTCTCTTTGATGAATATATTTTATAAATTTGGTTGCCCTAATAAAGATATTGCTTGAATGCAGATTTCAAAAATTTTAAACCTAGATTTCTGCCAATGAATACATACTATTGTAGTCCCTTAACTGCCAATTCAAATTCTAGAGGATAACACTGCTGTACTAAACTGCTGTATTTCAGACCCATGCCTCAGGACCTTGATCAAGGCATATTGATATCAGATATAAAAATGACAGGCAGTTAGCTAAAATAGGATTTATTTTCATCAAATATTGTCCCATGGAGGACCAGGTAGCTGACATTTTTACAAAACCTGTACCTGCAGACTGGCACAAATTTTTATGCGGTCTTGTGTTGTAAATATATTGTACTCTATGATGATGTGTTTGTTGCCCTAGTTTTCTCTGCTAGCAAGAAGGGGACTGTCACGTAGAAATGGGGTAGTGGTGCTAGCCTTGTTAGGCCTCTGCTTTGGCCTGTCTCTTAGGAGGAGGAGCTTAACACACATACACACTCTCTCCTCAAAAAGTGTTGACCATGGAGGTATAATAAAACAGGAGATGACATGACGTCACAAACTTGAAACCGACTAATCTGACAGTCCGCCATGTTAGTTGCCCCCAAACATTGCTTTATGGTGCTTTGATTGTGTGGAGTCGTGAAAGTAGATCGGGGTTTCCCCTTTAATATCAGTGGGTGGGGGGTTGTGATCCCCCTCTCCGCTGGCTCCCCTGGGTCCAGAAGGGTTGGAGGGACAGACCCTTTTGTCCCCCCAACCCTCCTGGACCCACGGGACCCGGGAGAGGGGATTGAATCCACCCCACTCCCTGATATTAAAAGGGAAAACCCGATCGGGGTTTCCCCTTTAATATCAGTGGGTGGGAGGGTGCAATCCCCCTCTCCACTGGCTCCCCTAGGGTTGGGGGGACAAAATTGGTCTGTCTCCCCTCCCTCCTGACCCCAGGGGGCCTGGTGGAGAGGGGATTCCCCCACACACACACCCCATATTAAAAAGAAGAAACCAAGCGGGATCTGTCCCCCCAGCCGTTCCAGAGTCAGGGGACCCAGCAAAGAAGGGACCCCCCTGCGGTTTCTTCTCTTTAAAAACGGAGTGTTTGGGGGTGGGGGTAGAATCGATCCCCTCTCTCTGGTCCCCTGGATTTGGTAGGGTTGGGGAGACAAAAGGGGGTCTGTCCCCCCCAACCCTTCCAGAGCCAGGAGACCCGGGAGAGGGGATTGATTCCCTCACAAACACTCCATTTTTAAAGAGAAGAAACCGCAGGGGGGGGTCCCCTCTCTGCTGGGTCCCCTGACTCTGGAACCGCTGGGGGGACAGATCCCTTTTGTCCCCCACAACCCTACCAAACCCAGGGGACCAGGGAGAGGTGATCGATTCCACACACCCCAAACACTCAATTTTTTAAAGAGAAGAAACTGTTTAATAACGGGGTGTCCTGCGGGGGCATCCCCTCTCTTCCTGGTCCCCTGGGTTCGGGGGTTGTGATCCCCCCCAACCCTCCCAGACACAGGAGACTCGAGAGAGGGGATTGATTCCACCCCCCACCAACACAAGAAGCAATAGTCGGAGGTAATGTTTTGGTGCATCTAGTATGACAGCAGGCCACGCCCACTGGCTTCAAAAAACTTACAGCATGAAGTCTGTAGTGCCATCTCCTGTTTTATTATACCACCATGGTGTTACCAGCAGCATGGATACATTTGTTTGTTGCTGCTCTCTAGGCCTACTAGAATACAACCTGTTTTGTTATTTAAATATTGCTTCTGGCCTTCTGCGTGATTATTAGCTGATCTAAGATTTAAACGCCTTGTCAATTTAATTTAATTTCCTCTTAATATATTGCATTGCATTATGTAGTATTGTGCTGTACATGTATTTCAGTTGGTACCATACATGAATTGAGTGAGTCATATCAAATGGAGCCCCAGTGATGGTCTTTGCTAACTTCCAACCCACTGTTTTTAATTTTCAAAGGGCAAGGAGACAACTTTTGATAACATGCTGGCAATATCTGCATAGAGCTTTGGGTCCATATCAATTTCTTCCTCAGGTTGCCAAACCCAATAAAAGGTTTTGATAATTGGAAGATAACATTTTAGTCTGTATTTTGTGGGCATGTCAACATTAGTTTAGCTGAGAGGTAAAATGGTGTGTATGTTTCTCCATTGTATGTGCTGCACCTATTCACACTTTTTCTCCACTATTTCATAAACTCCGGAACAGCCCTTCAAAGTATTTTAGCACAGAGGTAGTACAGTCACACCCCAGCTGTTCTTGTTCTGCTCTCTCCCAAAAACATAGTACAGGTCACGGGCTCATTTTCTGAGATTCTCTGGGGTTAGCACCCCAGCCCTGTAAAACATTATTGCTGAAGAAACAACAAGGAGCCCCATTGCCCAATTGCTGTAGTAGTGGAGACAGGTATCACTACACATGAGAAGGAACTTTTATTCTCAAAAGTAATAGTAGTTCTGTAAGCACAAAGTTGCAGAGGAAAGTGGCTATGTAGGTTTCGTCCTTATTTCAAATTATATTCTTGACACCGTTTAGTCCATCTCTGTGTGGGATGTTGTTGTAGAGAGTGTCTACATCCATTATGACTAAGGTGGCATTGTCAGGGAGGCAAGGAGTAGATTGAAATTTCCTTAGAAAATTATTGGTGTTTCTGGCACATTAGAGGCATATGATTTGAGGATGGGCGTCACATATCCAGATTCTGCAACAGTGATGGTATTCATACTTGAAACAGGTAGAAGGGGACTCATTGAGATTCTTGTGGTGTGTTGGTCAGAATTTATTCTGTTCACATATCGTCGACTGCAACTCGTATCCAAGAATGCATTTTTTCCCCTGAAGCAGGAAAAATGCCATTGGCGTGAATTTGTTTAAGGTGGATCCCAGCAGGAATTTTTTTTCATTCCTGGGCACAGTTGTGAAAGCACTCAGTATAGAAGTCCTTATCTAACACTGTGGAGGAGTCGCAGGAAGATTTTTGAAAAATATTGAAGTTCTGGAAATATCGTTTGAGTTGTAGCCTATGGAAAAAAGCCTCTATGTCAGGGGGTCACTAACCTTTTTTGCACCACGTATTGGTTTCATGCTAAACAATTTTTTCATGGACCAGTAAGTGAAGAGTATATATTTCAGTTTTGCTAAAATCTCTTTTTAAAATCTCTTCCATCTGCCAGTCACAGCTTGAATATGGGTAGTGTGATACCTCATTGTGCACATGAATGGGGAGAAGGAGGGAGGAGCCCCGCTGTAGTTCATAAACAAGGAGTAGGACCCAGTAAGGCCCAGTTGCCTGCCACCCACACCATTCGACTTGGGAAGTGAGGTATTACACTGCACACATGTGGAGGGTGGAGCCCCACCGTAGTTAAGCAACATGGATGAGGGGCCTCTGCACCTGCCTCTCTGCTGTGTCTGAAGCCCATGCTCTTGCTCTGTTCGCCGGGTAGACCCGGCGGAGCATGTTGAGGGCAGAAGGCTGCCATCGGGGCTCCCACACCAACCACCCTGTGGCACGGTTCGGGACAGCCCATGGTATGGTACTGGACCGTGGGCTGGTGGTTGGGGACCCCTGTTCTACATCACCATAGAACTTGGTTTCCCAGGTGCACTGTCCTATAATTACAGTACAGTATCATGTTTATGGCTACATTAGCAGCAGTGAGCAAACTAGTATGGGCTGCTTGTGAATGAATGGTCAGGGAAATCTAATCAAGTCCAGTAATTCGCATGAAAATCTCTCCTGCCAATACAGTATTGCAAAATGGCTTAACAAGCAAGTCACTTCAGAATGAATTACTTTCTCTTCTTCTCAGTGCTGTGTGCTACAGGCAGTTTCTCAACCAGCCCTTAAGAGAAGGCAAAAAATAATTATTTTTTATAACTAATGCAACATACCAGCAATAGTCCATATACAATTTAAAAAATTCACTTCCCCTGCCCCTCTGCCAAGGAGCAGAGAATGTGAATAATTTGCGAGTACTGTACTGTATCCTGAAGTGTCTCACTTCTTAAAATCACTTTACAATATTGGCTACTTTAAAACAAAAGGCTTGCTTTGCATTGGTTCCAGCAATCGCATGTACTGGAACTGATCACAACCTGAACAATCCTGTCTATACCCCCAAAAACCAACAACAAACAAACAAACAACAAACAAACAAACAAACCACACACAAACACACACACACACAAAAAAAAAAACAAAAACCAGAAGCCTCTGATAGGGTTTCAGAAAAGTAGATATGACTGTTTTGGGGGCATACTGGATCACTCCAACTTCAATATTAACTGGAGGCTGTCTGTAAGAGTAAACTAGTCCATTCCTGCAGAAGACCAAACAGGAAGCTAAATACCCATATAGCCAGCATCTTAGAAAAAGAAACCCAATTATTTTACTTTTTAACAGCTTAGTTGCTACTTGGATTTGTAGTGCCCTTATTTTGTGATTTAAATTTCATCTACATCCAGTGTTTTACATATTTCTAGAGTGATCCCTTACCATGTAATTCTGAAAGTCATTGTTACAGCTCTCTCATTGTGCCATTATCTCCTGTAAGAGTGTTTCTAATTCAATTGTTAATTTTTAAAAAATGAAGTTTAATATTTAGTGCTATGATTATATTGCACAGCAGGATGTTGTGTTTTATTTCCTGATACATAATTGTTCTTATCTTAGTCTGATCTGTAAAGAATTCTAATGTCTTGATTGTTTTGCTAACAAAAACATAGCATTGCTGGTGGACTGTGGAGCTGGGGAGGAAAGAAAGGATTTGGATTTGATGTACAGTATTAAAAGTCAAAGGAATATATAGTATTTATTTGATTTTTCATTGAACTGGAGATGCTGAAAATAAGCATGCTACTTTTAGGGAGTAAATCAGTAATAGAGGTAAAGGTAAAGGTTGCCCTTGCTCGAAGGCCCATCGTATCCGACTCTAGGGTTCAGTGCTCATCTCTATTTACAGCTAAAGAGCCAACACTGTCTACATTTGCAGACATTTCCATGGACATGTGGCAGGCATGCCTCGACACTGGAGTGGATGGCACGCTGTTTACCTTCCCACCAAAGTGGTACCTATTTATCTACTTGCAATTTCTTGCTGTCAAACTTCTAGGTTGGCAGGAGCTGGGACAGAGACAGGATTCCATTCCATCATGCACTACTCGGGTCTCAAACTGCTGACCTGCTGACCTTCCAGTCGTCAAGTTTAGCATCTTAACCACTTGAGTCACTGCAGTCCCATCAGCAATAGATGGGAAATGCAAAATTGCTGACCTCAGCTTTTTTTCTTAAACACTTTTCAGACAAATTCAAGATTTAGAAAATCTGTCTCCTGTATTTCATTCTCTCTTTTCTAAGACTGCTTGCCAGGCATCGATAAAAATGTTACCTTTATGCAAAATTCAGTTTGGTAAGATACAGCCTTTTACTCAGTAGTAACTGATCAGACAAGGCAGCAACTGTGCATCAGGAAAAATCTGTGTTTTTATCCCTGCACTTCATACTTTTGCTGAGGTACGTGGGCATATTGGCTAGAGATAAATTATCACAGACTAGCAATTTATCTGAGCATATTTGCAGTACTAATAAAAACTGGAATCAATATAGCCATATGTTTATTCTTGTAATTTCATGTTTGCTATGTTGTTTTCAGAACCTCTTTGTGAAGAATGTAGCAGTGGTGAGTATGAGTGGTCCCTCCAGATACTTAAAAGTGTTTTTGTTGTTTCCCCCCAGTCAATCCTGTGGAAAAATGAGATCTTCTGCATAGGAAAAGCTACTGGAACAACGTTTCTTTCAGGCTGACCAATGATGAGCATTTGTGTAGAAAAACAGAAGAAAAGGAAAATAAGTTCTCACTGATAGTGGAGTGTATGGATAAAGCTGAAAATGACCAGGATGAAAACTGCCTGAAAAAGTTGAGTGCAAACAGAAGAGGGAGTTGTGAAGTCATAAGCTGAACATTTGGTATGTTTTCTGTTGGATAACATCAGAGCAGGAGAGACCACCAGCATCTCAACAGGTGTTGTGTGAGACATAATAGCCTTCTCAGGTAAGGGCCGCCATGTCCTGGTTTACATCACATTCTTGTTGTTGTTTTTTTAGTGCTTATGCGATCTTATTGCTTTTGACAGAACAAAACGAAAGCTGTAGACAAGTAGATGACCATTACCTTGAAAGGATTTGGTTCTGAAATGATTCTGTCATTTATGCGTATATTTGGATGGATGGGTTTTTAAGAGAATTATCTCCCACTTTTTTCAATTATAGGGATTCAACTGCCTCCCTTGTTAATTTTTATTTATTTATTTATTTCAATTTCTATACCGCCCACTTGGCCAAGGCCAACTCAGGGCGGTTCACAGCATAATAAAAACATAATTAAAAACATAGTTAAATCCTAATAGTTCATAGGTAGCTGTTTTAACATATGTTCTACAGTGGTCATTTTTTGCTTTAAATGTTCCCAATTTCCTCAATTTTTTGAAAAGATCTTTAGTCCTGCCTCTTTTGTTGTTTTCCTCCATTTCTTTACACTGTTCTTTTAGGTAGTTTTCGTTATCTCTCCTTGCTTTTTTTTTTGAAATTCTGTGTTCAAGTGATTGTATTTTTTCCTTTCTCCTTTGACTTTTGCATTCTTTCTTTCCTCTGCTATTTTTAGAGTCTCATCAGACAACCACTTTGCTTTCTTTCGCTTCTTTTCTTTTGGTATGGTTTTCTTTGCTGTTTCCTGCATGATGTAAAACATCTCTGTCCATAATTCTTCTGGCACTCTGTCTATCGAGCCTAAGCCATTAAATCTGTTCATCACCTCCACCGTGTATTTTTTAGGGATGTTGTCTAGGTGATATCTGTCTGGCCTGTTTGTTTTCCCTATTTTCTTTAGTCTAAGCCTGAATTTTAAGATCTGAGCCACAGTCTGCTCCAGGTCTTGTTTTTGCTGATTGTAAGGAGGTTCTCCATCTTTGGCTGCAGAGTATGTAGTCAATCTGGTTTTGGTGTTGGCCATCTGGTGATGTCCATGTGTAAAGTCGCCTCTTGTGTTGCTGGAAGAGAGTGTTTGCTATGACCAGTGTGTTTTCTTGGCAGAACTCTATCAGTCTTTGCCCTGCTTCGTTCTGTGTACCAAGACCAAAGTTGCCTGTTATTCCGTCTACTTTTTTGTTTCCTACTTTGACATTCCAATCTCCTAAGATAATTTGGACATCATTTCTTGGTGGCTGTTCTATGAGGTGTTGTAGGTCCTCATAGAACTGATCCACTGTGGCTTCATCTGCACCAGTGGTCGGTGCGTATATTTGGATCACAGTGACATTGAAAGGTTTGCCTGGAATTCTGACTGACATCATTCTGTCATTTTTGAGATTGTATCCCATTACTGTTTTTCTCACTCTTTTTTTTGACAATTTTGGCTACTCCATTTCTTCTAAGGTTTTCTTGTCCACATTAGTGGATATGATATTTTCCAGAGCTGAATTCGCCCATCCCTGTCCATTTTAGCTCACTGATTCCCAAGATGTCAATGCTTATTCTTTCCATTTCATTTTTAACCACTTCTAGTTTACCTTTATTCATAGATCTCTCATTCCATGTCACTATACAGTATTGTTCCTTGCAACACTGTATTTCTCCTCCCCCTTTCTTGCCCCTCCCCTTCCTCCACTCTGTTGTGCTAAATTTCCTATATCATCTAGACTGCTCCTTTGTTTGAGCACATAATGCACAATGTAGGAATGGAGGAATCACAATATGGGATTAAAATTGCTGGGAGAAACATCAACAATCTGAGATATGCAAACAATACCACCCTAATGGCAGAAAGTGAGGAAGACCTAAAGGATCTCTTGATTGGGCTGAAGGAGGAGAGTGCAAAAGCTGACTTGAGACTAAATATCAAGAAAACCAAGATAATGGCAGCAGGTCCCATCAGTTCCTGGAAAATAGATGGGGAAGAAATAGAAGCAGTGACAGACTTTACATTCTTAGGATCAAAGATCACTGCAGAGGGGGATTGCAGTAATGAATTAAAAATGCGACTGATTCTTGGGAGACAAGCTATGAGAAACCTGGGAAACATAGTGAAAAGCAGAGACATCACATTGCAAACAAAAGTCTGCATAGTCAAAGCAATAGTATTCCTGGTGTTAATGTATGGTTGTGAGAGTTGGACCATTAGGAAAGCTGAGCGCAAAAGAATAGACGCCTTTGAAATGTGGTGTTGGTGGAGAGTTTTGAGAGTCCCCTGGACTGCGAGGAGAACAAATAGGTCAATCTTAGAAGAAATCAACCTGGACTGCTCATTAGAATGTCAAATAGTAAAGAGGAAGCTGAAGTACTTTGGACATCAAATGAGAAGGGAGGATTCACTTGAGAAGGCCTTGATGCTGGGAAAGATGGAGGGCAAAAGAAGAAGGTGGAGTCCAAAGATGAGATGGCTAGATGGTATTGTAGACAAAATGGGCACAGAACTGGGAGGACAGAGACGCCTGGAGAACAATGGTCCATAGGGTCACAAAGGGTCAGAATTGACTGTGTGACTGAACAACAACTAGAGTGGTACCTCATACAACGATTTTAATCCGTTCCACGAAACTCGTTGTTCGAAACAATTGCTATACAATACATGCATTGTATAGCGATTTCCCCTATGGGATGCATCATACAATGATGATTTTTTTTTTTGCTAAGTGGTTTTTCCCATTGAAAAATTGTTGTACGATTTTTTTCCATAGGGAAAATTGTTATGCTAGATGCCATTCCCGCCCCCCCAAAAAACAAACAAAAAAAAACACCAACTTAATTGTTATGCGGTTTCGTTGCTATATGGGGCGATTGTTGTATGAGGTTCCACTGTACTTTGTTTATTCAAATTAACTTAGCTGTCACAGTAGATATTCTCCTTTTCCATTGCATTTGATATTGTGAAGATTAATGTATGGAAGTAGCTAGTAGATGAGCAATTCATTCAGCCCTTTCCAGCTGTATAATAAAATTAATTTTACTTCTGTTACTCACTGTATCACCTTTCTTCACAAAGCACTGTTCTTACTACTGTAGTTGTATGTACTGTATTGGGGTGGATGACTACTGGATATGTCTTCAAAAGTTTCATGTACTTTACAAGAACAAGAACAAATAATTCTTTAGCAGAAAATAGAGATGACCCATGGCTCATGGCTTTTGGGGCTCTTCTTATTGCTTAACCAGCCTAGTCAACTTCTTTAACATATGAACTATTCTTTTAAAAATGGGTTTGCCACCACATCTGATTGTTCTGATGCTTAACTTACACTCTGATAGGAGACTATGATTAGAACAGATTATGGAGAAACAAGTAGTTTCCAGTGGTTTCTCTATCAGCATGCAGAACGTATGCAGAAAGTAAGATGATTTTAAGAGTAAGAAGGGTGAAAAAATAATGGAAGAAACATTAGTAATTTAAGATATGCAGGTGACATCATATTGAAGGATTGAAACAAATATCCATTAAGGTGAATGAAGAAAGTGCAAAACAGGATCACAGTTGTAATTTGAGAAGGCAAAATATAGAAGAACTACAAAATGTTAATGTTGACAATTAACACATTCAAATAGTTGGAAATTGCCAGCTTGCTTCCGCCACCGAGCCTGCCGCCACTGACCATCAGGAGGCGGGGTGGGCAGGATCGGCCAGGCAAGAGAACTCCTTTGGGAGCCTGTTGCCCAGCTGATCCCAGTGACGAGGGCAGCGCAGGCTGGATAAATTGGCATTGGGGACCGTATCCGACCTGTGGACCATAGTATGGGCACCCCTGTGCTAACCAGTCATAGCTTGTTAACTACAGGCTGTACTCATATATAGTTGTTGCTTAAAGTACTGGATCCTTTAAACATATAGCAACTGTAATAGGGCTTTCAAGATAAGTGAGATATTTAAGAAATGGATTTTTGCCATCAATGACAAAGGCAATTACCCACTGAGTTTTGACGGCTGAGCCAGGATTTGAACACAGGCCTCTTGAATCCTAGTCCATCGGCTATACCACACTGGGTATCTCTTTCTCAATTAGTGCATTAAAATATTCGCTGTGCTGTTTGAACTGTTTCCTTACTAGTTTATTAGGTTATTTTTTGTGTTACAGCTTTTGTCATGAAGAAAGATATAGATGCCTTAATAGCAGAGGAAAGAGCAGAAATCATTGCTAAGTATGAAAAGGTAAGAATATTGTTTTTGTTCACTAGCATAAAACCAAAGATTTCTGTTTCTAGCCATGCACTCAGCTATTTAGAATGTATTTGTCTTCCAACAGAACTGCAGAATTAGATTTCCTTGAAAATGATTCCATGTGAGAGCTGCTTTTAATTTAATTTAATTTAATAGTCATATTTATATATGCTGCCCACTCAGGCAGAACCCGACTCAGGGCGGCATTACAACAAGTTTTAAAAACACATAAAAACACTTTAAAAGACCCATATCCCACCCACTTTAAAAGATCCATATCCCACCCACCCATCCCACCCACTATAAAAAGAAGAAGAGAGAGTTCTTAATTCTTTACATAAGCCAGCAGGCGGGGACCGTGTTCCCATTCGGGCCCCACACCTGCCCTGCCAGCCAGGTCTTCAATCCTTTCCTGAAGGGCAGCAATTCTCTTTGAAGTCTTAGATCTGTTGGCAGGAGGTCCCAGAGAGTTGGTGCGGACACGGAGAAGGCCCTCCTTCGGGTGCTGGACAGATGTGCACCCCTAACTGATGGCACCATTAGAGAGCCCCTCCGGTCCGCTCTGGTTGGACGGGCAGACACTCTTGGGACGATGCGGTCTCTAAGGTATCCTGGCCCACTGCCATATAGGGCTTTAAAGGTCAAAACCAGCACCTTGAATTGCACCCGGAGACAAACTGGTAACCAGTGCAGCTCCCGAAGTAGCGGTGAGGCATGGGCATATCGCCCACATCCCATCACCACCCGGGCTGCCGCATTCTGGACCAGCTGCAGCCTCCGAATGGTCGTCAAGGGCAGCCCCATGTAGAGCGCATTACAATAATCTAGTCGGGAAGTGACCAGAGCATGGGTGACCATAAGCAAGGAGCCCCGTATAATGAAATATATATTCACTGACATTTTGCTTCTAGTGCCCACTAGTCACTGTAAGGAGCATTTGTTGCAGCATGTGCAATTTTGCAGCAGGTATGGGGAACCTTCAGTCCTTTAGTTATTCTAGTTTCCATTTGCTAGGCTGACTCTTGACGAGAATTGAAGTTACAATACATCTGGAGAATCTCATGTACCTTGTACTAGTCTTGCACTACAAGAATGACTTGCTGTTTGGAAAACATGGCACATGGAATCATTTGACAAGTCCTCCACATTTTAGGATCTGTCTCTAAATGCAAAACCAGCTATACTGTTGTCAGAATAGGCACAGTATTTTACTTTTGTTGATCTCTGTAGCTTTTGGTAATTGCCTAGTCCTCATCTGTGCATTCCAATGTAACATTCCCAATCAAAGCTAAAAGTATCACAACCAATCTAGCTTCTCAAAAGTCTATAATCCTTTTCTGTGCCATTTCAGTCTGCTAGAGTGCGGACTGAAATTTTCTCTCCATTGATGGTTTGTTTGTGCTGTAAAAATTCCGTTACTCCTCAGTTAGTAAAAGTAAAGGTTTCCCTTGCTCGAAAGCCAGCCATATCCGACTCTAGGGTTCAGTGCTCATCATCTTTGTTTCAAAGCCGAAGAGCCAGCGCTGTCTGCTTCTGCAGACGTTTCTGTGGTCATGTGGCAGGCATGACTAGACACCGGAGCACATGGAACACTGTTACCTTCCCACTGAGGTGGTCCCTATTTATCTACTTGCAATTTCTTGCTTTCGAGCTGCTAGGTTGGCAGGAGCTGGGACAAAGACGGGAGCTTATTCCGTCTTGCAGTACTCAGGAATTGAACTGCTGACCTTCCGCCTCCCAGTCAACATCTTAGCCACTTGAGCCACTGCAGGTTTGGTGCATTGCCAAAAGGTAACTTGGAATTTACCTGAAATGATGCCCTCAGGCTAAGCATTCCAGGGTTTTAGTTAGCCTCCTACAGCTCAAGGTCTTAAACTTGTCTGTTAAAAAGGTAGCAAAAAGAACAAAAAAAGCTCCAGTCAGTTTCATTTCTTTACTTGCATGTTGTGAAAAAGCAGTTACACATCAAAGTTACAGCAAAAGAAGATTGCATAAGTCAGTGGTGGTGAACCTTGGCACTCCAGCTGTTCTTGGACTTCAATTTCCAGAAGCCCAAGTCAGCACTCCTGCTGATCAAGTGAGGTTGGCCATCACTCGCATAGGCAAATAAAACAGCTTCAGTCAGAGGCACATTGAAAACAATTAAACCTGTCTAGTTTGGAAGCCATAAAGGGCTTCTTCAGCCTCGGTCTAACCCATGGCAACATGATTAATAATCCACACAGTGAACTAACTAGCAAAGCATTTTCAGCATATATACATCTTTTCCCCTCACTCCAAATACCATCTGGCTTTTCAGCCATCACTCTTGTGATTAAAACCAATCAGACACTCCATATGGAAATTAGGGATTTCTTCCTTCTCAATGTTCACTCCACCCCATTTTCTCAGGCTCCTTCTGCCCCCTCCCTCCTGTATCAGGGGATGTTATGAGAAGACAGGACTAGGAATTTCTATCCAGCCACCTGGCTGATAACACGGTAGCTTAGTCTACAAAAACAACACGTTCTTGCCCTCTTGCAAGCATGGTGGAATCCCATTTCCTTCCTCAGCTCAACAGAGGAACCGGGCTGAATTCATTTTACTGGACTCACTTTGGACCTTACATGTACATCAATCTCTTATTCGCTCCTTATTTGTTCAACTCTTTCTCAGGAGGATAGCCAGAATCTCAGCCAAAGCCAGGCAATTGCACAAAGCTGACTTTGAGTACTTAAGGTTAAGATGCTTTTGAGAGGCTCACTTATGTTTTATATACAGTACTACACTATTGCTAGTATTTTATAACATGCAATAGAGGTATTCTATTGTATTTAATACAATATTTTGGTTTTAACAGGGATGAGAAAAGAGAATAGTAATCAAATTGAAAGATATAATGCTCATTTTTCTTAATTTTTCTGAGTCTCAAATTTTACTTTGATGGATGCCATCCTTCTCCAGGACACCATTGTTTTTAAGTTTTACATATATTTCCTGTGATAGCAAAGTCATTGGATTAGTTAGCTAAAGTGTGTGTATGTATGGTTAGGCTGGTTACTAGGCATGGGACTTTTATTGAACTACATACCTCAGCAGTCAGCAAGTATTTCCCCAGCTAGACTTCTGGAGGCTTTAAATTGAGAAATCAGAAGTCCTCTCAGCTGTTTTTAGTCACTTACAAGTAGAGATGAGAGGCTTTATCTCAGCCATGCTGCTGAAGCCATAAAGATGGAAGGGGCAATGGAAATTCCCACAGACGTCTGGGGGCTGTAGTCAAAAAGTTCCAAAAGATCTATGCCTATTAATTGGCCTTTGTCTCTGCAAACCAATATTGTTCTCCCAAGATTGCTCAGAATTCTCCAAATGGGATTTTGGGTTTGAAAGTAATGACAGAAAGGTTAGAGGTTCTTCATTGTCATTTTCTATTTTTGTTCTTTCTATGTAGCATATATAGTTTCTTAAAAGGTCCCTCCCAGTTTGATGCTAAAGAATGTTAGACGTGTGACATTATAAGAATATCAGTAGTTCGCTGTAATTTCTGTACTCCTGAGATACAGAAACTCAACAATAGCATTCCAGTATAATATGCAAATTATTCACACATAGCCAAATGGCTTCCACACTATAGAAATCACTCATATTCACCCATCATCATATGACCTAGCTTATTTTTGCTGCATTTACATAATGAACTTGACGCTAGTTTTACATTTGCAAAATGCTGTAAGAATATCAGTTGTCTTCATTAGTACAGTACAGGTACTTGTATTCTTAAATTCTGGTCACTATATTAAAGTCTATGCAATTATGCTCCGCAGCCGTATGCTTTATTGTACCATCTGGTTTTTCTTTACAGGGAAGGCAGGAAGGGGCTCAAATTGACCCGTGGGAAGATGCTGACTTCACTCTCTACAAAGTTACAGACAGATTTGGGTTTTTACAGTAAGTTTTCCTTTTCCTGTCCTACTGATCTTTGGGTGAATCTAATATTGAGTGTTAAAATTGCACTCTTTTTTCTGGCTTTTAGTGTCATTGTTACTCTGATCAGTCTTGTGTGCAGTCTCAGTCATATGTACTGTACATGCATTCCCTTCCAACAAATATATGTAACTAAGAAAGAGAATGGCTTTCTGTTTATAAAAGCCCCACCCATGGTATAACAGGTGAAATGCAACAGGACTTGTTTTTTGAAAATTAGTGTACATCACTTCTGAATGTAGAGCCTGCTATAAAACCTCTGATACGGTCAGAATTCCTGACAACCATGGATGTTCTTTATGCAAACAGGAAAAAAATTACAATCTACTGCAGCTGCACTTAAAGAGATTTAGGTGTTCACATTATTGTGCTCTGTTAGAGTAGAGTACCAAGGCTTGGTCCCCTCTGTTGTTGTCCCCCCCCCCCCCCCATGAGTTACAGGGGTCTTACATTTGCCAGGATACTTGCACAAGTGTGGAGCCTACACACAAGCAGGAATCTCCACTCTTCAAGCTTGTTGCTGAAAGCATGGGCAAAGTGATGACTAAGAGGAGTAAGGCTAGGCACTCCTGTCTACCTCATTAGTGATGCTGGATTAGATAACGACTCAGTAGTACTTAGGTAACATTGCAAGGCACCTTTTTTGTAAAGTTCGTTGTGGTGGCTGTGCTTAAATTATAGCTTCATTCTAAGTTATAATTATCCTCCTATGCATGACAGTCTGACAAAAAGTTATTTTCCTGTACTCGATTTGCACAGCATGGCAGTTAGGCAATCATTCTGAATTTTGGCTACGTGTCAAATAGACAAATGTGCAAGTTGACAGGAAAGTCTTAAGCATAATAGACTGAGAAGACTGCAGAGTCCCCCCAAAAAACAACAACAACAACAACACCCAAAAAACAACAACCCCAAACCACAACTGTTTATGCATAGCTTCAGAACTCCTTTCCATATTATAAATTTAGCTTTCTTTAACACTTCGGTTTAATTTGAATTGTTATTCTTTCAGTGAGCATGAGCTACCAACCCGCAGCGCTCTTGAGGAGAAGGTAGGAACTGCAAGCTTTATTTTCCTTAAGTAATTTGAGCAGATAGGAGCCAGTGTATTGGGTTTGCTTTTCTGTAGCAAGTGGCTGGACTTATTAACATAAGCATCTAATTATCTATATCATAGAATAATGGAGTTGGAAGGGGCCTATAAAGCAATCAAGTCCAACCTTCTGCTCAATGAGGAATCTAAATCAAAGGTTTCTAACTTTGCAAGTGATATATTTATTTATATATAAATATTTAATATTTCATTAATAAAACTATCATTTACCTTCATCTCCTAAGTTTTTTTAAAGCTACCATTAGTACCACAGCTTTATGTCATTAAATTTATTAACAATTAAATTTGGAACTAGTTCAACATAACAATATTGTATCAACTGAAAGAATACTATATGGACCAGATTTTTCAATGAATAGATTGGGAGAATTCCATATGTCCTGTGCCTAAATTTACTTACAATTTACAGTATTTACACTATCTTTATGACTCTATAGTCTGCTGACTTGGGAACCTAATCCTTCCTCTCTCCCTCCTTGTTCTCAAGAACTGGAAAGAAGCATTCTAAGTCTCACTCTCTAAACACTTTTCCAGCAAAAACTTCAGGAGATTGAACGAGTGGACAAATGGCTGAAAATGTTAAGAAAATGGGGGAAATATAGAAACAGTGAAAAGGTGAGGGAAAAGATTTTGACATGCTTTAGCAGTGTTGTAATTATTTGATTCTGCTCTTACCGGGATTAAAATGGAGAACAAAGGGCATGTGTTTTCTTCCTTTGAACTCTTGTGTTTGTGAAAGCAATGAATATTGCTGTTAGAGGCCTTTGTTCACCATGTCACAAACTATGGTTTCTATTCTCAGGCCAGTCTGAACCACACAAATATAAATTATTCGTATATATTAATCTCTATAAATGGTCTTGAATAAGCATAGAATTTTTGGTTTTTTTTCCCACTTCAATTACCAGAATTCAGCAAGAATTCTCCCGGCTAGAATTCTGATGGTATTTGCCAAACAATTAAGAAGCTCGCCTTTTTAGCTGGAAGGCTGGCAAGTCAGCAGTTTGAAACCCGGGTACTGCATGACTGATTGAGCCCCCATCTCTGTCCCAGATCTTGGGGACATGAAAGGAGCCTCATTTGGACGTGCCCTGAGCAGAGTTTCTCCCGCAAAAATCCTTTCAACCCAGAATAATTTCTGACATGAAATTATTATCCAAGGAGTTTCAAGATACACATCTGTTCTGTGCCAAGATTCTCTTTGCAGCAACAGCCATTCAATCATGGAGAAGTACATGGGTGGAGCTTATAAAACACCATGGCAACTGCAAATGCTGTACAGTACTTTATATATATATACTAGCTGATTGCCCGGCCTTGACGGGGGTTATTTATTATTTACACAGTGAGGGGAAGAGGGGAACTGGCAGGCCGCTCTTCGTCCAGGGATGCGCGTTCCCGGACGAAGAGCGGCCTGATTGTCAGCTTCCCATTTTCTCATTGCTGTTTCAAGAGCTGCTCTCGACACAGCAATGGGAAAGAGGGGAGCTGGCAGGACGCTCTTCGTCCGGGGATGCACGTTCCTGCATGAAGAACATCCTGACTGTCAGCTTCCCTTTTCCCCATTGCTGTTTTGAGAGCTGCTCTTGACACAGCGAGGGGAGCTGGCAGGCTGCTCTTCGTCTGGGGAGGCATGTCCCCAGGTGGAAAGTAGCCTGCCTCCTACCTTCCCCCTCCGCTTGCGTCCGGGTGAGTTGGCAGGGAAGGGGGAGGGAAGTGGATGCAGTCTGTTCCCCTATCCCTGTCTTTGCCCGAGGGGGGGGGAGGTGGACATGATCTGTCTCGCCTTCCCTGCCAGTCCCCGGGTGAGTAGGGAGAGGCCCTTGCTGCCCTTGCCATGCCAGGAAGTGGAAATATAATGTGCCCATGCATGCGCAAAATGCTGCCGTAAATGACCCATGGCCAGTGGTGTGCTGGCCCACAGGGATACAGGGTCTTGTCCCAGTGCACCCCAGTGACTGACGCCTCCCAGAGGCAGGCAGAATTATGTCACCGGGTGACATAATTATCCCAGGTGCAAGATTTCCACTGCAGCCCACCCAAGCCGGAATCTTCCAGGTGGTGGGGTGCTGTTTCCATGGGATGGGTATTGCTGTGCACCCATCAGCCCCGCCCCCTGCCATGGCTGTTTGGTGCAACCAGCCCCCCCCCCCCAGCCATGGCCTCGGTGGATGGAAAAGACCCACTGGGCTTCTGCGCAGCTGGCAGTGGCAGTGCCAGGTGGGATTCCGAGGGCGAAGGCGGGGGACGGGAGTCTCCGAGGCTTCATCCCAGCAGCTACGGAAGGGGCTCCTCGAGGGGAAGGCATGCAGCCCATGGGTTAGGACCAGCCTCTTCCATAGCTGCTGGGACTAGGCCTCTGACACTCACTCCCTGCCTTCTTCACCCACGGATTGGAATCCGACGTGGAAGTGCCAAGGCCCACCGAGCTCTTCTGCATTGTTGAGAGAGAGAGAGAGAGAGCTGGCTTCTCCCCTTCCTCTTTGCTGCCTTGCCTGCCAGGAGCCCCTTTTTTAGCTTAGCCCACGTCCAAAGCCTCACCAGTGCCACAAACGACTGCAAACAACAAGCACCCCAATTTCTTCTTTGTTTTAAGTTGCTTACATGGTCTTTAATGTCCAGGTGTGTGTATATATGAGTACAATCAGGAGTGGGAGGGAGAGAATGTGTGTGTGAGAAAACATCTTGGGGGCATGAAAGGAGCCTCATTCGGGTGTTCCCTGAGCAGTTTCTCCATCAAAAATCCTTTCAACCCAGAATAATTTCTAATACAAAATTATTATTATTGACCCAAAGTGAGGGAATGAGCAAGCGAGCCAGGGTGTGCACGCACTCAAAAGTGCAGGAATGGGAGGTCCAGGTGGTGGGGGCGGACACACATACACACATTCACTCCCTCCCTCCCACTCCAGTGCTTTTGAGTGCATGCACACTGGCTTGCTTGCTCACTCATTCACTCACTGGGTCAATAATAATTTCGTGTTAGAAATTATTCTGGGTTGAAAGGATTTTTGATGGAGAAACTCTGTTTCATGGACTTCATCCACAATAGCTCACATTAAAATACAGTACGGGAGTTAAGTCTGCTGGGGTTTCCTTATTTTGGGCTCTTAAATGGTTAAGGGGAGCGAATATAGCTTCCCAGTGTGGTCAAGGCTGGTCCAAGGAAAGGATGACAATCTTTCCTTTTTCTGTGGAATGGAGGGGGGGGGGGGAGAAAAAAGGATCTGTGGAGCTTCTTTGATTGCTATCTCCTTGCAAAGGCTGCATTGCATGTAAGCAAGGCCTGGGAATCCTCTCCCTGCAAGGTTGCATTGCTTAGGGATGCAGCCAAGATCCTCTGCAGCAGCCTGACTTTTGCAAAGACATGGAGGTGGTCTCAGGAGTTTGAATATCAGTCAGGGGTTTGTGGGACATTATCAAATTTGATGCACCATAACTAACAGGTTGTTATATGCTGCCTGGGTCACTCAAACCATTGTCAATAGATGCCAACTCACTGGCAAATGTATAAATGCCACAATATTTGTTGTATTCACTCTTTGGATGTGATGCATCAGCTTGCAAGAGAAGTTTGTTTTGCAACCATTTGCATTAGAGCTAGATTTTGCAGCATGTGTGAATAATAACAGGGAATTTTGTCAGTTGTAAAAAGCTAGGTAAAAGTAAAGGTTTCCCTTGCTCGAAAGCCAGTCATATCCGATTCTAAGGTTCAGTGCTTATCTCTGGTTCAGCCAAAGAGCCAGCACTGTCTACATCTGCAGACATTTCCGTGGACATGTGGCAGGCATGCCTCAACACTGGAGTGCACGGAATGCTGTTTACCTTCACACTGAAGTGGTTCCTATTTAGCTACTTGCAATTTCTTGCTTTTGAAGTGCTAGGTTGGCAGGAGCTGGAACAGATGATGGGAGCTCACTCTATCATGCAGTACTTGGGTCACAAACTGCTGTCCTGCCAAACTTCTAGTTGTCAAGTTCAGCATCTTAACCACTAAGTCAGTAGTTCTCAACATTTTAAAGCCAGGGGCCAGGTCATGCTCCCTCAGACAGCTTCGGGGGCCAGATGGCCATTTTGCCCTTCCTCCACCACATGGCACTTCCTGATGTGGTGGAGCCGGTGGGGGCGGCACATGAAATGGTGTTGTGGGCTGCATTTGGCCCATGGGCCACAGGTTGAGAATCCCTGCAGTAAGTCACAGCAGTCTCTTACTTGGTGAATAGGTACAGGCAAATAGGTAATAAATCAATTTGCTATGTGTTCGGTGATTTAGATAGAAGCTTTGCCTTTCCATCCCAGGGACACCTGGTCTATTTCTGCTTGTTTGACGTGGATCTATGGATCTTAACTTTAAAAAGGTACAACAGCCTCTTTTCTTCCTGGGCAATGAGATTTTTTGTTTAATTAAGGAAGAATTGGTCCTACTGAAATGTGAGCTATAATGCTTACCTAACTTGTACTTAAATTCTTGCCTACTGCCTCTATTTGGTGAGTCTCTGCGTCACTCTGGGAGGATTTGGGGGTCAGGGGGAGAGATAACAGGAATGTATGGGATTTCTCCCCCCAACCCCCCCCCCCCCAAATGCGCCCCCATCACTCCCTGACCACCGCCCTCCCTAGGTGCCCAGCACACCCTTGCCTGTGGCTGTCATTTACATGTTTACGACAGCTGTGGGGCATTTACAGCAGCATTTTGTGCATGTGCGGGCACATTTTACTTCTGCTTCTGGTGGGAGGAACCATGTGACCAGCCCTCTCAACCATGTGACAGCCCCACGGCCCGAAAGGTTTGGGCACCTGTGCTATAGAGGGAACTTAACTACAGGAAAAATATTAGCTGGGGCCAATATTTTTGCAATCATTTGGTTCTCTTTTTAATCTATGGTTTATCAAGCTATACAAGAAATGCTGCACTTGAGAAACATAAGCATCCCTTTAATTATTGTATTAATTTTTTTATTTACATTTTGAAGATGTTTCGCAGGGTTTATAAAGGAATACCCCTCCAAGTACGTGGCCAGGTCTGGTCTCTTTTGTTGGATATCGAAAAGATGAAGATGGAGAATGAAGGAAAGTATGAGGTAAAACTTCTTTTGTGACAATGATGGCTAACATTGCAGACATTTTAGTCTCCATCCAGGCAGCTTTACCCAGCATACGTAGTGGTAAGAGAAAGTACTGTGGGAGTTATAATTGAAAACATGGGAAAGTCTAACAGTTGCACATCTCTGTCTTCTTGCAAACAATACAGACATGTAAAATAGAGTGAGACAATAATCAATCTGGTGATTACTTCTCTAGTTTTGGGTTTTTAAAGGCTTTTTGATGCACAATTTAAAGAGATGTTTGGTGTTAATTCTTTTTTAAAATGTGTATCCAGTGGGCGAGTGCATGTTTTCCAAAGAATTAATGAATTTGGGAAATAAGTGTTAAGGAACAGCTGCTAATCATTGTGTGGCCAAAATCATTATGTCATGAGATTTTTACAGTCACATTCTGCACAAAAATTACTGGTAAACTATTTAGAGGAAGAATTTCATTTTCCCAAGGACTTGAATTTATTAATAAAATACAGTATTAAAGAATGGCATGCTGCATCATAGAAGCACTACCTTGAAGGGAGGCATGCTCATAGTGCACAAAAAATGAAGAATATACATTTACAAAACCTCTTGGCATGGTGTGCCTCTGATCAGTGAGCACTTATTCCAATGCTCGCCAAAACAGTCCCTTTATTTAAATGCACCAGGAAGAGAATTGCGGTCTGACTCATTCTCTGGCAGTGGTTCACTCCCTGAAAAAATGTAATGATGCAGACATCTTACAAAAATATAACTTCATAGTAGAGTGTAAAATGAAAATTTTCCAGAAGTTCTCTGAATGGGTTACAGCTCTATCCAAATAATTCAAACAAGATGTGCTTGCCCAGGGCCACTAGCGGCTCCAGTCTTCTCTTCATTCCTCACACCATACTTTTGCCATATCATATTCTACCACTCCTTATCATCTCTATATCCTTATAAGCTACCGTAACACTTTATGCATCTGATGAAGTGGATTGTAGTTCTGTCTGCTGATTAGCAGATTCATTAAATTTGCACAAATGATCAATAGGTTAGACAAGGACTAAATTAGTAGAACTTAGGTTTCATTAAAATCTATGTTAAAAGGTAACACACCATAGCTTAATTATCAGTGTGAACTATGTACAGTTGACCATATCCAGTAGTTTCAACTAGGAAGTATATTATTTGCATTAGATGCTGCACACATTTTTAAAAAGGTATCATCTTAAGAGAATTATTCCTCCTGTGTGTGACAGAGAAAGAAAAATTATCCTTCTGAGAAGGTAATTGCCATCAGAAGTTCTTATAAGTAATGATTTTTTCAAAAAAAATATTCCTCTGTCCTTTTGAATTCAGTATAGAAGCCTGACTTAAGCATTTTTTCTACATGAAGCTTACAAGATATTAGATCAGTATCTTTTATACTGGATTTTCCTTGCTGGGCCCATTGATTACATATCTTTGCCTGCATGTAATCTATTAGTGGCTTTTCTGAGTTTTTTAAGACTACCTCTCTTCCAATGCACACCAAATAAAAATTAACCCACACTCAACCCGAAGACGCGCAGCCGTCCGAGTCGAATGGGCAGGTTCTGGTGGAGAGCCAATCCACACTCACGTTCTCCTCCTCGAGGTACAGGAAGATGTGTGCAGCTTGCTTCCCCTTGCTTCATACTTCCCACACAGAGCAGGGACTCGGCCGCAGCACCCCCCACCATATGCGCCGGACATATGAAGCAAGGGGAAACAAGCTGCAGTTAAGTACCTGTCCTATAAGACGACCCCCGACTTTGGCACAGATTTTTCGGGGTTAAAAAGTAGTCTTATACGCCAGAAAATACAGTAAGTAATTTATTAATTGGTTAGTCTTACGATCTTATCAATAACATATCAGCAGAATTAAAATCTGTGTGATACAGTGGAATGCAATGAAATACAATAAAAATACAGTAAAATACAATAAAAATACAATACATACCTAAGCTACTTTAAAAAGGAATGTAAACTGGAGGAGCCTTAATACAATTAATACATACATATCCATAATCAGATAAGAGAGTCTCCCTTTCAAGATACCCCAATTTGATTGATATATTGGATTCTTTTAGTCATTGCCTTAATTATATTGGATTCTTTTAGTCATTGCCTTAATTATAAACTTGGCAGTTCTACATACAATGTGCATGTTAGAACCCAGGATGAAATAGGACAGTTTGTGATTAGAGTCCCAAAAAGTTGTTTCTCCCAGTAGGGATGCAGGGTGTTTAAATCTAATATCAATATATAACTGGCAATCGAATAAAATATGAGAGATATTTTCAATACCTGGAGAGCCACATGTGCAAGTTCTTTCATGATATGGTAAGTGGTGAAAGCTCCCATATTTATTCATGGAATCTAGTAACTTGAATCTCGCTCTACAGTAAGCCCTTCTTAAAGGATGAAGCAGGCACATCAATAAATATTTTTCAGGTTGAAATATAATTTTGTTAGCAGCCAGCCACCTTAAAAATCCATTTTTGGCCATTAGTTCTAAGTCAGATTGCGCACTGATATCTAAGAGACTCTGTTTAAAAATTTCCTTAGCCTGAGTGGCCACTGAAAGCAAATACTGAACTGAAAACTCATAATGAGAAATTACTTCACAGAGTTGACTAACATGAATTCAATAATAAAGGTTCCAGGCTCCTGGTATATGCTTCAGGCAGCCTCAGTGCTCCGACCAATGGGAAAATACACTCCTCCTGAGGTGGAGCATGCAAACTTGGCAAGTTTGAATACCCTGCCCTTACTTTCTGGTAGCTGTTCCAAGCAATGATTCCCTGACTGTCAGAGTGTTGACAGGTGGTACACACATGCAACAAAATAAACAGGACCCACACCCAAACAAAAGGACTCCAGGGTGGGAAGCTGTTGCTGTTGAGAACTGCAATAGCAAGAATCACTATTAGTATTTGTCCTTAACTAGTCATAAAGTCTAGCTAATTCATAATAGTTTGAAATGTTGGAGGAAGTAAACATTATGTTAGCCTGCAGCATAGGTTGCTTCTCAGTCTAATTGCATTTTCTTCAGAAGATATTTCCATCTGACTAGGGCTCACATCAAGTGATTAAGATAAACAAAAGTCACAGGTAGTTTAACTAAGCTCTTGAAGAGTCATCAGTAAACAAGGGATTCACAGTATAATAAGCTTTACATGGACATAATTCCCGGAAATTGGCTTTTCCATAATTCTACTTATCTCTGATGCCAACTGAGGCCAGCCATTAGGTCTTTATAATCTAGAAGAAATCAGGAACCAGAGGAAAAAAAGGTTCCATAAAGGAAAGTGGGAGTATAGGTTTTACCTGAGGTCAGTGGATCTTTATTACACAGTATTGAATTCTAAAAGCTTTTGACAGAATGCCTCATCAAAGATTCCTGAGTAAACCTTACAAATATTGAGGTTGGAGAACGGGAAATTGATGGTGCTCACGGTGTTAGACTAGGCCCCTTATGTGGACAAAACCTAGTGAGATTCTCAAGCCAAAAATGGTGCTGGAGCCATGTAGTGGCGTAGCACTACTTGTAACTTAACAGCAGAAGGGCCATGGTGGATAGTAATAGCCTTCTCTCTCTGAAAACATTCTTAAGGAGAATATAACAAGGAATCCTGGTTCTTAAGGAGAAGGTGAGAAGGATATTATTTCACCTCCTCTGGAATCAGTTATATACAAAAACATTAAAAATGTTTAATTTTATAACCCTTTTAATAGAAAATGAGAGAACAAGCCAAGAGTTACTCATCTGAAATCAAACAAATAGACCTGGATATCAATAGAACATTTCGAAACCACATCATGTTCAGGGATCGATATGGAGTGAAGTAAGTATCTTGTTTGCCTATATTCATTTATGCCACATTGAAATGCATCACTTATCCTGCTGCAACAAGTGCTTGTTAAAATATTCAGTTTCAAAGTCCTGAAGAGTCTAAAAAGAGAGTATAAAATGTAATCTAACAAGGAAATGATTATTTTAGTGTGCAATCAGACAGGGAAAGAGTGTACACTTTAGACTGCTTGTCCAGAGATGAATATTTCTCAGCAATTCCATGATGATTGGGAGATCATGAACCAGCCTGACCCACTGATTGGTGCCCAAGGTGGGCCTTTATGGTTTAGCAGAAGTCTTGTTCTTCCTGGGGGTGGGGTGGGGTGGGGATGAAGTTGTTCCTGCATGAACAGAAGGGTTACATTCTAAGAGTAGAGTAAATTAAGTATGTGACAGAGTTGTTGGCAATGCTCTAGAAAGCATTACCAACAACAAAGCCAGTGGAGATGATGGTATCTCATTTGAATTATTCAAAGCCCTAAAACATGATGGAATTAAAGTACAGTATTGCATTCTATATGCCAGCAGATTTGGAAAACACAACAATGGCCACAGGCTTGGAAAAGGTCAGTATATGTTCCAATCCCAAAAAAGGGCAATGCCAAAGAATGCTCAAATTACCAAACAAGGCTCATCTCGCATGCTAGCAAGGTTATGCTCAAGATAATACAGGATAGACTTCAGCAGCACATGGATAGAGAAGTGCAGGCTGGGTTCCGAAGAGGAAGGGGAACTAGAGACCAAATTGCTGACATACGTTGGATCATGGAGAAAACAAAAGAATACCAGAAACAATTCTATTTCTTTTTCATTGACTACACCAAGGCCTTTGACTTTGTGGACCAGAATAAGATGTGGCAAATAATTAAAGAGATGGGAATACCAGAACACCTCATATGTCTCATGAGAAATCTGTACATGAGTCAAGAAGCAACAGTTAGAACAAGAAATTGAATGACGGAGTGGTTTGGAATAGGAAAAGGAGTAAGACAATGCTGCATTTTGTCACCATGCTCATTCAACTTATACACTGAGCACATAATGTGCAATGCAGGAATGGAGGAATCACAATTTGGGATCAAAATTGCTGGGAGAAACATCAACAATTTGAGATATGCAGATAATACCCTAATGGCAGAAAGTGAAGAAGACCTAAAGAAGCTCTTGCTTAGGTTGAAAGAAGAGAGTGCAAAAGCGGGCTTGAGACTCAATATCAAGAAAACCAAGATAATGGCAACAGGCCTGACCAGTCCCTGGAAAATAGATGGGGAAGAAGTAGAAGCAGTGACAGACTTTACATTCTTAGGATCAAAGATCACTGCAGATGGGGATTGCAGCCATGAAATAAAAAGGCGACTAATTCTTGGGAGACAAGCCATGAGAAACCTGGGGAACATAATTAAAAGTAGAGACATCACCTTACAAACAAAAGTCTGCATAGTCAAAGCAATGGTATTTCTGGTAGTAATGTATGGTTGTGAGAGCTGGAACATAAGGAAAGCTGAGCACAGAAGAATAGATGCCTTTGAAATGTGGTGTTTGTTGGTGGAGAGTTTTGAGAGTACCATGGACAGCAAAGAGAACAAATGGGTCAATTTTAAAAGAAATCAACCCCAACTGCTTCTTGGAAGTTCAAATATTAAAGATGAAGCTAAAGTACTTTGGGCATCAAATGAGAAGAGAGAATTCACTTGAGAAAGCCTTGATGCTAGAAAAGGTTGAGGGCAAAAGAAGCAGGGGGCGGCAGAGAATGAGATGGCTAGATGGCATTGTAGACACAATGGGCACAGAGCTGGGCGGGTTGAGGAGGATGGTGGAGGATAGGAGTGTCTGGTGTGCGATGGTCCAGCAAAGGGTCAGACTCGACTATGCAATTGAACAACAACAACAAAACAGAATACTGGATTCTAGTAAAAAAACTGGGATAAGAGGAGAAATACCTAAACTGTCTGTACCTATAAGGAAGGGATGTGGCCGTGCGTGTTCGGAATGCGTGTCCGCACCCATCCAGCCTATCCCGTAATACACCTTGCACACTTACCTAATGTCCCAGAGATCAGCGCCGCAAGGGTCCAGGAGCTGAGAGTGAGGCCAACGCCCCATGAACACGAACAAAAAAACCCTATGAGTCCCAGCGTCCTCTGCACCGCGGCACGCCTCAGCCAATCAGGCAGGAGGACATGAGCGTGGAGGGGGCGAGACAGCTGGTGCGCGCAAAAAAAGAAAACAATGGCAGATGCGCATGCACTATCCCCCCCCCCCCAAGCACCAGCAGGGAAGGGAGAACAGAATGCGTCTGCCTCCCCATTCCGTGCCTCCCCCGGGCACTGGCAAGGAAAGGGGAAACAGAACGTGTCCACCTCCCCCCTTCCCTCCCTCCCCCTGGGCACCAGCAGGGAAATGGGGAATGGAATGTGTCCGCCTCCCCCTTTCCCTGCCTCCCCCCGAGCGCTGGCAGGCAGGGAAGGGAGAACAGAATGCGTCCGCCTCCCCACTTCCCTGCCTCCCCCCGGGTGTTGGCAGGGAAGGGGGAACGGAACCCGTCCACCTCCCCCCTTCCCTGCCTCCCCCCGGGTGCCGGCAAGGAAGGGGGAACAGAATGTGCTCGCCTCCTTCCTTCCTTGCCTTCCCCCAGATGCCGGCATTCCCCTTCCGCTGTTTTGAGCCAGCCCTCAAAACAGCTGAGGGGGAAATGAAAAGGTGCCAGGCAGGGATCTGCCAGGGAGAGCGCCTCCCCTGACGGATACCTGCCTCTCCCCTTTGCATTTTCCCCTCCGCTGTTTCGAGCCAGCCCTCGAAACAGCTGAGGGGAAAATGCAAAGGCAACAGGCAGGGATCCGTCAGGGGGAGCGCCTCCCCTGATGGATACCTGCCTCTCATCCTGCCATACATACCTTCCAACAATTAAAAAAAAATCAATAACCCCCGTCAATGCCGGGCAAAAAGCTAGTAGTAGCAAATAAATTGCCCCACAGAACACAAGATCCAAATATACCTTTCCGTTTCAGAGGAGAAGGGAACTCAAGATTAATCTTTGTGAGAAGCATTTGAAGATCGTCAAAGAGCTATGTGCTTTAATTCTAGTACATCATGGTGGTTCTGTCTTGAGAAAATGTGATCCCTGAGTAATTTCAGTATTTGTAAAATAAGTAGGTTTCCTGAAATTTCTTCAGAAACATTAGAAGAACTTTGGTCTTTTATAGTCCTTATTGCTTCTTCTCAGCCTCTCTTTGTGTCAAGCCTTTGTAGCAGTGCTTACCATAACTATCATTAAAATCTAAAGGTGAAGCACGTCCAGCATTTTGTGACTGAGGCAGGTGGTGATTCATTTTAGATTTAAGTATTGTTTATACACTTATGCACTCATAAAGTTCTTAACTGTTACCAAATATTCCATACATTTCTAATTTATGATTACATAAATTGATTGATTGATTGATATGTTTGGTGGATGTATTCATATTAATGTGCAACATCTTTGTGCAGAATTAGCCTGCCAAATCCTAGGCAGAATGAGTTTTCTTCTAAGCCATTTCTCATCACAATGTTTTTGCAATCCAATTGTCCGTCCTCTTCTCTTTTTCATGTAAGGGTCTATAGGTGGCGAACCTATGGCATGTGTGCCGAAGGGGCACTAAGAGCCCTCTCTGTGGGCATGCGCACCATCACCCCAGCAGAGAGTTTGCCCCGCCCCTCTGCCCAGCAGCCCAATGGGAGTGCTTCCTCCCTCCCCTCAGCACAGAGTTCACCCCACCCTTCTGCCCAGCAGCCCAATGAGAGTGCTTCCTCCCTCCCCTGTCTGGGGTAAGGCGGGCGGCTCACATGTGGCTTGAGGGTGCGGCACGGATGGCTGCCTCTTGAGTCTGTGGCGAAGGTGAGTTTGGGCACTTAGCCTCTAAAAGGTTCACCATCACTGGTCTATACTATCAACAAAAATGGTGGGAGGCTTGATAGGGTTTGGGGTTAACTTCAGACAGAATAGGTAATACCTTCATGCTAAAGCATCCCTGTGAGCCATGACTTCACTGGAACCCAGTAAACATTTCTACAGTGGTCCAATATTTCTGCACATTCCTGTTTGCTCTATAGTTATCATTATTCAGAATTATAAAAAACAATTATCATGGCTAGCTTGAAGGATTGTTGCTGAAAATGTGACATAGCCCCCCTTCCAAAAATTTCTTATTGTCATATATTTCATTTTTCTCATTTAGGCAACAAGCTTTGTTCCATGTTCTGTCAGCATATTCTGTTTACAACACGGTAAGAACAGATTTTGCTAGAAACTGAAAAATTCTGCTTTTAGTTCTTATTTAGCAATAATAATTTAGTATAAAACTTTATTTTATATCATTAACATGTACTTTTGACATTGTGATACCCAATAAGCCATTGAATGCAATAGAAGAGCTCAATTCAGCTAAATCAACTATATTTTCTTGTCTTAATGTTTCTGTTTTTACAGTTACATTCCCTTGAGTTTCAGCTGCTATTAACAAAATTAGCAACACTGTTTTAAAAGTGGAAATAAATGAATGTTTAGGAGCTTTCATAAAGAAAGAACCTTAACACTTTACAACTATGTTTTGGTTATGTAGCCATATACATGAGCATATAGTTGTGCTTTTTGAGTAGCTCCTCTGTGGCTCTGGCTTACCATCAAATGAGTATATTGGTTCATTCTCTTTGTGACCCTTTTTTTCTTTGCATACAGAGGTAGCTTCATGGTTCAGGACTCCAATCTATTACAGTCAGTTAACTCATTACTAGCCAAAGGGTATAGAGGAGAAATATGCTTAAATTAGCTACAGAATTTGTTGTTTCCATGTGCCAGCAGGGGAAGGATTAAAGATGATCTGAGCATACCGAGACACATTTTTTTCTAATGTTTTACATAAAGCAGTTATCCATCCCTTTGAATTGACTACAGATTAAGAATTTAAAGTGCCATTTTTATATCTTCTTTCTTCATGTAGTTATGTTTATAATAGTTCTGATCCTATTTGAATTCACTTTGCAAGAGTAAGAAGTGACTTGCTGGCTCAACTTAGATTTGGGATGTAATTTTATATGCTACTGAAGCTCCCTTTTTATAAATGAAGCATTCTGCTCTAGGATTTTGGTTTCAGATATTGCTTTTATATTGTTATTGCTGTTTAGTCAGATGGAACTGAAAACAGAATGTTGCAATTATTATATTGTAACAAGGAATACGTGTGTGTACTTCATTATTTATATATCACAAATAATGTGTTGTATACCTTATATGCAAGAACACAAAGTCAAGTGATTAGGATCCTAAGGCTAGACTATGTTCTACTTGAGTCTGACCATGTTCTACTTGAGTTCTTAATTTCAAAGGAAACGAAAACAGAGTGTAATCATACATATATGCTGGACATTAGGAAAACCAATTTTAATAAGCTCAGAACAATGATAGATGAAGTCCCATGGCAGAATATCTTAACAGGAAAAGGCAAAGCAATCACAGTTACATCCCACCTCATAGCTCTTAGTGCACTCTGTGCGGTTCACAAGTTAATTAGCATTTTGTCTCCCAACGTGCTGTGTACTCATCATCATCATTATTGGTTTATTTATACCCCGCTTCCCTCAGCCCGAAGGCAACTCGAAGCGGCAGAACAACAATATCAAAACAACAATAGCACAATCAATATCAAAATAACAGTAATACAGCAATAATATAGGTACACAAATACAATGTAACAGTGCAATAATCAACAATATATATATTAAAAAAAACACCCTTAACTAGGGCCAGGCTCAACGAACGCATCGGAGCCCAGGTCCATGTCTTCTTCACTCCCCCGTGGCCAATGCCGGACCAGGGGAGAGGGCTCGGGCAGGCGGCGCTGGCATTTAGCTTTTGAGTCCTTACCGCCGGGAGCCCAGGTGTTCATCACTCCCCCGAAAAGGAGTTCAAAATGGGAGGTAGTTTCTAAAAAAGGAAGTTCTAAAGGCACAACTACAATCAATTCCAACAAGAATAAAAGGCAGAAGACAGCAATGAAGGCCAAGGCTTCACAAAAAGCTCAGAGTAAACTTAAAAACAAAAAAGGACACACGCAGGAAGCGGAACGAAAGTCAGGCTGAAAATGAAGACTTCAGACAAGTAGTAATGAATTGCAGAGATGGCATTAGGAAGGCAAAAGTTGAGAATAAACTAATGTATGTATGTATTTAGCAAAAGACAAAGAAAAGAAATAGTGGTTCAGCTACTCAATAGTAATGGGAAAATGATAACAGACAACAATGAAAAGACAGAAGTGCTCAATTCATCAGCTTGGTCTTTTCCCAAAAGACAGTCTATGACCCTCCAGGCAAATGTGAAGTACAGTAAAACCCTGTTTATGGATCTGTTTGCTATGCAATTTTTTCACTGTACGATTTTTCCTATGGAAAAAAAATCGTACAACAATTTTTTTCACTAAGCAGTTTTTCCCATTGAATATTTGCTGTATGATTTTTTCCATAGGAAAAATCGTTAAGCGGGGCACCATTTAAAAAATTTATTTGTTATAATTTTTTTCGCTATATGGGGTGTTTGTTATACAAGATTCCACTGTATAAAAGGAAGTGAAAAGATTTCAGCTTGAGACTGATAAACAAATAGACAAGGAATATCATATTACTTTGAATGAGTTCAAATCACCATGGCTGGATAAACTGCATCTGAGGATATTGAAGAAACTGGCTGAAGAGATCTGACAACAAATGTCAATCATGTTCTTAAAATCGTGGAGGATGGGTGGAGTGACAGATGATTGAACGAGGGCTGACGTCCCTATCTTCAAAAAGGGAAATCAGGGAACTACAGACTAGTCAATCTGACATCTGTCCCAGGAAAAATTCTGGAGCAGATTATAAAGCAGTCTTTCTGCAAGCACTTTGAAAACAATGCAGTAAGAAAAAATCCTGTCAGACTAATTTTATCTCATTTTTAATTGGGTAACTTCTTTGATAGATGGTGGGAGTGCTGTAGATGTAATATAGCTTGACTTTAGCTAAGCCTTTGACAAAGTCATCAAGCTAACCAGGTATGGCCTAGATAGCAAAAGTGTTAGGTAGGTGGATGGATACGCAGGCGGTTATAGAATCATACTCAGAGAGTGCTTATCAATGACTCCTTCTCAAAATGGGAGGGAGTAACAAGTTGGGTACCATAAGGTGACTGCTCAGTCCTGGGCCCAGTGCTCTTCAACATTTTCATGAATGACTTGGATGAAGAATGCTGGGAATACTTATCAAATTTGCAGATGACAACAAAATTGGGTAGAATAGTTAATACCTTGGAGGACCGGCACAAAATTCAGAAATATATTGATAGGCTTGAGCATTGGGCAGAAATTGACAGAATGAAATTTAACAGAGGTAAGTGCAAAGTTCTACCCTTATGGGGGGAATCAAAATGCACAGTTACAAGATGAGGGATTATTGGTTCAGTAATGCTACAAGTGAGAAGGGTCTTGGAATCATTGTAGATCACAGGCTTAGTATGAATTGACAGTGCAATTTGGCTGCAAAAAAGGCCAACATTGTTTTAGGTTGCATTAAAAGAATTATAATCCCCAAAACCAATGAAGTACTAGTCCCTCTCTATTCAGCATTAATTGGACCATATCTTGAGAACTGTGTTCAGTTCTGGCCACTATTTCAGAAGGAAATCAGCAAACTGGAGTAGCTGCAGAGGAGGCAAAAAGAATGATCAAGGGACTGGAAGCAAGCCCAACGAGGAAATATCAAAAGAACTGAGGATTTTTTTTCTTGAGAAAAGAGACTGAGAGGGGATATGATATAACTTTTGAAATACTTGAAAGATAGTTATAAAGAGGACGAGCAAGATCTGTTCAGTCCTCCCAGAATGCAGGATATGTAACAATGAGCTGAAGTTACAGAAAGCCTGATATAGGCAGAATACCAGGGAAAACCTCTTAACTGTTAGAGTTAGATGACAATGGAATAAATTACCTCAGGAGGTGGTGAGTGCTTCAATGCTGAAGGCAATCAAGAGAAAATTGGAGAACCATCTGTCAGATCTGTTTTGATTTGGATCCTTTTATTGAGCAGAGGGTGGACTTGATTATTATTAATTACATTTGTATACCCGCAGTGCATAACTGCAGTGGCTCAAGTGGCTAAGATGCTAACTGGGAGATGGAAGGTCAGCAGTTCGATTCCCGAGTACTGCAGGACGGAATGAACTCCCAGCTCCTGCCAACCTAGCAGTTCTAAAGCAATAAATTGCAAGTAGATAAATAGGGATCACTTTGGTGGGAAGGTAACAGCGCTCCGTGTACTCTGGTGTCTAGTCATGCCTGCCACATGACCACGGAAAGTGTCTGCAGAAGCAAACAGTGCTGGCTCTTCAGCTTTGAAACAGAGATGAGCACTGAACCCTAGAGTCGGATACAACTGGCTTTCGAGCAAAGGAAACATTTACCTTTACCACCCATCTGGGATGTAAAAAAACAATTAAATGAACAATCAAAAATGCCATATAACAAATAAAATAAGTATCTGATAGTGTCGGAGGCAATTAGGCTCGATCTAAACATCTAACTTTTTTTTCACAAAGGTAAAATATCCTTAAAGGCCTCCTTGAAGGTTTTGAGCTGCTTCTTTAAAATGTCCAAGGATGGGGGCCTGATGCATCTCAACTGGTAATGAATTCCAAAGCATAGGTGCAGCCACAGCCTTTTTAGACATACTCGGGCCTGGCGCCTAGAGCTGCGCAGATTGTGATAACTGGGTGATGCAGGGAGTTGTTCTTAGGGAGAGATGCTCCAACAAGATTCATAGACCCCTCTTCCAACTCAGTTATTCTATGATTCTCTACATGAAGAGGCCAGGAAAACTAGAGAGATGGCAGTAGCTGTTACCAAGGCGAGAGGTAAAGAGGAGCCAGTTAAAATTTAACAGTTGCATGATCAGGTCAATAGCAGAGAAGGTACAGCTAGGTTGAGGAGCTCCATGATCAAGTGTTAGAAGTTGAGGATTGTGACAGCGTTCTGTGTACTCCAGTGTTTAGTCATGCCTGCCACATGTCCATGGAAATGTTTGCAGACACAGACAGCACTGGCTCTTTGGCTATTAACAGAGATGAGCGCTGAACCCTAGAGTCAGATACGACTGGCTTTCAAGCAAGGGTGATCTTTACCATAGCTATTGTGATATTTTAGTATTTTACCTAAGGCACAACATTGGTTAAAGTGGCCTAATTCTGGAAGCTTTGAAAAGGCATGACTACCTGATAAAATCATATCATACCATTGTGGGGAATCCTTGGATAGTATCATAATGGCCCAAGAGCAAGTAGCTCAATGTACAGAAATTGTAAATTAGTCCTACAGGATGTGTCACATGCTTATTTAGTGATCAGGCAAAATAAACTTCTGCAATCCTCCTTATGCGCTGGCCTTGCAGTAGATTCCCAGCTTAAATGGACTTTTAGTTTTTATGTAAAACTTGACTTTTTTGGAATCTGTATGACCATGCCTTATATTGAACTCTGCCCCCCCCCCCAAATAATAATAATAATAACTTGTATAAAACTGTGTCACATTCAGGAGACTTAGAAGTTAGATTCTGTAGCTATGCATAGTGCTGTAGAAACTCATCTTGTGTAACATTTTCCTGCATTCTTGAATTTTTCAGGAAGTCAGTTATTGCCAGGGAATGAGTCAGATTGCAGCTATCCTCCTGATGTATTTAAATGAAGAGGATGCCTTTTGGGCACTTGCACAGCTGCTTACAAATCAGAGGCATGCCATGCATGGTAAGGTTTTTCTGAAAAACATTACCCATCCCTCCCACCTTTTATGTATGTACAGTATTGTATTTTTAATATTGTCCCTTCAATCATATACAGCCAGGATTGTTTATGTCAAGTTTTGAGTTGCTCCGTTTAAAACAGCGATGGATAACCTGATCCTTCAGCTGTTTTTGGATCACAGCTCCCAGCATCCCTGAACATTGTCTAGTCAGTGCCTGTGGAAGCTGTAGTCCAGCAGTGTCTAGACTGTGCCTATCCCAGATCTAAGAATTAGGCTCCCATCTCCTGCTTTTTCCTCGTGCCTGTCTTATTCCTCACAATATACAGAGGGGCCTCTTGATGCATCCAGTTAGCCATTTGATATGTAACACTGAAATACTGGAGTACATTGGTCTCTCCTTGAAATATATGGTAGAATGCACTTCTTAAGGTATCTATCCAGATAGTCAGAAAATGCAGTCAATTGTTTAAAATTTCTTCACATTACAACTCCTTTCATCAGCTGGAGCATTAAGAGGGAGTACAAAAAAGGAGGGTAATGTGTGATAGCTAATATATAAGTACTGTACAAGAGACAAAGGTTGGAGGGACCAGCTTAAACAGCCCTTTGACCTCTACATAAGTAGTCTTAAAACATTCTAGATAGTGGTGCATTGCTCCAGGTTCCCACCGGATCCTGGGAACCGGTAGCGGAAATTCCCCCATGCCATGCCCACTTGGCTGACCACGCCCACCTCCCTACCCCAGGCCATGGTGTGGCTGGCCAAGTGGGCGTGGCCCACAGAGTTAGCCACGCCCAGGGTGGGGGTAGTAAATTTTTTTGTAGTGCATCACTGGTTCTAGATCTACAGCACAACCTCTTAGAAGAAAATTACTTGTGGGCTAAAATGAAATTTGCTATAATTTTGTGGTAACAAAAGTGCATGGTGTCACACCATAAATAAGCATTGCAGTGCGGTACCAAGGATGTGACAGGCTTGGTCCAGATCCTGTCAAATCAGTAAGAATCTGGTTAGCAGCTAACTCTTGCTGAGCTCAAAAATCTTGGGGAAAGTAATAAATGCTTACCGTTTGGTTATTCAATTCAGCCATGTCAACTTCTTTGGTCAGTTATGGACCTCCAGACCTTGTCCCAATATAAAAGAGCAAAGATAAGTATTGGCCTTTACTATCATTTATCCCCTTTGCCTTTGTGGGATATCTTGGGAAATTATGGTCTCCATTATGCTCCACATTAGCTGCTGCTCTGCTTAGTCTTTTTAAAAATTCCTTCTTACTACACTTTTACTATATGCTTCTCTTCCAAGGGTTTTTCATTCCTGGATTCCCAAAACTGCAGAGATTTCAAGCTCACCATGAGGCCATTTTAAACAAACTTTTTCCAAAGCTGAAGAAACACATGGTAATAATTTTTGTAGTTATGTGTGCCTTTATTATATACATTTACAGTGGTGCCTCAGTTTATGAATTTAATGCGTTCTCTGGGCCATTTTGTATTGCAAACAATTAACTGGTTTCCCATAGGAATGCATTGAAAACAAAAATTCGTAAACTGAAATGCAGTTTCTCATAGGAATGCATTGAAAACCAATTAATCCATTCCAAAAAAATCATAAACTGAGGCATTATTTTCAATGGATTTTTGTTTGTAAACCGAAAATTATGTTACTTGAGGCATTTGTAAACTGAGGTACCACTGTAATTTTAAAGCTGAACTAGTTTATATTTAATAAATATTTATAGCTATATACTACCCATGTGATAAATTTCTTACTTAAAAGAATAACAGATAAAATAATACTAACTATTGTATTAACAAATCAGTAAATGCAACAAACTAATAAATATTCTACTTAAAATTAGCAGGAGCATGATGGCAGTAGCAATTCATAACAATTCATAATAACAATAACTATTGGCAGAGTAGCTCTTTATGAACTCCTAAAAATAGCTCAGTTTTCTGGAACTTTTTAAAGGCCTGGATGGAGGAAGCTACGTGTACCATCTGCGGAAGGGAGTTCTATAATGTTGAGGCTACAGTTGAGAAGTCTCTGTTTCTAATAGTCATCTTCTTGGCCTCCCTGGAAGAGATCCCCCAAAACCACTTGGTCAAGGAGGACCGGGTAGAGTGGACAGTAGAATTCTGGAAGAGCTGTTCCTGCCAAATAACAAGGTCCCAAATGTACTAACACTTTGAATTTTGCACAGAAGCAGACAGGGAGCCAGTGCAGGTCTGAGCCAGGGATTGAGGTGATATGGTCGAATTTATCTGCCCCAGTCACTGATGCTTTCTGATCATGCACTACATCCTTTAAAAAAGAAATTCCATTGCTCTAATCAGAGATGTTTGCATTTATCTAAACTTAGTTTGTCATTGTAGCTAAAAAGAATGGATTTGCCTGATAATTTATTAAAAATCTTTAGAATGTTCTAGGAAAGTCTGAAGCATGTGACTGTTTCTAATCATTGAGGGGAAATTGATTTAAAAACAAACTAACATCTGCATGGTTATATTCAATTTAAAGTTTACATTGTAATCTCATTTTTACATGTTGTGGGGTTTAATTTGATTTTAATTTCCCTATAATGCTTTTTATACCAAAATGCAGAGAGTTCAAAGGGATTTAACTAGGGTAAGCATTCACTACCTTGATGCAAGTTTGCCCCAGCATCTTAAATTGTAAGAAATTGATGGTAACATTCTCTAGGTTAGTACAGTAGAGTAGCTATATCCCTTTAGATTTAAATAGTGTGATAAAGTTAACAAATTATTCTCATTAGTGAATTAATTCCCCAATGTAAATACAGTACTTTTTACTATCACCACTCCTTTGGGCCAATAATGAGACAAACAGAAATGCTCCAGATTAGCAAATTCAGCGGCTTATTTCCCCTTCAAACGAGTGGTCTGGAAGCTTTGACTGAGGAGAGTGGCAGCAGTGCCAGTAGCAACAGTTTATGCCTTACTTAATTTATATTATATTTCCTGTTCTCTGCTGATCTTAAATACAATATGATAAGAATTGCAACCCAATAATCGTTATCCAATATTATAGAAGTTACAAAAGTGAGCTTACTTTTTACCTCCCCATAGGATTTTCCAGAGTAATTGCTAAGCTTTCCCTGTTTCTGAAAGTCCACACTATAGCGATTAAGACAAATACTTCTGTTTTAATCTCTGATAAGCAAATACTGTGAATTTTCAAATAAATATTTATAGTATTCCATTATGTTTGGTAGAAAGGGCATTGGGGTAAGAATATAAAATGTAAACCTATGTAAGTATCTGGCAAGATTTGGCATTGCTATATAAGGAGTGAAATCATTTTAATTTAAATGATTTTAATTTAGGAAAAAGAAAGCAAAGAGAAGATATGTTTGTAAACCATTTATGGTGGGAATGTGGGGGGGGGGGTGATTCAGAAAATTTGGAAAATTGTGTTTAATGAAATTAGTGAGATTTTATCTATGAAACTTGATAGTTGTCTGAAAAGAGTTTTGTTACCCAGTTTTGGTGAAGTTCAATTGGTATGGCAAAAAAAAGGAATTAATTACAATTATGGCAACAGCAGCAAGACTAATCACAGCAAAATATTGGAAAGTAAGATTTGACTTTCAACTTTCTGAATTGCGTAAAGAAATTTGGAATACAGTTGTTAATAAACTGACATGTGAGATCTAGGTAAAAAAGGATTGATGAAAGTGAATAGATTTAAAGACATATGGGGAGATTTTATAGAATTTGTCATAGAAAATGAAAGGTTGAATGTTAGCAAATAAGTCAGTGTCCTTTTTGGTGTGAGATGTGGGCTGTGGTAGTTAAAGGAGAAATGAGTTAAACAAATATATTTTTTCAAAGTCCTGAGAGTGGATGGGGCACATAAATAGTAGAGTTATTGTTGTCATTTATTACTTTCACATACAGTATCTTGTTTTGTGCTCCATAATTTTTTTTAAAGGAATACAAAATGTAACCATACATAAGTACAGTACAGTATCTGGGAAAAGTGATAATTGATTCTTAAGGAATGAAGTCATTTTAACTTACCCGTATATACTCGAGTATAAGCCGACCCGAATATAAGCGGAGGTACCTAATTTTGACCTGAAAACCCAGGAAAATAGATTGATCCAAGTATAAGCAGAAGGTGGGAAATATAGCAAGCTGCTAGTGAGATTCAGTAATCAAAATACATGAAAATATGGTAAAATTATTATTATTATTTATTTCTACTCATTTATATCCCGCCCTCCTGGTGGATACACCACTCAGGGCAGCTAACAACATAGTAAAAAATTACAATAAAACAACAATAATTAAAACATCTAAAAGCCCCAATTAAAACCAACATTAAAAACACAAACACATCATCATTAAACAAACAATCCACCCCCACCCTACCCCCGTTAAAACAGAATAACCAGGCCAAGGGGCAGCCCCTCACATAGGCTAAATCAGCCACCGAGCTTGACTGGTAGAGTCAAGCGTGCCCCAAACCTGCTGGAAAAGCCATGTCTTCAGCATCTTTCTAAAGGGGAGTAGTTCCGTCTGGAGACGCAAATCAGGTGGTAAGAGGTTCCACAGGGCTGGGGCAGACATGGAAAAGGCTCTTTTCCTGGTCCCAGTAAGATGTACCTCTTTCACTGATAGGACCACCAGTGAGCCCCTCCTGTCTGCCCTAGTAGGATGGGCTAAATTCCTTGTAGCGACGCAGTCTCTTAAGTAACCTGGTCCAATGCCATATAGGGCTTTAAAGGTCAAAACCAGCACCTTGAATTATTATTATTATTATTATTATTATTATTATTATTATTATTATTATTATTATTATTATTATTATTATTATTATTATTATTATTATTATTATTATTATTATTATTATTATTATTATTATTATTATACTTGTATGCCACCCCACTAGCAAAGCAACTCTTGGCGGCTAACAAAGATCCAAAATATACATAATGCAATAACATTTCAACATATCATCATCACAAATCACAGTATCAAAAATATCAGTATCACAATATCAAAAGCATTTCAAAAACAGAAGGGGAAAAAACTCATTTGAATTGTTGGCACATCTCTATCCAGTGCAGTCTTGGGACCCTCATGTTCATTGGCCCGAGTATAAACTGAGTCCCATTTTTGGGGCTAAAAAACTTGGCTTATACTCAAGTATATATGGTAAATGATTTTAATTTAGGGAAAGGCAAGCAAAGAGACGAATGTTTTACGCATGTAAACCTAAAGATATTTTGGATAAGACTGCTAGATTATCAGTGTTAAAACAATTTTGTTTGCAAACCTCCAGTGTATTCACCAAGTGAAATGAATATTTTCCTCATTCAATTCTACCTTAGGACAAGGAGCAGATGTCTACAGGAATTTATACAACCAAGTGGTTCCTACAATGCTTCATTGACCGGGTACCTAGGACTTCAATATACTTAGTAACTTAGGTGTTTTCATTTAATTTGTGGCTGTTTATAATATTTTTTCACTCTTGTTAATATTTCAAAGAATGGAGATGATAGCAATGTTTGAATGATAAGTAAGGAGTTCTGTTATGGAATTTTGGGTTGGATTTGCTTGTTTTTTTAATATTAAACTGCCAGAATATAAACCATATTTATCTAAATTTACCAGTGGGATAAAGGGTAAACATATTGTTGCTATATGCCATCAAGCAGCTTTTGACATACCACAGTCTAATAGGGGGTTTAGGATATGAAAAGATCAAGAAGTAGTTTATTGTTGCTGCCCTTCAAGTTCCCATTGCTGATCAGGGATTTAAACTGAGGTCTACTATACCCTAGTCTGATAATGTGTTTGCTATGCCACATTAGCTCTCAGTGAATGAAAGGCATTTAGCTCTGAGCTTGGTATGAAAATAAGTACAGTACTGGCTTAATATGGGTTATTTTGGTTCTGTATGTATACATTGTGATTTCTTTGCAGATGTATAAATTCTTGTTCTTTTAACATTAAAAACAGACTCCATTCACTCTAACCCTGCGGCTTTGGGATATCTACATCTTGGAAGGAGAGAGAGTTTTGACAGCCATGGCTTATACCATTCTCAAATTACATAAGAGTAAGATGCTTGAATGGACTGTTTGTTGTGAATGAGTGGGGGAAAATCATGAACATGAAGGTTTATAATAAGAGGACCTGTTTTCAAAGACAAGCAGTGTCCCAGAAGAGGTTATGTTTCATTGCTCAAAATATAAAATGGCAACTTTGGGGCTTTATATTGAAGTTTGCTTTTGTTTAAATTGCTGGCCTTGTTTACTAGGAATGTTTTTTGTCAGATTTGGTTTTGTATGTTTCAGTAGCATACTACTGTATATAGTTGTATGTGAAATAACTGTTGTCATAGTTATTTCAAGAAACCAGAGAAAATGCAAATAGAAAAACACTCATACATTTCAACACTCTCTGAATTTTTTAAATAAGTTGTTCTGTTCATAATCCAGTAAGTAAAACTACTGTATATTTCACTGCCAAGTTTTTATCAACCTGTAATAGAATCTAATTTGGGGTAGAATACGCCAGTGCATAGAAGGAATAAAAACATAATTCTTTACTTCCTATCTCCAAAAGAATCACACATGCTTTAGAATAATTGCTTTACACAGAAGTAGCACTGACTTATGTGACTGCTTTCTATATGGCATCTGTTTTCATTTATTACATAGAGATTACTTCATGAAGATGAATTCTTCACGCTTAACAGTTCAATGCATAGTTGGGAATGATTAATTTCCCATGTCATTAGGGACCTTTATTTTTAATCATTTTCAGTGGTGTGTAGGAAATTGTGCACTAGATGTATTTTTAATATGAAAAATAAAATAAAAATGAGTCATCATGTGAAGACAATTTCATATGTTATACATTGTACAGGAGTCTTACCCTGGTTCCTGCTGAAGGGCTAAACCTGTGCCTGGGCTATATTACTCAGCCTACAGGTGAAACTTACCTTATTAGATTGATTGCTCAGGTACACCATATAAAATATGAATTCCTATACATGGAAAGCTAGATGCATTAAGGAGAAGGATAGATATTTTACTGACATCTAATTTTCTATGTGAAAGGTACATCTTTTGCATAGGAAACATTTTATTGTCCCATCCATGGTTTTGTTTGTGAGTGCATTCTGTATCTGCTGCACAAAGGCATAAGATGGCACAACCCCTATCTCTGTGATTAAAAAACCTTGAGTGAACCATAATATGGGTGGAATTCATTTGGGTCTAGACAGTCATTAAAGGTTACCAGATGGTTTTAGCTAACTACTACTTAGAGCACACACACACACACACACACACACACACACACACACACACACACACACACACAAAAAACCCAGACTAGAACAAAAAAATCTGCTTCAAGCTTTGCATTCTTAACACTTCCTACAAATGAAAAACAGGTTGGTTTAAGAAACTAAATAACTTTCCTGAAATCTAACAGAAGAAACAATACAATCATTTTATTTAAGCTGTTCACATCTGCTATATATAATTTCCTTCTCTGCATTTGACAGAAAATAAAGGAGAAGTTAATGGGAAGATGTTTTTCTGATAAATTCCAGTGTGGGACAATATTTGTGTGTAATAACAAACATGAAGAAGAATCTTGAGGCACTCTTAAAGACTAACAACTTAATTACAATGTCTTTGAACCAGTAAACAGTGAACACTGAACAGATTATAATCCCAACTGTTTGTCTTGTAAGGAAAACAAATTGTTCAGAACTGAGCATAAAAGAATATAGACAGTGTGAAAGAGGGATAATTAGAAAACAGTTCTAATGTAGTCAGTTTTTATGTGTAGCATAATATGTATTGAAGCAAAGCACACACACCAAATTTCATTTACACGTTTGGCAAGTAATAAATCTGTGCATATAAAGCCTAGTGTTCTATTGATCTTCTTCTGATTAGAAAGTCCAGTCAGTGTAGTGATGCAGGATTGTACTGTGTGGACAAGTGCTGCTATTTCCATGAAGAAGGCTTGCTTTTTCTTGTGCAATGGTAGACCTTTTGCAGGCAGCAAATAATTATAATGGCAGAATTTTCCATTCAGTGTAAATTCAGTAGGATATTCTCCAGTGCATGTCTGAAGCCAGAGATCTAAATAAAGGCACTATTATGTGATGTCTGAACACAAGCCATAGAACTTACTTCTTGAGGATTATGTATCTGTCTTGGCAAAAACCACTGTGAGAGATGGAGTTTACATCAAATATAGAATGCAGCTCTACTCCCTCTAGAGTAGTGTTTCCCAGCCTTTGATTTTTTGGACTTCAATTCCCAGAAACCTAAGTCAATTCCCCAAAGCACTGAGCAGCCAATGTACTGACTTAGGCTTCTAGGAATTGAAGTTCCTATGTGGGGCCTGTGCCCCACATTGGGAACCACTGCTCTAGAGGTACAATGTGTGGGCAGTTCTATGCAGGACTACAAACATTACTGCACCAGGCACTGCTTTATTCATACAGTACAGATGTTCTGATCAATAGAAATAGTACAATGGTGCATTTACCTACTGGTTGACATTCTTTTCAGGCTGTTAGTGGAGACATTAAGTTGAGAGAGTGGTGTAAACAGATTAGGCAGACAAATAGACCATACACGAACCTCCTATTTTGCAACATTACTTTTTATGTGATAGCCAATACTTCATTGTTATCAGCATTATAAAGTAGAAAATGGAATCAAAATCCTTATGATGTCTTTATTGTGCTGAATTTTCTGCTTAGAGCGTTTGATGAAAATGAGTCTGGAAGACCTAAGGGAATTCTTGCAAGAAAAAATCGCTGTGTCTTTGCTGTTTGAAGATGATATTGTAATCGAGCAATTACAAGCCTCCATGGCTGAACTACGCAAAATGAAATTTGACCTTCCACCTCCAGGTAAGCAGAACAGGAGAGAGACAGTTTTAATTATCTGTGAAACAAAACTTTTGACTTTTTTCTGCCTGTGCAGAATTTAAGTTTAGTTGCCCTTCACACTGCATTTCATCGTATAAGCCTATGTTAAAAAGATTTCTGTTCCGTCCTTCAGTTAAAAATTTCCAAGGTAATTTACAGTGGCCAAAATCTTGTTACATAGCTACACCAGTGCAGCAAAACTGAAATCACCGGCAGTAGCAGATAATTGCTAATTTGAACGTTGTGCGGTGCACATGTATTTTGAAATGGCTCCAGATACACATCCCTGGTTGTTCCACATGTAGTCTTTTAAATAAGCATTCTTGTTTTAAGTGTTTTCATTTTTATAGTTCTCTAATTTGTTTAGGACCCTTTAATTACAGGCATGTGATTACAGACAAAATACAATGACAAGTATTTTTGTGACTGCTTTGTTCCTGAATAAAAAAAATTAAAAGGTACAAATAAAAATGAAAACTTTGTCCCATCTGTATGAGATATAACTTTTTAAAGTTGCTAATTTTTATTTAATAATCCTGGTAAGTATTTTGCAATGCTTTTCTAGTTAGTCTGTTCACTATTGTTTGCAACTGATACATTTTAATTGAATCTGTAGATTTTTAAACAAAATTTTCTGAATTCTCATGGAGCACTGAAGTTTACTTTGGAAACTCTTTCTTGGTTTCATGGTCAGGACTTGCTTTTAGTATCTGACAACTATCTACATCAGGGGTTCTCAAACTTTCAAGTTGGGGGCTGAGTCACGCTCCCTCAAAAAGTTGGTGGGCCAGACTGGTGCTCTAGCCATCGCCGCCACCAGAATTGGCCACAGACTCATTTACGTCAGTTGTAAACATGTGTACAACAGCCATAAATTAATCCGTTGCTGTTGTGAACCCATTTACGATGGCCATAAATGAGTCTGCGGCCGATTCCGGCAGTGATGGCTGGAGTGAGGGCAGAGGCCGGATTATTTGGCACCACGGGCCAAATGCAGCCCGTGGGCCGTAGGTTGAGATCCCCTAAACTACATTAATTGATCTAAAAGAGGTGTGTCCCCCCCCTTTCTTGTTGTGTTGTGGTCATTGTCTCCCGATTTTGCCTTTTCAAGTTTCTCTGTTCTTAAAAACACACAAATGCCATTGGGCTCTCATGCTCTTTTCAAGTGCTCTCTAGGCCACTAGCTCAGTGTAGTGTTCAAATATAAACCACTGGTAGGTGATCCTAAAGCTTTGCTCTGTTATCATCCTACCCAAGATCAAAGAAGCAAAGTGTGATGGGCCCCACTGATTTTATAGAAAATACCAAACCTCTCTCTACATATTTGTTGGAATTGTTCTATGCACATCTTCTATTCTGAGTAACAGTATCTTTACATAGTTCCTGCCACATCCCTGACCATGTATCTGGTTACATTACTGTTCTCTGCAACTCTTAGATTCGTAAAAAGAGGAAGTGGAAGTTTTGGTTTTCAGTCTGAGTGCAGAGTCCTTTCCTGTGCTGAATGGGGTTAGCTTTTCACATTATTCTATCAAACACTGTCACATCAGAGTCTTGTGATGCTGTGTAGTTTAAATGACAGAAGAGTATGTGGGTGGGTATCTGGTATCTCATATGGCATCTAGAACTGCAGTTTTATGGGAAGCCCAGGAAATTCTAGTCAAACATCATGTCTCCCTGAGCAGCCAACAAGCTATTTCTAAAACACTCACAAATAAGGTAAGAAGGCAGTATACCCCTCCTGCTAGTGCCCCCCTCCCCATTAAACTGATATATTATTATTTATTTTATTAAATTTATATACCAACACCTGGGGAAACAGGTTCTCCACTCTTGACAGTTCACAACATAATAAATACACATATAAATATTTTAAAATGTCATATAATAAAATCAAACATAGATAATAGCATACAAAATAAGAATATAAAAATACATATGTAGGTTGCCTCTGGCCCTGTAGACTTCACACAGAAATCATGGCTAATATTTAATGCTAGATTGTTCTCCACAGATTTGTCCCACCATATTTTTAATTATATATGAGCAATGACTTTAGTGCAATTCACAGCTCAATCTCTTTTTTCAGCTTTTCTGTTTCCAGTCAATAAACTGGATTGCCCCAGAGTTTGCTTTCTACCTAGCATGCATTACTTTCTAAATTTCTCTCATTCCCCCTCACCATAGTTTTCTTTTATTCCTTCTAAATGAAACATATTTTATTCCCTCTAAATGAAACAACAAACAGCCTAGGCGAGAAAGGCAGCCGTATAAATCTAATAAATAAATAACCATTCTTAAACATTATTGCCTTTTAAAAATAGAGAACATATTACTTGTGGATGGGGAAAGTATTATCACATATAACATTAAAAATAGGTTTTGAGCCTTACTTGCATTGTTGGCATTCATGCCTTAAGGGCTTTAAATGCAGTGTAGGAGATCAAGATCAATGTTCTGGAAAGCAGGTGGAGTTTAATGCTCCATTTGTGATTTAATTTTAAGTTAATTTAATTTTCGCGCTTATATACCGCCGACTCAGGTACAACCCAACTCAGGGCGGTTTACATGGCGGACAATAAATGCATAATAATAATAATACAATACACATATCTCCAGAGATACAGTTACAAAATTTCAGACTACAGAATATACCATTCAGTTACAACAAAATATAAATAAAATATGCACTACAATACAATTTCAAAAGCAAAAATAGCAAAACAAGTCCCAGAGAAGAAGAGAAAACAACAATGAATACAACCTCCCTGGCAGTGGGCAGGGTCCGAAGACGCCGGGGGAGATGGAATGCCCCCGACGTCCGGCGCTGCGCAGGCTTCCCGACGATGGAGCTGGGGTGGCGTTGGAAGTCCTGCCAGCCCCGCAGCCCTTAAGTCCTCCAGGTGGGTGGGCGGGGTCCGAAGACGCCGGGGGAGATGGAATGCCCCCGGCGTCTGGCGCTGTGCAGGCTTCCCGACGATGGAGCTGGGGCGGCGTTGGAAGTCCTGCCAGCCCCGCAGCCCTTAAGTCCTCCACATGGGTGGGCGGGGTCCAAAGACGCCGGGGGAGATGGAATGCCCCCGGCGTCTGGCGCTGCGCAGGCTTCCCGACGATGGAGCTAGGGCGGCGTTGGAAGTGATGTTGCACAATCTGTAACTTGCCATTATGCTCGCTAGGAATCACCCCGATGACTTTCATTAGGGTTTTCACTTGAGCAAAGAAGCACTGAGTGTCTTCTTGCACAAGCTTGAAAAAGCCCTACTGCTTGTATAACAGATTATTCCACACATGGAATGGGGCAGTCGGATTTTGCCAGAGTGACTTTAAAAACTAAATAAGATTTTCATTTTGTAAGTTTCACTTTTAAATTATAGAAGTACGGTAAGAATTGCAGAAGTTACTAAACTGTGGACTTTAACCTGACTCCTCAGATTGGAAACAGTAGGGTTAAATTTAATTTGAATGGCCTATTTCTATTTTTTCCTTGTCTCTTGAAATGAAAAGACATTTCCTGTGCTCCCTTCTGATAGCTCTGGCATCTAGCAGGCAGCTGTTTCATGCTGCTGTTTCACACAATCAGTTTTGTAAATAGGGATGATCAAAGTTTCATGGGGGTCATCTTTGGTTTTTTCCCCATTATGATTGCTGTTTGATTCAAATTAAGAGGCTAATGGGTATGTCACTTTTGTTATAGGAAAATCTGAAGAATTTCCCAATAAACCCCTGGGGCTGGAGCTCTCTCTAAACCTGGTACCAGTGAAGCCAAGTGTTGCGGCTAATGGCCAACAAAAGGCTTTCAGTGACCTGAACCACAGCACAGATGCTCTAAATCAATCATCTCCAGATAAAAGTTCTTCTCACCTGAATGAAACTACAGGTAATTCCAATATGGAAATTCATGAGAATCCCTCTCTTCTAACGCCAACTGGTTTACCTTTGCCAGCTGAAATCAAGGAGAAGCAAGTAGAAGAAAATGACAATGAAAGGCAATTAGTGAATAATCCTTCAGTGCCTGATGAGGTTCAATTCAAAGGAGGAAGTCAAGATGTGGCTACAGCCAGTAAGGAGGCTGATTCATTAGAGAGCAGCAGTACAGAGACGGGTAGTTTGTGGAAAGCTAACCCTGGTCATTTAATGACTAACAGCGACCCTGTTGGTTCACACATTCAGACAGAAGGCTTGTTAATCAACAGTTGCTTGCTGGAATCTCACTCAGAAGGTCCGATTGTAGAAGAAGATTTTTGCATCAGCCTCAATAGTACAGTATCATTGTCTGGTTCAGTGCCACCACATCAAGTGCCATTGCTTCTGTCCCTTGAACAGCAAAGGACTTTAGAATCACCGTTATCTGTGCAAAACTCAACAGCTTTTCAGTATGATAGCACTACCTGCTCCTCTGAGGATATATTATCTGAAGATGCTGCAGATCACTTGTGCCAACCTGCAAATACTGACTCCTCTTTTACACCAGCAGATAGCTCACCCTCGGTATGTGATTTGCCTGAGTGTGCAGTAGCTCCATGTACAGTCAATGCTCCCACTGCTCTCCTTATTACCTTCCAGGAAGGACAACGCCAGCCTTCTAGTGTATCACAGTATGATAACTTGTCTGATGGAGAGATTAGATCTCCCATACAGGTGCTCAGTTCTGAGGAATTGACAGTTTCAATACCACAGGCCAATCTCAGTGGTCCTGTGTCAAAGTGGACATTGTCTAAATCTGTATCAGTTGGGGAGATAGAGAATCTGAAGAGGCAAACCTGGGAAACAGTAGATTTGTTAAAAGAGATGAAAGAACTGGGCCAGCCCCTCTCATTCACCAGGCTGCCCCACCACAAGAGACTCTCTGGGGGAGGCAGTGTGCCACTCTTATCTGGTCTAGACTCTGAGGCGCTGCTGTTGTCAGAAGGCTTCCCCGGCCGGCCTACTTCATCCCCCATGTTACAGGAACAACACAGCCCTTTCAGGATAGTAAAGACCACCACCCCTCTTCATTTGGCTTATGCTACCGAGCAAGACTTATTAAGCAATAAGCAGATGGCTTTACCTTTGCAAGAGGCCAGTCCTCTGGATGTAGCACATGATGGAAAATGTCCTGTTGCAGATGCTGTAGCTGCAACAGATGGTGCTGCTGGTGAGTGTGTTCAGAAGTCACCAAAGACAATGGCTGGCTCACCCGCCCTCCAAAAGCCAAAACCAAAAGTACCACCCAAGATTTTCAAAACTCATTCAGACAGCAATTTCCACCCAAGCTGTCTTCCCACAGTGCGAATGTCTAAATCAGTCACATTTTAAGAAAAATCTGAAAGTTGGCATTAAGGTACTCAATGTTTATTCATGAGAAACTGAAATGAAAGGAAAAAAAACGTTCTCGTGTAAGAGAGAGAGAGAAAGTGAGATGCAATTTCACTGCCAGTCATGTAGGATCCAGAGATTCAGGAGTAAAGTTCTCGTGGAGGGTGTTCTTCATTACAAAATTCCTGGAGATGCATTTGTTTTAAACTTGGCTTCTCCTAAAATAGTTCCCAAAGTGCTTTTGAAACTTGCTTTTCATATCTTGTCCCTCACAAACGTGTAAACATATAACATATTTAATTTGCTAAAATAATTTGAACTTTTTAAAAGTAGGTTGTGAAATTTAAGATGAACATTAGAATGCCAGAGAGACAGAAGGAACAGTTTGAGGAAGCAAGTGACAATTTTAGTTGCATGTTTGGACTGGCAGCATATTTTCCAGTAGCAATAGTTGCTGGGCTTTTTTGGTTTTTTTGTGGGAACTAATACAGTCCTGTAATTGTGGCTGTGGGTTATTTATGCCAGGAAAGTTTGTTTTCACAGCATCTATGCAATATCTTGCACGCTGCTCGTGTGTGTGTAAGTTCACATGCAGTGAAATCAGGCAATTCAGAATATCTGTTTTTATTTCATTTATACCCCCACCTGTTTGCACTGGTAAGGTTCTCAAAGATTAGTAAAACATCGTACACAGAGGAGTGACTTTCCATTAAAATTAACTATGTAATGAGCTACATCAAGGGTGCCCAAACTTTTCAGGCCAAGGGCCAGTCACGTGGTTCAGCAGGCCAGTCACATGGTTCCTCCCACCAGAAACGGAAGTAAAATGTGCCTTGCAATCTGTTTTGCAACAGGATAAGATAGATTTTAAGCTGCCATTTTCTCTGCTTAAACCAGGGGTACCCAAACTACAGTCTGTGGGCTGGATCCAGTCCCCACCCCAGTTCATCCAGCCCATGCTGTCCTTGTTGCTTACGGAAGTGGAAGTAAAGCACACCCGTACATGAACGGCCCACAGCCCCAAAAGTTTGGGCACCCCTCTTCTAGAGGAACTAGTTTTCCCCTGACTTTTATTGGGTTGTAGTGATTAAATTGCAGCAGTGCAATTTAATCACACATCATGTCCAATTCAGCCATGTGGAAAACGTGTTGAAGATAATGAAAAAGTAATTTGCAGTCCCATCCTTGGTTTATTACATGTAAAAAGTCACCCAAACATGAGGCCCATAGGATAATTTTCAAAAAGCCTTGATGCCATCGTTTGCAAACTTTTCTGCTCTTAGCAAAGTGTGCAGTAGGTAAGGAAAAGTTGCATCATTTTAGAAAGTAGTCTTTAGAAGGTAGAATGTAATACAGTATGATCTTTATAAATGCAGGTATTACTTCGAGCCTAGCTTTAAATAGGACGTTATTCAAGGCCTAGTTTTTCAATTGTAAATTTATAGCTAGTTGAGCTTCTCAACCATAGCCTAGTGGGGGTGGGGTGGGACACTCAGTCTTCTGCCAATTTTTCAAGGGTGAATTGCTACTGTAAAGGATATGTGAAAGTTACAAATCAGTGTTTGCATATATCGCCTCTCCTTTTAATGGATTAACCAATTATGCATATGTGAAAAGAAATAGCTCCCAGAATAATTGGATGTTTTAAAATCAAGGAATAGACAACACACAAGTATCCATTTAACGGATGGTCACTTTGTGTACTTTCTGTTGCTGTACTGCCCCCTAATGCTGTTTTATGTAAACTCTCCCTGTAAGTCCCAGTTACCAGATATCAGATAGATTTCCATTTAATCCATTTATTTGGATGGGTTTGAAAATGAATTGCAATTCATATCAGGCAACTGGGGCTTCCCTTTATCATCTACACTAAAGAGAGAGCTTACTTGAGATGCCACTGTGAGCCAGAAGACATGGCTTTTCTATTCTCAGCCCATGTTCCTTTATTGTCGTTGGAAACCATGCTTAATACTTATCTCACTAAAAGTTAGACAAGAGCAGTGAATAGTTAAGTTTTGCAGAGCTCTTGGAGAGAGAAAAAGAGAATGAAGTCATTGCTAATTTGAGATGGTCAGAAACCTGCAAAAGAGCAACAAAGCTCGTGCTAGCATAGCTTCTCCGTTATTCTTCTACCTGATGCGTAGTAGTTAAAAAAATAACACATCTCTGTGTATAGCATCCCTCCATACTAATATTTAAAGGGTAAAGATCAGTACTCTCTGTTTTTCTTAATGATTTACAAAGCACAAAGAGAGAAATGTTCAAAACTAGTGAAATCCAGCTAGAGGTTTTTATCGGACTGCACAAAATCCATCTGATCAGTTGAAGTTAGTAGGGGTAGCCTGACCTTTATCTATTCTTCCTTTATCTGTCTCACAAGATGGGTTCAGCTAATGTCATCCTGGAGTAGCTTCTTTTTAAAGATATCTATGAAGAAGCATTTTGCTGCTGTAAAATGTACCTCCCAGTAAATGCCTACATGACTTGAACCAATAACGCACATTTCCTTACTGAAATAATAGCTGATAGACATGATAATCTCTGGGCAACTGTAACCATGAGCTATGGGGTTGCTGTAAACCCAAAATTCCTAAACTGAATTACAGGACTTTAAACGTAGGTTAGAGAAATGTTCTACCGGTTGTTCTACCAGTTGTTGACTTTTCACTCCCATTAGCTCCATCTAGTACCGTGATGGCAAACCTTGGCACTCCAGATGTTCTTGGACTTCAATTCCCAGAAGCCCAAGCCCCGGATGGGCACGTTTTACTTCCGCTTCCAGGATCCACGGGGGCTTGGGCTTCTGGGAATTGAAGTCCAAGAACATCTGGAGTGCCAAGGTTCACCATCACAGATCTAGTATGATCAATGATCAGGGTTAAAAGAAGTGGTAGTTCAACAGCTGTTCCCCACCTCTATTTTAAAAAGCTTTAATTGCATGGAAGAACTCCCACTAGGAGAAAGGTTGCTTTAGCTGCTGTTATTTTTGTTACTTTTCTTGAATTTGTGCTACCAGACATCATGATGAACCAAACTGAGGCCCTGATAAAGTCAGATTATTATTTTTAGCCAATGCATGCAATTCCTTTTACTGCTGTTTTTTCCTTTGTTTATGCTGAAATAACCCCTGTTTTAAAATATTGTCTGCTACTTTCTGGAACTCGATTTGAAGTCAGGTTGGAAAAATCATTCTAGTACCGGTACATTGAAGCGCAAAAATATCAGCTTGTTTTTTCTTGTTCCTGCTCTTCTTTGCACACATATATTGATTTCAAACTAAGATAATATCAGGAACAAGAAAGGATGCAGAACACAGTGAATTGCAACAAAGCAGTTTTGTTGGGCCAAATACAGTCTTAGAATGAGTTACTCTCCTTTAGACCATAGACTCACATCACAGTTCATCTTTTGAAATCTTGTTTCTGTTCCTAAATATATTTCACAATAATGAACAATGAGAATGAATTTGTTTTCTGGAGCCTCTATGTTTCTTTCTATAACCCAGTACAATATTGTTTTTCACAAAGCAATTAGCATTCAAATAACTGCTGCTTTTAAGAGCTTTCTTAGAACTCACTGAGGCTTCCCTCCATGCTATCCTCCCTCAGCTCATTGACTAAAATCCTGTTGCTGTAACAGATGCTGTGTATGGCTGATGATGCCAGCAGCAGCAGCAATGCTTTTTCAGAAAGCAAACTTTATTGACTTCTCTCCTGATGCTTCATGCAATCCCTTTCATCATTAAGAAGCAGTGGAACAGGAGAAAACCTTTATCCCAAATTGCCACTAGCTGTGAAATCATCCAAGCAGCAATGATCTTCAGTAAGGACAGGTTTCACTTACCAGTAACTGTCGTTCTTCGAGCATGTAGTCTGTGAATTCACACTCTGGGCTCTGCGCCTGTGCAGGAGCCATTTCGGAGTTTTAAAGCTAATTGGATAAAAAGCTTAAAGTCAGGGACTGCCCACCTCTCCACCCGCCTTCAGTGCCATTTTGCGCTCTTTCCCTCAGTTAATACTTAAGCTGGACGCAGTATGAGAAAGAACATCTCATCCACATAGCAAGAGGGGAAGGACATGTGGGTAGTGTGAATTCACAGACTACATACTCGAAGAACGACAGTTATTGGTAAGAGAAACCTGTCCTTCTTCGTGTAGTCTGTGAATGCACACTCTGGGAAATTAGCAAGCACACTTACTTGGATGGTGGGTGCCCGTAGAGGAGATGAAGCCGAAGAGTGTGTCACTGATGGAAAGAAGACATGACAGAGGAAAAAGAGGGAAGGCCAGCTGTCAGGACTACTCTGCCTAAACTCGCATCAGGAGTGGCTCGAGTGTCCAGTCTATAATGTCTGGTAAAAGTCAATGGTCTGGACCAAGTGGCTGATTTGAAAATATCTTCCATTGGAATGCCCTCTAGGAAAGCCATAGATGTCGCAGAGGCTCTAGTGGAGTGAGATCTCACATGTGGTGGTGTGAGAGATAAAATATCGTACGCCAAGTAGATAGTACTTGAGATCCATTTGGAGAATCTTTGAGATGACAAGAGTGGATTTCCTTTGAACTTCCCCCCATATTGTATGAATAAATGATTTGATTTACGAAATTCATTTGTCCGTTTCGTGTAAAAAAGCAGTACTCTTTTAACGTCCAATGAATGCCATGCCCTTTCTTGTTCTGAAGTTGGGGCAGGAAAGAAAGTTGGGAGGGTGAGTGACTGAGCCAGATGAAAGTCCGAAGCAATTTTGGGTAGGAATGTGATGTCCGGGTGGAGGACTACTCTGTCTGGATAGAACTTAAGAAACAGTGGGTCGCAACATAGTGCTGATAGCTCACTTGCCCGTCTGGCTGAGGTGATCACGACCAAAAAGTCCGTTTTCCAGGATAGAGGTTTGAGGTCCAGAGGCTCGAAAAGGGGCTTCATAAGAGCGTTGAGCACTGTAGTCAGGGACCATTGAGGTGGGGGAATACCCGGCCATGGGAAAGAGTTCTTCAATCCCGCAAGGAACCGTTTCATGGTTCTATCTCTGAAAGCTGATGCAAGCGGTGACATGGGTGGGGAATGTGCCACCACCGCAACCAAATGGACCCTGATGGACGAAATGGAGAGGCCTGTATCGGCTAGATGAAGAAGGTAAGTCATTAAAAATTCGATGGACACATCCGATAAGCTTTGTCCCTTCTCCACAGCGAAGGTTTGAAATCGTGAAAATTTTGTTGCATGCAATTTCATGGTCAAGCTCTTTCTGTTTCTATTTATGATGTCAACTAGTCTGTTGTTATGTACCAGGCCATCAAATGCAAACTGGGCAGGTCTGCATGGAGGAGACGGCCCCCGTCCAGCTGCAGGAAAGATGGTTTAGTCGGGAGGGTTACTGCGTTCCTCACGGTGCGCTTGAACATGGTGTATGTACCAAGGTTGTCTTGGCCATGCTGGGGCAATCAGAATTCCCCGAGTTCGTCGTTGTAGAAATTGTAGGAGTACTTTTTGTATTAACGGGAATTGTGGAAAAGCATACACCAGTCCATAGACCCAGGGAGTCATGAACGTGTCCCCTGCGACAAATGTCCCCTCCCTGCTCTATAGCAGAATTTTCTGCATTTCACGTTGCCTGGAGTGGTGAAGAGGTCTATTTCTGGGACTCCCCACCTTTCGCAAAGGTCCTGAAAGACTTCCTGGTCCAGCTCCCACTCATGCGTAGAGGTGGTTTCTACTTCTGTTTTCCCTCTATGTGTATCCAGATGGGGAAGACCTAGAGTTGGAGACATCATTCCCATATTTTGACAGCGAGGTAGAAGATTTTGTGATCTGGTCCCCCCTTGTTTGCTGAGATAAGCAAACGCTGTTGTGTTGTCTGAGGTGACTTGGACAATTTGCCCGCTACCAAGGGTTGGAAGGATTTCATAGCCTTCCAAATTGCCAGAAGTTCTAAATAATTGATGTGATGTCTCTTCTTGGGGTGACCACAGGTGGTTGATCTCGAGATCTTGTAAACAGGTGCCCCAGCCCAGGGGGCTTGCCTCTGTGGTTATCTGCATGGTAGGCATTGGGTGGTAGAAGGATTTCCCCATCTGGACATAGTCTGCTTGAGTCCACCATTGCAGCTGTTGTTTTAACTCCTGGGTTGGCACGAGGTGCTTGCTCTGAAGATTGTGGATTGGATTGAACAGGGCCATGAGCCAAGATTGGAGGGACCTCATTTTGAGCTTGGCATGAGGGATGACAGGTGTGGTGGAGGCCATGAGGCCGAGCAACCTTTCGGCCTGTCTGGCTTTTACCCGCGGTCGGGTTCTGAAGAAGCAAACCATGTCTGTGATATCTGTCAGGTATTGCTTGGGGACGTACGCTCGCGTGCTTATTGAGTCTAGAACGGCCCCTATGTATTCGACGGGACGGGACGAGGTGAGATTTCTTTGTGTTGATCCTGAGACCGAGATCCTCCATGAGTCATATCAAAGGATCCGTGCGGCCTTTATGCCCACAGGCCACTCAGTCCTCGCTAAATGTCTGTGTGGTGTGGCAAAGGTGTCTCCCAATCGCACCGGGTGTTTTGCCGGTGGTACGTACCTTCATCCAGTTATACTGGCTCATACGTGGGAAATGGCAATTTTGCAATGTCACAGGTGTCTGGTAGCAATATTATGTGGCAAATTAAGATTCCCTCTAGGAATGCCTCATCCCACTTAACCACACTAATTTTGCAGAAAAGGGTTGCTCTGGGAATCTTCGGGGGTGGCAAGATAAGCTTTACCTTCAAAGTGAGACTGGACGAGCTGATAGCATTCTCCCTCTCTGGGAAATGAAAGCCTCCAAGCCTCCTCCTTCGTCCCTCGATGCACCCCCAAGGCTAAAGAAAATGGTCTTATAGTTGACTATTCAGGTATTATCTCTTCTCCGCAAGTTCTCCCCTCCTTGGAGTAAAAATGCTACTAAAAACTTCAGTTTAGCAGCTTTATTGTAGTAAAGTGCATTATCCAAAATATATAGGATAACTAATGTAAAAATTCATCTAAACTACACTGGATAACATATTCAGTAAAACAACAAAGTATAAGGATAACTAACTTAAGTAAAGCATAGATTCTAGTGGGCTTTCTCATCCTCATGCGAGAAAGAGATTAAGTCATTCAAAATGATAAGAGCTGCCACTGGCATTTGAAAAGGCTGCTACAGACCTCCAAAATCAAGGATCTTTTATACCCTTTTTGGGGTCCTCCACCCACCTTTAGAATGTGGAAGATGTTCCAAAAGACAATTATTTTGACTCTTATGTTTGTTAAGATACACACGTGTCCCTTATCTGGGTGTTCCATCTGAGATGTCCCTCTCCTAATTGGCATCCGGAGACTGGCCTTGACTGGCAGGCTCCATCTATTGACGTGCTAATGTGGAGTGTGTGTGGGTTTTGAAATGCAAATGACGTTACAACAGCTTCTCTCTCTGAGTTAGGCTACTCAAACTAAGGAGAATAAGAAAAACTACAGTGTACTTCGAAATGAATACTCACACTAAAAGTAACTTCTCGATGGATTTTCACGACAAGTCGCAGTATGAAGACCAGGTCGTTCCTTGACTGGGTTCTTGATGGGGAACAGATGAGCCAGTCATCTATGTAAGGAAAAATGTTGATGCTTTGTAGACAAAGAAAGGCTGCCACTGGGACCACGCATTTGGTGAAGACCCTCGGTGCTGTTTAGTCCAAATGGCAGGCAGGTGTACTGGTATATCTGGTCCCGAATCTTGAACTGCAGGAACTTCTGATGCAAGGTGTGAATAGAGATATAAAAGTAGGCATCTTTCAGATCTATCACAACAAACCAATCTCCCTTGTCGATTAGTGGGAGAATGGTTTGAACCGTCACCATCCGGAATCTTGTTTGGTGGATAAATTTGTTCAGCCAATGGAGGTCTAAGATCAGCCAAAGTCCCCCGTCCTTCTTGTTGATGACAAAATACTTTGAATAGAAAGCGTCTGATGAGTTGGTAGAGTCGACAGTTTCGATAGCTCCTTTCTCGAGAAGAGATGTTACTACTTCTTGAAGCGTAGACAAGGGGGACATTTTCTGGAGGTGTCCGGGTGGAGGATATTTCTTTAACTCTATGCTGTAACCAGAGTCTAAGATGTTCAAAACCCACTTGTCTGAGGTGATGGAATGTCACATTGCAAGGAAAGTACAGAGCGGTATATACGGAAGGACGACGTGAGGATCAATGGTCTGTAAGTAGTGAAACATGCTGTCTTGATTTCTTGTCGGACCACTTGGTAGACTGTTGTTGATATAATGCACGAGGTTGTTGGCATCTCAGTGTGTAATAGCTTTGCTTTTGGTAGTCATTCTGTTTACCGAACTGACGTTGGGGAAAATTAGTGATAAGGCTGGTAGTTTTGACTGTACCTGGGTTTTTGTTGGTACGCTGTATTAAGACCTAGTCGGAGCTTGTTGGCAGTTGTCTTGTCGTGGTGCAGCTTGTTCACGACATTGTCTGTCTCAGCAGAGAAGAGGCCCTTACCTTCAAATGGCATTTATTCCACTAATTTTTGTCCTCATCCTGAAGGTCTGCAGACATCAGCCATGAGTGTCTTTGCAAGTGGATGGAAGAGGCAATATTCTTTGCAGTGGAATCACAAATATGCCTCGCTGTTCTGATCTGTTGCTGGCCCACCTGGTTTGCTTCTTTATAGAGCTTTTCAAACTCCGAACTGAGGTTGGGGGGCAGTTTCATGAAAAAGTGCTGTGCCTTGGACCACAGCTTGTAAGTGTACGAACCCATCGCAATAGAGTAATTAGCGGCACGGAGAGAAAGGAACACATTTGCATAGATTTTGCGGCCAAGGGAGTCCAATTTTTTCCCTTCTCTGGAAGCAGGAATGGGAAAACCGCTAGCTGGAGTCTTGCCTTGGCATGCCTTTACAACCCTTGAATTGGGCATGGGGTGGAGTTGGAGGAATTCCACCTCGTCTCCCAGAATTTTGTACAGGCCATCGACTCGGGTCAAAGCAGTGTGGGCTGACACTGGTTTCTTCCACACAGCTTTTGCAGTCTGGCTTTCTTATCAGCAGAGTCCGGAACAGAGTGAGATAGTCGTTTTCTGGAGGTTTGTTGTCTCAGAGATTGGGCAGGTGTCGGGGCAATGCCCAAAATGCGATCACTAATTTGCTGAGCAAGAGTCTCAAAAAGTGGAGCCAGCTGCTGACTTGAAACGGTTGTGCTTGCGGCTCAGGCTGTGGGCCCTGATGACGTGGACTCCCTCGAGATGGTCAGAGGGAAGCTCCATGAGGCAGTTGGAGGTGAGTCATGATGCGGTGCAGATTGAGGTTTTTCTGGAGAAATTGACAGGATTGGAGCAGGGGAGGAGAATGGCCCTTCTGAGGACGTAGCCCTAATGAAGATCGCCAACGCAGTGGGCAATGGCAGAGGTAATCTTATCGGATGAGGGGGGGAGGGTATGATGAGATTTAGTCTTTTTCTTCTTCTGAGACTTCTTAAAAAGTTCGGTAGTCATAGTTTTTTTGGAAACCGAAGGTTCCTCACTCTGAGACTGTTTAGTCGAGGTGTGCGGGGACAGAGCAGATGCCATTAGGTGCACTTTTAGGCGGTTTTGACGGCTCTTCAGGGCTAGTTTGGTAAGCCCCCAGCAGGCAGAACAGGAATGGACCGGATGACTTTCACCCAAACACAAGAGACACTTGTCGTGGCCGTTGGTGCTAGGGAATTTGGTCTGACGAGAAGGGCCACAGCTGATCCTGGGCTGCTTCTTTCAGCCTGAGGGAAGGTAAAAGCCACCAGCCCCTGGCCTGCTGAGAACACCAAGGCCACAGCTGATCCTGGGCTGCTTCTTTCAGCCTGAGGGAAGATAAAAGCGACCAGCCCCTGGCCTGCCGAGAACACCAAGGCCACAGCTGATTCTGGGCTGCTTCTTTCAGCCTGAGAGAAGATAAAAGCGACCAGCCCCTGGCCTGCCAAGAACACCAAGGCCACAGCTGATCCTGGGCTGCTTCTTTCAGCCTGAGGGAAGGTAAAAGCCACCAGCCCCTGGCCTGCCAAGAACACCAAGGCCACAGCTGATTCTGGGCTGCTTCTCTCAGCCTGAGGGAAGATAAAAGCCACCAGCCCCTGGCCTGCCGAGAACACCAAGGCCACAGCTGATCCTGGGCTGCTTCTTTCAGCCTGAGGGACGGTAAAAGCCACCAGCCCCTGGCCTGCCGAGAACACTGCCTTCGGGAGGGAGACTGGCGAGAACACCTGAGGCAGGGCGGTTTCTGGACTCCTGGTTGGGCTCCAAGGCCACCTCCACCGCCTCCACCGCCTCCACCACCGCTTAGCCGGTTTCATCTTCGGGAGTGGAGGCCGTTGAGAACATTGGATGTTTGTCTTCTGTCCCATGGCTGGTTTCGGAGAGGGGATATTTTTCCTGGCTGTGCAGGTCCGTTGCAGCAGCTACAGGGAGGACCTTGTGCCACCAGGACCGGGGGCGGGGAGGAGAACATCGGCTGCACCTGGGGTTGCTTGTGGCCCCAAAGATGGCGCCCCCTGCCATCTATGCAGCCACGAGCCTTGCGCTGCCAGGACTGGGGTGGGGAGGAGAGCATTGATTGTACCTGGGGTCGCTTGCGGCCACAAAAGCGGCCCCCTCCACCATCCCAGCAGCCACGAGCCTTGCGCTGCCAGAACTGGGGCGAGGAGGAGAACATTGGCCGTACCTGGGGTTGCTTGCGGCCTCAAAAGTGGCACCCATCGCCATCCCTGCAGCATCGCGCCTCGTGCCGCGTGGACCAGGGTGGGGAGGAGAACTATGGCCACACCTGGGGTTTCTTGGCGGCCTTAGGGGCGGCGCCCCCCCTCCCCATCACCCCCGTGGCCTTACAGTGCTTGGACCAGGGCCGGGAGGAGGAGACTCCCATCATTGGAGTTCTGTTAGGGGGGGTGGAGGGAGTGAGCGGGTATGTTTTAAGTGGGTTAGGGAGGGAGGGAGGGGGAGATGGCCTTGCCAGCCAGGAAGAGAGGGCGACACTCCGTCTGGGTTAATGGTGGAGGTTCCAGGGGCTCATTTAGAGGTTGTGACGGGCATGGGGTGTTATAGCGGGAACCGTGGGGCGGGCCGCACTCGGGGAATGCGGGACCGATGCTTAGTATCTGTCCCGCGTTCTGCCCCCCCCCCCGGTTTCACCTCTAGGTCCCTTGCAGCTGATCCAGGGTGACCCCGCCCTTAGGCTGCTGCTGATGAATGCCAGGTCAGTTTATAATAAGGCTCCCCGATACAAGACTCTATTTTGGGGGAGCGGGCTGACCTGGCATGCATCACTGAGACCTGGCTGAGACCTGAGGATGGGGTGCATCTATCAGAGATGTGTCCGGCCGGGTTCGGTGTTTGGCACCAGCCTAGGGATGTGGGTAAGGGTGGTGGTGTTGCCATTATAGCCAGGGAGTCATTGGGAGTCGCCAGGGCCACCGCTCCACAAATTTTGGGTTGTGAGGCTCTGCTCCTGCGGTTGGGCCCTAACGGTTAGTTGGTGGTCCTACTCCTGTACCTGCCTCCTTGCAGGGTAAGGGACTCCCTGCCTGGGCTCCTTGAAGCCATCTCGGCATTGGCTTTGGAGTTCCCTAGCCTTATGGTTTTGGGGGACTTCAATTTGCCTTCACTGGGGTCTGGTTCCGAGGTGGCACAGGAGTTCATGGCTTCCATGGCAGCTATGGACCTGGCTCAGGTAATTCAGGGCCCGACCAGGGGCAGTGGCCACACGCCAGATTTAGTCTTTTTGTCGGGGCGGTGGCAGAGTGATCTGAGTTTACAGAAGCTAGACATAACACCTGTGCCATGGTCAGATCACTATCTGGTGGCTCTAGACTTTCTGGGGGCGACACTTCATCGTAAGGAGGCAGGGTCGATTAAAGTGGCCCGCCCCCAGCAACTGATGGATCCGGATGGATTCCAGAGGGAACTGGGGGAATTTCCTCTGGATCGGCGACACGATTCACCTGAGGCAATTGTTGACCTGTGGTACAGGTCGACGACATCTGCCTTGGATGTAATCGCTCCACTACGGCCTCTCAGAGCCCGTGGAGCTAGGTCATCCCCGTGGTTCACTGAAGAACTACGGGAGCTCAAATGGGCAAAGAGACGCCTTGAGCACCGCTGGGTGAAGACCCAGAGCGATTCCGATTGGACACTAGCTAGAGCCGCTATTAGGGCCTACCTAGTGGCGATGGGGGTGGTGAGGAGGCAGTACTTCACCTCCCTTATTGCCTCCGCTGATAATCGCCCAGCCACCCTGCTTCGGGTGACCAGGTCCCTCCTGGGTAGGGCGGGGCCTGTGCCTGGTTGGCAGGGATCGGCTGAGGACTTTGCTGACCATCTGGTGGAGAAAATCGATCGGATCCGCTCGGGGTTCAAACTTGGCGTGGACGGGGAGGGTCCGGGGGGAGCCAGTGCGCAGTCTTGCGGTGTTACCTGGGATCGGTTTGATCCTGTTGCCCCGGATGAAGTGGACAGGCTCCTTGCAGCGATCCGTGCCACTAATTGTCCATTGGATCCCTGTCCCGCCTGGCTGGTAAAAGCCTCTAAGACGGTGACAGGTGGCTGGGTCAGGGCTATAATTAACGCGTCTTTTCGAGAGGGGATATTTCCTGCACTGCTGAAACATGCTCTTGTGCGCCCCCTCCTGAAGAAGCCATTCCTCGATCCAGCAATCCTAACCAACTACAGACCTGTATCCAACCTTCCTTTTTTGGGGAAGGTTCTGGAGAAGGCAGTGGCACGTCAGCTACAGGGGGTGCTGGATGAAGTGGAATATCTGGACCCATTCCAGTCAGGATTCAGGCCTGGATATGGTACTGAGACTGCATTGGTCGCGCTGATGGATGATCTCTGGTGAGAGCTGGATGGCGGTCATCCGTCCGTCCTTGCTCTTCTTGACCTCTCAGCGGTCTTCGATACCGTTGACCACGGTATCCTTCTGGAACGGCTCCGAGGATTGGGCATCCAGGGTACGGTGTGGTCCTGGTTTTCCTCATTTCTGAGGGGCCGGACCCAGTCGGTGTGGTTGGAGAGCGAGAAGTCCAGTCCTAGGCCCCTAAAATATGGGGTGCCTCAGGGCTCGGTACTCTCTCCTCTCCTATTTAACATCTACATGAAGCCGCTGGGTGAGATCATCCGTTCCCACGGGGTGCGGTACCACCAGTACGCGGATGACACACAGTTGTACATCTCGGCCCATGGGGACCCCAGTGATGCAGTCAAAGTCCTTTCCAGCTGTCTGGAGGCTGTTGGGGTCTGGATGGGGGCAAATGGGCTACAGCTGAATCCTAGCAAGACTGAGTGGCTATGGATAGGGGGTCCTGTGTTATCCCGGGAGCTACCATCTTTGGTTTTGGATTGGGCTGTTTTGCCCCAGACCAACCCGGTGCGCAACTTGGGGGTCCTCCTGGATTTGCGGCTGCTGCTAGAAGAACAGGTGGCGGCTGTGGCCAGGAGGGCCTTCGCCCAACTTCGGGTGATTCGCCAGTTGTGCCCACTCCTGGACCGGGACTCTTTGCTCATGGTCACTCACGCTCTGGTGACCTCCAGACTAGACTACTGTAATGCGCTCTACATGGGGCTGCCCTTGATGACCATTCGGAGGCTGCAGCTGGTCCAGAATGCCGCGGCCCGGGTGGTGATGGGGTGTGGACGTTATGCCCATGCCTCACCACTGCTTCGGGGGCTGCACTGGTTACCAGTTTGTCTCCGGGTGCAATTCAAGGTGCTGGTTTTGACCTTTAAAGCCATACATGGTAGTGGACCAGGGTATCTTAGAGACCGCATCGCCCTAAGGATGTCTGTCCATCCAACCAGAGCGGACCGGAGGGGCTCTCTAATTGTGCCATCAGCCAGGGGGGCTCGCCTCTCTGGCACAAGGAGGAGGGCCTTTTCCGTGTCTGCACCGGCCCTTTGGAACCTCCTGCCTGTGGAACTGCGTCTCCAGACGGAGTTGTTGTCCTTTAGGAAGGAACTAAAGACCTGGCTGGCGGGCCAAGTTTGGGGTGCGGGTGGGGATGGGGTTACCGTTGGGTGGTTGGTATAGAGAAGTGTGCCTTCCCCCAAGGTCCCTTCGGTTCTTGCGCACCTTTTAGGGGTGGTTTTTTTTAAAACTTTTAACTTTATCATGTGTCTTTTATGTATTTACTGTCCGCTATGTAAACCGCCCTGAGTTGGGTTGTACCTGAGTGGGCGGTATATAAGCGTGAAAAATAAATAAATAAATAAATAAATAAATAAATAAATAAGGGCACCGCTTGAAGGCCGCTGAAGAGGCCATGTAATGGTGCGAAAATGTAGAAAACGAGGCCTAAGAAGGAGGGAACCTCCTCGGGCACGGTGTTTGGGAGATCAAAATCCCCCAAACAGCAGAAAAAATGTTTTAAATGCAAAAAATTTGTTTGTTACGAAGGTAGAAGAAGGTGGGCTAAGGGGAGATAGCCCCCTGGCCCCAGAAAAATTGAAATTATTGCCTATCTAACTGTAAAAGGCCACAAAATTGCTAATTCTCTAAAAGGCTCCTGCTTACATCAGCGGAAAAAAGAGAACTGAGGGAAAGAGGGTGAAATGATGCCAAAGGCGGGTGGAGAGGTGGGCGGTCCCTGACTTTAAGCTTTTTATCCAATTAGCTTTATGGCTCCCACGCAGGTGCAGAATCCAGAGTGTGCATTCACAGACTACACGAAGGAGAACTAAGGGATTCACAGGGGCATCAAAAGAGAAGTTAAAAAATGTTTACCTTCTGAAAAATTGCCACAGCTATGACATAATCAACCTTCTTTGGCACATGATACGGCAGCAGGATTTCAGCCAAAGGATGAGACCCACTCAACATAGTCATAGGGCAGGGAGGCAGCTGTGCAGCCATTGTAGAAAAATGAGGTGGTGATTCAAAAACAACAACAACAATCATCTTGTACCACCAGCTTTCATATCAGACTCTCTTGAAACATTCTCTGTCACATTGCACCCAATTGCCTTAGTAACTGATTGACTTCAGTGGTTGACCAGCAACAAAATACTTATCGCTGAATTATTTAAAAAATATAATGTCCTGCAACATAAGTATTAGCTTGACAGAAAATGTTAGCATTCTCTAGAACAGGGGTTCTCAATGTTTTCTCAGACAGTTGAGCGGGCTGGACGTGTGGTTCCCCCCACTGTAAATGCTGCCATAAAATGTGTCTGTGTCTGTTGTAAACGTATTTACGCCAGCCACGGGTGCATTTACAGCCCATTTCTGGTGCTTCCACTGCTTATGGTGATGGCGGGTGCGGGTGCATTTACAGTGTGTTTTTGGCTGTTTTTTGCCACTTCCAGTGGCAGGAGTGAGGGTGGCGGGCTACATGAAATGCCACCACGGGCCAAGTTGGGCCCGTAGGTTGAAAACCCCTGTTCTAGAAGGAAATACTAACAACACTGTGTTGACTGTGTAGAGAGACTCTGAGTTTGAGAGTTTGAATTTGCATAGATTTGAGCTGAGGCTTAAGGAAGTACTGTATAGGAATTGCAGTTGTTTGCATGGATTTGAGGTAGCACTTTGTCCTACGGAAAACAAGTTATTTTGTGCCTCCATGCATGAAGAGATGCAGGTTTCAATGGTAGGGCTAGTCTCCTTGAAGGACACAGAGATTTAGTTGTCCACAGAGTTTTATGTTAAAGAAAGAAAGGGAAAAGGCAGCAAATTCCAAAATAGGAAGAGACTTTGTCTATCTCCTTCTTGGAATGTTCCATTTTTCCTGTAATTTTGATTAAGATATTAAGCTGAAGAACTCATCAGATCACCACAGACAAACTCTCAATATAGAGCTATAAACAAATGTTAAACATGTATAAAATTAATAAGAAAACATAGGGTTCCATAATTCTGTTTGATGGGAGGTAGATGCTGCCTAGATGAGAAGGCAGGATATTTATTTATTTTATATGTATTGGACATGTAGGTGTCTTATAAACATTAGAAATGTAAAATGTAGCTCTACAAGTTGGTTTGCATTACATTGCATACTATATTATGAAAAGACATTAAAATAATAACAATTGTGCAGCTGCTAGTAAAACTTGAGTAAAATAGTTACTAGTTATATACAGTATGTTTGAAATGTAGCATTTTACTAGCAGTATTATAGTCGCCAAAGTAAAAAATTGAAAACTGACATTCTTTGCTTCCCAGTATAGTTTCTGTACCAAGGATGTCCTTTTGTTTGTTGGTGGTGTGTGCAGCATTCTTATTTTAAAACCCAGATGAAAAGGAAGCTAATTCTAACCGTTCCTACATCATACCTGCTTGTTCAGCATTTATCTGTCTGGAGTTATTGCTTGCATCTTTATATGGGTACTTTATTTGAAGCCCAGACAAATGATCAGCCCCTATTTTCCCCAACCTGTTCCAACTATTGTTAGGAAACTGCAATTGCAAATGTAGGGATAGTAGAGGTGAAGGCACAATAAATGGTTTTACACACTGCCCTACTAACCCCCCAGACTCCACTATGTACTGTATATTCAAAAGAGATGGTACTTGGGACCAAGTCAAAAGTGAAAGACATAAAGGGCCTTGCTTGGTGTAAATACTTGAAGTTCTTCCTCCTCAGTCAGAATTCTACAGTGTAACAGAGCTAATATCTTGATGAAAAAGATCTGTACTCTACTATAGATTCTTAAAAGGGCCGTAATGCTAAAGAATTTAGTTGACATGCCAGGAGAATAACGATATGTTAGGCCAGTGATGACAAACCTTGGCAGTCCAGGTGTTGACTTCAATTGCCAGAAAGCCAAGTCAGCACTCCTGCTGATCAGGACTTCTGGGAATTGAAGTTCCAGAACATCTGGAGTGCCACATTTCACCATCATTGGGCTAGGCAATGGCAGGGTAAAGCATACTCTGGATAGTGTGCAAGAAGAGTCATTAAGGTGCATCATTCTCATGTAAAAAAGTGGTGTCTCTTTACCAGAGGCATTTCAGTGAGGTAATGCTTGTTCATAGATGTTTCATGAAACAGTATTTTGTTTTTTGGAGTTTCTGCCTATGGAGAGTACTCATTTGTGCTGAGTTAGGCAGGGAGCAACTTTTGTTCAGTTTTTTGGTGGCATTAGAGATGTCCTTTGTGTAAACTAAGTATGCTTATACAGACTTAAGAGATGCTACATGCAGAGAATTACTTGAGTTTAGTTTGAACTGCAATGTATCTGCTTAAGGTCTGTTTTACATTAAATTGAGAGAGGTAAATATTTCCCATGTTGGGACAACAATGCATTTGCCAATTGCTAGTGGAGATAGAAGGGGCTTTAGAGCAGAGTGTGGTCTTATGTTGATGCATTACTCCCCATTGAGGCTCAACTAAATGGGTCAGGCTGTGAGTACTTCTACAGTCAGTCCAAGTGGTAGGATATTATGTTTACCTTGAAATAACATGTGAGCTCAGTAGAAACACTGGAATTTTCAGTACAAAAACTGAGCTCCTACATGTAGGTGACATACAAAGTAGCCTATCCTTCAGCAATTAAGTAATGGTACCGAGAACACTCCAATAAGTCAGGGAAACAGTGCCAGTATTATTTCACAAACTCAGGAAAATGACTGTTTCATCTGCTCCGCAAATGGCATTGTATGTAGCTGAGATGTATTTAGTTTTAAAGTCATATTAATTAGGGATTGGCTCAGGTCCCTTTGGGCAGAAGCAGCACAGCTGTGGGTCAGAAATTCAGCATGAGGGTTCTGGAAACTCTCCCATTGTTGAAAGTTGTATCTTCTGCAGTTCAACAGAGTTTTGTGCACTTTGATTGCTCTACTGCAATTGTCTCTTTCCCCCTTTTAATTCTACCTTTTAATGCTATTTTTGTTTACACGTCAAATATTTTCCTCTGTAACTCTTCTGTATTGTATTATTGCTTTCATGCTTTTTTTTTTACATATATGTTTTAGGATGGGGTGGGGTAGGGAGGTGGGCAAGGGACCAAGGAGAAAACAAAAATCATTTACTTTTTAAAAAACTGTCCAAAAGAATTGTACATACATGTTCAAAAGCTATGTTTTACATGGTTGTAATAAGTTAAAATTTTAGCATAAACTGCTTCAAGTTTATCATGTAATTGATACAAGGGTTTTTTTCCTGTTTGAGCTGTCTGCTTGTCTTTTCTTGGGCTGAGTGCTGGGACTGGGATGGACTAACTAAACTTTGCAGCCCAGTAACTTCGCATACTGCCCAAGCCTTTTGCATTGTATGGATGGGAGGCCAGAAATAACTCTCTGCTGCTATTTTGGAGCTTGAGGTATTAAGGAGTGTGAGCTTTCTGAATATTTTGCTGGGAGAGAGGCCTCTTGGGTAGCACCAAACCAATCTTTAAACACAAGGTGTAGCTCCAGCATGGAGCATTTGTTAGATCAATGCCCCAATTTGCAACTAACACATACCTGTCAAGTTTTGGATTTGGAAATAAGGGAAATTTCCCAGCAAATAAGGGATACTTGACAGCTATGCTTATCCTGTGCTGCCCTCCAATGGCAGCAATAAGGCATTGCAGTCTAATTAATGAGGGATGATGGCGGGAAAGAGGGTGAAATAAGGGGTTTTCCCGGCCAATAAGGGATACTTGACAGCTATGAACTAACACTGCTCTGGCACTTTCTTTTGAGGTCCAGGCAGGGCAGCTAGTATTGTAAGCACAGTTCCCTTCTCTTAGGATTTATCCTGTTAATAGCTTAGCCTTCATGATCTCAGATGATACAGGGCTGGGATAGTGTGGAAACCAGTCATGTGACTAACACTTGAAGATTCCTGATCCTAGATAGCTGTAAGTATGCAACAGTTAGTAAGTTTTGGTCTTCAACTAGAGCAGTGTTTCCCAACCTTTGGTTTTTGGACTTCAATTCTGAGAAGCCTAAGTTAAATCTGCAAAGCACTGATCAGCCAATGTACTGACTTAGGCTTCTGAGAATTGAAGTTCCTCATGTGAGGCATGTGTCCCACGTTGGGAACCACTGAACTAGAGGATCCCATTATTGGATTGCAAATTGACCTGAGGTAGGCTATAGCAGCAGCATTATTATTGCACCAGTACTTGGTAAAAACAAAGAAATGGGTCCGGGACTAAAACTATAGGACTAAAGCAGGGGTGCCCAAACTACAGCCTACGGGCTGAATTCGGCCCATGATACCAATTAATTTGGCCCACACCGCTCCTGGAAGCAATACATGCATGTCTGTGCACAGAATGCACACATGCATGTGCAGAACACAACACTGCCATAAATGACCTGCAGTGGGTAATTTATGGCAGCATTCTGCACATGGGTGGGCATGTTCTGTGCACACACATGTGTATTTTACTTGCATTTCCATGGGAGGAACCACGTGACTGTCTTGTGGCCTGAAAGGTTTGGGCACCCCTGGACTAAAGTAACAAACATTACAGTAATGTACAACTTTAGTTTTCTGTATTATCCACCAGAGGGCAATATGTGTCAGCTGTTTATCAACACAGGTACTGTATCTTAAAGAGGCTTTGTGTTGTAGAGAAAATGTGTTGTTTTTGAGGCTGATGTTGTTAGGAGAAAGCAGATAGAAAAAGATGAAAACATGCTCAATTCCAGTTGTACACATTGGAATAAGCATTTGAAGCTATGTAAAGTAAAGTAAAGGTAAAGGTTTCCCTTGCTCGAAAGCCAGTTGTATCCGACTCTAGGGTTCAGTGCTCATCTCTGTTTCAAAGCTGAAGAGCCAGCGTTGTCTGCTTTTGCAGACGTTTCTGTGGTTATGTGGCAGGCATGACTAGACAACGGAGCGCACGGAACGCTGTTACCTTCCCACCGAAGTGGTCCCTATTTATCTACTTGCAAATCAAATCAAAATAATTCCACTAGCTCATCATGCTTGCCTCAAACAGCAGAACAGGATGCAAGCAAAATGAAAGTATATATCAAGTACTAACTAAAACATTAACATGACACAAAGGACTAAAAAAACTTGCAGTTGTTCTCTCTGTACTTGAGATTTTGCTGTCTTGCACGACCACTGGAAGCTTGCAAAATTGAAGGGCCAACTCTCACAATGCAATTTACTACTACTCGAAACCATCATGTACTGAGACATTTCTATACTTGGCACCTACGTTTTAGCTCCACATTGTTATGACTAATCTTTAGCTTTTGTGTTTGAGTAGAAAATTGCCTGTTAATGGCGTACTGTGTTGGATTGCAGCCATGTTAAAGCAATTTTACATGATTTGGATTATAAAATTGTCCTTCAAATTAGTATTTTTGGGCCGATATAAACCATCACTTGCAAAGACAAGGAATTGTAACATTCTTCAGTGAGAAATTTATAAATATTTCCTATTCATTTTGATATGAATTCATAGAATCATAGTGTTAATTGCGTTTATAGGGACCTATGAGGCCATCGAGTCCAACCCCGTTCAATGCAGAAATCCAAATCATAGCAGCTCTGACAGATGGTTGTTCAACTCTCTTGAATGCCTCCAGAACTGCCGTGCTCACCACCTCCTAAGGAAATTGATTACGCTGTCATACTGCTCAGTTAAGATGTTTGTCCTGATATCCAGTTTATATCTGGCTTTCAGTAGTTCCACCCCCTTATTACATGGCCTGCACTTTAGGATGAATAAGAACAGATACAGTCACTCCTCTTTCAAGTACTGTATTGGAAGAATGCTATTAATCTGGCTGGATTTGTTCTTCACAGATCCATGTTGACTTCTATTTACTACTGCATTGTCTTCAAGGTGTTTGCAGAGTGATTACTTCATAATCTGCTCCAGAACGTTCTCTGGGATTGATGCCTGGCTGACGGGGCTTTAGAAAGGGATATCAGCCCTCATCTTCACTCATCCTCCATGATTTCAATAATAATAATAATGATAACAGTGGTCCTGAGATCTTTTTAGCCAGTCTTTTCAAACCCATGGATGCAGTTCATCCAGCCCTGGCAATTTAAACTCATTCAAAATAAAAAAAAAATGTATTGTTTGACTATTTGTTTATCAATCTCAAACTGCAATTCCCCCCCCCCCCCACTACCTTCTGGGAAAAGAATGAGGAATTGACCTATTTTGTCTTTTCCTTGTCATCTCTTATTTACCCATCATTGAGTAGATGACCTACTGTTTATTTTCCTTTGCTACATATGTACCCGAAGAATGCTTTTGGGAACTTTTAGCATCTCTTGTTAACCTCACCTGATTAGGAAGCTTTTGCCTTCCTAATGCCATCCCTGCAATTCTTGGCTACTTGTCTGTAATCTCCTCCTCTGTAATCTGGCCTTTGTGTCCTCTCTCTCTCTCTCTCTCTTGCCTTCTGAGTTTTTTGTAGTCACATTGGTCTTTTTTTTTTTTGCTGTCTTCCACCTTGCTTTGAAAAGTGTGTGTCATACAAACATGCACATTTTTGGCACAAAATAGCCCAATTAGAGTGATTATGCAAATTACTCAAAGCTAGGATGACTGCTGCTTTAAGGATTTGAAGCACTAGATGGGGTTGCTTCCATGTTGCTTAACAACTACCAATTGCCATGCTTGTGTGTTTTGCTTCTCAAAGTGAACAAAACACTTTACACAATTGCATAAGTCCTGGGGGAAATGAAGGACTTTTTGACTTGCTTCCACCAAAGATGAGCTGCTTGAAAAATGTAGTCAAAGTTTTTCATGGTGCTGACAGCTAAATGAGTACCGAGCATGTTGGGGACAAAATGCTAATTAACTTGTGAACCACCTAGACTAGAGAGTGCACTAATAAGTGCTATGGGGTGGTATATAAATGGAATTGCTATTGCTAAATCTCTGGCAATTAGTAGTAATTTAGCAAGTATTCTTACCACTTTTAAGTTTGGAGCAGGGGGCACCCTAGAATGCTGCACTGAGGATCAATGGGAGCACCTACTGTAGAAGATAGTTCATTGCAATGAGGTTTTGGCTGAGAAAATTCCTTCTGCGCACTTTACTATGCAGACCAATGTTCAGTTAACTTAAGACTACTCAGTAACAACAATGTAGCTGAACAAGGTGACGTCTTTACTGCTACAGTGAAAGCACTGAATGTAGTGACAATCTGTGTATCTGTTTACATCCTTCTTGCAACCATATGCTGACAGCTTGAGGTCAAAACTGCTGCTCATATCACTACCTGGAGCTGTGATCTTTTCTTCCTTCTTCCCATTTGCTGAGTGTGCAATAATCCTGATGCCTGTGTGGCTAATAAATTAGTAAGTTGATCCTGAATAATTGATGCAAAGTGAAACATGAAGCAAATAAAGGACAAAGAGAGATGCTTATAGCTATTTGTAGCTTAGATGTTAGAACAGGGCAAGCACCAGTGAAGTGTATTCTTTACCCCATACATAGCATGGGCATTTTTCTTTCGATCTGAGCATCATCAACAATTTGCTACAAAATGTAGAAAATACATTTGACTAGGCCTAGTGGTTAAGATGCTGAGCTTGACGGCTGAAAGGTCAGCAGGTCACCAGTTCAAGACCGAAGTGCTGCGTGAGGGAGTTCTTGTGTCCCAGTTCCTGCCAACCTAGTAGTTTGAAAGCAAGAAATTTCAAGTAGATAAATAAGTATAACCAGTGGGAAAGGTAACAGTGTTCCATGTGCTTTGGCATCTAGTCATGCCTGCCACGTGACCATGGAAACATCTGCAGATGCAGACAGCTGAAAATGGAGATGAACACCCCTAGAGTCGGACATGACTGGCTTTTGAGCAAGGGAGACCTTTACCTAGGACAGTGATGGCGAACCTTTTAGAGACTGAGTGCCCAAACAGGTGCAGGGCAAACTCTCTGCTGGGGGAAGGAGGAAGCACTCTCATTGGGCTGCTGGGCAGAGGGGAGGGGCAAACTCTGTACTAGGAAGAGGGAGGAAGCGAAGGAGTGCATGCCAACAGAAGGCTGGGAGTGCCACGTCTGGCACGTATGACATAGGTTCGCCACCACTGACCTAGGATTATAGCAAGGAGAAGTTCACAGGTGACACTGAAGTTTCAATCAAATGTGCATTTGCCCTGCAGTTTGGTCCAGGCTGCTTCATTCATTTTTTCCAGTGATCAGATGGCGTACATGCCATCGCAAACTAGCACATTTCACCTGTTATTACCAGTTGTTTGGTAAAAAGATAGGTTACTTTAAAATGAACAAAATGCGGAATTGTGGCTATTCTCAATAGGTGCCATCAGTCAAAATCATCTTTCTCAGAAACAGAAAGGGGGGAAATGGCTTATTCTGGCTCCATAGTCAAGCACTCTATTTAATACATGCAACTGCTGCTGTGACATCACCACCACCACGAGAGCATGAGGCTATGGGGTAAGGGTTTTTCAGTCTTCAGCCCTGGCTCACTGGTAGGAATATCCCAGGAAAAACAACTACCAGTGGGTGGAAACTTTTAAACCATGACTGTCACCTTAAAACTAGCCCTGTGGTAGCAGCTGTTCGGGATGAATAAAGTTATGAAGGAGCAATGCTCTACTGCACTCTGCCAACATTCACTTTCTCCTGGATTTTGTTTCCATTAAGGCTAGCTTGTGCAAAAGAACATTCGAAACAAATACCCATACATCTTCTCAGTCTCCCTAAGTAAAGAGCATGATGGTAAAAATACTATCATTCAATCTTTTGGACTGCCATTTCTTTCTTCTTTGGTATTCCTACCCCATTGTAACCCCCAAGCTCTACTTGTTTAGCAACCGACAATAGACGGCATTTATGCTCGGCTTTGAAATAAGTGGAAACAGAATCAATGCTTGCAATCCACACTGTATTTGCATGCAGCATGGCCTGTTCTGTTAGAGGAGACCTGCTTACACAAAAGGTAGTTCTTGAAATGTGCCCTGGTAAGTATCACAATGCCATCCGCAGCAGACTCCAGCATTTTCCCAAGAGTATTTCCCATACATGAAGTTTGGCACTGAAATACCAAAGACATGGAAAATAAGTGCAGTGAAGGAGGCTTTACTTTCTGGGCAGGGCTTCTGGGAATTCAAGTTCAAGAACACCTGGAGTGCCACAGTTAGCCATCACTGACCTAGACCTGTGATGGTGAACCTTGGCACTCCAGATGTTCTGGACTTCAATTCCCAGAAGCCCAATTCCCCATGAATCCACATGAATGGGTTTACTGCGATTCATCTGGCCCGCACCGCCCTTGTCGTTCCCAGAAGTGGAAGTAAAATGCGCCCGTACGGTTAAGGCTCTTCTGGATTAACCCTTCCTCTGTATGGGTGTGTTTTTCTTCTGCTTCCGGGAGCGACAAGGGCAGTGTGGGCCGGATGAATCACAGTTTACCCATTCGTGTGGATTCATGGGGACTTGAGCTTCCGGGGATTGAAGTCCAGGAACATCTGGAGTGCCAAGGTTCACCATCACGGACCTAGACCATTCACACCCTCTTCAGACAGTATGCTGAGAATGAAAAAGAAGAGGCCAGCAGAGAAAGGTTTCAGTCCCACCATCAACAGAAGGCTCTTTTTGACACACACACACACACACACACACACACACACACACATCAATAGTGAACAGAACTGATCTATGAGACTAGATACAATTATTCTTTGTCTAGACAGAGTTCCTCATGTTACAACTCCGGTTGCCGCCAAACAGCAGCTATTAAGCTAAATCCCTCTCAAAGACAGGTTCAAATACTTCATGAAAGCCATTCCCACACAGTTGAATCCACTAAGCCAGGGTGAAAAGAAGCACGCTGTGAAGCATAGTGGAAGTGAGGCACTACATTCTGGCACCTGTTTTCGGAAGACAGAGATCAGTATGTTAAACGTTTTCATCTTCAGACACCATACCAGAGGGAGCAGTTAAATAATCCAGGAGAAAGTTCGGTTTCACTTACCAGTGATAACTTTCGTTCTTCGAGTATATAGTTTGTGAATACACACTCATGGGTTATGCGCCTGCGCAGAACGGAGATCGGAGGCTTGAAAAGCTATTGGTCTAAAGTTTTGGTGGTAAGACCGCCCACCGTACCGCCCACCCTGAGGCGCCTGCGCGCCATTTTACCTCAGTTCCATACTTAAGCCAAGCACAGGATAAACCAATTGATCTCATCCGTGCAGCTCAAGAGGGGAGGCAGGGTGGGTAGTGTGTATTCACAAACTATATACTCGAAGAACGAAAGTTATCACTGGTAAGTGAAACCGAACTTTCTCCTTCGTATAGTTTGTGAATCCCCACTCATGGGAGATTAGCAAGCTCACACTCACTTGGTCGGTGGGCAGTCGGATGAGATGTTCCCACGATGAGATGAAGGTGCCGTAGGTTGACTCGTCAGGGGCGATGAGTCCGGAGCCCTCTGGCGAGGACGACACGGCCAAGCCTGGCGTCCGCAGTGGCTCTGGTGTCCACCCTGTAGTGCTGGACAAATGTAGAAGGTCTGGACCATGTGGCAGCCTTACATATGTCCTCAAGCGGTGTGCCCTCCAGGAAAGCAGTGGATGTGGCAACCGCCCTGGTGGAATGCGCCCTGACATGCGGTGGAGGTGGCAGTGATGCTGACTCGTAGGCTAGGTAAATGGTAGAGGTGATCCATTTGGAGAACCTTTGAGCAGAAATGGGTTCACCCTTGGACTTTCCCCCATAAGCCACAAAGAGGCGTTGTGACTTCCTGAACTCTCTTGTCCTGCTGGTGTAAAACAATAAGGCTCGTTTCACATCCAGCGTGTGCCAAGTCCTTTCTTGGGCGTTAGAGGGGTTCTGGAAGAAGACTGGCAAGGAGATAGTCTGTGCCATGTGAAACTGGGAGACCACCTTGGGCAGGAAGGTGATGTCCGCTTGTAGGACGACGCGGTCGTTGAAGAATTGGAGAAATGGTGCGTCTGCTCGCAGGGCAACCAGTTCCCCAGCTCGTCGTGCAGACGTGATAGCCACAAGAAATGCCGTTTTCCATGTGAGGAGGCGAACATCGCTGGTGGCCATGGGCTCGAAAGGGGTCCTGGTGAGCGCGTTGAGCACGGTAGACAGTGACCATTGAGCCGTAGGAGTCTTGACCGGAGGGAAAGCGTTCCGTAGTCCCTTGAGAAAACGCTTCACCGTTTGGTCACGGAAAGCCCCAGAAGTGGGCGAACCAGCGGGAGAGTGCGCCACCACTGCTGCGAGGTGCACTCGGATGGAGGTGATGCTAAGGCCAGACTCCGCCAGATGGAGGAGGTAGGTCAGAACGTCCTGAAGTCCCACCTGCGGGAGGGCCGTGTGTTGGGCAGCCAGGAAAGCACAGAAACGCCTGTATTTGGAAGCGTAGGACTTCCTTGTGGAAGGGCGCCGCGCTAGTTCCAAGATCCTGGACAGTCTGGGGTTATCCTCCACGCGGTGAGGTGGAGGCTGGGCAGGTCCGAATGGTGGAGCTGGCCGTGCTCCATTTGGAGAAGCGTCGGTGATTCCGGCAGCGTGCGATACTGTGACGACATGCGTAACAGCAGCGGAAACCAGGGCTGGCGAGGCCATGCCGGCGCCACCAGAATTGCATTGGTTCTGTGTTGGTACATCCTGGTGAGCACCTTCTGGACCAGAGGAAACGGAGGAAAGGCATAGAGATAGTCCTGATCCCACCGTTTCATGAAGGCATCGCCCTCGGAGTTCAGTCCGATGCCTGCTCTGGAGCAGTACCTGCTGAGCTTCCTGTTGGACTCCGACGCAAAGAGGTCGATGCTCGGCGTCCCCCAGGCCTCGCAAAGCGATTGGAACACCCCGTCGTCCAGCTCCCATTCGTGGGTCGTCGAGGTGAGGCGGCTCAGGTGGTCTGCCAAGACATTCAGTGAGCCCTGAATGTGTACTCCAACTGGGAAAATGTGCCTCTCCAGGCACCATTCCCACAACTGCACTGCAAGGTACAGGAGGGTGGTGGACCGTGTCCCTCCCTGCTTGTTGAGGTATGCCACCGCCGTGGTATTGTCCGAGGCCACTTGCACAGCTTTGCCGGTGAGCAGAGTCTCGAAGGAACGCAGGGCCTTCCAAATGGCCAGCAGTTCCAAGTAATTTATATGGTGCACCGTTTCGTGTGGTGCCCAGGTGTCGTTGGCCGTGAGAGTCCCGCAAGTAGCGCCCCAGCCGAGGTTGCTTGCGTCGGTCAGTATCTGCAACGAGGGTTGCGGGGGGTAGAAGCACTTCCCCGCGGCCACGTTGAATGGTGTCGACCACCATAGCAGTTGGTCCCTCAGCTCCGGAGACGGGGTCAACCGTTTGGACTGGCTGTCCCGGAGTGCGTCGAACTCGTGAAGGAGCCACGATTGTAGGGACCTGAATTTCAACTTGGCGTGGGGAATCACTGCCGTTGTTGAGGCCATCAGGCCTAGAAGTCTCTGAGCCTTCTTCGCCCGGATGCACGGTTTGGTGCGAAGTTCGCTCACCCCCTGCGCAATGTACTGTAAGCGTTTCTGGGGGGCGTAGGCTCTGGTAGCAATCGAGTCGAGTACCGCTCCAATGTACTCGACGCGTTGAGAAGGAGTCAACTTCGATTTGGTGAAGTTGATCCTGAGGCCGAGACTCTCCATGATGTGGACCGTGTATTGCGTGTCCCGAATGGCTGACGATTTGGTGGGGGAGACGATCAACCAGTCGTCGATGTATGGGAAGACCCTGATGCCCCGTTGGCGGAGGAACGCAGCCACCGGAGCCATGCATTTGGTGAAGACCCGCGGTGCCGTGGCCAGACCGAACGGTAGGCACCGGTACTGGTACACGGAATTGTCGATGCGGAAGCGGAGGAACCGCCTGTGTTCCTCGAGGATGGAGACGTGGAAGTAAGCATCCTTGAGGTCTATGACTGTGAACCAGTCCCCTTTGTTGATGAGAGGGAGGACGGTTTGGAGGGTCACCATCCGGAACTTCCTGGTGTGGATGCATTTGTTGAGGCGGCGCAGGTCCAGGATCGGGCGAAGTCCTCCGTCCTTCTTCTGGACCACAAAGTACCTCGAATAGAAACCGTTGTCCCAGTCGGACGGTGTTACCCGCTCGATGGCTCCCTTGGAGAGAAGGGTTGATATTTCTTCCTCCAAATGGGGGGACGAGGTGGTGAGACGATGTCTTCCTACCCGAGGTATCCGCACGAACTCGATGGCGTAGCCAGAGGACAAGATCTTTAAGACCCACTGGTCGTCCGTGATGCCCGACCATACCTGGAGGAAGTTCCGGAGGGGGAGGTAGGGGATGTGGAGCGAGAGAGACTCGGCCGTCGCAGCTTCAAACGCGAGACTTGGACCTCGCGCCAGAACGCTTGTCCTGTCCGTAGGGCCGGTAGCGGGGTTTGTGCTGACGCCGCTGTTTGTAGGAGCTGGATCTGGGCTGCTCCGTTGGCCCTTGCTGCTGTGGGTTGCCCTGGAAGCGCCGTGTGAAAGGCTGGAACCTCGGCCTGGCAGTCGGGGCCGGCGTGGTGAGCCCCAGGAACTTGGCCGTGGAATTGGTCTGGCGCATCTCATTCAAGACCTTGTCGGTATCCTGACCGAAAAGGCCCTGCCCGTCGAAGGAAAACTCCTCGATGAGCTTTTTCATAGCGTCATCGAGGGAGGTGTCCCTGAGCCAAGCATGGCGACGGAGATAGATTGCGGAGGCCATGTCCTTCGCCGCATAATCATTGATATGCCGGGCAGTGTGCATCAGCTGCTCGGCGACGAAGTCCCCCTCGGTGGCCAGCGCGTCGATCCGCTTCTGGGCGTCGGCGGGCAGTTTCGCCGTCTCAATCTTCACCTGCTCCCATAGGTGAGATTGATACAGGCCCATGGTGGCCGAGTAGTTGGCGGCACGGAAGAATAGGGAGCCGGTGGCGTAGAACTTACGTCCCACCGCGTCCAGTTTCTTCCCCTCCGGCGTCGATGGGACCGGGAATCCGCTGGTGGCCGTCCGATGCTGGAAGGCCTTGACCACCAGGGAATTCGGCAGGGGGTGTGCCTGTAAGAACTCGACGTTCTCGTCCAGGACTCGGTACATGCTGTCGAGCCTGGACGAAACTGAATGCGCCGCCAATGGTTTTCTCCACGTCGCCCTCGCCGAAGTCATCATGGAGGGGAGCATGGTTATGTGGACTGGCCGTACAGCACGCCTGTCGAGCTTCGCAGTCATCTGATCCTCACCCTCCAGCGGCGGTTGATCCACCTTGAGGTTGAGTGCGGTGCCCAGCCTTGTGAGCATGGCGGTCAGCGAGCGTTGGTCCTCACCACGCGGTGGGCCTACCGCGCCGATGTTCTGCTCCGGCGTGCGCTCGCCGTCGACGTCTCCCTCGTCCTCCGACGACGACGAGCTGGACTCATCGGAGGACGAGGGAGGAACTCTTTCATCCACGTCGGGACCGCGCCAGTACGGCCTGGGCGGGCCGGCGGGATGGGAGTCCACCGCATCAACGTCCGGACCACACCATGACGGTTTGGGTGGGCCGGCGGAGCGGACACTCGACCCACGGGAGGTCGGTGGGGCCACGGCAGGGCCGGCATGCCCGGGGCTTGCGGTGGTCGGAACCGGAACCGCAGAGGCCGCAGGCAGGGAGGTCTGGAACTTGGTCGCAAAGGACGCCATGACCTGGAACATCTCTCGGACGAGCGCCATCTGGGATACGTCCGAGTCTGCTGATAGTGGAGCCACGGTAGCCGACGAAACGGTGGCCGTCGAAACGGTGGCTGGTAGCGGCGTCGGCGAAACGGTCGTCGGAACGGTGATGACCGCGTCGTCTGTCGGCGTCCTGGGCCTTGGGGAGACGGAGGCCTGCCTCATGGGCGAACGGTTTCTTCCCCGAGGAGGAAAGGGGAGCACCTGGAGTGGGCGAGCTGGAGCCCCAGCCCTGCGTCCTTTATCAGGTGATCCGGAAGATGACCGTCCTCCCCAGATGGAGGACCCAGGAGAAGGACATCGGGCAGTCGAGAACGGAGGCGAAGGCCCGGGAGAGGCGTGCGTGCGTGGGGTTGGAGGAAGCGACCGTCTCTTCTCCGACCCATGTTTGCGCCTCTTCTCACCGTTCTTGTCCTTCTTCTTCTTCTTCCTAATCGGAAGCGTGGAGGAAGAAGCCGGCGGCGGCTGGGAAGCAGCGGCAGACGTGGAGGCGGACGCGGCGGGAGCCAGAGCGAGCTCCATCAGATGAGCCTTGAGCCGATTGCTACGGTTCTGCACCGCGAGGCGCGTAAACTTTTTGCAATGCGGGCAGGACTGGCTCTGATGCGACTCTCCCAAACAAAAGAGGCACAGGCTGTGGCCGTCGGAAGCCGGGAACTTCTTAAGGCACGCCGTGCACTGCTTAAAAGCTGCAGCCATCAACCGCGGAAAAAATTCTTCCAGTGGAAGCTTCTGGAAGCGGATACCCCGAAGGGCGGACCAGCCGCCACCCCCTTGAGGGGGGAGACGGTGATCGCAGCGAAAAAAAACTGGCTACTGAGTCCACTCGAGAGAAGAAACAGCGCCGGGGTGGCAATCCTGCCCGTGGGACAAGATTGCCGACAAAAATTGTAGAAACTAGCTCAGAAGGGCGATAAAAATTGAGAAGCTCTCGACGATCGTCCTGCTGCTACAGCGGAAAGAAGAGAACTGAGGTAAAATGGCGCGCGGGCGCCTCAGGGTGGGCGGTACGGTGGGCGGTCTTACCGCCAAAACTTTAGACCAATAGCTTTTCAAGCCTCCGATCTCCGTTCTGCGCAGGCGCATAACCCATGAGTGGGGATTCACAAACTATACGAAGGAGAACATAGCATGCTGAAGCACTTTGCTGTGATGTATTTCATGAGAGAATGTGAAAACAAATACACCTTTGAGAACAAAACTTTTTTTAATAACACTTAAGGCTTGATCTGGGTTCTCTTATACCACCAACATTTTTTTAGAAAAATCATACCTGATATCTAATTGTTGGAAGGGACTGGTGTTCATTCTGCTAGTGCTGAGCACCTGGTTTTGCTATCTTACTGGAGGAAAAAGTCATAATTACAGCAAGTAGGGTTGGTACAGTCACAGTAATACAGAGGAGCTGCCACAATGAAGAGCAGGTATCTGAGCTGTGCATGCAGTAGCGTAGGCACAGTGGCTGCAAAGGGGAAAGAGGACGGTGGAGCGGGAATAAGGAAACTAGCTCCAGGGTCTCCAGAGGCCAGCTCTACCTCTGGAAAGTACAGAAGTTTTGCAACAAGCACGTCAGGGAAGTCAGGCGCAGCACAGGCAACAAGCACAGAAAACTGCTCAGATAAAAAGGCCAAGCTTACAACAAACAGGAAAACCAACAAGTGACCATTTCTTGCCCGTTAAGCACCCCACGCTCCCTTCCCACCACCCCATAAGACACAATGGTTTGAGGAGGGAGGAAGGAAGGATAGCACAGCTCCCCACAATAATAATAATTTTATGTCAGAAATTCTAGGTTGAAAGGATTTTTGCTGGAGAAACTCCACTCAGGACACCCGAATGAGGCTCCTTTCATGTGTCCATGAGCTAGGACAGAGACAGGCACTCAATCCGTCAGGCAGTACCTGGGTCTCGAACTGCTGACTTGCCAGCCCTCCAGCTAACAAGGCGAGCTTAACCACTGTACCACCTCAGCCCCTACAGCTCCCCATAAAGATAAAACGAAGGGTTGTTTTCTAAACCCCATCAGGTAATCCTAAACGTAAAAGTTGAGCTCAGTGACAAAGATAAAGAGTTGGAGCATCAAAGATCCTTTGCTCTGTCAACAACTTGCTGAATGGTTGCTTTTATATATTTACATATACACACATGTTCTCCCAACACCTCGGGGGGGGGGGGTAAAAGTGATATACATCATAAAATGCCCTCCTCTCCCACACTCCCCTGGATTTCTAAAGCCTCAGTCCAGACTGGCAGGGATCTTTGAACAGACAGATCTGCTTTTCTTTGTAAGGAAACCCTACAGGCCTATTCCATTGTAGGGAAGAGTAACAATGGCCAAGACTAGGAAAGAAATGATCACCGTCCATGTTTATACCAGGCTGGACCAACAAGGTAAGCATGGAACTCTCTGACAAGAGTGAGATGTGGCTTTCACCCATCCTCAGAAAAAGGTTTGAGAATACCGGGGTGGGATGGGGTGTGTGGCCTGTAGCTTTGACTTCCACTACAGAATGATGGACAAGGGCCAGTGGATTTTCTTGGTAGCATCTTCCAATGAGGCTTGATCGACTAATAATTAGCCTTTTTTAGTGAGATATAGCCGTGGAACCATTTAAACCAGAATTTACATATTTGCTTCCTGAGAATGCCCCTTGAACCCAAAATGGCAAATCAAGCCAATCAGTTGATCTAACCAGTCTTTGCCACCCTGCAACAGACTTAGAGGAACAGGCTACACCTCTGCTATATGTAGGCCTTCCTTCCCTGCTGCCAATGCCTGAACCAGAAGAACAAGCAGTGTCACCCAATCCTCTGGAACAGGGACAGAGATGCAAAAACCAGTGTCAAGACCATCATATAATAATTTACTGCAATTCAATCTTGGCTTTCTACAACTTACTAAAAGGGAGAAGGCAAAAAATGGGTTAAAAATTAAACAAAATAGTTCATTGTGGGCCATGGTGACATGTGCAGACAGTCTATGCGGAGCTCTTGGGGCCTACAGACACCATCTTGTCTGTCTTCTTTCATTGAATCCAGTTGATTCTTCTCTCATGTCACCTCCATTCTCCGCACCCAGCACAGTAAAACCCTTCCAAGTCACAGTCTGGTCAGCTGGGAATAGAAGAAGCAGAGAATTAAGACAGTTTGCCCCCAAAAAAGCAATTTTTCCAATACAAAGGATCCGAGAGACCTTCAAAGGAACATTCAACTTTTGTGCTGCGTTTATGCCACTTAGTAAAACAAAGGAATTTTTCTTGGCTGTTTTACTCTAAAAAGGAATTGCTTGATAACTGACTTGTTTATTTCTATGGATGCAGCAGGGCCCCTACAGCACCCTAGTACTAATTATGACACACTTGAGCTTAAGTCCTACTGTTCTAAGTATTAGCACGTGCAACAAAAATTACCCCTTTGTGGCCAGAAATCATGTTAGGATTTTGTCCCACTGGTGAAACTGACCGAATTGCAGCTAATTATCAAAGTGCTGGCTGAGCGACTGACACGTGATAAGCACTTTGTTAATTAGATACTGCAATTTATGTGATTTCATTTACTCTGCAGTAAAACCATTACAGGATTCTGGTGAATGTGATTTGGTTTGGGAGATGCAGTATGGCTGTAGCGCTAGAATCATGTCTGTTATCACAATACTTTCTTTGATTGATCACTGAGATCTAGTTAGTGTTGTAGATAGCAGGGTGGATTTGATTTAAATCACTTTGATTTAAATCATGATTTAAATCACTTTGATTTAAATCATGATTTAAATCACTAGTCAGTAAGGCTCGATTTAAATCATGATTTTCTACATAAAGACTCATTTTTGCTGGAGTTGTTTTAATCTTAATATTTGCAACCAGATAAAGGTTTCATTTTTAGAATAATAACTTTTCAGATTACAGTAGTTTTACAGTTATATCAGAAAATTACTGATTTGGTGGTTATATACCATTAGAAATACATAGATAGATAATTATGAAATTACTGCAAGGTGAACTATCTCCAGTTTAATAGGTTAATCATTCATATTACCTTAACATTTAAATAGTTTTATTTAACCAAAACAATAACATTATATAGCATTATGTATGCTTATATTTGGTTAAACATCTGTTTGTTAACTGATGTGGTAAATATATTTTAAAAAACTTAGACTGACAGTCATTGACTACATCAGCCAGGTCCATATGATAAACTTCAGGCTGCTATACAAATAAAGATCTCAAGATGCAGAGTTCCGTCCTCTAAAGGTTTCACTTTTATTTTACTGCTTGCACCTCCCTCCTCAAACTTTGCTCCTTATACTATTCCATTCCAAACAACCTTGTATTCATTGAACGTCTTGAAACGTAGCAGCACTTAAGAAGTAAGGGGTTTGATTCTGTGTACATAGATTTGCAGAGAAACAATGGTATTAAGTTCTTTTTCTCAATTCTGATGTTTATTTTATAACATTTTTTGCTATGAAGGAGGCATGTTATCGTTGCAGATCCAAATGCACAGTTTTGAAAACAGCAAAACCAAGGATTTGATTTGATAATATCTTCTAGTGAAAACAGCAAAACAAAGCATTTGATTTGATAATATCTTCTAGATAGAAAAATTCCCCCAAACAATCAGAAACCTCTGGGAGAACATGACATTGTGAATGGATTAATACAGCCTTATGCCACATAATTAAAAACTAATTTCATGACGAATAACCTTTGGACTATAATGTTATCTTAACTAGAACACGATCTTTAGAGAGATTTTTTTCCCTCAAAAAAGCATTTAAATAAAAAAATCAAATTTAAATTAAAAAAAACGATATTTTTTTTTAAAAAAACATTGATTTTTATCCACCCTGGTAGATAGACTAGGACTAGAACTCAGGAGAACTTGATTCAAGCCCCGCCCTGCCCCGTGCCCTCTGAGCAAAGAGAAGCTGACAGGTAAAACTACACCTTAAATAATTCACATAGCTTGGAAACTGTCTTAGTGTTGCCAAGGGTTGAATAGACTAGACGACACAGAGAGATTACAGTATATTTCTTGGTTAACCATGAGACTGCACTGCAGGCAATCTGTGATTCACACTGTGACACAATATGCAGGTCAATCTGTAATCTCTGCCCCCATCTACCTTCACCCTGTACTTTGCAACTGAGAATGGCTCTATTTTTGTCACTCAGGCTAATAAAAGACATCCTTGTATTTAAGGAAGCAGACTTCGAAGGAATCCCATGTCAGAAATCCCAAAGATCAATTAGAAAACAAAGCAAGCCGACTTAAAGAGGTGAGAGAGGCTTCCACTGCAGCACTCAAAGTCCGCCTTTTAAGATTTTCCTCTGCAAATGGCAGCGGAGCAAAAGGAATCACACTTATATACCACCCCATTGGGCTTAGTGCACTCTCCGGGCGGTTCACAAGTTAATCAGCATTTTGCCCCCAACATGCTGGGTACTCATTTTACCAACCTCGGAATGATGGAAGGCTGAGTCAACCTTGATCCCCATCAGGATTAAACTCACAATGTTCTAACCACTGTGCTACCAGGGCTCCTATATCCATAACCTCTGTTTCTACCTTTAGCTACTAAACTTTTGATGCTGTAAGAGGCCTCCTGCAGGCTTCAAACAAGAGCCCAATATGAAACAAGCACATACTGTATGTATCTGTCTTCTTTTTCTTTTGCGTTTGGGGCCTGCACAGGAGAATGCCAAGATGAGCATACTTTAAGGTGGTTGCTTTTAGAAGAAGCTATTACTATTTGTGCTAGATGGAGAATCCTTTTCTACTTTAGACCATACATAGTCACAAACTGGAAATGAATTATTTCTGCTCTCAAAAGCAAGTGGCTCAAAATGCCTGCTACCCAGCAGGAGGGGCGGGAAAAGAAACTGTTGCTATCCTTCCCTTAAATTATTCTAGCACCATGATGGCAACCCTTGGCACTCCAGGTGTACTTGGACTTCAATTCCCAGAAGCCCAAATCTCTGTGAATTCACACAAATGGGTTTACTGGCACTCCGGGTGTTCTTGGACTTCAATTCCCAAAAGCCCACAAATGTGTGGATTCACAAAGATTTGGGCTTCTGGGAATTGAAGTCCAAAAACACCTGGAGTGCCAAGGTTCGCCATCACTGTTCCAGCATAACTAAATGTAATGTGTAGTTCTTCTACGGGGCACTGTGAAGGCAGTTTCTTGCACAAATGCAATGAGAACCAACAGTATGTCCACTGAACGAGTGAAGCTTCTATACCCGTGATGGTGAACCTTGGCACTCCAGATGTTCTTGGACTTCAATTCCCAGAAGCCCAAGCCCTCTGTGAATCCACACAAACGGGTTTACTGCGATTCATCAGGCCCGTGCTGCCCTCGTCGCTCCCGGAAACGGAAGTAAAACGTGCCCATACGGGCCGGGATTTGCCCTGCAGTGGATTCACAGGGTGCTTGGGCTTCTGGTAATAGAAGTCCAAGAACATCTGGAGTGCCAAGGTTCTCCATCATGGTTCTATACAGACACTCTTGCAAGTCAGGCACAGGGCTAAGAACATGTCAACTGTTTTCTATGAAATAAGATTCCTGTGAATGACCCCCACCCGCAAGTTCCCCTATCCCCATCCATAATTACTATACACCACACTTCATGTAGCCTTACTGTCTGCCAGTTGTGTCATTCTCCAAGCCTATGGGAACAGCTTACTTTGGTTTTTGTAAAAAAGAGAGATACTGAATAAAGCTAGATTCCATTTCTGCTGCAGATACTGACGGGAAAACCAATTCCCATTTCCTTTTCCACAAAACAAATACTTTTTTAAAAAAAAGTTTCTGGGACCACACCTCTAAGGATATTGCCAAGTTATGCTCCCCCCACTGTTTTAGATTTCTAATAACAAGAGAGCTCAAGACAGACAGACTCTCACAGAGAAAGAGAGAGCAGACTTGTAGTGCTTGTGGTGTAGAAATGACACTTGGCAGGCGTTGGGCCTTTTCCTCTCCATAGCCCTCGGCAGTAGCATCCCTCTTCAGTCCAGCAGTTTTAAAGAGCATTTGGGATTCATCTATGCACTTTCAGCAGCAGAAAGAACAGGAAATGTCCCCCCCCCCCGCCTTCCCACCCAGGCTCACATCCCAAGCCAGAGGAAATACAGACATCTGGATTATTTGCACATCTGGAAACACCCACACCCCACTTTAACAACAAGAGCTGCTCTGGGTGCAGCTGAAGGACTGAGCCTACTGGGAGATCCTATGCAACTTGCATAACATCCACTCACTTTTTGCTTGTTATTTTTTGGGTGGAGTGCAGCTCATTCTTGTTTTTTTAAAAAAAAACAACTGCTATTTTTAAAGGAGAGGAGAAAAGAGCTCTGCTTGACTGTTCAGCTGCTGGTCTCCCTCCCTCATAATTTTTAAACTACAGTATACAGAACTAGCCAATTACCCGGGGGGTGGGTGTTGCTCACCTTCCCAGGTAGGGTCTGGCTCCCCAGCCGCCTCGGCCACCCGGGCTCCTGCCAAGGCATCCTGGGCACGGGCCGGGGCTGTTCCCGCTGTTGCCGCATTACTTATGGCCGTCCGGTAGCAGCGGGTTCATGGCTGGGCCCGCCGCACGGCTGCTGCTCCTTGCCGCTCCTCCCTCTCGGCCAGTGTTGGCCGAGGGCGCGGGGTGGCAGCGGGGCATCCAGTGGCTGTAAGGCCTGGTGCGCCGCGCAGCTGCTGCTGCCCACCGCTCCTCCCTCCAGGTCAGGGCCACCCAAGGGCATCCGCTGGTGTCATCAGCTGTTTTAGGGCTGGGCCCACCGCGCAGCCGGTGCTCCTCGCTGCTCCAGCCCAATCAGCTGTGTGAGGGGGCGCTGGCCACAGCCCAGCCCCGCTGTTGTTTTGGCCACCGCCCCCTCTTGTGCTCCAGCCTCAGACGTCTTAGCTCCCGCCATTTTGGCCACTGTCGCCTTGTTTGTCGCCTCCTGGGCCGGCTGCACACAGGCCGCTGCTGTCGCCTGGATCGCCAGTGAGAATCGCACGCGTACCGCCTTTCCTGACCTTTCTTCCCATCAGATGGGGATGCCCCCTTTGCAAATCATTATTTGGGGCATAAACCACCAAATGGGGTTCACCAGTGACGCTCTTGCCAGGCCAAGGAAGGTGTGTGGCAAGTTGCAGTGGGATCCGTCCAGGGGTGTGGGGGCCCATCATGGACATACAAGACCACACCTTTTTTATATATAGATAAGCCATGTTGCCAAATACCCATATTCTAATGGTTTTACCTAATGTAAAGGTGCCATTGCTCATGTGTTAAAAGCTAGAAAAGATTCGCCAAGACAGAAGTGGACTACAACCCCTAAAAGCCCACAGTAGATATGAAATAGATTAGTCTCAAAGGTGCCACAAGACTTCTGCTCCTGTTTTGTTTTTTGCAAAAATAGACCAATACAGCTATTTATCTCATAACATTTAAAAACAGGGCAAGCCAGCACCCTCCTGTGAATCCCCTTTTCCCAGCTTTGCTCCTGGGTCACCGTACAGTGGCATTCAGATACAGAGGTGAGGTCGATTACAGTACATTCCTTACTATGAATCTATGTCTCTGAAGAGTCTGGGTAAGCTGCAGGAAAATGCTGTGCACACCTATTGCAAAACCCTCATGGCAAATTCATAAAAGAATGCCATGACTCGAAGTAATGGAGAGTCACACTCAACTACCTGGATTCTGAATAGGCTCTTCTGCCTACAGATGGTGCATCAGACCAGCTCCTGGGGATCCTACCCAGCATTACAGCTCATTTCCTTCAGTAGGATACTCCGACCCTTTGGGTGGAGAAATCTGCTAAATCTAGTTCCAATCTGTCACTTTTCAGCCATTGATCCAGACACTTAGAGGCACAAGGCATGACCTGGTTTGGCACCTTGAGAGGGAGTTTTAATTTCTGCTTTCTCTGGTTAATATCCTGTTTGGAATATAAAGGAAACTGCCTAAGGTTCACCCACTCCAGCACATCCTTATCAAATGACCTATCATGCATACAGTGTGAGACTGAGTGCACGTAGGATTGTTGGGGGTGGCTCTTTTACGATCATCCTTCCCTGATTATCTATGCAGCAGATCCTAGTGTCCAACATGGAAAAGTGATATTTCTCACCTTACCCAAGAAAGCAAATAAAATGCAACAAAATTATTCCAAGGCTGTATCTCAGAACTGAAATCAGTGCAGTCAATACGGTATCAGAATTATGAACTTCAAATACTCAATTTTTAATGCTGCATATAATCTCTGAAATGGCCAGGATTCTAGCCTGCTACCACTCAATCTAAGAGAACTGTAGCCTCTCCTATCATACAGGGACACGATTCCTGCAACTCCTTAGATGTGCTGTTCACTGCAATAAACAGGAGGAAGACTAGAAAAACAGGAATGTAGACAACATGGGAGCAGACAACCAGAAATATGGTGAGCTGAGGGTTGGAATCAAAGAAATCACAGCATTTCTAACAAACAGCACTTAACAAGTGATGAAACACTGGTTCTGCTAAACGCCACTGATAAAAATGAAATAGCCAATACACTCCCATTCTTCATAGCATGTCTGTCTCATCCAAAGCATCCTTCGGCTTACTTAACTGCTTTAAATTGCCAAGTGTGCAGTTTGTAGCATTTTACAAGCACCATCCTGCCATCCAAAATACCGGAGGCGCATTAGATTGATTATATGGAGGTGGCAAAGGGAAATCTAACCTTGTTGGTTTCAACCATTTAACTTTGGTCTATAATTTGAGGATTATCCCCCACACACCCCACCCCGAGGCGTTTTATTCCCTCCCCAACAACTTACTTTGGTCATGATATTACACATTTACAATTCATGCAGCCTGGGCCACTTTCATCTGGAGGATTCAATTTGCGTAGTTTGTGCTGCCGGATTTCCCGCACTAAAGTATAGAAGGCATCTTCAACTCCCTGCAAGACAAGAAGAACTTTTTGAATGTAAAACACAGATACACAAGGAAGGCTCAGTAGTCAATTGGAAAGTGTTAGTAAGACTTTCCTGCCACTGCAAGAAAGGCTTTCAATGTGCATGTGTAACTATCACAAGCCACTCTCCTTCTTACTATTTACACATAAATACTTGAAACTGCAGAGGGACTGTGGTGGCTTAGTGGTTAAGACGCTGAACTTGATGACTGGAAGGTCAGCAGTTCGAGACCCGAGTGCTGCACGATGGAGTGAGCTCACGTCTCTGTCCCAGCTACTGACAACCTAGCATTTTGAAAGCAAGAAATTGCAAGTAGATAAATAGAGACCACTTCAGTGGGAAGGTAAACAGCGTTCCGTGCACTCCAATGTTTACTCATGCCTGCCACATGTCTACGGAAACATCTGTAGACACAGACAGTGCTGGATCTTTGGCTATAAACAGAGATGAGCACTAAACCCTTGAGTTGGATATGACTGGCTTTTAAGCAAGGATGACCTTTACCTTAACTGCATTGGATTATAGCAGCAAACTGTGACTAAAAAACAAGGTGGGGGTTGCATTCTCAGTCTTGAAATGGGCCCATATCCAGGAATGTGACTAGAATTTCATTAATGCATACATTGCCAACTGGATTCTAGCCATAAAGTGGAAACTCAGAAATATTACTTTTTACCAGGAATCATCAGAAAGACATGTACAGTTGTACCTCATACAATGATTTTAATCCGTTCCACACGGCTCGTTGTTGTACGAAACAATTGCTATACGATGCATGCATCCTATAGCGATTTCCCCTATAGGATGCATCGTACGATTTTTTTTTTTTGCCAAGTGGTTTTTCCCATTGAAAAATTGTTCTACGATTTTTACCATAGGGAAAATTGTTATGCGGGACACCATTTCCCCCCCACCCACCCACCCCCCAAAAAACACCCCTAATTGTTATGTGATTTTGTTGCTATACGGGGCGATTGTTGCATGAGATTCCACTGTGTGAGACAGAATGCTGGACTGGATGGGCTGTGGCCTGTTCCAGCAAGGCTGTTCTTATGTATTTGATTCAAAGGACCTCCAAGACACAAACAGGGTTATCTCATTGCTGGTATAAATATGAGCTCAGCCAAGCCCTTGTTCAACCAGAGCTAAATTCATGGCTGCCCACCTGCCATGGTTATGACCAGGGACAAAAAAAGCCATGGACAGGCTGCATGAACTGGCCATAGGTCCCTTCACTCAGTGGTGGGCATCAGCAGGTTCGCACCAGTTCGCCAGAACAGGTAGCAGAAATTCTGACTGGCCCCTGCCCATCCAAGTTTTGAAATAAAGTACAATAGTCCTAATTTGGGTGCAACACAGGGCTTTCCCCCTGGCCACGCCCACAGTGTGGTAGTAAATGTTTTTGGAGCCCACCACTGCCTTCACTCCTGCAGAGAGTGTGGCTCTCCAAACAGCACTGAAAGAGTCCCCAGAACATGACCTCTTACACCACTTTCGGGTTGAAATCACATCCTTTTGTGTACTATTGCAGGACTGCCAGGCAATTTACCAGCTTTATGTTAATTCTAGCATCACTTTGAAAGATCGGTCTCAATCCAACCCTGTTGTAATCCACACTGATGTTTCCCAGTGCTCAGAAGCCAGCATCAAAAACTAGAGAACCTGCTGTGAAATCAGCAGTTGGAGTACTTTCTGGTAGCCTGACAAGAAACGCAGGTTCTTTGTCCAGTGGGAGCCACTGTCAGGTAGGAAGCCACAGCAGTTCTGAGCAATGGGAAATGGGAATCTCTACAACCAGCTTCTTATACAAGGCAGGAAGGCAAGCAGACTGCTGGGGGGGGGGGGGAGGTGGTGAGACAGACAGACATCCTCCAGCCACAAGAACAGTAGGACAGTTTATCTCAGCCTTAACAAAGACTGAAGCCTTCAGCCAACAAAGCATTGATATTTGCAGACTAACCTTTAACCTGGGAGTCTAATTATTCTCAGTTTTCACAGTGTTTCCCACTGGTTTTTGGACTACAATTCCCAGAAACCCAAATCAATTCCCCAAAGCACTGATTAGCCAATGTACTGACTAAGGCTTCTGAGAATTGAAGTCCACCAATGTTCCACAAAACATAGTTTGGGAAACACTAATACAGGGGTTCCCAACCTACTGCCCATGGGCTGGATCCGGCCCCTGGGCCAAATTGCTGCAGATGCCAGAAGTGCCGAAATCGGCATGTTTTTGCACTGAAACACTGCGAAAACAAGGTGGAAAAAATCAAAAATGGTGCAAAAATGTTCCTCCCTTGTTCCTTCCTCTAAGGGAAGCTGTGGAGGTGGGATAAACACCCGGAAATGCAGCGCAAATGCACGTGCCGCTGCCGCCAGGAATAACCAAGTGACTGGCCCCTCAGCTGACTGATGGGGTGTGGTCAGGCCCCTGGCAGGAAAAGGTTGAGAACCCCTGAGCTAGAATATCAGTATTTTATGTGGTGAAGAAAGCATCCCATCTGGTCAACCTGCATGAAACTTGACAAGAGATACCAAGCTGAAGGTGGTGGCTAAGAAATATGGGTCGGAATTTTCTTCTCAGTCCTGAAAGTGGGGAAGTGAGATTCAGGAGTGACTTCTGTTCACACTGGCCTTCAACATACCTGCCTAGTTTTTGCTGACGTTTCAATGTAAGGAATCCCATAGCTCCGTGCCAGCTCCTGAGCTTGCCGCGTTTCTACAGTCCGGGTGGGAAGGTCACATTTATTCCCCACCAACACCATGGGGACATCATCTGAATCTTTCACTCTCTTGATCTGCTCTCTGTAGAGGACAAATGAGAAGCAGGACAAATCAATGGAAGGTCAATATTGCCTGTTTAAACACCCCTATTTTTACGAGTGAGGAAAACAGGAATAAAGTTATGTTAAGTCAGGGGAGGGTATGCATGTGCAAAACAAAGGGAATAACATAACATTTTCATTTTAGCAAACCTCAAACTATTCATATTTTTACATAACAACCAGTTAGTTTTGATGCACTATTTCATTATTCTTCTGCCCTTATTTCCAATCAGTGAGGAAAAAACTGCTAGTTAAAGTCTTGGAAGGTTTTCCTGGTAGCGCAGTACTTAAACTGCTGTACTGCAGCCAAAACATTGTGAATTCGATCCTGATGCGGAACAAGGTTGACTCAGCCTTCTATTGTTCCGAGGTCGGCAAAATGAGTTCCCAGCATGTTGAAGGCAAAATGCTAATTAACTTGTGAACTGCCCAGAGAGTGCACTAAGCTATTGCTATGCTTTCATGTGCAGATTAACACAGATCTGTACAGAACAGACTCACCTACATCACAAATGTTGTAAGATTAAGTTCACTATTGAATAGAATTTATTTTTCTCCCTGCTAATGCTACAAGTCTGGCTCAGAGAGGATGGAAAGAAACAGAAGAGTGATCTGGTGACATTCTCTGCTTGATGGCCGATTGTACTCTGCCTCAAACTAGTGTCCTCTAATTGTTTCCTGCTTATTGCCCATTCTGGATAGGACAGGCAAGAACCGTATACTCTGGGAAATCAGACTGGGATTTATTAAGTAGTCTCTCAGTCACAATCCATGTGAATCTTTTCTCCCAAAGAGACTTAAGCTTGAGTCTTCTTTTTCTTGTGTCATATTTCAATCCAAATACTGTATTGACTATCATCATGGCGATTAACCATAAAGATTGTCATTAGAATATAATGCAGTGGCCTTTCATTTGCCTTCTGGTGGTGCAGTGGTTAAACTGCTGACCTCCAACTGAAAGGTTGTGAGTTCAATCCTGACCAAGTTTGACTGCTCCAATTCACCCCCTCCCCCTCCAGCTTTGAATCTAAAGTTCTCCAGCTCATAAGAGGAAACCAGTGAAAACCCATATCCCGAACAGTGTAACATGCATGGCCCATTGACAGACGATGCTTCATTTTTTCCAGTCTTCTTTGCTTTCCTGAAACAATATTTACCAGATATATTTCCCTGCTCTTTAAGATTTTAGCAGCAGCATCTACATCTTTTCATGCATATCTTTGCAACTATAGGATAGAAGCTTCATAATATTTTTTAAAAGAACAAACTTCAAGATTCTTGCTTCTGTAGTCACCATCCCATTCTGTGTTAATGCCTATAATTCCTACAACAGGCTTTCTCAACCTTGGGGCCCCAGATGTTCTTGGTCTTCAATTCCCAGAAGCCCTGATCAGCAGGTGTGCTGACTTGAGCTTCTGGGAACTGAAGTCTAGGAAATCTGGGGACCCAAAGTTGAGAAACCCTGTCCTAAAACATCTGGAAGCTGCTCTTATGTGTTTGTACAAGACATCTCTCTACCTGTGGAGGCTGTGGAGAATTTTTCCTCTTCTTGTTTTGGGACAGTGTGTTCTGACACACTTTGACAATTCCTGCTGCAGAGAGGCGAACAAGGCCTGGCTATGCTTAGCAAGAAGGGCTTTGCTCATGGTGGCGGGTTGTTGCTATTTAACAATTTGCTGCTTACAGCCTTTGTTGTGCAACAGAATCACAGAATGAGAATCTGTTAACTAGTAGCAATTTGCCACTTAAATTTATACCACCACACCTGCAGCAGCATATGCTGTTAAGTCAGTTCCAAGTATTCAAAGAGTAAAACGTCTCTTAACAGATGCATTGGAAGAGCTTGGTGCATATTATTATAGAAACCAAATTAAATCAAAGACTCAAACATGTGTCTTTCAATTGAGAAATAAGGCAACATCTTGGAAACATGTTATTGGGAAAGACACCCAGGCAGAGCACTGTTTGGTCCCCAAATACATAGGTGTTACTTTGCCCCATATGATTACATGGCACTGCCGAAATACAAGGCAAAAAGTCTTCACAAGAACAATATCCTTCGAAATCTATCAGAAATAACTGGGACACAACAACTAATAATGAAAACTAAGCTGCAGCTTTAGCTGCTCTACTGTGGTATGGCTTGGCCCATGCAAAACAGGGACATAAGAACAGCCTTGCTGGAACAGGCCACAGAAGCCCATCCAGTCCAGCATTCTGTCACACACAGTGGCTTACCATTTGCTTCAGGGTATTATTCCCAAGCAGATGCCTTCACCTGCTTAAGATTCCCTGGACATGGTATTGAGATATATCCTGCCTATCTCTCCAACCTGGAGGTTGTCCTTAGGTATCCATAATTATAGCCATTGATACCCTTGTCCTCCATGAACTTGTCTAATCCTTTCTTACAGCTGTCAAGACTGACAGCTGTCACCACTTCTTCTGGCAGGGAGTTCCATAGACCAGGGATCCTCTGGGTGAAAAAGTACTTTCTCTTATTTGTTTGAGAACTAGTACCCAAAAGTTTCATGGAGTGCCCCCTAGTTCTAGTGTTATGCGATAGGGAAAACAGTTTTTCCTTATCTACTTTGTCCACACTGTGCATGATTTCATAAACTTCAATCAGGTCACCTCTTAGATGCCGTCGTTCAAGAGTGAAGAGGCCCAACCGTTGCAGCCTCAGATGGTAAGGAAGGTGTTCCAGTCCCCTAATCATTCTGGGTGCTCTCCTCTGCACTTTTTCCAAGTCCATAATATCCTTCTGGAGGTATGGCGACCAGAACTCTACATAGTATTCCAGATGGGGCCTCACCATAGATTTATAAAGAGGCAAAATGACACTTGCTGACTTATTTTCTATACCCTTCCTAATGATCCCTAGCATCAAGTTTGCTTTTTTCACTGCTGAGGCACACTGGATTGACATAGCCTTCAATGAAAGCCATAGAATACTATTGGATGCCTCAAGCTATTGATAAGATCAACTACACAGCTGACATTGTGCCCAGTAACATACACAGAGAGAAGGGCTAATAGTGAAAGATTCAAAGCATCTACATCCAATTGCATCCACTCTTCCACTACCACCCCAACCATCCCAGATTAAAATCAAGGAAAAGTTTTTTTTAGAACATCTGTGAATTTTGAAGGAACAGGAGATAATGCCAGAATGGGCAGATAATGCTGTTCAGGCACTTCAGCTTCCAGGAGCGACGAGGGCGGCACGAGCCGGATGAATCACAGTAAACCCATTCATGTGGATTCATGGGGGCTTGGGCTTTTGGGAATTGAAGTCCAAGAACATCTGGAGTGCCAAGGTTCACCATCATGGACGGAGCCCCTCACCCTACTCTGATTAAGAAGCAACCCCCTGCCAGCAGATCATCACAGTGACTCATTCTCGCTGTTTACTTCATTTGCCCCTTGGGTAAATGCCTCTGAGATGGTGAGAAATGCAGCATAAAGGGGCTGCTGACAGGAGGATTAGAAGCATTTTGGTCTAGATGAGACTTAAAAGGCTCATTTAGCCAGGCGGCTGACCAATCCACTTATACTAAGCTAGCTCACATGCAGAATGTCAGTGCAATTGTACCTTCCCATTTGTATTCCACCACAAGAAGCATCTGCAGAGGTGCTCAGCCTCTGATCCTGCAGGTGCTGCTCTCTCTGCCTGACTAACAGCCCAATCCATGATCCCATCTGTCTGCAAGCTGTCCAGACTGGCTGCCATCTCTACAATTGTAGCAGTGAATTCCATTCTAACCATGTTCAGTGTGAAAAAGAGCTTCCTTTTATTCATTCATTCATTCATTCATTTATTTCCTTGTTTTTGCTTGCTTATTTGCTGCCTTTCATCCCCAAAGGGGCCCCAAGGCGGCTCACAACTAGAGAACAATCAACAGCTTAAAATACAATATAAGTTTCATATTAAAACAATTAAACTTATATCAAGATTAAAACCAAGAATAAAAACAAATTTAAACCTTTTTGTTAAAAAAGTATTATAATAATTGTAGCAGAATGAAGTATACCCTGTGCTTTAGCCTCTTTCAAAATGGTGATTTCAAATCAGGGGGAGAGAGAAAATATGTAAACATCCTTGCCTCATGAGTTGCCTCGTGGCTTTAGTGAAATGAAACCTAATGTGTGATTGACATGTCTTGCTGTAAGATCATTGGTTGGAATCCTAAGGGGGAGGGTCAAAGGTGGACCCTGTGGGATGAGATATAACCCAGAGACTCATGCATACACACATGCAGACACAGAGACATTCTCTGGAATGCCGTGCTTTTAAGCTGCAAAAATGTAGAAGTTTGAGAGAAACCAATGGGCTATCCCTTAGAGAACCAGTTTGCTTTATTTGCTTGCTTTGAAATGCTTCCTAATCTTTTGATGGACTGTATCCTGCATCCTGCTATGCTTTCAATATACTGTACTTCTAAAATACCTGAGGAGACTTGAAGTGATTACTTGGCTCGACGCTACCTTATCTACACATATCTGATGCCTGGGTTGTCCAGCCAGGGAGCTGCAACTCAGAAGAACAATAGGGCCTACTCGAGAGTAAGGCACCGTATTGTTACAATAATAATTTTGTGTCAGAAATTATTCTGGATTTTAAGGATTTTTGCTGGAGAAACTCCACTCAGGGGATGCCCAAATGAGGCTCCTTTCATGTCTCCAAGAGCTGGGACAGAGACAGGTGCTCAATCCATCATGCAGTACCCAGGTCTCGAACTGCCGACTTGCCAGCCTTCCAGCTAACAACTTCCAGCTTAACCACTGAGAAACCGCAACCCCTTTTCAAAAGGATTAAAATCTATAAATTAGCAAACAAATCATTTCTGAGACCCTTACTGCTTAACAGCCTGACTAAAGAGGATGGTTTTTGCCTGATGGCAGAAAGCCAAGAGGAAGTGGGCCAACCTGACTTCTCAGGACAGTGCATTCCAAAGTTGGAAACAGCCACTGAGAAAGCCTTCTCTTGTATCTCTACCAAATAAAGGAGGTGGAACTAAAAGAAGGACCTCCCCAGAAAATCTTAGAAGCCAAGAAGGCTGATATGGGGTGAGTCTATCTTTTAAATAGCCTGGACCAGAACTGGAGAGGGCTTCATAGATAATAATCACAACTTTGAATTATACCCAGAAACAGACTGGCAAGCAAGTGAAGCTGTTGTAAAAAAGGGAGTTACAAGCTCCCTGTAACCAGTGCCAGTCAGCAGTGGTTCATACTTTGAACCAGCTGAAGTTTTCCAACTCTCTTCAAAGGCAGCTCCACAAAGAGTTATGTTGTAGTAATCCAAATGAGATTTTACTAAGGCATGTGTCATTGTGACCAGATCCAACAACTTAAGAAACAGTACCGCTTTAACTGTGTAAAGGGCACTCCTGGCCACCACCAATTCCTGTGCCTTCAAGCTCAGGGTTGTGTCTAGAACAGTGTTTCCCAACTTTTGGTTTTTGGACTTCAATCCCCAAAAGCCTAAGTTAATTCCCCAAAGCTCTGAACAGCCAATGTACTGACTTACCCTGAGTTGGGTTCTGCCTGAGTGGGCGGCATATATAAATATGACTATTAAATTAAAAATTAAATTAAATTAAATTCCTTTTCTAACTGGTCTCAATACGGCATTTACCCTTGTCGTAGCAGCTGTACCCTCGTCCTTTCCTCTAGACCCATGGTTCCCAACATGGGGCACATGTCCCGGGGGCAGGGGGAGAGTTGAGTTTTAAGGGGGGCAATTCGAGAATGAGTTACTAACAGTGAATGGCCTTTTAGGCTTCCTCCACTTGAATTGGAGTTCACATTTTGAATAATAAGAGTTATATGTTATGGGGGTGGGGAAATCAGGATTTTAGAGATGCTTAGGTGAGACATGGTCAAAAAAAGGTTGGGAACCACTGCTCTAGACCTTCCCTTTTCAAGAGAAGATGGCATGCCTAATGACTTCCCAGGCCATTTGTTCTCTGCTATTTTCACAAACCTATATTGATGGATGTCTTCGAAGGACTTGGTGTTGTTAATGGCGAACACACAAAGGAAGCCTTCTCCCGTCCGCATGTACTGGTCTCGCATGGCGCTGTATTCCTCCTGACCTGCCGTGTCCAGGATGTCTAACAAACAGGTTTCTCCATCAATGACAACTTGCTTTCGGTAGGAATCCTGCAAATACAGAGAGAAAAGGTGTAGTTATGAGTCATTTAAAAGGAAAGCAAACAATCAGGCCAATTGGTCATCTGTTCTTGCCTAGTTTACCTCAACTGGTAGAGACCCTCCCTTTTTGCTTCAGATGTCCACACTCATCAAGTCTCTGTCTCTTCCTGCGACTACCTTCATCTCTTTCCCAAACATTCACATGTCCCAGACTCTGCATCTGAAAACTGCCAGCCTATGCTTTCACCTGGAGTTGTCACTCGATAACTTCCCTTCTTTTCCCTGGCACAGTGGCCCTTTCCACCCTTCCCTTCCTTGTGCGGCAGTGGCTGCTACTCATAAGAGCGTGAAATGGCATCTCATCCTTTGTTAAGCCATTTTCACTTCTTCCACAAGGCTCTTTTCCTAGATCAGCTCTGAACCCTCACCTCTCCTTCGTATGTTACCCAGTCAATCCACCCTCAAGCCCATGGATACATTCCATCTAACTACAGGAAGACCCTCTTCTGTGGATGCTTCTGTGCCATCTAGGATGGATGCCTCATGCACAGTTTAGGGGCCCCTGTATAAGTATGAAGCCCCCACAGCTCTGCTTGCTATATAATAATTCAAATTCTAAGGTGCTACAGAAAATGACATCTCCAATCACCTAACACATTCCATTAACCTGTCAAAACTGAATAGGTTCAGCTCTGAAGAAAATCACATAGTGGGGTTGATGATTGGAGCCTTGCAATGCAACCACACATTTCTATTCCTGTGAGGGGATATTCCAAGCTTGGACATGTTCCTTTTTTTTGACAACATCTACAACAACCACCTTACCAGCATGAAAGATGTTTCAAAAGCAAACTTTCTAACCTTTGCATTAAGCAATATATCTGTGGCAGGAGAATTTGCACGTCAGGAGTGTCCAAACCTTTTGGACCACAGGCCAGTCATGTGGTCCATGGGCCGGTCACTATGATCCATGGGCCAGATCTGGCTCCCAACACCAATTCATCCCACCCACAAAGCCCTCATCACTCCCGGAAGCAAAACACGCCTGTACAGGCGCGTTTTATTTCCGCTTTCAGGAGCAACGAGGGCTTCGCGGGCTGGATGAATTAGTGTTGGGGGCCAGATCCAGCCCACGGGCTGTAGTTTGGGCACCCCTGGTGCATGCATATGTACTTTCTATCCCAGTAGGAAACACTATTACCCATCCCCAAATGAATAAATCACCAGGTATTGCCAATTTAGAAAAAAGGTATCACCTACTACTTCTGCACAGCTTAGAAAAATATCTCAGGGTTCAACTACACACTCTTTGTGTCAGGTTTGCCATTCCTAAAACTGATTTTAAAAAATCACACAGCATATAGCTAAGCATGCAATTTTTCTTCTTGAGGTTTTAACACCTGGAGAAGGTTTGTTTATTTTCAATTAATTCTGGTAATTTTTTAAAAAAAGATTGTTACAGCAAACTAAGTCTCTGGGCTTTGCCAAGTTTTTGGTGGCCAGTTAATGGGTTTCAGAGTGCAGAATACTCTGGGGCCAGAAATTGTAACTTTTAAAATCTACTTTAATTTTAGTGCTGCATCGCTTAAATTAACTATTTAAAAATATTCTCTACACAAAGGCAGAGCACAACACGACATACAGAATAAAAACGTATTTTTGACATGATGAGAGTAGGAAAAAACCAAGAGCCTCAAAGAGGCAAAGATTTGAAATCCTGTGTAGTCTGCCGGACAGATATGCTGCACATTTTAAAATGAGGCTAAATATTGCCCCATGAGGATGTACACGTGACATTAAGCTGAATTTGAAAAATCCAAACCAGATCCCAATTTATTTCAGCAGTGTACTCAACCCCTCAAACTAAGTGGATGTTGAAGTAAGAGCCGTGCCTGGCCCAAGCCAGTCTTTGAAAATTATTAGCACAGGTTCCACTTCTGAAAACAACCAAAACCCTGTCCTTAGAACTGACCCCCTGCTGGACAAGGTGTGCCTTTGACACAAGAGCCAATGCCCTTAACACACTTGTTTTCTTTAACTTTATTTAGTGGATAGCAATCCTTTTACAAGCAGCTTCACTCACAGGGTCACAGTCATCTTCTGTGGACATGCTACATACAGCCAGTAAGCAAACAGAGTGCAGACATACACTGGGTGGAGTCGGTGTCTAGCATAAGCGGCTTCTGTATGTCTGTCCATCAATCATGAGCATCAAGACCAAACTATTACAGCCACAAATGCCCAATGGCTCCATTTTCTAGTGACGGCTACAGTCTAATTCCAAGGCCTTCCTTCCCAACCCCAAAGACAAAAGATCTGTGTCATCACCAATACTGGGCTACCCCTAAAATCCTCTACAATCTCTTTAGTCAAACTGATTCCTGGACTAAACTGTTCCAAGATGATTTTCAAAAAACTGTTCCAAGATGATTTTCAGAAACTGAGGAGACTCCTGGTCCACTAAGCAAGGACTTGACCGGTTTACTGCGCCAACTGGTATCTGAGACATTCAATGACGATTAGTTTTAATGCTTTTAGCATTATGTCTTCCAAATTCTTTTGAAGCCCTGTCTGCTTACATTTGATGAATGTGCAAGTGTGTGTTCATGTTTTTTCTCTTCATTTGGGCAACATTTCTATTTTTTGTATAAAAGCACTGTTGCTTGTGGTAATTGCTTTGACTCTCTGTCCATCAATCTCTCCAGTTTGGTAGTACCTTTTCCAGTTTGCAGCATTTATTTGAAACTCAAACTTCATTTTTGCTGATTTAACTAATAGCCAACATTTTCGGAGGGGGGAAATTGCCCTGACTTCTCCCATTTCCCCCTTCATTACCAGTCACCTCAGTGTTGAGAAGTTTCTTCCTCAGAAGCATACTTTACATGTAGTAGATTTCTCTGGCAATTGTCCACCTAAGAGAATGGAGTACAAAGAAAGAGCCTCCTCGAAGATTGTGGTATTTTTGAATCACAATTGGGCATACCCTGGTAATGGCAACCTTGTATTGCCAGCTAATCTTTCTCACACTAGGTCAGGAGAAGAAAAGTGCAGAATGAACCCACCAAATGGTGAGTTTATTTTGTCAGTTTTACGTCTGGCCAAGACACATAAGGAAAAAAACCTAAGAGAATCACACTCTTTAGTGTACATGCATACACTGGATAGCCACTTCCCCACTAGTGGGTGCTGCCTGGTTCTCTCTCTCAATCTCTCTGTCAACAGGAAGGAAGACAAACATTATGTTGAGGGATTTATAAGTACCTGGAAGAGCTGCTCATCCAAGTGACAGTGTAGTCTTTTCCCACGTGCAAAAGGAAAGAGGGCACAGAATATCAGACATACAGAAGTAGTAATACCTCATACAAAGTCTGCTTCATACAATATCGAATTCATACAACATCGCCTAATTTCTTGAAAAAGTTACCTCATACAAAGTCGCTCGACTTTGTATGAGGCATTCAGTTTTTCCCAGGCTGCATTGTGCCTGGGCAGTATAAAAGACAGGACACATGCGTGCATTGCTCTTGTGGGTTTTGCACAAGGCAAAGAGTGTTTAGGAGTGGTTTTGAGAGTGATTTTGGATTTTTTTGAATTTCTCATCAGAATTTTTAGAAGCATTCCTGGGATTTTTGCAGCATTCTTCAGGTTCTTGGACAATCAGGGTTGTTTGACATGTTTTTGTAATGTTTTTAGCCTTTAGACAATGTTTTCTTAAAGTTCTGTCAGTTTCCTGTCTGTCTCCTTGACTTTGCCCTGAAGTCTGTGCTGTTACAGTACAATGTATCTCTATGGAAACGACGTTGTACGAGGCATCGCAGCAAGGATCTGGACGTTGTATGAGGCATCGCGGCTAGGATTTTGCATGCTTCATACAAAGTCCAAATCCGGATAAAGTCCAAACTTGTGGAACCAAGTTTGGACGTTGTATGAGGTATCACTGTACTGTAATCCTATTGTCATCTTTGCCCTGCCAAACACCATTCAAACCTTTTTCTTGTGGAGAGCCGTTAGAAAAGGAAGAAATGGCTGTCAGGGTGGAGTCTGAGGACACTACAAGGGAGGAACGTAGGACAACCACTATCACACAGCCCATCAGACTAAAGAAGTTGCCCATCCTCAATTTAAATACTCAAATGGTGAAGTAAAAAAAAACAAAAAACAGCAGGGTCCCGATATGCTTCACTGTAAACCTCCTAGCAACTAATTCGTGAAGGCTAAGAGAAAGAACGATAATGAACAGCCCCAGAAGGCTAAACCAATTGCTCGGCTAGATGCCAGCCACTTTCAAAATGATTGGTATCTTACTTTGTCATAAGAGTGAAGCACTTATATACTCCCATCAATAATGCAGCAGCAGTAGCAACTAGCCATTGCTGCCTCCCAAAAAGCTAAGAAATTGTCTTTCTGGGCTGCTCAAGCACTGCATCGTCTTTCTGCTTGTTTCTCTGTGGCTCACTGAAGCAGAAAACTGAAAATGGCCAAGCTAGGTCAGCTCTATTTTACTCAGAAAATAAGGAGCAAAGTAAGATGCACTTCTGGTGCCTGTTGGCAAGTGAAAAGCCAAGGTTCAAGACACCAGAAGCCATCTGACAGGCACAGATTGGAAAGGCAAAGGTGAATCCACATGAAAACTAAAACTTGATAGTTATTCTGTGATTGGAACGAGGGGATACTTACTGCAAAAAGCATGAACTTAATGCAAAAGAGAGACCGCAACATCTACGGCGCCATTTTAGACTTACAAGATGCAAGGAAACCCCCTTACATAAATCAATTTATTTGTGTAAATCAGGATGCGACTTCTGCAAAAAAAATTGTTATGTAAATTGATTTTTACATAAACAGAGGCATACGTAAATCGGGGCTTTACTGTATGTGATAGTTTTAACGCAGATCAAACACATGCTTTTTAAACAGAGACAGCCCACAGGGGACGTCTTACTTAGTAACCAAACTTGCATGTATTGCTTCCAGTATTCAAGGAGGCTACATATATTGCAAAGTTTTCTTCAGGAACAAAATGTTTCCAAACATTGTTTTTTTAAAAAAAGCTTTCTGAATTATGTACTAACATTTTAAAAAAAGAAATCCTCCAATATGCAACATAACGATTTGTAAGATCTCCCCTTGCTTGTAAAGCCAGTTGTGTCTGTCTCTAGGAAAGTAATGGTGAACCTTGGCACTCCAGGTGTTCTTGGTCTGCAATTATCAGAAGCCTAGGTCAGCACTCCTGTTGATCAGGGCTTCACGGTATTGAAGTTCAAAAACACCTGGAGTGCCAAGGTTCACCATCACTGCTCTAGGGTATAGTGCTCATCAGCCATAGAGTCAGTGCTATCTGTATTTATTCAGTAGATGTATGCCTAATTTCAAGATCACCAATTTACAGGCGATTGCTTCCTTCTATCTTTTAAAAATTGTTTTGTAATGATGTTCTCATTAACATCATTAGTTTCTCATAATAATTTAAAATATCTATACATTCTCATCTCTGCATTCTTCATTCCAAAACAAAAAACAAAAGGGACAAGTATATTCTAGCTATCTGCTAAACGACTTGTATTCAAAACACATCTTGTCTATGTTATGTTATCATGAGATATTATCTGTCTGAACTTTTCATATAAAGTAATACTGTTACAACCAGTATCCTTCGGTTTTAAGCAATCACCATTTGTACACTTAAAAGACCGTCTGCATCCTCTAGATTAGAATCTAGAACACAAATATTCTGCTAATGGTTTGCATAACAGTATATTCTTTCTTGGACTCCAATTGCCAACAAGAATATTAACAAGTGAATAAAAGAATGCAGCTTCTGAAGTGGAAGATGAAAAAGAAGGAAAAAGAGGAAGTTGTGTTGTGTCAAGGTCTGTGGTGCTCTCCATCTCTGGCATCAATTATCCCAGCCAAAGCAAAAAGACATGCAGTTTATAGACCTTTTCATGGAAGTCCCTTTGTATAACTTTCATCATCCACCTGACTTGCAGAGATCATGGGAATTGCCCAATGCCCTCACACAACTTGCATGTTGTTCCATGGGAAGGAGGGAGAATAGCTTCCTCCAGGGGGTGGGGATGGAGTTTCCCTCTTCCTTTTCACTGCTTCTATGCCTTCCCTCTTCCTTCTTTCTTGCCCCTCCTAACTGACTGATGGAACCAAAGTCTTTAGATGGTGAATATAAAATACCTCTCTCTGCAACAACAATTTATCAATATTGGTTTTTTCAAAAGGTTTAGGTTGCACAACTTCAAGAACTACATACTTGACATGCTTGTCTGTGTGACCCTCCTTGATATAGTGCATAACTAAAGGTGCTTGTAATACCTGGTTTCTAATTCTGGACCTATGTTCTTCAATTCGTATCTTAATGGGTCTTGAAGATTTTCCAACATATTTCTTACCACAAGGAGGGTCACATCAGGTTTGAATATTGAGTTGGACCTTTCTTGTTTTTATAATCATTTGCATGGTTTTATGATTCTGAGCATGTTGTCACTTTAAAATCAAGTCATTTCTGCCTCCTTACTGTATTTTTTTAAAAAAGAAAATTATTTCTCATGAATACATCACTTGACACACAATATATATTGCAAATATTGTACCATATGTTTTAACGTCTTTAAGCTCATCATGATAGCTAGTAGACGCATAAAAAAATGAAGCTAGTAGACGCATAAAAAAATGAAGCTAGTAGACGCATAAAAAAACTCTTGGTATGTATTATGTTTAGATATCTTGGTTTAAGGCTCACAGCCAAACTATAATGTGTTGTCAGAGTGTATGATTTTGTTTTCATTATATTGTCTACAGAAAAATATTTAAGATTATAACCTGATGAAGAAAAATTCTTTTGAAAAACTGGCAATACCAGAACAGTTTTGATGGTATTATTCTCTCTTGGCCTGATCTATTTAACACATGAGCATGAAATAGGGACGACAAAAGCCACATATGCTGCCTTGAACAAACTGAAGGAAAGGTACATATAAAGGCAGCTGACAGTCTGATTTATTGAGTTTGTGGCACATGTGAAGATTTTCTACCAGCTATTCTCTTCCAAGTAGAACTAATTTCAAATTGACTCTGAGTTCTACTCACCATATTTCTCCTACTAGATCTTTTTGTGCTTTGGAGGACTTATCGCTGGAGGGGGGATATTTGTCCTACCTCTCATCTATCAAGTAATTTCTGAAATGTGATGAGGAAAAGCTGTCTCAGTGGGGACTGCTGTCTAAGTAGGTTGGTGAATAGGTTTTGTGTTTTAGTCTGGATTTTACAGGAGCCATGTAAGGTCCTGAGACTACCCTTAAAATATGTTCAGCATCCTAGTAAGAACTCTGAAGAAACTATTCATGACCCTGAACAGATTTACTTGCCAACTGAAAGTAGAGTCACAATCTTCCACTAAGCAGTTTAATTTTGTGTCTGATGTCTTTGCGGGAAGCTACAGAGAAAGACAACTGAGGAAAAATTTGGATATACTTTTAAGGGTACTTTCCTCAAAAGATGCAGGCTGTACTCACCTCTATCGTGGGATCATATTCATCCACAAAATGGTTTTGGATAAGCTGAATGGTCAAAGCACTCTTCCCAACGCCTCCTGCCCCAACGACCACCAGCTTGTACTCCGTCATCTTCCAGTCAACTGCAGCTCAGCAACTCCTCACAACAGAGCTACCTGCAAGAAAGGTAAAAGATATATAAACTTTTCTCTTCCTTGTCTCTTCAATTTGCAATTTATATTACAGTACTTGACACCATGGAACCAGAACAGGATCCCAACATGTAGAGACTTAAGTGCCACTGAGACACAAAAGGAATAACTGTGACAAAAGCACCTGGAAAACAGAGGTACAACCACACATATTCAGGATATTTTGCTCATACAGGACTCTAGCTAGTTACACAGGCTCTTTTCATTATATGGACAGCCCTTAAAACTGAGAAGCCCTAAAAGGGGAAGAGAGGCACTATCTCTATATATAAAACAGAGGTGTGGTCTTGTATGTGCTCTATACAAATTCGCACCCCTTGACTGATCATGCTGAAAATTGGCACATACATACCTCATCCTCTGGAGACCAGCACCAGGGGGGGGGGGGGGTCACGAGCCCCATGGGGGTCTATGCCCCTAAATTGATCTGCAAAAGGAAGTATACTCAACAGGAGTGTGTGTGTGTGTGTGTGTGTGTGTGTGTGTGTGTGTGTGTGTGTGTGTGTGTGTGTGTGTGTGTGTGAGTGATGTCATAGTTATACTAATGCCATAGTCTCAGTTAGGTCACCCAATTGTGACATCATCATGATGTAATTGAGCAGGCTAATGTCACAGTCCCAGGTAGGGACACAAAGGGGACACATGTATGGGAAGGATAAGGGCGGACCATCGAGGGAGAAGCAAGACAGGTGAGGGAAGAGAGAGATGGAGGAAGGGATGTCACAGTCCCAGGTAGGGATGGGTAAGGGAGGCAGAGAGGGGATGGGTGAAGGAAGAGAGAGACAGAGGAAGGGAGGCAGGGGTGACTCACACTCCCCCATGAGGTTTCCATGGGAAAGGCTGGCCTATGGTAAAAAGAAAAAAAAACCAGGCAAGGCCAGGTAATCAACTAGTGTAAAAATATGTAAGAGCAGGCAGAATGAAGTACACAAACAAAGTGAGGAGTGGATGCTATGCATTATTTAGAAACAATTAATCAGTGCTGCTTAGTAGTTTTATGTAAAAATATATTGCCATTATGGCACTATGCAGAATTTGGACAGATTTCAAACCCTAGCAAGCCTAATCATGGAGCCCCCACTCACCTCACATGGCCAATCTAAAGATGATAATAATAATTTTGTGTCAGAGATTTCTCTGGGGTGAAAGTATTTTTTGCTGGAGAAACTCTGCTCAGGGAACATCCGAATGCCCCCATGCAGCCTTCGGGTATCGAAACCCGACCTTCCAGTTTCCAAGCTCAGAGTCTTAACCACTAAGCCATCAGAGGAGCTGCTCAATTATGATAAATGAGATAAATATAGTGCACAAAGAAAGACCAAATTGCTGCTGATAAAACTGAAAAAGTCTTTTCTGCTCTTTTATATGTTGTGATGACAATGCTTAATTCTCTCAACAAATCAAGAACAACAATTTGGGATCAAAATTGCTAAGAGAAACATCAACAATTTGAGATAGGCAGTTGATACTACCTTAATGGCAGAAAGTGAGGAGGACTTAAAGAAGCTGCTGCTTAGGTGCAAAGAAGAGAGTGCAAAAGCTGGCTTGAGACTCAACATCAAGAAAACAAGATAAAAGACAACAGGCCTTATCAGTCCCTGGAAAATAGATGGGGATGAAGTAGAAGAAGTGACAGATTTTACTTTCTTAGGATCAAAGATCACTGCAGATGGTGATTGCAGCCATAAAATAAAAAGGCGACTGATTCTTGGGAGACAAGCTATGAGAAACCTGGAGAACATAGTTAAAAGTAGACATCACCTTGCAAACAACAATTCGCATAGTCAAAGCAATGGTATTCCTGGTCATAATGTATGGTTATGAGAGTTGGACCATTAGGAAAGCTGAGCACAGAAAAATAGATGCCTTTGAGATGTGGTGTTGGAGGCGAGTTTTGAGAGTTCCCTGGACAGCAAGGAGAACAAATAAGTCAATCCTAAAAGAAATCAACCCTGACTGCTCCTTAGAAGGTCAAATAGTAAAGATGAAGCTGAAGTACTTTGGACATCAAATGAGAAGAGAGGATTCACTTGAGAAAGCCTTGATGCTGGGAAAGGTCGAGGGCAAAAGAAGGGGGCGGCCAAAAATGAGATGGCTAGATGGTATTGTAGATGCAATGGGCACAGAGCTGGGCGGGTTGAGGATGATGGAGGACGGAGGTGCCTGGAGGGCAATGGTCCATGGGGTCGCAAAGGGCCGGAATTGACTGTGTGACTGAACAACAGCAAAATTGTCAAATGGATTTCTTAAGACAATTTTTAGAAACAAGATTTTTACGATAAACCACAAATCGGGGTGCAGCTGACATGTTTCATGCCACTTACTCTGATCATTTCTTGCAGACTACACAATGTGAGAACAAAATCACAGATACATAAACAGCAATTCCTGCAATCACAAGCACTGAGCAAAGAACTGCCACAATAATAAAAAAAATGGTTGCTGGTGTTTCATCATGAATGAGTCCATGCAAGCATGTGTCTGGGGAGAAGCCTGACTGTTCCTGAGTAGAACATAACATGTTGGTTATAATAGCCCTTCTGTAGAAAAGATGCTGTTTCTCAAATTCTGTTTAGTACATTTAAGACAAACCCCTGAACTTAATGCTGCATGGATGAGCTGTTCAGGGCTATAAGACAACAATTAACATCCAGTCAAAAGACACAAATGTAGAAGAGACAGAAGAAAAATAGATTAGGAGCATTACAATCAGATGCAGGCACCCAGCAACAGAACTGAGAAATCCCAGGTGACTTTTATTATGTTTTTCCATTATCTCTTTAAAATTAGATTGATCGCCTGTCATATGACTCCAGTGGGACCTCAGGAGAACAATGGAGGAACTAACACTTAAGGACATGTAGAAAGATCAGAATAACATTACAACTTATTAAACCCAACCATCTAAGAGAGAAGGAGAAAACGGGGGTGGGTTAAAATAGGATTGCTACCATTAGGAACGCATTTGATGAAGTGGTTCATGAAGACTTATGTCAAATAAAATGTATTATTTTTTATAGATTTGCACATCTACTTCTGATTTTACCATTAGGCTGTGCTGCTTCTCCAGAATACAGATTTGGGGCCATGGCAGGAATGCATTTATGGACAGAACTGATCTACCAGCAGATTTTTTGGTGGTCTGCAGTAGATCAGAAAGATTGGTTGACTTCAATCTGTTTAATAAAAACAGCAGCAACGTGAGCTTTGCCCTCATGTCTTCTTGCCCTCCAAATGTTATTTGACTCCAATTTCTACTGTGCCGGCCAATTCTCTGGGAAATGAAACGTCTTATGAGTGACTTATTATATAATTTGTTACAACAGCCAGCTGCACAGAATTTGATAACTCATTAAATTACTAGTTACCTTTTTGTTTCTGGGAGGGTGGAGACAAAAGGATTAACAGGATGATTGTATGGCATGTGAAAAATTCTAATCTAACTGCCTCTTTTAAAATTAACAAAAATAATGAGAAACCAGTGAACTTTCAGAAAAACTTCAGGATCTTGAAGTTTTAAAAGATATGCTAACATTCTTCCTCCTCCTCTATCTATCTATCTACAAGTAGTGTATAAATAAAATCACTCACTCACTCACTCACACACACACACACACACACACACACACAGAGAGAGAGAGAGAGAGAGAGAGAGAGAGAGAGAGAGAGAGTCCCACTAATTGTTTCAGTTTCATTGGAACTGACATCTTCTCCAGGGTGCCGAAGGCTCCTTTGGAGATGAAGGCAAAATTTTCAAGAGGAAGGACGCAATACTCATTCTGATGTAGGACCCATTGCCTGCTCTACAATTATCCTAATCAAATCATCGCCTTGTCAGAAAAGGAACAAATGTGAACAGGCAGGCAGAGCCAGCATAACACACACTAAGGCAGCAACACAAAGGAAAAGATGACAGTGAAAGATAAGAATCTCAAGCAACTAATATGCACATCAATAGAAAGAACAGAAGCCATAAATTTGCATCAGTGCTATTAACAACTGACAAACCTTACTCAAAGAATGTGGTGTTGTAGCAAGGAGGGTGCTGAGCATGGCCCTCAGGACAGTGAGGTTCTAACCCTGTTTCACAACTGAATTCATTAGGTGTCCTTGAGTCAAGTCACTGTCTCCCATCCTTGCCCACCTCACAGAGTTACTGTTGTGAAGATAAAGTGGGAAAGGGGAAGAACCACCTTGAACTCAGAGGACACGAGACTAAACAAAGAAAAAGAATGGACCATGTGCTCAGTCAGATGTTCAGTATCCTGAGTTTCTGAGCATCATCAAAGCTTAAGGAAGAGCGATCCTGAATCATTCCTCCCTTTCAGTTCTCTTCCTGGAAAACAAGAATTGAATTCTTTTATCAGGAAAGGCAGATGCACAGAAAACTTCAGGTAACATTGCATTGGGTATTGAAGGCAATCACATATAAACTTTATGCTTGCTGTCAAGCAGCCAGTACTCATGCAGCTCTTGGGGTGGAATCCTCACTGCAATTAATATGAGAGAAAACAAGAAGGGCCCAAGTGTAAAAAAATGAAAATAAAACACTTGGAAGACTGCCTGGAAAGAGCTATTGCCCACTGTCAGCAACACTGAGCAAGTACATGCGCAAGAAATGCAACCAGATTCCATGCAGGAATCATGGTTATTTTTATGTAGAAAACATTTCCCAAGTTTTTTAAGTTGTAAAACACTCAGATGAGACAGAGAAAGTACCTTTATTACACAATGTACCAACTGTGCTAAATGGCCCCCAGGCACAGCCTCCACTGCTTCCCACCTTGGAAGTACAGCTCATAATCTTGTAACAGCCTTCAGAACCAACAAGGCATGCTTTAAGCACACAGTTTTAAGGGTTAATTCAGCTAAAGTGAAGCAACTTTAAATTCTATTGGCATCAGTGGGAGAGTTAAGCATAAATTCAACTCTCACACAATTCAATGGGTTTTTACAGAGTGCTACGACTGGCTGAATCTCGTTTTCTGTTCAGGTGTTGTTTCCACACTCTTATTCCTCAAGGTTGCATATATGGAGTTGCACCATTTTATCCTTAAAACCTTGTGAAGCAGGTTAGGCTGAAAGAAGACTTGTCTAAAAATATCTTGTTTGCTTCATGGCTTAGCAAGACTCTGAACTCAGGTGTCCAAGACATCCTGGTCCAATGCTATCTACTTGACCACAATGTTTCACCTTATATCCTATCCTGGAGATGGAAATGCATTCCTCCCCTTAAAAATGTAATACAAAGCATGAAGCAGCTAGCTGTTGAGACCCTTAATACACAAAGCTCCATCCAATTACTTCATCTGGTACCAGAAGGCCAGCAACACATCTTTCATCCCACCTCAATCAGACCTGGCCGCAGGCACTGTGAATGCTCCAAGCGATTGCCTTCCAGATTTGCACTAGTGGTCAGAACTCAGTCTGACAAGCAGTCAGAGAACATGAAGCATGCTACACTGGCCACCGACAGGCGTATAGAACTTGCTACACTGAAGAAACCGTTTGCCTCAACATCTTTAATTCCCATTTTATATACCCCTTTGTCAACTTAAGCCACGGTTTGTCTTCAGTCAGAGAAAGAATTGCTGCCGTTTCCCACAAAATGCTAATTATCCACAAGTTCTTCCCTTTCTAAGACAATGTTTTTGCCTTTTAAAATATGTTCTAAAAGGCATTAAAAGTGTTGCAGAGTTATTTTTAATTTTGCAAGAGTTAAGGGTGTGACTTACTGAAAGAAAATATATTACAAATGAGAAAGAAGAAAGCAAGATCAGATGGCATTCAGAAAGATCTCATCCCACACATCTTAGTAATGTCTATATTTCCTAACTTTGAGTTGCATAAATACCTCTATACCTCTCCAAGCAAGATTAAATTCTAGCTGGTCTGCTTAACAACTTTCCCTGCTGAAATCTGAGATCATTTTAATTCCCTTGTGAAAGTCTTATTCCCTCTAATGATACAGTGGTCATATGGAGAGAAAGGGGACCACTAGAAGTGTTTGATGTGAAAGGCACCATTCTTGTAGCCTTACAATTGCCACGAGGACTAGTACCTTGATGACTAGAAGGTTGACAGGTCAGCAGTTTGAAACCAAAGTGCTGCATAACAGAGTGGGCTCCCATCTCTGTCCCAATTCCTGCCAATCTAGCAGTGTGAAAGCAAGAAATTGCAAGTAGATAAATAGGTACCACTTTGGTGGGAAAGGTAATAGTTCCCACAATTTGTTATGATGCTGGCGAAACAAAACTTTCAAATCTATAGATAATCATTCAACCCTTTTACATTCTATCGAATAATACTGTTACATCAGCATAATAAAAACCTGTCCTTCACATTTTTCTTAATTAAAACTGATTTCTGACTTATGAGAATGTGGTGCATTGCATTCATGCATGTGCTAACATGCAACGGCATTCTAAGCAGGCAAAAGGACAAAGCATGCTTCAGGGGAAGTGTAATATGCACACTGTAAATACATTTCCCTTCTGAGATGATTTCTCTTTCTAGCATCCAAAAAAACAACCCCTATAACAAAAAGGAAAAGCATCATGTTCTCTTCTTGCTACATTAGTCCTATCTATCAAACACAGTATCCCTCCACCAATTAAAAACATACACTTAATCTTCTACCTCATTTGTTGAGAAACTATTCTAATTCATTCTAAATCTAGAAATCCTAATATTCACAAACCTAAACTTAATACAATTTGATAATCTATCCCACCGTTTAAGATGGCCTCTGTGTGTGTGTGCATGATAGTCTATTCTAGGTGAGAACTCCCAATGTTCCTACGCACACACATAACTTTGAATGTTTAAAAGTTAACACTATTTTTGTGCATACAGTTGCTCACATATACCATATTTTTCAGACCATAAGACACACCTGACGATAAGGCGCACCCAGTTTTTAAAGCAGGAAAACAAGAAAAAATATTCTGAACCAAATATCACTGTATTTGCACCACCAACCAGTGATGGCGCTGCAGGAGAAATGGGCGGGCAAGCCAATTGCACTGAGGCAGGAAGCAATGTTCTAGCCTAGCCTCTTGCTCTCTCTGCAACCAGGAAGCATGGCTTCCCCCTCCATTTTGACCACATGGAGCAGGGACAAAGGCAAGAAAGGTAAATGAAACCCTTTCTTTTTATGCACAGGTTTGGGTTCCCACTGAAATGCATTGGGAACATACAAACAGAAAAGCTTTTGAATACTGTACAAGAAATTGATTTCCAATGCATTTAAATGGGAAATTGCGATTTGAGCCCTCTTGTGGCTACCTGTGGTAATGGCCTGCCAAACATATTTTTCTTTCCCCAGCCTTTCTTTCCCCAGCCCCAGAACAGCGGTGACGGCGGCGCGGAGGTCTTCAGCCAGCCGCGGCTGTTGTAAAATATCCTTTTACAACAGCCCTGCTGGACAGCATTCAGACTATAAGACGCATCCTCGTTTCCCCCACTAACACACTTTGTGGGGGGGGGGAGTGCGTCTTATGGTCTGAAAAATACGGTAGTTTTAAAAAAATACACATTAGAACATTGTGACTTAATTGATTTATTATTTTACTAAAACATTTAAAAAATAAGAAACTGGTCCCAAATCTATCAAATCCAGTAATTTAGAATTAATCGGTAAATGTTATATGATATCTCAGAAAGTACCAATTTAACCATTAATTGCTTTATTTCACAAAATACATGTTATATTCTTATTCTTCCCAAAATACAAAATCCTGTCAATTTTCTTTACTGTTCATCTTTCACACCTATATGATAACTGGGAATACAAGAGTGTGGATTATCTTGGTTTTAGACTCCAGTGACACATTCTTACACTTGATGACTTCTTATAATGCCTTCATTGCTGCTCTTCTGAGTCTGTCGTCTTCTGATTTCTTGACTACGGTCTCCATTTGGACTGATAACTGAACCATGGTATACAAAATATTTCACTATTTCAATTTCTTCGTTGTCTACGTTAAAGTTGGCTAGTTTTTCTGTAGCCACAATTTTTGTGTTCTTAATGTTCAGTTGCAGTCCTGTTTTGGCACTTTTTCCTTTCACTTTCCTCAGAAGTTGTTTCAAGTAATTGCTGCTTTCTACTAATAAGATTATTTATAGTTCTTCCACCAATTTTTCATCCCTCTTTCATTTGAATTTAGTCAGGTTTTCCATATTATCTTTTGTATACAGACTGAATCTCAAGTGCCTCTTCCTTTTCAGAATCCAACTGGAACATCAGGCATTTCTTGCTCCATATAATGTAAAAGCCTTGGTTGCATCACCTTGAGCATCACTTTGCCTGCACAGAAAATTGGAGAAATGGCCCTATAATTACTGCATTCCTTTGGGATCTCCTTTCTTGGAGATTGGGGTGTATATTGAACATTGGCAGCCTGTGGGTCACTGTTTTGTTTACATTACTGACTGGCATAGAATTGTTAAGATTTTGACAGATTCACTCTCTGTGACTTGAAATAGTTCTACCAGAAACTCATCTATCCCTGGGACTTTATTTCTTCCTAGTGCTTTCAGAGTAATTTCACTTCATTTTCTAGAATTACAGGATCTTCCTCATTGGATTTCCCTTCAGACATCCTTTTATTTCTTCTATATAGGTCAGTATATTATTTAGACCACATATACTATACTCAAATAAACCTTAAGTAATGTGAATTTCCAAATGCTTATATTCCCTTCTAAGAATTATAGAGTCAAAATAATTTATTGATAATTATATATTGGGAAGGAAAATGTTTCCTTCTCTCAGTATTTCTCAATCATACTTTCACTGAGTAAATCTCATTTGCCCTCACACAGTCTTGTTTTTCCTCCTGGTTCTGCTATGCCTCTCTGAAACTGCATAAGTAAATATTTAAATCTTTTTTTAAATAGCTACTTGTAATGAATTTATTTCAAGACTTTTATATAAACTGCTATTAATAATACAGTATTTGGGTCCACCCAGAAAAACCAGAGCATGTGGCCTGTTCCTCATTTATTCAACATACTTGCTTTAAAGAGGTATAAAAGATGGAAAAGCTCAATTACTCAAAATAGAAATTATCATATTTAACTGGAATTCTCTGTTAAACACAACTGGAAATTCGTGTTAGGGAACTCATTACAGTGGTACCTGATACAACAATTTTAATCCGTTGCACGGGGCTCGTTGCTGTACAAAACAATTGTTATACAATGCATGCATCGTATAGCAATTTCCCCTATGGGATGCATCGTACAACGATTTCTTTTGCTAAGTGATTTTTCCCATTGAAAATTTGTTGTACGAATTTTTTCCATAGGGAAAATTGTTATTATGCGGAACACCATTTCCCCCCAAAACCTAATTGTTATGCGATTTGTTGCCCTTTAGAAAAGACGGAGTTGTTGCCCTTTAGAAAAGAACTAAAAACCTGGCTGGTGGGCCAAGTTTGGGGTGCAGGTGGAGGGGTGGCTTCCGTTGGGTGGTTAATATAGGGGAGGATGCCTGCCCCAAGGTTTCTGCGGTTCCTGTACCCCTCTATTTTTAGGGGTGGGTTCTTATTGCTGGTTTTTATCTGTTTTATCTGTTTTTGTCTGTTTTTACCCACTGTTGTGAACCGCCCGGAGTCGGCTTTGGCTGAGTGGGCGGTATAGAAATTTAACAATAAATAAAAATAAATAAATAAAAAGATTTCATTGCTATATGAAGTGATTGTTGTATGAGGGTCCACTGAATTTTAATTAGTTTATTGGTTTTGTAGATCACATTTTATATTCATAATAACAAAAACAACTCAAATTATTAAGTTAGGAATCAACTTGAAAGTACCCATTAACAATAAGCAACAAATTGACGAAAAGAAAAGAAAAAAAATTGCAGCACAATAGGACAGTTTCTTTCAGTCATTTAAAAATCTGCATAGCATCCTTACAATGTCCTACAGCTGTAGAGATGACTCAAAAATTTAATCCAATCAATAAAATTCCAAAACAAGAACAACACTGAATGAATTAGCAATAAAGCACTGGATAAAACTTTCTCAAGTAAAATACTGTAGTAATATGTAACTGAGTGCCATCAAGTCAATTCTGACTTATAGTAACTTTGTCCGGGATATTTTTATGTAGAGAATATAAAGAAGTGGTGTCAAGGAACCTTATTCAGGACTCACCAAATAACTTTTTCCTCTCCCCTTCGGGAATGGGAACACCCAGGAGAACTGCATGATGGCTAAAATTATGCCCAACATGGTTTCACTTGGTCCTCCCAGCCCTCTAGATCAGGGGTTCGCAACCTACGGCTCATGGGCCAGATCTGGCCTGTGGTGCCAAATAATCCAGCCTCCTACCTCACTCTAGTCACCCACGGAATCAGCTATGGACCTATTTATGGCTGCGTAAATGCATTTATGGCAGCTGTAAATGAATCCGTGGCTGTTGTAAACGCATTTAGGACAGCTGCAGACGTGTTTTACAGCACCAGTCCGGCCCGCTCAGCTGTCTGAGGGGACATGGTCTGGCCCATGGCTGAAAAACATTGAGAACCCCTGCTCTAGATGCCCATTCTGGGAGAGCCTTCCTGGGAGCAATACTTTTTTTGCAGCCACCAATCCCATTTCCTTACTTTTCAGTAGTGTGCTTGGTCAAGGTCCTGGATTCAGTACTAAAATTCCCCTTCACACAAGTCAATCAGATCCAGGAGTGAATTTTGTAAAAAATTATTAAAAAGAAACAAAAAGAGAAAAATGCTTAATAAATAGCTTGTATCTCAACAGTTATTTCAGAGTAAGTTCCCCAAAAATATCTTAGAAAAGTGCACCACTGGTTTATGTAGAGTTCATGTTTAAACGTACATTCTTCCTATGCTAGTTATCCTTACTCACAAGCTAGTTAATCTGGAAGAAGAAAACGGACAAAAATTACAAACTTGCCCCTGGAAAAAAATGGAAACTATTCAATTTACCATATCATAGTTTAGGTTTTTAACTCCTTCAAATGACTCAACTTTCAAATAACAACCTCGCCTTGAAATTTATGAGGGTGAAAAGGGTACTCTTAGTCAATTGCACATCCTACAGTGTTAGCCCCAAATGGTTTCCTCTTTTGCTCTTCCTGAAACCTAAGCCAATGTTATCTTACATATCTCACTGCTAGGTTAACTGCACCAGGGTGTAAACTGAAAGCTACCTGTTTGCCCTGTCTTTGCTTGACTCTGACTTTCATAATTCATGATCTTAATAAATCAGGTGTTCCGTGTTTCTTCTATCTTCACAAGTGGAGCCACCAGATCCGCAGGGGAAGAGGCAGGTGGGAGCCATTCGCTGCCGCTGACGCAGCTGCCCTTGCTCTCCGGGATGCCCCACTGGAAAGCAGAAAAGGAGCTGTCGCCTGCTGCCTCAAGGAGCTCCCTGTCTCCTCCGGGGAGCCCATGCCACCGGCTCCACAGGGGAAGAGGCAGGTGGGAACCATTCGCTGCTGCTGACGCAGCTGCCCTTGCTCTCCGGGATGGCCCGCCGAAGAGCAGAAAAGGAGCCGTCACCTGCCGCCTCGAGGAGCTCCGTCTCCTCCCGGGAGCCCACGCCACCGGCTCCGCAGGGGAAGAGGCAGGTGGGAGCCATTTGCCGTCAACGCAGCTGCCCTCACAGACATTTGAACTATGGGCGTCTGTGACCGCTGGGTGGCTGAGGTTATAATGTGTGTTATTCTTTAATGTGATTTTTTGAATTGTAATTTTTTGTATGATATTGTCCTTATTTCTGATTTGATATTCTGTATTGTATAACTGCTTTTTGAATTGCAGTTTATCATATTGTTTTGTTTAAGATGTCGTTGCCGCCTTCAGTCGGCCTCGGTCAGAGAAAGGCGGGGTACAAATTAAATGTGAATTGAATTGACCATTCTCCTCTTCTGGGGGCATCCTGGGACAATGCAGCTTGCCCAAGGCTTCACTGGCTGGCTCTTCTGAGATGCTCAAGGGGCATCAAACCAGTGGTGGGCTCCAAAAAAATTTACTACCACACTGTGAGCAGAGTATGGTGGGCCCTGCGTTGCACCCAACGTAGGACTACTTTATTTCAAAACTTGGATGGGCGGAGCCAGCCAGAATTTCTGCTACCAATTCTGGCGAACTGGTGCAAACTTGCTGATGCCCACCACTGCATCAAACTTCTAACCTTTGACTACACAACTACATAAGTATCTCACCATGTCTCCCTAGAGCAAGAGTTCTCAACCTTTTTAAGCCAGGGGCCGGGTCACGCTCCCTCAGACAGCTTCGGGGAGAACGGAAGGCCATTTTGCCCTTCCTCCACCACATGGCACTTCCTGGTGTGGTGGAGGCAGGGGGGCCATATGAAATGGCATCATGGGCCACATCTGGCCCTTGGGCCACAAGTTGAGAATGCCTGCCCTAGAAGCAGTGAAACACTTGCTAAAGACAGGAGATAGGAGCTAGCTTCTCCCAGGGCCTTCAGGAGAAGTGACAGAAACGCCAGTGACTATGAGAAGGTGCTATTCCAGCAACAAGACTTTCAAAGATACCTACAATTCCACTTATGAAATAATAGTTTATAGTCAAGTTACAAAGTAATCCCACAAAAGTAACATCAAGGAAAATTCAATAGTTCCCACAATTTATAAGAGAAATGTCTACACAACACCAAAAACAAAAAACATTATCTAGCAAATGTGTTTTGCTGCTGCCCAGAAGACTTGAAATAAGTGCAGTGCATCGCCAATCTACTAAATTATTAAAATAATCTTTCAAACTCTCACTGATGTCATAATGATTGGATGTGACTTCCAGCCAACAAAGATGGTTGCTTTTCCTTCATTCAGGCCCCTGCCTATAGTTTCCGCATGTTTTTTCTATCAAATAACTATTTGAAATGGGAAAGTCACTGCCTCTCTTACAAGAGTCCCAAAAATAACATAAGCAAGCACATGGTTGTATTATGCCGAGTTCACACATAAAACAACAGCTTTCATGCCTTATCTTTTTATACTCACAATAAAGCAGAGATATAAAGAAGTGGCAGTTCAAAGAAAAAGGCTTTCTTTCTCCTCTTAGAAACAGTTCTTATGGAAGCACCAGTTCCCTCTTAAAGGCAAGTTGACATTTGAATAAAATTTGACTTTTAATATTCAAATGACCTATCAGACTGATATACCTTAATGACCTTGATTATCATCGATGCCCTTTGAAGCCTACTATAACAAAAGCTGTTTTCTGACAGGATTTACATTTATCTTATTTTTCAGTTGTTGTTGTTGTTCAGTTGCACAGTCAACTCCGACCCTTTACGAGCCCATGGACCACCACACACCAGGCTCCTCTGTCATCTACCATCCTCTGTAGTCCACCCAGATCTACACCGACCGCGTCAATGATGCCATCTAGCCATCTCATCCTCTGCCATCCGCTTCTCCTTTTGCCTTCAATCTTTCCTAGTGTCAGGGCCTTCTCCAGTGAGTCCCCTCTTCTCATTTGGTGGCCAAAATACTTGAGCTTCAGCTTCAGTATTTTTCCTTCCAAGGAGTAGTCAGGATTTATTTCCTTTAGGATTGACTGATTTGTTCTCCATGCCGTCCAGGGTACTCTCAAGAGCCTCCTCCAGCACCATAGTTCAAAGGCATCTGTTCTTCTGCGCTTGGGCTTCTTATGGTCTAGCTCTTACAGCCATATGTTACTACTGGGAAGACAATTGCTTTGACTATGCGGACTTTTGTTGGCAGGGTGAAGTCTCTACTTTTTATTATGCTGCCTAGGTTCGCCATAGCTTGCCTCCCAAGTGCTAGCCTACAAAAAAAAACTTTTGATACATGTTTAATGTGAAAGGGCCCCTTTGAACTAGACTATCCTCTTCTGGCCTAAAAGGTGATTTAAGGAGTATGATCTTCCTCTTGGTCAGCTTCACAGACCATGGACATGACAGGAAAGCATAGGAAAGTTTGCTTCCTCTTTCATGTTCTTACAGGAAAATTGAAAATTCCAATCATCATAAACTGATAAAGCCCAAATTGTTCATCTTTTGACCAGTAATTTTCTGGAACAGGCAACGTCTGATCTCTGTGCTGTAGACTTTTCATTCCTTGTGGGAAAACAGTTGAAGTTATAGAGAGATCACCTGTAGTCTTTACGGCCATAACATCATGGTGTGTGTGTGTGTGTGTGTGTGTGTGTGTGTGTGTGTGTGTGTGTGTGTGTGTGTGTGTGTGTGTGTGTGTGTGTGTGTGTGTGTGTGTGTGCACGCACACATGTACAAGGCAGAAACTACAGTAAAGTAACAAAACTAAATGAGCACAACTTATCAAAGGCACACTGTGTGAAAGAGCACATTACTGTGTACAACAGAGCAATGCATCACACCACTCATGGAAAAGCGTGGGTGCAGAAAGTGGTAGAATATGTAAGCATATTAAACACTCTTAGAACTGAACAAGGGGACAAAGAACATGAGTATAACTAAGACCCACACACTGCTAAGCTGCAATCATACCACAGCATTTGTAATGTATTAAATCAGTTTATATTTACTTTGACAACTTAAACTTTATGGTCATTTATGCTTAAATTGGTTCTATTATGTTTATTACAATATAATGTAAATATGTATATCTTTCTCTTAGTACAGAAAGGAATGTATTTCACTAACACAAGGTTTGCCTATGTTGCCTTATATCTCCTCATTGGGAAATAGGAAGCCTATGAATGAGATAAAACAAGCAAACAGACTGACAGATAATCGAACAATAAAATAAACAAAAACAGCAAGCTTCTTGCTCTCATAGCATTCAGAATAGGGGTTTTTGTTTCAGTTTTTTGAAGGAACTTCCAATTAAATGTTCAGTCATTCTGAGTTACTAATAAACTTTTCATATATCAAATTTCAATAAGCATGAAAAACCCAAAACATCAGAAGAAATCCCACTTTCTCCCATTTCCTATTATGATTCTCAATATATATCTCTCACACACACTCTCTCTCTCTATACAGCAGGGGTGCTTAAACCATGGCCTGCTAACCTGATCCAGTCCACGGGCTATAATGACCGGCGCCCTGAACCATGTGACTGGCCCGAAGCCCAAATAGTGTGGGCACCCCTACTATACAAATTCATGCACACACACACAAACACACCTCTTAACATTTTATACATAGAGAATGACACAACAATCAGTTATATTTCCAGTATCATAGCTTGAGAAGGAGAACCAGGTGGACCCTGACTCAAATGGCATGCCGTCACCCTAGATCCCAGGTGTGTTCCACCCATAGCTCTTCTACAATCAGGGGAGAGGAGATAACGGCTGAATAGATCAAATGGAGGAACCTTCCAGATACTGGGGGAACTGTGGAGGAGGAAGAGAGAGAGGAAGATGGGGAAAATGAGAGGTAAGGGAGAAGTAGGAGGAGATGAAGGAGGTCTGGATAAAGAATGAATGATGCAGAGGTATAAGTAGGAGGGGACATTTCCCCAGAATACTAGAAAGAGGGAAAAGGAGCCAAAGCTGTTGAAGCAGGAAGTAACGAACCAGGAGGATACCAAAGAGTGCAGTACAGAGGGAACCTTAGTGAGGAAAATTGGATAGAGTTGACTAAGGAGCACCCTTGGACTTGAGCTCCAGTGAAATTTTATGTACCTGTGTGAGGGGTACACCTGGTGGCAAGTAATTCCAAAGCACCCAAACCCTCCTAGTGTAGAGAAAGAGCTTACAGGGAGAATGGTCACCTGAGAGTTGGAGGGGAGTTTTGTACCCCTGAGCGAGAGGGGGAGAAACAAAGGCAAAGAGTGAGATGATTAGTTGTTGTTGTTGTTGAGTCACATAGTTGAGTCCGACCCTTTGCGACCCCATTGGCCACCTCATGCCAGGCACCCCTATTCTACCATCCTCCTCAACCTGCCCAGTTTTGTGCCCACAGTGTCAACAATGCCATCTAACCCTAAAGAGTGCTGGCTTCCCATCATGACAAGACCATATCACCTCTGTATATCACCACTATAGATCCCAGGCACAAGAATATTTCTTTATACAGTATCACAGACACCATACCGTATATGTCACTGGTCAAAGACAATGAGGTACAGCTCCTACTATCCTGGCTCAACTTTCACCTAATGATTTCTCTATACCATAATAGCCAAAGCATGATTTTAAATTAATGTAAACAAAGTGATAGTAGGGAAATGGGTGAAAACATCATCGTTTGGGGGGCATAATATAAGAATACATAAGACATTGAGCAAGGTAACAGCTGAACCTCAGGAGGAGACACTTGCCTCCTTGGTGACAACTAAGAGGAGGCTAATCCACAGATGTACAGAAATGAACTCATAAACAGACAATCTAGAGGTGGCAGCAGGGAAAGGCCATCAATTTAGAAACAGCAGTGGGAAGAGTTCACAGGGAGAAAGCTATGAAAAGCTATGGGAAAAAACATACGCAAAGGTATGAGACTGCTGTGAGACTTGGTACCTGAAATATGTAGGGATTTGTGTATCAGTTCATGTCTTTTATTTTATTTTTTAAAGGATTTCTAAATATTTTTCAAGACACTTTCCCTCAAATTGCAATTATCTATAAACAAGAGTCACATACTGTACATTAAAATATCATAAATACTGAATAATCAAACAGCTTATAAAGGTCAAAACTAATACTGTAACTAAGTAGCAGCAGCCAAACTTCCATCCACATCAGTTATTTCTTAACCCATAATAATTCTGGCTCAATTGGCAACAGACCTAACAAGACAACTATGAGCTAACAGGCCAATCTGTATTTCAAATTCACATTACAGTCTAAAGTGAGCAGAGTAAATCTTGATTAGTTTTAACTGTGTGTACATTGCTATAGGGTGAGCCAAGAATGAAGGCCATTGTAGAAGTAACATTCCAAATTTCTTTTCCAAAAAGGAAGACAGGGTGGAATCATAGTTAAGCACTGAGAGTGAAACATTATGTACAAGCCCACTTTCTGGAACATTAACAAGGCACTGAGCAAAGAAACGGAAGTGGACATCAGAGGTCTCTTTCACCCTTTTCTCCAACAGCTCTTTGAATCCCATTATCAACTCTACTTAGAAATGCATCACAGCCGTTTTCAGAAAGCAGTTTGTCCTACTTACCACTACAATTGTTTCCTCACAAATTCATCCTCCCTCACTATCTAGCACAACAAGTAGAAATTTTGTGACTTTCCAAAGAACTTTCCAAAGGAAGAAATGAAAAGCTACAGAGGCAGGATTTTGTGGGGAAAGATGCAAGAAAGCCTGCCTGGCCAGTGCACTGGGTACATTTAAGTGCTTGGTTAGTCATGGTTCACAAAGGCCTGAAAAATTGCTGTTCTCATCCTACAATATATTAGCCAACAGTGAGGGCTGAAAAGAACAAGGATGGGATTACCCAGACTGGGAAGCTGCCTTTCGATAACATGTTCCATTTACATGTCCTGGATCTTCCATCAAGGCCCTCGGATTTCTTTCATTGCCACTCAAAAACTAACTGCAAATGTGCATGAGGCAAATATGTACAAGTATAAGAAACAGGCAAGTCAGTGCTGCATTTTTACAACCCAGTTACATATTTGTTTCTTCATTCTCAGAAGATATGAAAAGTACAACTGGAGTCACTCCCTAACAAAGCACTGAAAGTTACTTTTATAGAAAATGAAAATTGCTAGAAATAATCATACATCCTTTTTTTTGCTCATATCAGAGCATTGCACAATTAAACAATTTTTTTACCAGAAGTGGGCTACTGTATGCATAGTATAGTACAGTGGTGGCAAACCTATGGCACGCATGCCAGAGGGGGAACTCAGATACCTCTCTGTGGGCACATGCGCCACCTCTCTGTGGGCACATGTGCCATTGCCCCAGCGAGGTGAGGTGACCAGACACCACACACACACCTGTGTGTTGCTCTATACCTAGGCGGAAGACGTGGCGGAAGAGTGCGGGCAAGCATTGTGCATGCACTACTCGAGGCACGCCAGAAATGTCACATGGGTGCATGTGCACATTCTCTCCATAGGACGATGCTGCTGCCTCCACCTTCTCCACCTCCGTGGGCATTTAGTCTCTAAAAGGTTTGCCATCGCTGATATCTATACCTATAAAAAGAGGGGTTAACCGTTGGGTTCGTTCAAAGGCTCCTGCACAGGCCCAGCCATCCCCGACCTAGCTTTCTGCACTCACCGTAACCCCTGCCTTCTCAGCGCCACGGGGTTTTGGTCATCGCCAGTGGGGCAGCAGCCCCACGAACGGGAACAAAGGGAAACAACTTCAATTCCCAATGTCCTCTGCGCCGCGGTGCGCCTCAGCCAATCAGGCTGAGAGGCGCGAGCAAAAAGAACATTGGGAACTGCAACGCGCCCAATTGAAATTGAGCCACAGGGGGAAAAACGCAGCACAAACACAAACAAAACTCCAAGTTCCAGCGTCCTACCCGCCGTGAGCACTTCAGCCAATCAGGCTGAAGAGCGCGAGCGAACAGAACGCTGAGAAAGCCGGCATGAAAAATAAAATAAAAACACACCAGCCTCCCGCAATGGGAGCGCAAGTCCACTGCAGCCGGACGCAGCGCCTCCCAGCCTCGTAAAACAAAAAGCCACAAAAAATCACAGCGAGACACCTGCCAGCCTTCTTTCCAGGAGCAATGGGGAGAAGAGGGACTCCCTCTCCTCCCCGCTACCCCGCCAAAGACACAGCGAGATCACCGCCGGCCTTAAGGTCAGTTGAGCCAGGGTGGAAAAAAACACCATCAGGCAGCAGTTCATCAGGGGAAACACCCTCCCTGGCGAATAACTGGCTGCTGCCTTTGTACTTCCGACACCACTGCTTTGAGAGCTAACACGAAACAGCGGTGGAGGTAATACAAAAGCAGCAGCGAGCAATCTGCAAGGAAGAGCACCACCCCTTACGGATCACTGCCTGCCAATCTCCCATTAGGTAAGCCAGGAGAGAAAGGAAACAGAGAGGAGAGAGAACCATCATCAGGCAGATAGCTCTTCTCTGCCTCCTTCTTCCCCGACCTACCTAACGAAGCAGCAATGGGGAGAAGAGGAACCGACAGGCAGCCCATTCTTCATGCAAAAGTACACAACCACAACAAAACCAAACACTTACCCAAAACGCCAAACACCAAAAATAATAAAACACAAATAAATAAATAAATAAACACATTAAACAACAAAACAATAAACAAAAAAATCCACAAAAACACCCAAAATACCATGAAAGCACAGAGAAAACACCTAACTACAACACAAAAATACCTAACTCAAACAACAAAAATACCACAAATTAAACAAATAATCACAAAAGAAATCAGAAACATAAAAAACAACCAGAAATAAACAAAACAATTAAACACATCTAAACCCCCCAAAAAAACACAAAAGAAACAGAAACCAAAAAAAACAAAACAAAAAACAAAACCCAGATTAAAAAAAACCAGAGAACTCACCAGCACGTCCTCCCTCCAGGACTCCAGAACAGAAATGAAGAAACAAAGACTACTTACCAGAAGAAGCCCCACCTAGAGGCCGGGAGAGAAAAAACAAGTCAAACAAAAAGAGAATCCAACACTATTACTAACAGCCCCACCTAGAGGCCACAAGAGTAAAAACAAGTCAGAAAAATAAGAAATAAATCCAAATCATAAATAAATCTAATAAAATAGATCAAAAAAAGTCACAAACCACAATGCAAAACACCGCCACCCAAACCACCATTAACAAAACAAAAAAAACCACAAATAAAAACTGCCCAGCTAGCCGGGCACAAATATGCTAGTAGTATATAAATGCTGCACTGATAGAATTTCTACACATTCATAGAAAATTTGTGCTGCTTCCAAGTACCTCCATTTTACTTGATTATTCTTTAATTTTCCTACTTTGCTTCAAAGTCTATTCAGTGATTTCCAGATGATCCAGCCAGAAACTTGTCTTGTTGCGAAACACTCTGGCATTCAACCATTTAGCAAGGTGTGTTGCTCTTGTTCTCCATAGGTTTAGTCTAGTGGCCTCTTCTGGTTTTAATGTTTAGATTGAGAGGCATGCAAAAAAATAAAATAAAATACAAAAACAACCCCCTAACAACCTCAAGTTTAGCTAACATCTGGAGATGGTGGCCATGAGTCTGGTGCTGTTTTATAAAGGAGGGCTTAAGATACCTGATGATAGCTTCTGAATAACATTTCCCAACTTCATGCAGTGTTCTTATCCAAGCTGGCTCTTTATAGCTGTGATAGTTGAACTACAAATCCTTAAATTCCCAGCCATTGGCCATTTACTCCAAAACCAAGACAGGGCAGGGTTCTACGGAATGTCTTCATATGCTCACAAAAAATAACAATAGGGAAGATTTTGCTCAGAACACAAGAAGCATCATGTCCTGGTCTCTATTTTAAAAGAAAAATCTCACGTAATCTTTTTGTCCAAAAAATTTAAAAATAGGGCTTTTATACCAGTGTTGTCAGAAGACTGAAAGCTCATACAGTACTTAAAAGCTCAGCATTCCATCAACAGATCAAATAGCAACATATTCTATTTGCCATTCTTGGCAAGTAAACGTCTAGAACTTTGATACATATAAACAGCAAAAAGATATCTAGGAAAGCAATCAAATCAACCACCATGTACCTAGGTCAGGAGAACAGTTGTAACTTCAGAGAAAGCCATCACTTAAACAAATAAGAGATTATCCCATCTTCAGCAAACAGGAAATACAACAAAAACTGGACAAGACCTAGAAAAGCCTGAAATGAGACCAGCTTGTGAATGTGAAACTGATATTAGCTAGAATGTTAATTTAATTCTTCCTCTTTATACTATCCTGCATTTAACATTTTAGGTGCCAGAAACAGATAGAGGCTAAAGTGTGTTTGTTAGTGTTTCAGTCTTATCCTAGTAGGTTTATTTAGAAAGTGCAACTGCAAATAAAATTTGCTTTCAAGTTAAGAATATTTAGTTATGTAAGCCTCCAAAAAATGTTACAAGCATTTTTATGTGTTCCTATTAGCTTCAACCTTTACAGACTGAAACTGTGCAAAATAGCAGTTCTTCTTCTTCAGGTGCCATATCCATTCTGGATATTGCCTATCATCATGGCGATAGTCTTCCTGTTCTCAATTCCTCAGAACAGTTCTTCTGAGGACATGCCACACCAATCTCTCAGGTTCTTCAGTCATGAAGTCCTTCTATGTCCAGGGCATCTCTTCCCAAGGATCTTTCCTTGTAGAGCGAGTTGGGAGTATTCTATACTTTATCTTATTCCTCATGATATGGCCAAAGTATTGGAGCCTTCTTTGCTTAATGGTCGTAAAGAGTTCTTGCTCTTTATCCATCTGGTGCAATACTTCTACATTAGTCACATGGCCAACCTATCATATCCTTAGCAGCCATCTGTAGATCCACATTTCAATAGTTTGATTCTTTTTTCAGATGCTTTAGTCAATGTTCAAGCTTGAACTCCATATAACAACACTGGGAATACATAACATCTCACTATTTGGATCTTTGTATCGAGAGTTAGAAATTTACTGCATAATAAGTGTCACATTTTTATGAAGGTGGAACTTACATTTTCTATTTATATTTTAATCTCAGTCTCAGGATCCCAATTTTTATTTAACATACTCCCCAAATAGACAATTTTATGCACTCTTTCGATTTCTTGTGTTCCTGCCATTAGTTTGCCTTGAGTTGGTGTTCGGCTTATAACCAGATACTTCATCTTCTTGGTGTTGAGATCCAAACCATATTCTTCACTTGAAGCTCTAACCTGATCCAGCATCAACTGAAGATCTGCAAGGTTTGTGGCCAACAACACTGTGTTATCAGTATTCCCCATTAATAGCAGTTACAAGTCAGAATTAGTTTACTGGTCTTCCACTTCAAGCAAGCTTCTGTTGAGATTTCCATTTTTCAAAGCCCTTGCATATTTTTCTTAATCACATACAGTACTAGGCACTGAAAGTTGAATACTAATTATGTTTTGGTAGTTGCATCATGGCCACCAAGTTGCATTCACTACAGAGGTCTAGCCAATCTCAGTGCTTTGATCATTGCACATCTAAAAATGTATTTGAACCACGACTTCACTGCATTCAGTCATCACAATTCCAACTCCAGATGCAGTAAGAAACTGTGCAGCAAGAGCTGGAAATAAAACTGAGGTGTCCTCACTCTCACCCCTCAGGATCTGTGATGGTGAAGCAGCACTAACTGCACAATACTGTTGTGCCATTCCTATCCATCCACGCCATCATCACAGACAGCCATTCTTCTGACTGTATATTATCTGGCAAAACTACTCCTGGAATTCCCCCCTCCCAATCAGGAATAATTGTGTTGTGTCAAATCAATTCTGACCTCTAGGTAGAGAACACTCAGAACCCTTCTTCTGGGACATCTTGAGATTCTGCAGCTTGCCCATGACTACACAGACTGGGCTCTTCTCTCTAGAGGTAGAGTGGGGAATCGAATTCCCAACCTCTGCACCACAGCCAGATACCTAAATGTATCCAGCCAGCTTCCTTGACATTAATAGTAATACTAGTTGCTTGTGATCAATTTGATTCAGGCTTATGGTGACCTTTCCAGGTTTTCTAGGTAGCAAATACAAGAGAACCCTATTGCCAAGAGAACCCTATTGACCAAAACAAAAGGCAAAACAAAGGAGCAGGCTAGGTGATACAGGATGCTTAAAACCACAGAGGGGAGGAAGGGGAGGGACAGGAAAGGGGGAGGGGAAATGCAATTTTGTAAGGAGCAATACTGCATAGGGACATGGAATGTGAGATCAATGAACCAAGGTAAACTGGAAGTGGTAAAAAATGAGATGGAAAGAATAAGCATTGACATCTTGGGCATCAGTGAGCTCAAATGGACAGGGATGGGGGAATTCAGCTCTGGAAACCATCATATCTACTACTGTGGGCAAGAAAACCTTAGAAGAAATGGAGTAGCCATAATTTTCAATAAAAGAGTGAGAAAAGCAGTAATGGGATACAATCTCAAAAATGACAGAATGATGTCAGTCAGATTTCAAGGCAAACCTTTCAATGTCACTGTGATCCAAATATACGCACCAACCACTGGTGCAGATGAAGCCACAATGGACCAGTTCTATGAGGACCTAGAACACCTCATAGAACAGATACCAAGAAATGATGTCCAAATTATATTAGGAGACTGGAATGCCAAAGTAGGAAATCAAAAAGTGGAGGGAATAACAGGCAAATTTGGTCTTGGAACATAGAATGAAGCAGGGCAAAGATTGATAGAGTTCTGCCAAGAGAACGCATTGGTCATAGCAAACACTCTCTTCCAGCAACACAAGAGGCGACTTTACACATGGACATCACCAGATGGCCAACACCGAAACCAGATTGACTACATACTCTGCAGCCAAAGATGGAGAACCTCCATACAGTCAGCAAAAACAAGACCTGGAGCAGACTGTGGCTCAGATCACAACCTATTGATCGCAAAATTCAGGCTTAGACTAAAGAAAATAGGGAAAACACGGAGAACAGAAAGATATCACCTAGACAGCATCCCTAAAGAATACACGGTGGAGGTGATGAATAGATTTAATGGCTTAGACTCGGTAGACAGAGTACCAGAAGAATTATGGACGGAGATGAGGGACATCATGCAGGAAGCAGCAAAGAAAACCATACCAAAAGAAAAGAAGAGTAAGAAAGCAAAGTTGTTGTCTGACGAGGCACTTAAAATAGCAGAGGAAAGAAGGAACTCAAAAGCCAAAGGAGAAAGGAAAAACTACAATCATTTGAACACAGAATTTCAAAGAAAAGCAAGGAGAGATAAGGAAAACTACCTAAAAGAACAGTGCAGAGAAATGGAGGAAAACAACAAAAGAGGCAGAACCAGAGATCTTTTCAAAAAAATCGGGGAAATCAAGGGAACATTTAAAGCAAAAATGACCATGATAAGGGACAAAGATGGAAAGGAGCTAGCTGATGCAGAAGAAATTAAGAAAAGATGGAAAGAGTACACAGAGGAACTTTACAAAAAGGACCTCAACACTCCTGACAATCACAATGATGAAGAAGTTGAACTTGAGCCAGACATCCTGGAGAGCGAAGTCATAAAGGCCCTAAAGAGCACTGCAAACAACAAAGCTAGTGGAGATGATGGTATCCCAGTTGAATTTTTCAAAGCGCTAAAAGATGACGGCGTCAAATTACTGCATTTAATATGCCAGCAGATTTGGAAAACAAAACAGTGGCTACAGGATTGGAAAAGATCAGTATACGTCCCAATCCCAAAAAAGGGCAATGCCAAAGAATGTTCAAATTATCGAACAATCGCGCTCATCCCACATGCCAGCAAGGTGATGCTCAAGATAATACAGGATAGACTTCAGCAGCATGTGGAAAGAAAATTACCAGAGGTGCAGGCCGGTTTCAGAAGAGGCAAGGGGACTAGAGACCACATTGCCAACATACGCTGGATCATGGAGAAAACAAAGGAATACCAGAAACAAGTTTACTTTTGTTTTATTGACTACACTAAGGCATTTGACTGTGTGGACCACAACAAGATGTGGCAAATAATTAAAGAGATGGGAATACCAGAGCACCTCATATGCCTCCTGAGAAATCTGTACATGAACCAAGAAGCAACAGTTAGGACAGAACAGGGAATGACAGAGTGGTTTGGAATAGGAAAAGGAGTAAGACAAGGCTGCATTTTGTCACCATGCTTATTCAACCTATACACAGAGCATATAATGCGCAGTGCAGGGATGGAGGAATCACAATATGGGATTAAAATCGCCGGGAGAAAAATCAACAATCTGAGATATGCAGACGATACCACCCTAATGGCAGAAAGTGAGGAAGACCTAAAGAATCTCTTGATTGGGCTGAAGGAGGAGAGTGCAAAAGCTGGCTTGAGACTCAATATCAAGAAAACCAAGATAATGGCAACAGGCCCAATCAGTTCCTGGAAAATAGATGGGGAAGAAGTAGAAGCAGTGACAGATTTTACTTTCTTAGGATCAAAGATCACTGCAGATGGGGATTGTAGCCATGAAATAAAAAGGCGAGTGATTCTTGGGAGACAAGCAATGAGAAACCTGGGGAACATAGTGAAAAGCAGAGACATCACATTGCAAACAAAAATTAGAATAGTCAGAGCAATGGTTTCCCCAGTAGTAATGTATGGATGTGAGAGCTGGACAATTAGGAAGGCTGAACGCAGAAGAATAGATGCCTTTGAAATGTGGTGTTGGAGGAGGGTTTTGAGAGTCCCCTGGACAGCGAGGAGAACAAATAGGTCAATCTTAGAAGAAATTAACCCTGACTGCTCATTGGAAGGTCAAATAGTAAAGATGAAGCTAAAATACTTTGGACATCAAATGAGAAGGGAGGATTCACTTGAGAAGGCATTGATGTTGGGAAAGGTGGAGGGCAAAAGAAGAAGTGGGAGGCCAAGGATGAGATGGCTAGATGGTATTGTAGACACAATGGGCACAGAGCTGGGAGGGCTGAGGGGGATGGTGGAGGACAGAGGCGCCTGGAGAACAATGGTCCATAGGGTCGCAAAGGGTCGGAACCGACTGTGCGACTGAACAACAACAAAATACATAGAAGTGGTTTACACTTCCTTCTACTGGGGGCATCCTAGGACTCTGCCCAGAGCCACACAGGATGGATTTTCTCCTGAACACCAAGATTTTTTCAGAGCAGGATTCTGGACTTTATTTATTTGTTTGTTTGTTTGTTTAGTTAGTATATTTTTATACTGCTTTCATCACCTAATGGTGACCGAAAGCAGTTTACAGACAAACAAAGATGGTAAATTACATAAAACTTGAAATACAATTAAACATTGTGGCTGAACATCTGAGGGAGCCTAAAAGACGGCATCAAGGCTCAACGTCAGTGATAGAGCCTGGTACTCAACATCCTCTGCAACATCTTCGGGCATCTTAAGGCCCATGTCATAGGTAACAGCCATTCCCACTCCCCTCCAACCGGCTGAGGGGAGGAGCTCAGGGGGCTCTGTGGCAGAGACGAAGGTGGAAAATGTCCTCCTGCCACGGAGCAACGGTCACTCCCACTCCCCTCCAACTATCTACTCTCAAATGTCAATGCAATATTGCCACCAACATCAGGATCAATCCTCTCCCAATTTATCTGCCTCGAACTGCCCTAGAGTTCTGCGGCACCCAGAAAAATTACTTCGAAACCAGCCAACAATAGCTTGCATCTCCTTGGAATTATGCTAATCAAACTAGCCATTTCTGCCTGCCTGTTTTCATTTCATTTCCAGAAATATCATCTAAATTTATCAGGGACTCTGCCCCATCAAATCCCGGCAATGAAAACTTGAAAATTTTCTCATCCTCCAGAAAAGTGGGGTTCTTGACACACTGAGACACGTTGCTGAACAAACAAGCAACTACTGCATTGTTTTCTGTTCTTGCATCAGGACAAAAAGACAACCATTTTTGTGTCCACAACAACATTCACACAAGTGCCTTAACAAACAAACTCAAAAAAATTATATTCAAGATACAAAGCTGTCTACATAAAATAGAAAGATTTCTGTGATATGGGGAAGGGGAGGGAGGGGTCACACACACATACACAAAACCCTCCACTTCCATGATTTTTTTACAAATATGTACCAGAATGAAAAGGCTCCTGTAACCTTACCCAGCAGAGAAAACTTCTGAGATTTTTCAATCCTTCCTTGAAGAAGAAACTGAAGCTTTCCAGCACTGAAACAACAATAAGGGTCAGTGATTTCAAGAAAACAGGCTCCTCACCAGCAACTCTTGTGTTGGCTGCCAAGACTGGCTTTGTCTACGACTACGTCCTCAGATATCATTAAGTCTCTCAGGAGAACCGACATCTCCACATGATACTGTGATTGATTTGAGTAGTTCCCTTTGAGAATTTTAGGTGGGCTAACATTTCACTGTCATCCATAGAGCTTCTCTGTTCATCATGGGTTACTCTTAAATTCAGCAGACGGAAATTCAGCAGCAGTAGAGTTAAATAACTAAAGGATGCAGTGATGTGGTAACCCCCGCCTGCTGGCTGACATAGCAATATTGCTCCCTCGTTCTTTTAGCTGTTTGGGGTAACTCTTGTAGTATTTTTAATTGGGTTTTTATGGGTTTTAAGTTTTAGATTGTGGTGTTGATTTTAATGTTGTGAGCCACCCAGAGTCATTTCAAGTTGGGCAGCTATATAAATTGGACAAATAAATAAATAAAATAAGATAACAGAAATGAGCTTGAAGAATGTGGGGGAAATATGGGCAAATTGAGATTGCTTATTATGCTGACAGGTAAAGCAAGGGGCTTTTGGCTGAGTTATGCTTTAATGTACGCTACTATAAAGTATAGAATTAAGGTTCAAGTAGATGGGAAAGAAGAGACATTTGCACCTTCCATTGAGTGAGTTAGGAAACACTTTGAAAATATAAAGCTCTCTTAGTTTACAAAACAGAATTGCATAATATTATAAACACTGTTTGTTTACAGTGTTTCCCAAACCTTGATTTTTAGATTTCAGTTCCCAGAAGCCTAAGTTAATTCTCCAAAGCACTGAGAAGCCAATGTCCTGACTGAGACTTCTAGAAATTGAAGTCCACTGGTATTCCACGGAACATAGTTTGAGAAAGGCTGGCAGAATCAACATTCTGGCTTGAAAGCTCAACAGGTAATGATCAGGAGTTCAATTCCTCACTGTACCTCCTGGGAGAAAAACCACCCTGTGTGACCTTAGGCAAGTTGCATAGTCCCAGGGTATCCCCAGAAGAAGGGGATGGTGAATCACATCTATGTATTCTCTACCTAGAAAATCTTGTAAAGGATCATTATAAGTCAGAACTGACTTGACAGCACTCAATCATTATTATTTCAGAATTGTACCTGTGAGCAAACATAAAATTAAGCATCTGATCTATAGATTGTGCTAATATCCAACAGACTAGGCAAAATTCCACAATTCTGCTCCAAGTGCTAGTTAGCAGTATTTTTAAAATACCATCGTACCTCATACAACAATTTCAATCCGTTCCACGGGACTCGCTGTTGTTCGAAACAATTGCTATACGATACATACATCGTATAGCGATTTCCCCTATGGGATGCATCATACAACCCCTATGAGGTTCTGACAGAACTCAAATCACATTGTACAAAACATAAACAGATCAACAGGTGTCAGTTCATTCATCACAACCTGTTTACAAACATAAGTACCACCACATATTTTATAAAGGTGACACACACGAGAACAGGGATCATTAGAATAAATACGGAATTTGCACACAACTCTGATTATGTCTTTTGGCAGAAATTAATTTGTACCACTAAATTAAAATAACTAGAATTCCTTAGGGGATGCATCATTTGTTGCTTCTTTCTTGTGTATTAAGTTGTTGGTGGGAGTGTCACAACCTTGCTACCCTTTAGGCACCTCCCAAAGAACTAGAACCCCAGGAAGCACAACAGCAGCTTCCCTTTTTGTACTTTAACAACATGAAGAGAGGCAGTCATGAAACTTCAAAGACAGGCAAGTGGCACAGTCAAGAGAAAGGTGATGTCTATAGATATGGATCTATGGGCTGGCATTTCCACAATTCTGCCCATAGAGTTCTTGGAGAATTTAGAGACAGAGTCAAAAACAAAAACATACAAACAAACGTTATCCACCAACGAATGGTACATCTTGCCTATATACAGACATGAATCCTCTTTTCATTTCACTCTAATAAGTCTGACAAAATGGATTAATTCATGGAACTTTACATTGCAATATAAAAATAACATTCTTGTGTTTTATTTTGTTTTGGTTTTGCCTGATAGATAGATAAATCTTTATTGTCATTGTCCTGCACAGAACAACGAGATTGCCTGGCTATACTGTACATCCTTAAAGAATAACAGAAATAAGTGAAACAGTAACAGCACAACCTGAAGCATCTCCACTTAGAAACACCACTGGATTTTGGGACTCACTGCCTAGCAATGGCTTTATAACCGTAGGACAAAAGAAATTCATTATGAATTCAATAAAGTATCATGAAATCATTCAGTTTGTTGACACCTTGCCACTCCCATTCAAGTACTGTATTCATATATCCCCTGACTTTCTCCCCACAAATTCCTCATCATGTTAAGACAACATAGAGACCCTCATGCTCCCAAGAAACAATATTTAAATGGGAGAGAGGACCTCCATCAGACCGGGGGGGGGGGGATAGTCAAAATATAAATAATTTCCCCAGACCTATTTTTCATTTACCTTTGCAAAAATAAGAAAGCTCTGGTGCTTTTGATGCTACATCAGCAGCCAGGATGTTAACATAGGCTTGCTTAACTTTGCCAATACTAACTGTAGCAAACTGTTGACATGCCAGGGTGCATCATGGCTACATGTCTCATCATGTGCCCAATCATGCAACTGAAATGCATCCCAGTACATTGCAAATTGCACAAACCTTATACAAACACCAACTGGATTCCAGCCAGTATATCTTGGCCCTGCTTTAAAGGTTGAACAAGGAAGTCACTGCCTGGGCAGAGCTTAAGTTTAAATGAAAGTGGAATTCCACATCCACCTTTGCAAGATCCTAAAAACTGCTAGACAATATCAGTATGAACAACCAGTTAAAGGTAACAGTTTAAATTATTCCAGTTGCAGAGCAGTATCTTACCTGTTGATGACAAACATTTTCCCCATTAACCTGTCAACTGTTTCCAACAGAGTCCTTGTTGTCTGACATAAGCAAACACCATATATATTTTTTCAAACTAGTACAGCAAATGTGTCAGAGAACCCCATGCATGTTCATTCTGAAATAAGCTCTATTTGTGTTGCTAGGGTTTGATGCTAAAGTAAGCAGGTACAGGACTGTAACCTCAATCCATTTCCTATGTTGGAAAGCAGCAATGTGTGATTGCTTATGTGAGTGGCTACTGTACAATTTGTTACACATCAAGAAAAAAAATACATCCAAACATATTTATTTGGGTAAACAGGGACTGTTAGTTCCCAAATGTTACATTTGGCCTCCCAAAAAAGGCCACTTAATTTCTGAACTTCTAGCAGCCAAGGGTTGAGAGAGAGAACAACATGACACCACATCCGCTTCCAGGGGTGGAGCTCACAGGTGGGTTCTGAATAAGAAAACAGTATTTTCCACTGGGAGCTAAGTTCATTCTTAGTCAGTGGCCAGATCCCACTGCCTGGAATGACTTCTGTAGCAACAGGATGTGAGCCTCTCCCACACTGCTTCTATGGGGAATAAAAACATTCCTGGCTCAGTATAGGCGGACATTACTGCATAACCCAAGCAAGTATGGAAGCCTCTTTCAAACACTAAGACGCAACTAGCGCACTGAAGGACCTGGCAGCCAATGCTCTTAAGTCAGCCCTAGAGAAAGCTTTGGGGAGACTTGGCTGTCACATGCCAAGGCAGAAAGCATGAAATATCTAACACCTTGGGCAACTAGGCAACTGGGATTTCTTCCCAGCATTAGGTAAGAAGGTGTAGACCCGTGATGGAGAACATTGGCACTCCAGATGTTCTTGGACTTCAATTCCCAGAAGCCCAAGCACCCTGTGAATCCACGCGAATGGGTTTACTGCGATTCATCCAGCCCACGCTGCCCTTGTCGCTCCCGGAAGCAGAAGTAAAATGCGCCCAGACGGAGGAAGGGTTAACCCAGAAGAGTCTTAACCGTACAGGTGTGCCAGGTGTGCTTTACTTCCGCTTCTGGGAGCGACGAGGGCAGCATGGGCCTGATGAATCACAGTAAACACATTCGTGTGGATTCACAGGGTGCTTGGGCTTCTGGGAATTGAAGTCCAATAACATCTGGAGTGCCAAGGTTCGCCGTCGGGTGTAGGCAGATTTCATGCTTACAAAACCTACTAACCTTTTTTTAAAAATGAGAACTGGGAAGCATTTCATAGTCAGGTGCAAAGTAGCATTTGAGAAAGAAGACAAAGAACTGCAAATCAACATTGCTCTCTTAGGTCACACTCTGCTCCAGGATGCTTATTCAGAATCAAAACTGGAGGTCACCCATAAACCATTTCATACACAATACTACTACTATTTTCTCAATGCACTTTCTTGGTTCAACACCCTTGCTCAGTGCAGGGCAAAGGAAGGCTTTATTGTCAGTACAGTACTGTTAAACCACTGCTGGTTTACTGCAGATCAAAAAGAGTATTAAACCTTTCGCAGACATACTGCAGGCTTTCCTGGCAATTGACCCACCTTAAAACTTTGAAAACTAGAACCTGAGGGACCAATTCTCAAGTGACAGCTTGCATAACTGTAAGTGGCATCCAAAAGCAAGGAAGGGATCCATGCTAACCCTTCCTTAACTAAGACAGATTCATACCAAAAGTCTCCTACTGTATTACATACTGGAAAGCAACCAAGGATCAAAAGGAAGAATTCAGAATCCTAAAGGAGCAGGGCAGAGTAGTCTCACCAGTATTTGAAGAGGACATCCTTGCTTATAGGCTCTCTTCCTTTGAAGCAATCCAGAGCCATAAAAAGCGGTGGGGTGGAGGGGGCAAAAGTGGTAAAAGAACAGAAGCCCATCACCCCTTAGTTCTGTAGCTATAAGTAAATTCCTTCATGGAAATATTCATCAGTCCATGAAATGGCAAAGTCCCTTTCCCCCCCAGATGGATACACCTTAATGGTTATCCACTCTTCAGAGACCTGGAGGAAAGGAGGCAGCAGCTGTGCAGGTCAGCGGGTACAAAACCCGCCGCCGCCCCCGCCCCCGCTGCTGGATGCCCCCTCGGCCGGTCTCAACCTGGAGGGAAGAGGACACAGGTGGTGGGGTTGATGTTTTTTCGTATTATTATTATTTTTTTGAAGTTTTGTGTTGGGATGGGTTGTTGCTTTATGGTGGTGGGTGGGTGGGATATTTGTTGAAATGCTTCTGAAATGTTGAAATGCTTTGAGATGTTCCTGTGATTGTCATTTTGTAACTGCAATTGTGATATTGTGTTTCCCTGTTAGCCGCCCAGAGTCGCTCTGCAAGTGGGGCGGCGGCATACACATTGAAAATGAAATGATCATTTTTGACCACTCCCTAAACAGCAGCAGGATGCCATTTGAAAGAAAACAATGTTTAAAGGCATGGATACAGACTTTGGCAAAAGAAAACAAGCTGGCAAAGGAAGCCGAATGAGTGGCTGTGGGTTTCTTGGGTGGGGGGGATGCCAAGCCCCTCTTATTCTGCCCCATGTTCTCTAGCCTGGCAGGAAGTGTTTTACAGAAAGCGGAGTCATGGAAAATGCTGAAGGGTAACAGGGAGACAATCAAGCCAGCAGGTGGTTCACAAGCATCCTCTCCAACCCGACCACATTTCTGGGGTCCAGCGAGAACCAAAGCAAGGGGAGAGAGAGAGAGAGAGAAAAGCAAACCCTATGAGCTCACTTTAGTGGCCAGACAAAATGGGCAGGAAGGCAACGATTGCCGCTGGGAGGCCCCGCAAGATAACAACGCACCCAAGCGCAATGCCCCCTCCCTGAGCAGCCGGTTCAAAACCTCTGGCGAAGAACCACTCTGTGGGGAGGGGAGAAAAGGGGGGGGTCATCTCTCACAATCGGAGGACTAACAACAAAGGGGCGGAGTCAAAACACACAGAGACACACCCTGAGAAGGAAACCCACAAGCCTGAAGGATGCCAGTGGCTACTCCCTTCCTCACCGCCACCCCGCGATGGCCAACCTTGGCACTCCAGCTGTTCTTGGACTTCAATTCCCAGAAGCCCAAGCCTCTGTGAACACACACGAATGGGCTTGCTGCGCCTTAAGTCCAAGGACAGCTGGAGTGCCAAAGGTTCGCCATCACACCCCTCAAGGTATTACGGTTCCCCTGGCTCAATCCGACCCACCCGGTGGGATAGCTGGAGACACGCCGCCCCCATACGCAGCCCCTGATCTCCCCCTGCCACAAGCGCCCCAAAGGACGCGACATCACCCCTTCCCAAACACGGCCGCCCCGTCCATCAAGGATCCCGGGCGAGTCCCTTTCACCGGTAATAAAACAATGCTCCGGGGTGGGGTGGGGTGGGGTGGTAGAGGCGCCTCCCTTCAGAGACCCCGCTTTACAACTGCTGCTGCTGCAAAACAAACAAAAACACACACACACACACCTCTTACCACAAGAACCGCACCTTTACAAGGTGGATGGGGGTGTTTCGGGGAAATGTTGCAAACCGCCCGGGATAATGTTCGTCATTCAATGGGCGGTATATGCATTTTTTATAATAAAAAAAAATTAATCAATCCATCCATCAATAAACAAGAGTCTCGGGGCCCGCCAGCGGCAGGGCGTCCTCCAGGCTGCCTGTGAACGTCAGGCTGCTGCAGCCAGGAGCCCCCGCCCTTCCCGCGACACAGGCACACAGAGACACGCAGGACTCCACCCCGCCGCCGCCGCCGCCGCCGCCGCGCGTCCACACATGCTCCCTGGGCTCTGGGCCACGCTTGTGCCGAGGTTGCTTGCTGCAGTAGTAGTAGTGGCGTCCCCTGCTGCTGCCTCCAGCGACACCCACGACGGCCGCTCCCAAGCAAGGGCGGGCGGGCGGGCGGGCAGACGGCCGAGCGAGCGAGGGAAGAGAGAGACCCTCACTCACTCTCTCTCTCTCACACACACACAAAGAGTAAAATAGGGTGGGGAGGAGAGAAAGAGCTGCACAACTTACCTCCACGACGGGTGACTAACGCTGCTCTCTGCCCAACGAGCCTTTTTTGTGTTTGTTGCTCACAAGGCAGGAGCAACGCTGGGTTTCCTGCCGGGACTCACGTGGGGCTTTTCCCAAGGGAGTGGTAGAGTAGTAAGGGGGCAAAGGCAAAGTTTGCACCGACCGACGGAGGAGGGTGGGTGGGTGGGTGGGATGGAAGCCTGCGGGCGGACTCCCCGACGCCGCCGTCCCTTCCGCCTCCAGGGGGAGGCTGGTCGCTAGTCCAAGTAGTCAATGCTCCGCTGGCCCTCGGCGGGTGCGGAGGGGGTTAACTTTCTACCTCGGCGGCGGCGGTGGCGGAGCCCCCTGCTTGCAACGCCCTCCCCGCATTTGGCACCGGACGCCGAGCGAGGCTGGAGGGCAGGCGGAGGAGGGGCCGAGGCGGAGGCTTCGATGGTGTCGTCGTCGCGTCGGACAATATGTGTGTGTGTGTGTGTGTGTTGGGGTCTGTGCTGAGTCTCTGACTGTCTGACACCACCACACCAGGCAGGCGAGGCGAGCCAGCCAGCGAGTAGCCCACGCCCAAGACCCGCTCCTCCTCCACCTCCTCCACCTCCTCCTCGTTGCTGCTGCTGCCACCGCCCACCAGTGACCAGCCACTCTCGGCTCTCCCCCACCACCACTCCGACGCAGCGGATTGGCGCCTTAGCTCCACCTCGGGGCAGCCGAGCGCGGCTCCCGCGCTACTCCGGGCCTGTGGTAGGCTGTGTGTCCCGTCAATCACGCCCAGCCCTCCCTCTCTGACGCGCGACGCCCCGTCTGCGCCTGCGGCTTTTTGGGGGGGCCTGCCTGGGCGGTGGGCGCGGGGAGAGAAGGGAGCCCGCCCGGGTGCCTCGAGTCGAGCGAGTCCCCCATTCCCCGGGCGAGGCTTATTTGGAGACCACGCGACTCCCCCCTCCTGCCGGGGAAGGCCTCCTTCCCTCCCTTGTTGTTTCTCCCCTAATGCCTCTCTTCCTTTCTCATCGAACGTTCCCTCCTCGCCGCTTCCCCATTTCCTTCCACGGCTGTTGAACAACAACAACAACACACACAAGCCCTACGGGGGTCTGGTCTGGGCGTCGCGTCCCCCCCCCCCTGCATTGGTCCGCCCGCTCCTTCCATCCTGCCGCACCCCCCAACCCAGGCCTGTTTGTGCGTGAGCCCCCCCCCTCCCACCCCCCTCTGCTGGCACAAGGAGGGACGGGAAGCTGCAAAGTGGCAGGCAGTGAAGTGAGCCGGGTGTGTGTGTGTGTGTGTGTGTGAGGCGACCACACCCGCCTTGGTGGAGGGGGCGAGGAGGAGGGTGGTGGAAACTAAACAAAGGAAGGAAACCGGAGAGGGTCCTTCCTTCCTTCCTTCGCAACTCTTCCTCCCCACCCCACTCTCATTCCTGCCGCTGCGTTCATGTTCTTAAAAAAGACTGAAGCCCTCGAAGGGTAGTTCAGTTCTACGTTCTCTCTCTCTCTCTCTCTCTCTCTCTCTCTCTCTCTCTCTCTCACACACACACACACACACACACACACACACACACACACACACACACACACACGAACAAATAGGTCAATACTGGAAGAAATCAACCCTGACTGTTCATTGGAGGGACAAATAGTGAAGATGAAGCTAAAGTACTTTGGACATCAAATGAGAAGGGAGGACTCACTTGAGAAGGCCTTGATGCTGGGAAAGATGGAGGGCAAGAGAAGAAGGGGGCGTCCAAAGATGAGATGGTTAGATGGTATTGTGGACACAATGGGCACAGAGCTTGGCGGGCTGAGGAGAATGGTGGAGGACAGAGGTGCCTGGAGGAAAATGGTCCATGAGGTCGCAAAGGGTCGGAATCGACTGCCTCCCCCCTCCCCCCCTCATAGCGCTTACTGCACTCCTTGGGCAGTTTACAGGCAATTAGCATGTCAATTCGTTCAGTTCTAAATGGAGAAATGGCCTTCTTTAGGCTCTGCCCTCTTCCTGATTTTGGGGAGAAGAGCACTAGTGTCAATTAAGGGTTCCAAGCTAATTAAGCGATTTAGAATCTGAACCTTCAAGAACGCCTGAAGATGGGAACAGGTAACTTGTCCACTCTTTCGCCCATTCGAAGCATGCTTACGGAGACATTCTCCCTGGGTATAGATTACTCTCAAAATGGGTCTGCTGTGAGAGGCTTTAAGGGTGCACAGAAAAGCTAATACTGCTGCACAAACTTTTGGTGAACTCTAGTGTCTAAAACACATAACACACCACCAGGTTGTAACTTTATGCTAGAACCGCATTGAGAATCAGTGTAGTATAAGTAGTAGATTAGGATTCGAGGAAACCATGGAAACTCACAGGGGCAGGGGGGTGGCACTGGTAAAGTTAATCCATAGATATTTCCTATATATAGTACAGTAATACCTCGGATAACGTTTGCACCAGATAACGTTGAAACCGCATAACAGTAAGCAATCGGGGGGGGGGGGGGGGAGAATTGCATCGCATAAATGTATCGCATAATGTTCACTGTTTTAATGTTACGTGATTCATTCCATAGGATTTTATTGTTATGCAATGCATGTATCGCATAATGTTAAAAATAGGATAACGCTAAGACTTGTGGAACCAAGTTTTAGCGTTATCTGGGGTTCTACTGTACCTTGAAACCCCTATTAAGATGTACCTTATAATTATAATTTTGTGTCAGGGATGGGTTGAAAGGAATTTTGCTGGGGGAACTCCGTTCAGGGGATGCCTGAAGAAGCTCCTTTCATATCCCCAGGATCTTTTCCCATCGAGGTGGTCCCTGTGCGACCCTATAGACCATCGTCCTCCAGGCACCTCTGTCCTCCACCATCCTCCTCAGCCCACCCAGCTCTGTGCCCATTGTGTTCACAATACCATCTAGCCATCTCATCTTTGGCCGCCCCCTTCTTCTTTTGCCCTCCACCTTTCCCAGCATCAAGGCCTTCTCAAGTGAATCCCGTCTTCTCATTAGCTTCTTAACCACTAAGCCACCGCAGCCCAAGATGTACCTTGACAAGGCATAACAAAGCAGGCAATGCCTTTATTGTTACATGCTGTCATGCCACTCTCAGCCCATGAAATAAAGATCTCCAGAGTGTGCTATCTTTAACAGCCCTACTCAGCTTTTGTAAACTGAAGCCTGTAGGTTGCTTAGGGAGTCAGTCATCCCTCTCACATTTGGTCTTCCTCTTTTCCTGTGGCCTTTAACTTTTCCTACCATCAGTCTTTTCCAAAGAATCCTGCCCTTCTCATGATGGACCCAAAGTAGGACAGTTTGGCTTCATTTTTGCTTCCAGAGGTAGATCAGGCAGCTCTCTGCTGGATACAGGCAAAGATAGGTTGTGGCTTGGGCCTTAATATTTTCCCATAGGAGCATCAGTATGGTGTGAGGTGGTTAGGGTAGAGGGGTAGGTTGGGGCTTAAGAAATCCACATTCAAGTAGGTCAGGGTTGTTGTGATCATAAAGTGAGAGACAAAGAAGTGCTACATATATGGCCTTTAGTTCATTTGTAGCAAAACTGGGATATACAGTGATACCTCATACAACGTCCAAACTTGGTTCCACAAGTTTGGACTTTATATGGATTTGGACTTTGTATGAGGCATGCAAAATCCTAGCCGCGATGCCTCATACAACGTCCAAATCCTTGCCGCGATGCCTCATACAACGTCGTTTCCATAGAGATACATTGTACTGTAACAGCACAGACTTCAGGGCAAAGTCAAGGAAACAGACAGGAAACTGACAGAACTTTAAGAAAACATTGTCTAAAGGCTAAAAACATTACAAAAACATGTCAAACAACCCTGATTGTCCAAGAACCTGAAGAATGCTGCAAAAATCCCAGGAATGCTTCTAAAAATTCTGATGACAAAATCCAAAAAAATTCCAAAATCGTGCTCAAAACCACTCCTAAACACTCTTTGCCTCATGCAAAACCCACAAAAGCAATGCACGCATGTGTCCTGCCTTTTATACTGCCCAGGCACGATGCAACCTGGGAAAACCCCAATGCCTCATACAAAGTCACACGACTTTGTATGAGGCAACTTTTTTCAAGGAATTAGGCGATGTTGTATGAATCTGATGTTGTATGAAGCGGACTTTGTATGAGGTATTACTGTAACTGCATTATGCTGAAGCACTACTTTTTTCTTTAACATTTCTCATGGACTTCTTACATGCTTCAAGTTATACTGCAAGTTATATAATTTACAAGTTAAACTGGTTTTAACAGCTGGCTGAAGGTAAGGTTTTTGCACTATGGCATTCATTAACATGGAAATTATCCCAGGCATAGGGAGGGTAATATATGCAAATTAGTCCTCTTATGTAAATTATTTTTGTTTGCCTCATTTTGCTGTATTGAATATATCCTCAAATCCATTTTTATTTTCATTCTCCATTTTTTGGCAAGTAATACTGTCATCTGTAAACAAGTGACCTCTATGAAGCAAGAACTATTGGTGTATGCTGAGGTAATATATGCTTGGGTAAAGCACAAATATTTTTGGACATTGTTTGTTTATTGAGTGTGATTTTCAATATATGTTTGCAATCAGGAAGACTAAGAACTTGTTTTTGCTCAACAAAAATAGTTCTAAAATAGCAAGTTATTTACATGGGATTGGACAGCAGAAATTCTGTATGAATTTGTACAAGTCTTCGTCTTTCATGTCCAGGTCAAATTTTGGACTACCAAATTAAGCCACTTTTTGGGGGTTTTCATTAGCCAAAATTAAATTTCCAATACATGTTTCTGGTAGTAATCAGCAGACCAGTAAATGAGCTGGATTCCCAATGAAGCTGGATACATACAGGTAGAATTACAGAGGATGAGTGTCTCCTATCTCACAGGGTTTCAATCTAGTGAAGAAGAAATTACTAGTGTGATGAAAATGTCTTAGAGTAGACTATGATTTAACACTCAGAGTTACAAGAGAAAGACTAAAGAACAAGCTAAGAATGCTTCTGACATTTTACCGTTTTGTTTAGTTTATTTCTTAAGAATTTTAAATTACATTACATACCAACAGATTCTGATTAGTGCATATTAAAACTTCAGAATTACAAACAGAATATTATGAAAAAAACTAATTATGATGCTAACAATGAAGATGAGAGGCAGAAAGCAGTAAGAATATTGTGGGCAAAAGCAATACCCATTTAAATATCTGTGTGAGTAATTTAAAAATGTTTTAATCTGGTGCCCAAAAAGGACTTTTAAGGTTGGCTTCAGCTGAACGTCTTTAGGCAAGAGTGTTCAAAAGTCAGGATGCCACAGTTATGTAAGCCAGCAACACTTCTATTCCTGGGGTAGCAACCCCAGCTCTTTCTGCAGTTCTGTGAATTCTACCATTTTAGCAGTGGCAGTTCTACTTCAGAAAAAATATTTCTTAATCAGCACAATTCTCTTGCTTGTTATCCACGTAGGGGATTTCCTTCCATCTCTAGTAACCAGGAATAAAGAGAAGGCGGGGGAGAGACATTCTGATCACAACGTATGCTTAATTACAGCCATGCTGTCCATGAATCAGAGAAATACATCGGCAAACTATCCAGACACAAATTCTAATAGTCTGCAAACTTCTGTTTGACAGAGCAACAGCTGACCTAATCTTACATAGGTGAAGCTACATAATGAAATGCTACATGATACCAACATACAAACTATCCTAGAGTACTTGAAATATATATCGGTAGTTGAAATTTTTGAAGTGGTAGCTGTGTTAGTCTGTGTAAGCACATCAGAGAATAAACAAAACAGCAAAAAAGTGGCACATTAAAAATTAACTCCTGTTAAAATTTTTATTGTCAAATGTGAAGTAGTTGTGTGTGAGCACAAAGTTGTAGAGGGTGATGACTATGTGGGCTTCATCTTTATTTTGAATGGCATTCTTGATGGCTTGTAGTCCATGTTTGTATGGGATCATTTTTCAATTTATTTTTTGCTGTTTTGTTTACTCTCTGATATGCTTAAAATATATAGAATGCTGGATTGATTCCATTTGTTGTTGTTGTTCAGTCACACAGTCGAGTCCAACCCTTTGCGACCCCATGGACTACTGCACGCCAGGCTCCTCTGTCCTCTGCCATTCTCCACAGCCCACACAGATCTACGCCCATTGCATCAACAATGCCATCTAGCCACCTCATCCTCTGCTGCCCACTTCTCCTTTTGCCTTCAATCTTTCCCAGCATCAAGGCCTTCTCAAGTGAGTCCTCTCTTCTCATTTGGTGGCCAAAGTACTTGAGCTTCATCTTCAGCACTTGTCCTTCTGATGAGCAGTCATGATTGATTTTCTTCAGGATTGACTGATTTGATCTCCTTGCGGTCCAGGGTACTCTCAAGATTCTCCTCCATCACCACAGTTCAAAGGTGTCTATTTCTTCTGTGCTTAGCCTTCCTTATGGTCCAACTCTCACAGCCATACATTACTACTGAGAAGACCATTGCTTTGACTATGCGGACTTTTGTTGACAGGCTGATGCCTCTACTTTTTATTATGCTGCCTAGCAGCTAGGTTTCTCATAGCCTGCCTCCCAAGAAATAAACATCTTTTTATTTCATGGCTGCAGTCACCATCTGTAATGATCTTGGATCCCAGGAAAGGAAGTCTGTCACTGATTCCATTTCTTCCCCTTCTATTTGCCAGGGAGTGATGGGATTAATTCCTACTGATTATTTATTCATGGCTCATCCATGACATCCGCCACTCTCTTTTTACAAAAGAAATGCTTTCAAAAGTCAAGGTGAAGCTTCTTATTCCCAGAAAACAGAGCTTGGGAAAGTCACTTTTAGGACTAGTAGATCTGTCCAGCTGGAACAATTGCTGGCTCTGCTGCCTAAAGGATGTTTAGAATTGTAGTCTATGGGTACAATCAGACAAGTATTTGTCCTACTGTTTAGTGTACTGCAGAGGCACATCAAGCATTTTGTGGGGGCTGAAATGGACCAATTTAAACACACACACCCCTCCAAGTACCCCCTGCCCAAACCTTTCTGAGTCCCTGCCTGGGGTATCTCCTTTTTTTGGTGAAGGTGTGTATTTTCTTGTCAGAGATTACTCTGGGTTGAAATGATTTTTTTCAGGGGACTCCTGAATGAGGTTCCTTTCATGTCCCCCATTGTGCAGCTCTGGGGGAATCAAAACCTCATCCTTTCAGTCTCCAAGCACAGTGCTTTTACCCACTGAGCCACCAGGGAGCTGCTTGGTGAAGATTATTGTGCTCTAAGTTTAGCCCATTCCCAGCATGTGCAGTGTTGAAGGCTCCTAGTCAGTCAAAAAGAACATCAGGAAAAAGGAATTTAGGCTGTACTCAATGGGTTTACACTGCCTCTGAACACTCAGGTTTTTGACTGTAGGCAACTGACCTCTTGTTAAGGAGGAGAAATTTGCCACTTAAACCATTTTGTTTACACAATCATAAACTGGCAGTTGGATTCTGGCCATTGATACCATAGCTTCATGTATGGGCCCTGAAAGACATAGATGGATGCTGTGGTTTGAACTGACATTCTGAAGCATCATAAGATGCATGGATGGCATGCAAATCATGTCCAATACTCTTTCTTCTTCATGGGCAAATAATTGTCATTTTCCCCCTTATAAACCATGTAGCCAGAAGCCTCACTTTTAAGTAAATGAAAAAAAAAATACATGTGTAAAAAGAGCCTGATATAAAAAAATCAAGACCAGAGAGTGATACCTCAGATATGGTTACCTTCTCCTGTAAATAATTATTGGAAAGACTCGTCCTAACTTTCTCATTGCCCTCCCACATGCACTGGCCATGCTAGTTTGGAGAGTCTGGTGATTATATTATTTCAAAGTAACATTCCCAACTTCTATCACTACTCGTGAGATTGTATGACCCCACTATTGTCCCAATGCTATTTACTGGTTCTGTGACAGATGCTGGCATGATTTCCTGATAGAGCCCTAGATGACTAAGACTGCAGTCACATTTATTTTCTTTCTTTCTCCCAGCAGTACTGATAAAATTAATGTGAGCCTTCAAATGTGGCTAGAAAAACACCTCTGAACACTTCCCCATCAATTATGGCTGATGCATCTGAGTGCCTTAGTAATGCAGGACAGAACAAGGCACTGATTGAATCTTGATTACTGTGTGTGAAAAACTCCCACTCCAGCTCTGAAACCTTTTTTGTGTTTACTCAATAAAACCTTTGGAAACTATTTAGAGTTGCATCAAACTGGTCAGAAACTTAGAAGTGTTGAGATCATGTTTGAAAATTTTATTGAGTTTTCTTTTGGGGGGAAAGCAATGTGAATCCTTCTATCACCTAACTATATGACACAAATACTTTGCCATGGAAACCCAATCCATGAAATAGAATTGTGATGATTGTAAGATATTGGTTGCTATGGAAAGTAGAGGTGAGACGGGTGGCTTTGCCTTTTCTAGGAAGCAAGGTTAATGTCAGTAAGAGTTCTTGCCATGATGTACCTGAGATGGGGTTAAGTTAAAAGGCTGCAACAACAACAAAGAAACACACAAACATAAATATGGTCATGATGCAGTCCTAACAAGGTTTCCATCCTTGGTTAGCAATTCATAATTTGTTTGGCTCCTGCAGAGAAGGTAAGCCCAGTCAGAAGTTAGGGGAGAAAATTCTAACTGGTTTGACGTGGCATAGGAAAATTCTGTGTGTGACATCAATGGAACAGACTCTCACTGCAGTGGAAGATGTATGACTATGTTTTGGATCTCTGTCTAGCAACTATATTTTAATGTGAGCTTTTGTGGGTCAAGTCTGAGAAAGTGGACTGGATCCACAAAAGCTCACATTAAAATATAATAGTTGATGTTATTGTTATTATTATTATATTTGAATTTGCATGCTGCCCACTCGACAATGCGACTCTGGGCGGCACACAGAAATGACAGAGCATCTCAAACAAATATACATATTACATAGTAGATATTGCAACACAGTAAAATACAATGGAATAACAGTAAATAAATCAAGTTAACATATAAATAATAAATTACAGTATAATAAACTACAACCATTGTAAAACATCATAAAACATTGCAGAAAAGGAGAAAATCATTAATAAGAAAAAGTCTCATAACAGCCAAATAACAGTCACAGGACAAGTTGCACTACGGTTAGTTTATAACATGCCACAACATTTTTGGCTTTTTGTGTGTGTCAGATATGATTTGATTAAGTGTTGGAAAGTATAAGATAAACATCAGATACAATTCCAATTGTAAGTCAAACAGAAGCGGTACCTTGGAAACCACAAGCAAGGCCATAATGAAAATACGTTATAGCTTTGCGCATCTCCCCAATTAAGATAATTGTGTTTTGATTTCTTTTATATTTGATGGGGGGAGGGAAGATGGCACAAAAGAGAAATGTGGTAGTTGAACCAAGGCAGATAAACCAACATTTTCACTAAAAATATATTCAATTTAATTCAATTTAATAGATTTATATATTGCCCTATCCAGTGAACTCTGGGTGGTGTACACAAGTTAATAAAACTACCTTATGCCAGTGAATTCAGATACAGTATTTGATCTTCCCATTTGATAAAAGATACCAAATACAAAACATGATGTGGCTATCAAAATTGTAATGTCAGAAAGGGCATGTTCAGTTTGAAAGTCACTACCCTTATGAATATTAATTAGCAATTACCTCAGACACTTATTTCAGAACAGAAGGAAAAGCATTGTATTGATCCATGAAGAAGAAAAAAACATCCTCAGAAAATATTTTAGGACCAACTTAAATACAACAGAAATTGTGTAAGCTTTTGGTTTATCTGTAACTCTTAATCAGGCTAACAGTGATGGCGAACCTTGGCACTCCAGGGGTTCTGGAACTTTAATTCCCAGAAGCCCTGTTCAGCAAGAGTGCTGATCAGGGCTTCTGGGAACTGAAGTTCCAGAACACCTGGAGTGCCAAGGCTTGCCATCACTGGGCTAAATAATACAATAATTAAGGAGTGAAGGAGGATTCATTGGTGTCAGTGGATTTACTTAATCATGACTAGCAACTTTTAATCACCACACTCTCTAGGCGTTTGCTCCATTTTGCTCCTAAGAAATGGAATGTGTGTGTGTGTGTGTGTGTGTGTGTGTGTGTGTGTGTGTGTGTGTGTGTGTGTGTGTGTGTGTGTGTAGAATAGGTAAATTTACAATAACATTGTGAGTCAAGTTGGACTATATCATTTAAAGCTTTTAACTCTGGTATAGTTTGTTTACTAAAACCTGAACAATTTAAAGTTAAATAACTTCAAAGACCAGGTTCTCAATCACCTGAAGGAAGGAAATTATGGAATTGATTTACCTGGTAAATTCTAAGTAGATATGGACAGAAATGAGCTCTGCACTGTTAAAAAAAAAGAATGAACCAAATTTTAAAAAACCCAAACCTTTGTAATATTGGGAATTTTATCCCAAGATGAGTTCCTGAAAGGCTCTGTACTCCTGGCCTAAAGACTAAATCCAAAATGTGCATAAAATGGTGTGCCTTAATTAGCCAAGGAATAAATGTTGCAGAGCAATCTGGGAATGTTTAAGAAACAACATCTGCCCATTAGAACCTGGTTTTGGAAGCTTCTGCCTTGGGATATATAGTGTGTACCTACTTTATTCCCAGAGATAAGACAATATATTTTGTGATCTACACGTTCCAGAATCTCCCACCCACCACTGGCCATGCCCTTTAAAGACTTTTTGCAGCAGTTACAAGGAAATAGTTCTGATTTCTATTTTTAATTTCTTGGTGTAATGTAGGGGGAAAACTCTGCCATTGCCGCCAGTCCCAAGCCAGGATGAGAAAGGAGGAGGTTTGGGTATCAAGTTAGTACCATGGCCCCATAAAAACGTTATTGCTGAACAAGGATTGCCTGATATGCTGTAGTGGCAGAGGCAGGAGCTGTGCAGCATGAGAAGGAACTGCTACTAATGCAGGAAAAGCTAAATAAAATGTGCATGACAGCTTACTTTAAGGAGACTGTGAGTGAGTGAAAGCGTTCTAGAAATCTGTACTGCATGGCTGCAGTTGCCTGAGCAGCTCACAAACTACAGATCTGGTCATATACACTTTATCTGACAGCCAAATTGATTGCTTTCACAATTACACAGCTTTTGTATATTTATCTTTATTCATCTTGCTGTAAATTTCTCATATGACAGCTTTAAAGGTTCAGTGTGCTTTGCAGCCAGCCATACAGATTGCCTGTAACCACCTGGAAAGAAACATCTGAAATTCACCCTTTCCCAGGGTGACTATAGAGCAGTGGTTCCCAACATGGGGCCCACACCCCACAGGGGGACTTCAAAATTCTGAGAAGCCTAAGTCAGTACATTGGCTGACCAGTGCTTTGGGGAATTGACTTAGGCTTCTGGGAATTAAAGTCCAAAAACCAAAGGTTGGGAAACACTGCTTGATAGCCTTTTCTGATCCACAAAGCTCTTCCAACACAAAAACGAACAGTGCCAATTTAGGAGACAATCAAACTGCAGCCCTTTTATAAAATACATGACTAAGATATTTAGCTGATGATGCTGTCTTAACACTGAAAGGTTTTCCCAGCGCTCATTAGTAACACATTTTCGTGAGAAAATAATGCATTGGCTATAATTTTCCCCGGGTAAGCACTTGAATCATCACTGTTTACTGGAAGAGTTTGTGCCGTTTGCAGTCACAATGAGAACTTGATGGAGTCTGCTTTTTTGACAACTTGCTATATATTTTGAAGAGAGCCATATACTGCTTGATTCCAACAACAACAAAATGGCAAAGAATGTTGAAAGTTGAGATCCAGTATCCATGCACTATGGGATAGGAATTTAGAGCAATATTATGAGTTTCAAAATGAATCCATTTATCTAACATTTCACTAATTACATAAACCACATTTTCTAACATCTAACCTTGTGAAAGGTCTCATGTATTTTCAATAATCCTACATGTTATTTGAGTTATCATTCCACTTCAAAGTCAGGGAAGTGGAGACTAAAAATAATTACTCTTGCAAATATATCCACCCAGTGGTAGAACCAGCTTATTCCACAACCAAGTCTTGGCTCATTGGACCGTACTTTAATCCAGATGAAAGCCAGCATCTGAAAGTATTGCTTCACTATTTCAGGGATCACATCTAAAATAACAAACTTGAATTTCCCCTCATGTTCTGAATTTAGGGCTATATCATCAACACTGTCAAGTATTCTATAGAATATGACTTTCCCTGTATTTCAAACAACTGAACACAATGGAGGCCACATGGCTGTAGGAATAGAGAATGTGTATCCTTCTAGATATTTGTAGACTACAATTCTCATCAACTCCTACTATTGATCAGCATAGTTGACGTAAGTAATAATAGGAAGTTGTTTCCAATAACGTGCAGGGACTTCTTTACCCCCTCCTATAGAATCCTCAACCTTTCACTTCCTTGAGTACATGGTAGCTTGCTGCAATGTTCTTTTACATTTTCAATAGCTCAGCCACACTTGCTAAATGTGTATCACTTGACAGAGACACTAAGTATGCATCACTTAGCTTAGTATCACTTGACAGGGAAGCACTGCAACTTTACCCTTAGCTATTCCTTGCACCTGACATTTATAGTAAGAGTCACTCTCCAAACAAACCATCAAAGTCAAACCTAAGTGGATAATGAAAAAATGAGGTGAGAAACAAGAAAAAGTCTTGCAACTTCTTGAAGACTAACACTTTCCTCTTTTCATTTGGCAACCTAAGTCTTCATTAACATGAGCCCATTTATTTGTCCAATACTATCCTCAGTCATCAGGATACAGATGTGGAAGAAGGAAAGGAAATTGGAAAGGTAGGATTAAATATTACTGCTTAAATACATAGTAAAATAAAGGTAACAGAGACATGATGGGACAGTTTGAATTACAGTAGGCTGTAAAAGGCTTTAGCAACAAGAGATAATTAAACATGCAGTTCTTCAAAATACACAGGAATGGGCTATGATGGAGGAGGATGGAAAATGTTTTTAATGCAAGAACATAGCATCCTGGCTGAAAACACTGAAATGCACCTGCAGCCAGTTTATGGAAACAGATGAGGTGCCAACTTTGCAGTTAAAGCTGATAAAATCTTATCCTTCCAAAGGTATTTTTGCAAAGTTTTCTTATCTGTCCAAACAATTGACAAATGAATTCTGTGCTTATATGCCAAAGACCTATCACTGAATTTAGTGTATGAGAACCAAGACACAGGAAACAGCCACGGGCTGATTTAACTCAGGTTTATTGCATGGTGGTCAGAGGGAACATGAGGTAATGGCGGATGCATAGCTCAATATATACAGTAGTACAACATTCGAATGTGGCTCCACGATAGCCTATTGGCTATTGTCTGCGTGACGTCATTGTTAGTCATGCCCTTCTTGTCCAGGTGTGGGTAGTGGCGGGAAACTCCGCGCTGTAGCCTTTGATGAGTATGGACCGAGAGAGCTTGGACGCTCGCCGCTGCCCACTGGTGGTCATTAGCTCGCGTCCTCATACAGGGTTTATAGTGATACAGCTGAAGGCTATATTGTTACTGGTAGGAAATGATACATTGTTATCACATGAAGATGGTTACCCTATTAGAACACAACACTCCTCCCCCCTAGGATGAGACGAAGTCTCTCAGCCAAGATGGCTTATTTCGAACACGCTGGGGTCTCGGTGCGGGCTGCCCTGCCCCGGGTTTGCTACCTTCTCTTTGTCCCCTGGCTTCCTGTCCTGTAATTGGAGAGGGAGACTTGTTAGTGCCTTGCCGCGGTTCTGCGGCTTTGTCGGGAGGTGCGTGCTTTATTTGGGAATAACCGGGGGCACTGGGGGCTAACGAAAAACCCCTCTTCTCGCTTGGATGGGTGGGGGAACACTCCCAAAAACCCCCCCGGCTCGCAAAATCAAAATCAAATTCGGGGGCAGCGGTCGCAAACTCCTCTCCCTCTCCCCCGGGCTCCGATAGGGAGTCGGGACCGCTGCTTCTCTTTGATAGGACTGGTGTATCAAAAGGATATGAGTCGGGACCGCTGCCTTCCCCCCTTGTTTGGGACTGTTGCCCTTCGCTGTCTCCCCCTTGGGATAAACGGGTGGGGGAGGACCCTAACGCTGAGGCAATCTCCGTGCCGTCCGTGGCTTGCTCCCTGGGAACCCGGCTCCGGAGCTGATCCGCATGCCGCCTCCACAGTAGGCCGGTGCTCGTTTCCACCCGATATGACACTGGCCCTGTCTGTTCTACAACTCTCCCTGGTACCCAGGCTGGCCCGGTGCTGGCGTAGTTCCTGCAATGCACAGGGTCGCCGGCGGCGAAACCTTTCAGCACCGCTACCCCTACGTTCTTCCCTTTGTCCTCGACCCTCGTCGGGTCTAACCTGGACAGAATCGTGGTCAGTTTTCTCCGCATCAGCAGCTCTGCCGGCGAGTATCCGGATGCTAAGGGGGTCACCCTATACGCTAATAAAAACTGACATACTTGGTGATTCAGGTCCCCCGAGCCCATGCGCCGCAGCGCATCCTTTGTTGTCCGCACCAGCCGCTCCACTTGGCCATTCGTGGCCGGGTGAAACGGCGCAGATGTTACGTGCCGAATGGCGTTTGCCTCCGTGAATGCCCTGAATTCAGCGGACGTGAAACAACTAGCGTTATCGCTGACCAGAGTGTCGGGTAAACCGAACGTGGAAAAGACTCTCCTTAGCCGGCCAATTGTGGTGGCGGAGGACGTGCTCTTTACCGGAATCACCTCCAGCCACTTAGAGTACGCATCCACTACCAGGAGAAAAACGGTTCCTCGGAACGGGCCAGCGAAATCTACGTGCACTCTGGACCACGGCCCCCTTGCTGCGTCCCATTCCCTATGTGGGAGGCGCGCCGCCTCCGGTCGGGAGCCCTGGCACGCCTCACAAGTGCCGACCATGTGCTCTATGTCTGCGTCCAGCTGGGGCCACCAGAAGTAACTCCGGGCAAGCGCCTTGGAACGGACGATCCCCGGGTGGCTGACGTGCAGCAGTTTGAGCACCCTCGGTCGTAGGGCTGTAGGGACCACCACCCGTTGGCCCCACAAAAGGCACCCCCTCTCTAGGGACAACTCTATTTTTTTCCGAAAAAATGGGTCGAATTCCGTACCTGGGGAGGACGCTGGCCACCCCTTCTGAACCCATGAGCTTACTTTCTCCAGCGTTCTATCCTTGCCTGTCGCCCTGGCAATGTCGGCTGGTACTATTGGGGGTGAATCTAAGACCTCTATTAACAATACCTGGTGGTCTCTCTCTACCCCTGCCTTTTGGTCGCCCGACAGGGGCAAAGGAGACCTTGAGAGTGCGTCTGCATGGCTGATCTCCTTCCCTGGCCGGTATTCTAATTCATGTTGGTATGCGTTGAGAAAGATAGCCCACCGCAGCATCCTCGGGGACAGGATCTGTGGCGTGGGCTTATTTGCAGTGAAAATTCCTAACAGGGGCTTGTGATCGGTCACGATCTTGAACGGGCGACCATACAGGAAATCGTGAAATTTTTTGGTTCCCGCTACTATCGCTAATGCCTCCCTGTCGGTCTGTGCGTAATTCCGCTCTGCTTGGGACAGGGACCTTGAATAAAACGCTATCGGGGCCTCCCTTCCGTCGCCCAACACGTGGCACAGCACCGCCCCCACCCCCACCGGGGATGCGTCACAGACTAAGACCACTGGCCGTTTGGGATCGAAATGAGTTAGGATTGCCTCGGATGTTAGGAGTTGCTTTAACTCTTTAAACGCCCTCTCTTGCTCGTCCCCCCACAGCCAAGTTTCCTCCTTTTTAAGCAACCGATGGAGCGGTTCGGCCACCGACGCCTTCCGTGGAAGGAAGGTATGGTAAAAATTGAGGAGCCCCAGAAATGACTGTAGTTCGGTTTTGGATGTGGGGCGAGGAGCCTTCTTGATGGCGGCTACCTTGGATTTGGACGGCATAATTCCCTCGGGTGTGACCCGGAACCCTAAAAATTCAACCTCTGTTTCGAAAAAAACGCATTTGTCTTTTCTCAGCCGCAGCCCCGCTTTCTCGAACACAGTCAGTACTTTATCCAATCTCTTTGCCAGTTCGGCCTCACTCCCCCCTGTTATCAATACGTCATCGAAGTAACACAACACCCCCTCCAGCCCCTTCAGGAGGCGTTCCACAATCGACTGAAAAAGGCCGGGTGCCGAGTTTACGCCGAACTGTAAACGCGACACCTGGAACGCCCCTTTATGTGTAACTATTGTTTGTGCCGCTGCCGTGGCGGGAGTTACAGGGAGTTGCTGGTAGGCTTGTGCTAAATCGAGCTTAGCGAAACACTTTCCCCCATTCAGCCTGGCCAGAAGGTGGCTGACCACCGGCACCGGGTATGCATTAGGGCGGATCGCCTTGTTAATTGTACACTTATAATCAGCGCAAATGCGCACCTCCCCGTTAGCCTTTAGTGCTGTTACAATTGGGGTTTCCCACTCCGCGGAATCCACAGGCACAAGAATCCCCTGGTCCACCAGCTTGTCCAGTTCCGCCTCTATTTTGTCCTTTAGTGCGAACGGCACCCTGCGTGGTTTGAGTCTTATCGGGCGGACCTCCGGGTCTAGGTCGAAGGCTACAGGGGTCCCTTGAACTTTCCCAGACCTTTTTTAAAAACGGCGGGGTGCGCGTCGCAGACCGCTTGTATTGGGTCCGCACCCACGGCATGCACCCCCCCTATGAACAAACCCAAAGGCTGAAACCACTGTGTCCCGAGGAGGCTACAACTTCCCCCTTTGAGAACAACTAGGGGGAGTTCCGCCGAATGTCTCTTAAAACGGACCCGAAATTTCCCGACCCCCAACACTGGAATGCTGTTCCCCTGTACGTCTCGTAGCGTGGACCTCAACGTTTTAAGTTTGGGTCGCGCGTGGGGGTCGATTTTCAAGAACTCTCTCTGGGGAATTATAGAATAGGAGGACCCCGAGTCAATTTCCATCCTAATGGGGGCCCCTTGTACTAGTACCTCAACGAAGTAATGGGGTTGACCCGCGGACACGCTGAACACGGGAGCGTCATCCTCGCTGTCGTCCGAGATGCGGCCCACGCCGTCCTGCTTCCTCGTGGTCCGGGCGCCATCTTTGGACCTCGCTGGACGGTCCGGTCTGGCCGAACGGTCTTGTGAATGCCTCCGGCCCTCTTTCCGCTTCCTGCACGCCTTGGCGATGTGCCCCCGACGGCCGCAGTTGTAGCACTCGGTTTTTCTGAATGGGCACTTCGCGCGCTCATGGGCCGCTCCGCAACCATCGCAGCGGCGTCCTCCTTTTCGGACCTTCTGGACCTCCTCGCCGTCGCTGCCTTCCGTAGACGACTTCGAGGTTCGTCGGGTTGCGTGCACCGACTGTCCGGACTTTCCGTGCACCGAACTCTCCGCTTTGCCGGCTCTAGGACGCCACTCACGCCATTGGTGCATTTCGTCTACCCCAGCATTCGTGGATTCCGCGGATTCCGCGGCCTCCACAACCTCTGCCAGCGTGGGTGGTGGCTCCTTGTTCATCAGGCCGCGCTGCACTTCCTTGTCCTTCAGGCCACACAGAACTCCGTCCCTGAGGGCCATCTCTAGGTTGTCCCATCTGCAGGGGGCGGCTGCTATTCTCATGGCTGTTACGAAGGTCTCAACCGACTCGTCCGGTGCTTGGACTCGCCTCCAAAACGCGCTCCGAGCGGGAAACATTGCCCTCGAGGGTCGGAACCGCTCACGCAGCAGTTTCATGATGTCCTCGGCTTTGAAATCACTCATCTTCTTCGGTGCAATGATGCTCACCAGCGTTCGCTTGGTTTCCATCCCAAGCATTCGGGTGAGGATGGCCCTCTTCCTTTCCTCGTCGTCTTTGACTTTGAGTTCCACCAGTGCCGCCTGGAAGTCCATCTCAAAAAGCTCCCAGTCTTGCGGTTTGGTAATGTTGAACCCGCTCTGTGCCCTGGCTCCTTGGGAATCCATTATCCCACCTTCGTCGCCAATTTAGTGTATGAGAACCAAGACACAGGAAACAGCCACGGGCTGGTTTAACTCAGGTTTATTGCATGGTGGTCAGAGGGAACATGAGGTAATGGCGGATGCATAGCTCAATATATACAGTAGTACAACATTCGAATGTGGCTCCACGATAGCCTATTGGCTATTGTCTGCGTGACGTCATTGTTAGTCACGCCCTTCTTGTCCAGGTGTGGGTAGTGGCGGGAAACTCCGCGCTGTAGCCTTTGATGAGTATGGACCGAGAGAGCTTGGACGCTCGCCGCTGCCCACTGGTGGTCATTAGCTCGCGTCCTCATACAGGGTTTATAGTGATACAGCTGAAGGCTATATTGTTACTGGTAGGAAATGATACATTGTTATCACATGAAGATGGTTACCCTATTAGAACACAACACTGAACTAACGTGTAACTTATGGAGATGTTTGTAGTAAAAACAAACATTTTAACTCTTTAAGAGAGTTCTGCTTCCAGTTATGTAGGCGGCATTTCATCTTTGTACCCCGAGAAACAGAAAAGCATGCTTATAAAAGGCCAAAGAATAAGTACCAGCCTGAAAGCTATGACAACACACTGGAAACTGCCAATACATTTTGTAAGAACAGCCTAAGACATTATTAATTTTAATTACGCCTGAATAAAAAAAAAATCTGAAGGCATGCCTAAATCTTAGAGATTTTCTCATGCATGAGCTCATCTGCTATTCTCTATCCCCTGGGCCTCATGATGTGTGGTCCTATCATAAAGTGACAGCATCACGATAAAGCTACACTCCTTGCTATTCCAATAAACTAACTGTATTTATGAAGCTGCTTTGATTTCATGTCCACAGAAATAACAGAGATGGGAAGTTATTTACCAGCAGCAGCAACAAAAAGTTGCTATTTCAATTTAGCATCTCAATAGCTTTCAAAAGCTTTTTCTGTTACAGTATTTTAGCCTAGACCAGGAATTCTCAACCTATGGCCCATGGGCCAAACCCGGCCCCTGACACCAATTCATCCGGACTAGGCAATCTAGGCAATCATCAAGACTCTGAGATCACACAGCATTTAGAAAATCCTAGTACAATTTATAGACCATGTATTCATTTTGGTGGAAATAAATCAAACCAATTTCCAAGACAGCATGCTTTGAATTTCAGTTTACTGACTCAGCTCAACATATTTGGGTGAAAAATCCATATGATACTAACTCCATTTCACACACTTACATTTATGGTACAGTCTAAAAAGTTCTTGTTCATTTTCATAATACCGATGCTGGAGAACTTTTCATGCAACATACTCAGGATCCTCTAACACACTTAACGGCGACCAAAATCTGCTTCCCAATAGGCCTGCCTCTCATTTTATTACCCTACAAAATTATTTAGGATAATGTTCATAGCAGACCGATAGCAAGAGAAATGACCTGGCAGTGGCCTGACACATTTAGTACAAACATTAGTGTGAAGCCTTTGGGGGGTGGGTGGGTAACCAGTGGATGGCTCTTGATTTCATATGATATAGTTGTATTTGGCAAGCGCACATGAGGAGGCATGATAGGTGGAGATCAATGAGACAAATTGAGACAAATATAAAACTTCCAAATTTTAATCCTGCTAAACATTTCTCTAAATATAATTGTCAGTAGGTCTAGCCTAAGTGGAGCCAGTTAATTCTGTCCCATCCATCAAGAAAACCAGAAGCTTGTATTTGCTGAAAAAATAATTCCTTTATTAGTGTTTCACTATTTACAGTAAACAACTGAAACTCAGTTACTTCACTGCTCATCCAACTCTTTAAGCCTTTTTCCTCCTTGTTAAATAAATAAATTTTGTGTCAGAAATTACTCTGGGCTGAAAGGATTTTTGCTGGAGAATCTCTGCTCAGGGGACACCAGAATGAGGCTGCTTTCATGTCCCCAAGATCCATTGTGCAGCACTTGGGTATCAAAACCCGACCTTACAGTCTTCAAGCTCAGTGTCTTAACCACTAAGCCACCGGAGTCTCTTTGTTATTAGTCCTTACTATGGTAAAATTTAGGACCCCACCAGGAATTCAGGGTTAACAGTAAAGTCTTTATGGTCTGGTCCCGATTTCTCATGCATCGCTGCAACCCCCTTTTGTCACTGGCGTTCTTGCTTGTGCTGTGGGGGTTTTTCTTCACGAAAGGTATCAACTTTAGCTTCCTCCATCTCATCTTAAGGCTTCACAATCTCTCCCTTATTATTTTTCTCCCTCCCAATCATCTGAGGAAAGTTCCCTGGGCCCACTTGCACCTGCGCATCATTCATTGATTCATTCATTCACCTGAACCACTTCCATTTATACTGCCTTCTTCCCACTCTTACACACCTCCCTCCCTCTGTCCCACATCACCTGGAAAGTTCCATATCTTAATGTCCTTCACTTCTTTTTTCATCTCAACTCCTATGTCTATGGGAAAACTGCAAATAGAATATCTCTGGGAGCTGGGGGCAATGGCTCACCACATGACTCAAGGTTCTCCTGACTCTTCTTCTCACAATAATATAAAGCTTTTGGTGAGGTTTCTGCTGGAATAAATCACAATAAGATCCTACAATGAATTGTTGAACATATCAGATAAAAAACATAGAAAATATAAAACTAAGAAGAAGAGGAAGAAATTTAACATGAACTTTTCACAGGAAGTCCACTTGCTCCCAAAAGCTCACATTAAAATATAGCAGCTAGTCTTATAGGTGGAACAAAGTTTTGTTTTGTTTCTTGTCTAATATGCTTGCACAGACTAGCATGGCTACCACTTTGAAACTTATGACAAACTCATTATTTGTGCCAGTCCTTTTATAGGCTAAATGGCATCATCCATGCACAAGATAAAGGCTATCAGCAGGTTTGGCAGAATACTAAGATTTGCACAGGTTTCCTTTCAAAGAAAAGAGGGAAGGAAGGAGAAAAGGCTTGTAAAAAAAGACAAGACATGTACTGTATAAGAGAGTGAGAAACACAGACAGCTCAAAAAGTACTGAGCATGGTTTGTGATTACAGTAAACTGGACATATGAACAGGAGCACGTAACACAGCAAAAATTTGTGTCAGACTTTGGAATTCCAAATTCCAATCTGTTGTTCCACCTATGTCAGAGCTGTCCCTAACCTGTGAGTTTTAGGGGAAGAGAATGTCATACTTTGATCTGATCTAGCATGTCTTCTCTTATGTTCTTAAAGATGCACAGTCATTTCAAAACAGTCTTCTTTCACTATCTTATTTTCAGACCAACAGAACAGACATTTTCTATTTCCCAAGCCCCACGTCTCTTTCAGTCATCTGAGTTTGAAACATTTTTTAATCTTTTGTCACAACTCAAGAGGGAATGTGCTTCATAACCACACAACTCCACCATCCACAGATCTTGCAGCGTTCTGTATTCCCTTGGGAAATGCCTCTCTGTCGTACTGCACAGTAGCAATATGTGAGAGCACAAATGCCTCCTTTGAGATACTAGGCTAGGAGGCTATGTCTGTTTCTTGAACAGGCTGCATGAGCACAAAAGAAGCTTGTGGAAGAGTATTTCAATGCTGTGTTTGGAAGTACACTGAAAGACAGGGTCAATATACACCCCCAGAGAGCTCCAATGTAACTTGGCAGTAACTCCTGCTGGAGAACTGCAAACACAGTACAGTGGTACCTCGCATAATGAGTTCCACGGGATCGCTCTTTAAGCGAGTTTGCTCTTTAAGCGAAACACTATTGTAAATGACCAATTGTGACTTCTGGCAGGGGTGGGGGGATTGTGAACCTTGATTTAGTTGTTAAGCGAGTTTTTGGTTGGTTTTAGTTGTTAAGCGAGGTGACCATTCAGAGAAAATTCTGCTCTTTATGCAAGTTAGTCTCTAAGCGAGTTGCTCTTTATGTGAGGTTTTACTGTATTATATGTGCCTTTACTAGGGATATTTCTGTTGGGGTAACAGCAATCTCACATTAATAGTAAAGTTTTTCCCCTCAGACATTTGAAGCAATCCTCTGCTCTCTCTTCTCTTTTGTTGTTGTTGTTGTTTCTATTGTTATCTTGACAGCCTCTTTCCTCTGACTATGCTCCAAGCATGCAGAGTCTTCTACATATTAGAGATTTCTTTTCTTCTTTTCTCTCTCTCTCTCTCTCTCAGTGCTTAGAGAGACTTTGTTAAAATCTCTCTAGATGTTAACTCTTAACTTTTAACTCTATAGTTAAAAGTAGAGACATCACCTTGCAAACAACAGTCTGCATAGTCAAAGAAATGGTATTCCCAGTAGTAACGTATGGTTGTAAGAGCTAGACCATAAGGAAAGCTGAGCGCAGAAGAATAGACGCCTTTGAAATGTGGGGTTGGAGGAGTTTTGAGAGTACCCTGGATAGCAAAGAGAACAAATAGGTTGATCTTAGAAGAAATCAACCCTGAAGATGAATGAAGCTAAAGTACTTTGGACATCAAATGAGAAGAGAGGATTCACTTGAGAAAGCCTTGATGTTGGGAAAGGTCGAGGGCAAAATAAGAAAATGAGATGGCTAAATGGTATTGTCAATTTAATTTTAATTTAATTTTTAATTTAATTTTCAAACTTCTACGCCGCCCACTCAGGCTAACCCGACTCAGGGCGGCTTACATCAATTCTAAAAACATGTAAAACAGATAACCCCCCACCCAATTATCCCATCCACCCACCCCTCCCTATACATAAAAAGAAAAGGAGAAAGGGGCTCCTGATTACTATCTTTGTGTGAGCCGAGGGGGGCGGGGCATATTTCCATTAGGACCCCACACCTGCCCTGCCAGCCAGGTTTTCAAGCCTTTTCTAAAGGGCAGCAATTCTGTTTGTAATCTTAGCTCTATTGGTAGGAGGTTCCAGAGGGCTGGTGCGGACACGGAGAAGGCCTCCTTCGTGTGCTAGAGAGATGGGCCCCTCTAGCTGATAGCACAACTAGAGAGCCCCTCCGGTCTGCTCTGGTTGGGCGGGCAGACACTCTTGGGGCGATGCGGTCTTTCAGGTATCCTGGCCCACTACCATATAGGGCTTTAAAGGTCAAAACCAGCACCTTGAATTGCACCTGGAGGCAAACTGGTAACCAGTGCAGCTCCCAAAGTAGCGGCGAGGTACGGGCATAATGTGCACACCCCATCACCATCCAGGCAGCTGCATTCTGGACTAGCTGTAGCCTCCGAATGGTCATCAAGGGCAGCCCCATGCAAGGCAGCTGCATTCTGGACTAGCTGTAGCCTCCGAATGGTCATCAAGGGCAGCCCCATGCAGAGCACATTACAGTAATCTAGCCTGGAGGTGACCAGAGCATGAGTGACCATGAGTAAGGAGTCCCGGTCTAGGAGTGGGCGCAACTGGCAGATTACTCAAAGTTGAGCAAAGGCCCTCCTGGCCGTGTCTGCCACCTGATCTTCCAGCAGCAGCCAAGAATCCAGGAGGACCCCCAGATTGCGCACTGGGTCTGACTGGGGCAACACTGCCCCACCCAGTACCAAAGGTGGCAGCTCCCCAGATAACGCGGACCCCCTAATCCATAGCACCTGTCTTGCCAGGATTCAGTTGTAACTCGTTGTCCCCCATCCAGACCCCAACGGCCTCCAGGCATCCGTATAGGACTTTGGCAGCATCACCTGGATCACCACGGGCCGAGATGAACAACTGGGTATCATCAGCATAATGCAATGGGCACAAAGCTGGGCAGGTTGAGGAGGCTGGTGGAGGATAAGGGTGCCTAGCATGTGATGGTCCATGGGTTTGGGGTCGCAAAGGGTTGGACTCAATTATGTGACTCAACAACAAGAACACGAGGGATTTTGACCATACTAACAGCTACTTCTGTATGCAAACCAGGAAGTGTGTTGTGTTTAACCTGTTTGGTAATGTGACATGCCAACTCTCTTCCTCTTCAAATATACTTTTGCTCTGATGATAAGGTTACTAGCTTTCTCCCAAGTATTTGTTTCTGCGGTTGGACCGTAGTGAATGTTCAGAAATCTGTTGAGCAGAAAACCCCCTTTCTGCCTGCATTCATCTTCCTACTGCACAGACCCTAAGAAGTAAATTACATAAATAAATAAACTTGCTGGTAAACAATGTATTCATCATTTTAGTTTTTATAATCTCTAGGTTGATTTTGTTCTGTAATTGCTGATTTTAGGTATTCTGCACATTAATTTAGCTGCACAAAGGCAAAGGAAAAATCTGCTCCTCAGCTTCAGGCAGCAAAATTATACAGTCTCTACCTACCTACCATATGGCATATAACACTATAACGTTTATCCCAAGTATGGGTCAAGTATAGGTTTGCTGTTGTTGTTCAGTCGCACAGTCGATTCCGACCCTTTGCGACCCTATGGACTATTGTTCTCCAGGCGCCTCTGTCCTCCACCATCCCCCTCATCCCTCCCAGTTCTCTGCCCATTGTGTCTACAATACCATCTAGCCATCTAAAATAATAAAATATGGAAAAAATATGATAGAATATACAGTCCGCTAGCAGTCAGTCACGGCAGGTCAGCAGAAAGTTGGATTTGAAAGAGAATAACCACAAAAACGGATCATGTAATCCTGCTTCTCTTCTGCACTTACCTAGACATGAATACAGGTGAAACTCAGAAAATTAGAATATCGTGCAAATGTTCATTCAGTTCGGTAATGCAACTTAAAAGGTGAAACAAATATATGAGACAGACTCATTGCATGCAAAGCGAGATAGTTCAAGCCTTACTTTGTTATAATATTGATGCTTATGGCTTACATCTTATGAAAACCCCAACCCCCCAATTTCATGTACCCCATAATCATCACATAATCTCATGTACGCTGTACGCCATGATCATCACAATTATAACGAATTAAGGCATGACATCTCTCGCTTATTTTGCATGGAGTGAGTCCATCTCATATATTTGTTTCACCTTTTAAATTAAATGAACGAACATTTTCACGATATTCTAGTTTTCCGAGTTTCACACCTGTAAATCCCCAGCCAGTATGGCCAAGCTGTGCAACACTGACCTCAGAGTGCAACTGCTTTCAGAGTAGCCCCAGCTCTGTGTGCGACGCAGACGCAGACGCAGACGCACACGCAGACGCACACGCACACGCACACATTCGGAGAGGAGCAAGATTTTGGCACACGTGACTATTCCGCACAGAGCAGACACTCCCTTTAAAACACGAACCATTGTTGCTCGGCTCGGCTGTGGCTGTCGGCTCTAAAGTACAGAGCGGCTCCGCCAATCACAGAGAGAGGCCTGCCCCTCGATTTCTCCATCGAAGCGTTGATTGGCTATAAGTCTCTCATTCTCTCTCTGTCTCAGAGCGGACTACCGGTAAGTAACGAGCATAACCCAAGCGATCGGTTGCCAGGGGAACCGTAGCCGTAGACCTTTCTACTTACGCGAAACCTGAGCCCGCAACCGGCCCGGGACTCAGTCCACAGAGACGTGCCCATGTCGGGGCATTAAGAGCAGCAGGTCGCGTCCTTCTCCGGGGCTTTTGGCCCCTGCCTTGGGTTCTCCTTCCCACCTTGCTATGCACGTTTTGGAGAAAATGAGAGGCAGGTAGGAGAGCCACCCCTGCCCAGGGAGGATCCACCCACCCGAAAAAACGCCTCTAACTTGATCCTAGGATGGTGATCGAGTCCATTAGCGCCTATTGCGTAGATGTTGCCGTCTCACGTGGAATCTTTGCACTTGTGCCGGGTGTTGAGGGTAATGGACTCGTCTTTCTGCTTTGCCTGCTTTTATGAATGAGTCCTGGTATGATGGCGAACATTGGCACTCCAGATGTTATTGGACTTCAATTCCCAGAAGCCCAAGCCCCCATGAAGCTGCATGAATGGGTTTACAGCTAGTCATCTGGCCCACGGCGCCCTTGTCGCTCCCGGAAGCGGAAGTAAAGCGTAATCCGTACAGACACGTTTTACTTCCGCTTCCGAAAACGACGAGGGCAGCGCGGGCCGGATGAATCGCAGTAAACCCATTCGTGTGGATTCATGGGGGCTTGGGCTTCTGGGAATTGAAGATCAAGTACATCTGGAGTGCCAAGGTTCGCCATCACAGGTTTAGGATCACTGTGCAGGTTGGGGTGCACAGAAAGATCCTCCTCGAAGATGGAGGCATGCCCTGTGGCAACGGCAACCCTGTGCCAGCTAATCTTTCTCATACTAGGTCAGGTGAAAGGAACTACAGAATGAATTCACCAAAAACACCCTTCATTTGTCCCGGCTCCTGCCAGCCTAGCAATTCAAAAGCAAGAAATTGCAAGTACCTGTACTGTAGTTAAATACGGACCACTTTGGCAAGAAAGGTAACAGTGTTCCGTGCGCTTGGTGTCTAGTAATGCCTGGCTTTTGGGCTGTAAATGGAGATGAGCATTACAGCCTAGAGTCGAATACAGTACAACTGACTTTTGAGCAAGGTGACTTTTACCTTTACATTGGTAAAGCATTAAATGCCAACCCTTTTTGCCCTTTATTTGGCTGCCATGCAGTATGAAACTTCTAATAACAACACAGGTGTAGAGATTAAACACTGCTTCAATGGAAGACTCTAATTTGGCTAGACTAGCTCCCAAAGACTAACCAGTGTTAACAGGATAACGGGAATGCAATATGCCAATGATACTGCATCACCTGCTGTCACACTTGAGGACCTGCAACAGTCAGTCAACTGTTTCAAGAATGCATGTGATCATTTTGGCCTCACCATAAATGCTCAGAAAACCGAGGTACTTGCACAACCTGCCCCAAGGACAGCCCTTCCAGAGTTCAGTATTACCATCTCAGATTCGACGCTGGAACATGTGGACCATTTTTCTTACCTTGGTAGCATCCTGTCTAAAAACTGCACCTGTGAACAGGATGAGGTGAAGAGAATTGGTGCTGCCCATTCTGCCTTTGGTCGTCTTTCACATCGGGTCTTCATGAACAAAGATTTAACAGTTCATACAAAGCTCATGGTATACCAAGCTGTTGTTACCTTAACGTTTTTGTATGGCTGTGAAACATGGACTCTCTATCACCAGGACATCAAAAAGCTTGAGTAGTTTCACCAACAGATGCTAAGATACATCTTGAACATCAAGTAGGATGACTATGTCACCAACATCGCAGTTCTTGAGAAGGCACGTGTAAATAGCATTGAAGCTTCCTTCATAGGCCATTGTGTTAGATGGATAGGGCATGTTTGCTGTATGGATGGTTCCAGGTTTACTCGTCAATTTTTTTGGGGGGAACTTAGCTCTAGCTCTGGTACAAAAGCTTGTGGAGCTCGTTTGAAGCATTATAAGGACCAGATGAAACCAACCATGAAGGTGTTAGGTATAAACCCACAAGCCTGGGAGGCAGCAGTCATAGATTGCCCACTATGGCGCCACACCATCTCTGCTGCTGCCAATCACTTTGAAGGAGAATGCTACAGATGTGACGAGGCTAAGCGACAAACATGGAAGCTTTGTTAAACTCAACTATGCCCTCTACCATCTCTTCATTGTAATGTGTGTGGTAGGATCGGTTTATTGAGTCACCAGAGACACATCCATCAACTGAGAAAATGACTTCCAAGAAAAATGTATGCAGCTGACGATGATGAGAACATTAAATACATAGCAAAGTCTCCCCAAGAGATACTAGTGCAGAAGAGATGTTTCTTAATGTAGGTGAAATCTAGTCTATTTAACACCTTAAATGAGATCCATTGTAGTGTGGAGAATAGGCTACAGGACAGGAACCTGGAAGATTAGGTTTGAGTTCCCAATGAGTAACAAAACTCATGGATAATGTTGAGCCAGTCATTCACTCACAGTCTGACATGTTTGCAATGAAGATAAAGTGGAGAGGAGAAGAGAAAGAATGCATTATATTACTTCTGGCTTACTAGAAAAAGCAGTGCTATAAGTATAAGTAATAAATGCATTTTTAATTCAGTTTGGAAACCTGTAAGTAGTCAGTGCGGATGAGCTAATTTTGATAGTAGATGCTCTGTATGTGCTTTCTGCTTCCTTTACTCCCCTTATCCAAGAAATGTTCAGGAACAAAATACAGTAGTTGAATTATTTTGAAATAGACAACAAAGATTATGTTATGTTCAGTGGTGTTTGGTGGAAGTTTATTGATGCAGAGTACATATCCGTATACTAAAAATTCTTATGTCTTTTAGCATGTTTTTATTGTATTTGTTCAGAAACTTTTAAAGCTGTTTCAAAAAGATCACTAAATCAGTAATCTACAAGTAGATTACCTGTTTAAGACAAATACTGTACCATTAATGACATAAGTAAATGAAAGTAGAAGAGCAAAATGTTAAACACCAATAAAGACAAATGGAAAATATACCACTTGTCGTTCATAATCTAACTTCTGCAAAAACCAAATACATTTGATATAAACACTTTGCCATTATAGTGATGATATTTTTGCAACTATCAAAAAAAATATGAAGTAAATACATCTTAGAGCAGGGGTGGCCAAATTACAGCCTGCGGGCTGGACCAGGCCTGCGTCACCATTTCATGTGGCCTGTCACCGCAAAACATTCATGCATAAACGTGTGTACACCTGCTGTAAATGCTGCTGTAAATGCACCCGTGGCTGTTGTAAATGCGTTTACGGCAGCCGTGGACATGTTTTACGGCAGTGTTTATGGTGGGAGGAACCACGTGATCGGTCTGCTCAGCTGTCCCGGGGGGCGGGGGGACATGGTCAGGCCTGCAGCGTGAAAGGTTTGGGAACCCCTGGCTTCAAGAAATGTGGGTAAATATATTAATGAAGCAGATTTTGTTGCTTTGTTTATTTATTCAAAGTGTCTATAAACTGCTCTGAAGCTCAAAGAACAATGTTACAAAATGAGAATATAGTTTGTTGTTATTCAGTCACACATGAACCCATGGACAATAGCACGTTTATCTCATTGTTAGTCTTTTCCATAATACAGAACTAGTGGTGTTAGGGAGACCACCATGGGCCGCATTAATGATATGCACGGGCCGGGTTTGGCCTGCAGGCTGGGGGTTTAGAACTGCTGTCTTAGACCTTAATAAAGATTGCTTGCTTGCTATTCTCCTTTACACTAAAATGTAGACATCAAGCACAAGTCTCCATTATTTGTCTCAAAGGGTCTTGGCCTGCCTTCCACTGATTATAGTGTCCCTCTGGTCAGCTTTCCATATTTTTATTGTTTTTTGGAATCTCTGCATTGCCACAGTTTTGCTCCTCACCCAGAGAGTAGATTTCGGAAAGTGGTGATGATGCTGTTCCCTGTATTATCTTTTGGTGTCCTATGGAGACTCAGTGTATGCTATTCAACATCTGTGTTCAATAGTGGCTATAGCTTAGAACACATGGGTTGGTATATCAACTCTGCCTACTGTTAGAAAGTGAGATTTTTTTAACCACTTCCATTCATGACTTGCCTGCTTCTACAATAGATTATTGCAGCCTTCCCCAAACTGACACTCTACAAGTCTCATGGGGAAGTACTGTGACAGGTGTTTGAACTATATGTGTGTGTATAAGTTTTAATGTAGGATTTCAATACCACTCTAGATGAAGTAGACTCAAATTCTGATTTATGGAACAATTAAGTAAATACTGAAAGTTAAAACTGTGTTCTGTTTTTCTTGTGTTTTGTTGATATATAGGGGTCTTTGAGATGGAACTAAATTGGAAATTAGACAGAGTTTCAAGACCAGGCTCAGCTACAGTTCGGGTCACAGATTTGGGTTGGCAAGGTCTTCTGAATCCTAGTCCTTCCACTAAAGATGAGGAGGATCTACTTGTAGATGAATATCTTTCTTCTGATAAACTGGTGAGTAGGTGCCATTTTATTGCATCTATCATGAGAATCCTGTTTGTGTTTGAAGTTTTTAATGTTTTGATCCTGTTCTAATTATTTATAGTAAAAACCCGACTTAAATATGCTTTGAGTTACATAAAATTTTACTTACATAATGATTTTGTCCTAAAACCATGTCCTGATTTACATGATTTTCTAAGGGTTTGGTTCGAGTTATGTAAAGATTCCTTTTCCTATGGGTTTGCTTCAAGTTACATAGAAAAATAATTTTTCCTATGGGTATGCTTCGAGTTACATAAAAACGATTTAAGCAAAAGCCTACGGAATGGACTTTTTTCATAAGTAAGGGTTTTACTGTATTATATTTTATTTATTACTCTAGTTTAATTCCTTTTTAACTGTACAAAACCAGTATTTTAATCTGATCTTTTTCATATTTGACCCACCTTGATTCCCTCATCCCTCAGATCTATGCAAAGGAGTTATTGAACCATTTTGGTTCTCCTGCTGTTTTACAACCTTAGGTTTCAGTTATAGCTCACACCGTTAGGCCTACCATACAATTCACTGATTTCTGTGTAGTATCAGAATGATTTAATGAGTGTAAATATTATAGCTGCAAAGATAACTAATATTACTGACTAAGAATCCGAGGCTGAAATCCTGTTATGCAGCTATGTATATGCAACAGGGTTGACATCATCATTACTGCCAAATCACCACTGATTGAAGGAAATTTCAGGATGAAATTCCTTGTACACAATGCAACAAAGTCATGTGCACCCTGAAATTGCAAAAGATGAACCTTTAATAAGTAGTCGCTTGCCACTGATGATATCATCATCTTTGAACTCGTGGAGCTGCACAATAGGATTTTAGCCAGAGTTATGTACACATATGGGTCAAACATTTACTATATATAAATCACAGTATTCCTAGAATTATCTAGTCATCAATATTGACTTATATTTGTTCAATCTTTAAGGCTGAAGCGTCTCTCTTGAACATCTGTATGCTTTTTCAGTGTCTCAGTGGTGCTATTTAAGAATTATTATTTGCTGCTTGATACCTATTAAGTTGATGACTTCTGGGATTTGCCACTGAACTGGAGCTCTTTCCTCACCCACTTTCCCTTGGTCTCAGGAGAGTCCTCTGACAAAGCCTGAGGGAGCAGAGAGGTTTGCTTCCTTAGGGGAATTTGTCTCCATACATACCAGTGAGGATAAAGAGGAGCCTCTCTTTGTTACTTCCTCTCCTCTGGTGTCCCCAGTTGCGCCTCCCACACTCTTCTAAAGGGCCCTCCAACTCCCGAGACAGATATTTGGGACGCATGCATAGGGGACTGCAGAGGGAGGAATTGGCAAAGTTTACCACTTCCCTCTTTCATCCAGCAGAAGAAACTCCCCTGATTCACACATCATCTTCTGACAAACAGAACCCTAGGGAAGGTTTCGCTCCTGCTTTTCTGTATGTTTAGCAAAGTTGCAAACTTTTATATTTGGTTAATATTTGAATAATGTTTTTTTCATGGTAAAATAATGGGACTGTCACTTCTTGGAAGCAAATGAGGCTCAATTCCCTTGTAAGTATTTCATTTTATGTTGCAGTATGCATTAATTATTTTATCACTAATTAAGAGCTGTGAAAAGCCTGAGGTGCAATAGAAATGGCCATTTTCTGTTGGCAGGGGGATTGTTAGACTGTAGGCTACATTTTGATGGGATGAGGGGGTGGGGAGGCAGAAATAAGCACTGCATTCAGTTCTCTTTGTGTTTCAGGAATTCGAAAATGCTGCTGTGGGATTTTTTTTGTCTTTTTGTTTTTCAGTTAAGAAAAAAACTGTTCCTTTGAATTAAAATTAATTATTAAATTACATTGTAAAGGATTTTCAGTAAGAAAATACACATCAGTGGTGAAAAGGAAATGACTTTTATTGGCTGAAGATCTAAATGAAATTTTGTTTAGAGATAGAAATAGATTAGCAAATGCCCCATCTGATTTCATTTTTTGTGGAGCTGTATGATTTCACACAAAAATACCTCATTGTTTCTACATATGAAACTAGTAAATGATGCAAATTATACTATATTTTATGTCTACAGGGAATATTCAAAACATTTATTTGTATGATGAGTAATAGTACAGTCAGGGAGGGGTTGTGTCTCATGAGTCTTCCACTGACTTGATTTTACTCTTAATTAAGTCAATTTGAGGCTCCATGTGTCCAAAAGAAAAAGAAATAACTGCTTGTAATTAAGTTGCTACCTCAAACAAACTGCTATACAGTAATACCTCATACAACGTCTGCTTCATAGAACGTCAGATCCATACAACGTCGCCCAGTTCTGGGGAAAAAGATGCCTCATACACCGTCGCCAGACATTGTATGAGGCATTAGGAGCCGGGTGGGAGCAAAACTGGCCCCAGCTGTGAGGCGGCCAGAGAAGCAACTGTGGGGGAATCCCCCAAAATATCCAAGCGGCCCCGAGCACCCTCACCAGAGGACAGGAGGAATGGGGTGAGGAGGAGGAATGGCGCTTCCGGGGCGGCGGCGGGAGACCCGACGAATCTCCTCCTCTTCGGGCACTGGTTGCTTCTCTTGCTCCCACCGGCGAGTCTCGCTCCCACCTACCCGCTCTCAACCAAGGGTCACTTCCCTGGCGAGAGCGGGGAAGGGAAGCGAGAGGCAGCGTGGCGCATAAGAAGACCAGCCATGCCGGAGTCTCGCTTCCCTTCCCCGCTCTCAACCAAGGGACGCTTCCCTGGCGAGAGCGGGGAAGTGATCGAGACTCCGGCGTGGCTGGTCTTCTTATATGCCACGCTGCCTCTCGCTTCCCTTCCCCGCTCTCGCTAGGGAAGTGACCCTTGGTTGAGAGCGGGTAGGTGGGAGCGAGACTCGCCGGCGGGAGCAAGAGAAGCAACCAGTGCCCGAAGAGGAGGAGACTCGTCGGGTCTCCCGCCGCCTCCCTGGAAGTGCCATTCCTCCTCCTCGCCCCATTCCTCCTGTCCTCGGGCAAGGGTGCTCGGGGCCGCTTGGATATTTTGGGGGATTCCCCCACGGTTGCTTCTCTGGCCACCTCACAGCTGGGGCCAGACTTTAGCCCCCCGCCTCCCCGCTCTCACCAGGGGAACGACGTTATACAAAGCATCTGTGCCATAATTTGGACGCTGTATGAGGCATCACGGATAGGATTTTGCATGCCTCATACAAAGTCGGAATTCATACCATGTCCAAACTTGTGGAACCAAGTTTGGACGTTGTATGAGGTATTAGTGTACTGTATTTATTTCTGCCAAGCATGACCTTTTCATCCAGCCTGGAAAGTCAGTTTTGAATGGATGTTGTTGAAAGAGACACTTCCTGCCTTTTATTAACATGATACCATATCAAAGAAACATCTACTGTACTTGTTGCCTGATGCTCTTTGGCATCAGGTATCCAGTGCCTAGTATCTTGTGTGAGGGTGTCTTCCTTTCTTATATTTATCTCATCTGTCTATTTTTCCATTATCAGCTAGCATACTTCCCATGTGTCACCACTCCATACCTGTCAACCTTCCCGGATTGGCCGGGATTTCCTGGTTTTCGGCGTCGATTTTTGCCCCGGATTTCGGCAGTGGGGAAAAGGAGGCACTGCGCAGCCCATCTGCGCAGGTCGCGTTGCACGCATGCGTGGAAGGGTTCTATACTTCCGTAGCTCCCTTCCACGCATGTGCAGAAGGCTACGCCGCGTGCATAGAAGGCTACGCAAGCGGCGTAGTCCTCCACGCGCATGCATACAACGCAACCTGCGCAAACCCAGTCCGCGCACGTCCCGGATTCGCCGGAGCCGCGGTTGACAGGTATACACCACTCTCTGTCCATAGGGGTTAAGACCAGTGGTGGACATCAGCAGGTTCGTACCAGTTTGCCAGAATCAGTAGCAGTAATTCTGCCTGGCTCCTCCCATCCATGTTTTGAAATAAAGTAGTCCTAATTTGGGTGCAACGCAGGGCTTTCCCCCTGGCCACACCCACCATACCACGCCCACAGCGAGGTAGTACATTTTTTTGGAGCCCACCACTGGTTAAGAAGGAATCTTACAGGCAGAGGGGTCGGGAAACCAGGTTCACCTAGTTGAGACTTGTAGACCTCAAAACCCAGTTTCCCTCCTCAGGCTCCAGGGCTACAGTTGACTCCCACAGCTATTTCTCCATATCAAGCCCTGCGGATTGTATATCCAGCCTGAGTCGGCTCTTCTTATCTTCCCTCCTCCTGGGTGCTCCTTTAAGAATGAGCTATGGGAGTTTCATAGACTAGCATGATAAAATGGACATTAGCAGAAACAGGTAATGCCACAGACACAACGCTTCCAATTGTCTTTCGAGAAAGAGGCCTTGTTCGGCCTCCCTCCTTTTATTGCGATAAAAAGCAAAGCAATGTCCATAAATCCAAATGTTGTATCCAAAGCATAGCTATTACTAAATTGCTAATCTAATAAAGCAAGTCCAAAGAAAAAAAACCTATTCCTGGGTCCCTAACTTCTAAAAACACTCTCCTTAGCTTTCTACTTCTAAGCACGCAAAGCTAAACAAACTTAAACTACAAAATAAGAAAATGTATAAAGTCTAAGAGTCGACATTAAGCTATCCTAGAATTTTCAAAGTCTGAAAATGCTGGAAATTCGGCAAAGTGTAGCTTTGGTGATAAAATGACTAAGTCTGAAGACCTAGCCTCCTCTCATCCCCAAAGGAGCAGCCTAGCCTCGGCCGCATTTTTCAGAGTCTCATCTCCGATCTTCTTCTGGTGATGGTCCAAACTCTGAGCTTCCAAAAGCTCCCACTGACTCCAGTAAAAGGACTTCCTAACTGAGCAAAAATGGGTCCTTTTATCCTAAAAAAGGTCTCTCACCTAAGGAATTTGTAGGTGTCTTTGAGGATAAATCTGAGAGATAAGATTTCCGTTGTCTCTTCAAGATCTCCCAAGGTCATGATTACCTGGCAAAGTGCCCAAGATTGAATTTCGCCTCCCCCCTCTCGTGTGGGTGAATGACCTTACAAGTTCAAAACATGTGAACAGGTGTATTGGTTTATGGGAAATCTTCCCCTTGATGACCAAGAAGACCTCCAAGGGGCTAATCCTGGTGATGTAATGCTTCACAGTGAATTCTTCAATGTTGCACGGTTTCTTTAAGGCTTTGTTCCTCAGAAACGGAACCTGCTGTGACTAATTAAACCATGGTACTACTTTCTTAGGCGTTTTGTTGCTTATTTAAACCTTCAAATTCATTACACCATATACCAGCAATTTGTTACCAGACTAATTTGCTTCCGTATGAAACACATTTCGTGAATTTTCTATATAAATCTCAATTGCTTTTCCTAAGTAAACAAACACACAAGAAAACAAATCCTTTGTTTGTATATTGATTCATTCCCTTGAACATTTCTGAACTCTGCTAACCATCAGGAAGCGTAAGTTGCTGGTGTACAACTTGGGTGAGGTGCCAATTTGCTATACTTGCATTGTAGTACTTTAGGTCAGGGGTTCCCAACCTTTTCAAGCCAGAGGCCGGGTCATGCTCTCTCAGTCAACTTCAGGGGCCGGACAGCCATTTTGCCCTGCCTGCATGATGGGGGTGGCCATTTTGTTTCTCAAATGCCCTTGGAGGGGTGGGGAGCCACATGAAATGGCACTGAAGGCCTGATCCAGCCCATGGGCCTTAGGTTGGGAACCCCTGGGGTAGGTGTTTCATTGTTTTTGAATCATTAAGGGTAGCCCAGTATATTTAAGGTTATGCTGTTTCATATTAAATCTATCCACAAAGCCTCACTTCTATATGCTTGAGTTTCTTTTTTGTGGAAACATCTGCTGATCCCATTACTGTGAAAGAAACCCAGGTGGAATAGGGCCCTTTTTTGCACCATGTAATGCTGTCTCTTCACTGAAATAACAAAGACGATATAGTTTGCCACAGCAAACAATCACGGAAAAAGAACTAAATGCTCCAGCAGTCTCCAGTTGTCTGAATGATCCTTTTAATTTATGCTAGCCAAGTATAATTTTAAACTACTCTGTGCAGTTTCTTGGGAAGAGGCAAATGCTTGTTAGATTACTTTGATGTCAGACTTTTCTTGCTGATGACATTTGCTGAGTTCAGCATGTTTAATACGTGATCCACTTGATTAATGTGGCAAAGTTGTGGTAGATTAACTAACTAATTTACCTTGACATAAACAACACAGGGGTGTAGGTTAGAGCCTAGAACAAGGATTCTCAACCTGCAGCCCATGGCACCATTTCATGTGCCCTCCACCACACGCGGGTGCCCTGGAAGTGCCAGGGCAAAATGGCCATCTGGCCCCCAAAGTTCTCTGAGGGAGCATGACCCGGCCCCCGGCTTTAAAAGGTTGAGAACTCCTGGCCTAGAAGGTAGTACTTTAATCATTCTGAATAATAGCCCCCACCCCATCCTAAAACCTGGGTGCAAGGAAGGAAGAGGCAGAGAAAGACCTAGGCCTCAACTAACCAGTCACCATCCAGAGGCCTTTGGGGGAGGTGAGTGAAGAATCGGCCCCTCCCCCCCCATCCTAAAACCTGGGTGCAAGGAAGGAAGAGGCAGAGAAAGACCTAGGCCTCAACTAACCAGTCACCATCCAGAGGCTTTTGGGGGAGGTGAGTGAAGAATCGGCCCCTCCCCCCCACCCCATCCTAAAACCTGGGTGCAAGGAAGGAAAATGCAGAGAAGGACACAGGAAGGAAAAGGCAGAGAAGGACACAGGCCCCAACTGCCCAGTAACCATCCAGAGGCCCACGGGAGTCCTCCTAAAGTAGCAACACCCCAGAGGGCAAAGAGGAAGGGCCGCGCTGACACTACAGACACTGCAGACACAGGAGACCCTCGACCACCCCCAGAAGACACCATCCGTAGCCACCATCACAGTGAGGCCTGAGTTGGAGCCTTTAACCAACTTTTCGCAGTCAAAGGGAGGCGAGAGCTGCTGCATGCATGCAAGGGATCAGTAATTGAACTGAAATAATATAGTTGACTGAACATAGATGACTTATAGCAACTGACATAGTGACTGTGTCACTGTGTCAGTTTAGAGCTGGCTGACATCAGTTCTAAACTGATACTATGTTCTAAACTGTGAAAATATGCATGATGATGTTACCTTGTTTTAAACTGTGATAATATGTATGATGGGGGGGGGGGATGGCGTAGAAACCGGCAAAGCATGCCAGGGAGTTTGCCAAGAAAACCCTATTGACCAAAGCACAGGCAAAACAAAGGGACAAATCAGAGGAAACAGGAAGGATGCTCAGCACATTAGATGGACAGAAAGGGATGGGCAGGAAAGGGGGAGGAGAAATACAGTGTTGTAAGGAACAATATTGCATAGGGACATGGAATGTAAGATCTATGAACCAAGGAAAGCTGGAAGTGGTAAAAAAGGAAATGGAAAGAATAAGTATTGACATCTTGGGAATCAGTGAGCTAAAATGGACAGGTATGGGCGAATTCAGCTCTGGAAACCATCATGTCTACTACTGTGGACAAGAAAACCTCAGAAGAAATGGAGTGGCCATAATTGTAAATAAAAGAGTGAGAAAAGCAGTAATGGGATACAATCTCAAAAATGATAGAATGATGTCAGTCAGACTACAAGGCAAACCATTTAATATCACTGTAATCCAAATATATGCACCAACTACCAGTGCAGATCAATCCACAGTAGACCAGTTCTATGAGGACCTACAACATCTTATAGAACAGACACCAAGAAACGATGTCCACATTATCTTAGGAGACTGGAATGCAAAAGTAGGAAATCAAAAAGTGGACGGAATAACAGGCAAGTTTAGTCTGGGAACACAAAACGAAGCAGGGCAAAGACTGATAGAGTTCTGCCAAGATAACACACTAGTCATAGCAAACACCCTTTTCCAGCAACACAAGAGGAGACTCTACACATGGACATCACCAGATGGCCAACATCGAAACCAAATTGACTACATACTCTGCAGCCAAAGATGGAGAACCTCCATACAGTCAGCAAAAACAAGACCTGGAGCGGACTGTGGCTCAGATCACAATCTACTGATTGCAAAATTCAGGCTCAGACTGAAGAAAATAGGGAAAACTAATAGGCCGGATACATATGATCTAGACAACATACCCAAGGAATACACGGTGGAGGTGAGGAACAGATTCAATGGTCTGGACCAGACAGACAGAGTACCAGAGGAATTATGGACAGAGATGAGAGACATTATGCAGGAGGCAGCAAGGAAAACTATACCAAAAGAAAAGAAGCGCAAGAAAGCAAAGTGGTTGTCGGATGAGGCTCTTAAAATAGCAGAGGAAAGAAGGAACGCAAAAGGCAAAGGAGAAAGGAAAAAATACAATCACTTAAATAAAGAATTTCAAAGAAAAGCAAGGAGAGATAAGGAAAGCTACCTAAATGAACAGTGCAAAGAAATAGAGGAAAACAACACAAGAGGCAGGACTAGAGATCTCTTTAAAAAAATTGGGGAAGTCAAGGGAACGTTCAAAGCAAAAATGATCATGATAAAAGACAAAGATGGCAAAGAGTTAGCGGATGCAGAAGAGATAAAGAAAAGATGGAAAGAGTACACAGAGGAACTTTACAAAAAAGACCTAAACACCGCGGATAATAACAATGAGGGGGAAATTGAACTTGAACCAGACATCCTAGAGAGTGAAGTCAGAAAGGCCCTAAAAAGCACGGCAAATAACAAAGCCAGTGGATATGATGGTATCCCAGTTGAATTCTTCAAAGCCCTAAAAGATGATGGAATCAAGCTACTACATGCTTTATGCCAGCAGATTTGGAAAACGAAACAGTGGCCACAGGATTGGAAAAGATCAGTATATGTCCCAATCCCAAAAAAGGGCAATGCCAAAGAATGTTCAAATTATCGAACAATTGCGCTCATCCCACAAGCCAGCAAAGTGATGCTCAAGATAATGCAGGATAGACTACAGCAGCATGTAGAAAGAGAACTACCAGAGGTGCAGGCTGGATTCAGAAGAGGCAGGGGGACCAGAGATCACATTGCCAACATACGTTGGATCATGGAGAAAACAAAGGAATACCAGAAACAAGCTTACTTCTGTTTCATTGACTACACCAAGGCCTTTGATTGTGTGGACCACAACAAAATGTGGCAAGTAATTAAAGAGATGGGAATACCAGAACACCTCATATGTCTCATGAGAAATCTGTACATGAGTCAAGAAGCAACAGCTAGGACAGAATATGGAATGACGGAGTGGTTTGGAATAGGAAAAGGAGTAAGACAAGGCTGCATTCTGTCACCCTGCTTATTCAACTTATACACAGAGCACATAATGCGCAATGCAGGGATGGAGGAATCACCATATGGGATCAAAATTGCTGGGAGAAACATCAACAATTTGAGATACGCAGATGATACCACCCTAATGGCAGAAAGTGAAGAAGACCTAAAGAAGCTCCTGATTAGGTTGAAAGAAGAGAGTGCAAAAGCTGGCCTGAGACTCAATATCAAGAAAACCAAGATAATGGCAACAGGCGCTATAAGTCCCTGGAAAATAGATGGGGAAGAAGTAGAAGCAGTAACAGATTTTACTTTCTTAGGATCCAAGATCTCTGCAGATGGGGATTGCAGCCATGAAATAAAAAGGCGACTGATTCTTGGGAGACAAGCTATGAAAAACCTGGGGAACATAGTGAAAAGTAGAGATATCTCACTGCAAACAAAGGTCCGCATAGTCAAAGCAATGGTATTTCCGGTGGTAATGTATGGCTGTGAGAGCTGGACCATTAGAAAGGCTGAGCGAAGAAAAATAGATGCCTTTGAGATGTGGTGCTGGAGGAGAGTTTTGAGAGTCCCCTGGACAGCGAGGAGAACAAATAGGTCAATATTAGAAGAGATTAGCCCTGAGTGCTCCTTAGAAGGACAAATAACAAAGATGAAGTTGAAGTATTTTGGACATCAAATGAGAAGAGAGGATTCACTTGAGAAGGCCTTGATGCTGGGGAAGGTGGAGGGCAAAAGAAGAAGGGGACAGCCAAAGATGAGATGGCTAGATGGTATTGTAGACACAATGGGCACGGGGCTGTGTGGACTAAGGAGGATGGTGGAGGACAGAGGTGCCTGGAGAGCGATGGTCCATAGGGTCGCAAAGAGTCGGAATCGACTGTGCGACTGAACAACAACAACAACAATAGCTGTAATCTACTTCTAATTTTTCATTTCCTAAGTAAAATCAGTTAAGTTAAAATATTTATGTTGTTGTTGTTGTTGTTCAGTCGCACAGTCGGCTCCGACCCTTTGCGACCCTATGAACCATTGTTCTCCAGGCACCTCTGTCCTCCACCATCCCCCTCAGCACTCCCAGCTCTGTGCCCGTTGCGTCCACAATACCATCTAGCCATCTCATCTTTGGCCTCCCCCTTCTTCTTTTGCCCTCCACCTTTCCCAACATCAGGGCCTTCTCAAGTGAATCCTCCCTTCTCATTTGATGTCCAAAATACTTTAGCTTCGTCTTTACTATTAGCCCTTCCAATGAGCAGTCAGTGTTGATTTCTTCTAAGATTGACCTATTTGTTCTCCTCGCTGTCCAGGGTACTCTTTATTTATTAATTAATTAATTAATATTTATTAATTATCACAAATAGAAATTTGGTTCCTGTTATGAATTTTTTTTATAATTCTCATAGCTGGTCTCTCTTTTTTGAAAATCTTGATAGCTCTGTGTCTGTTTAAATAGCATTTTGTTCGAGTGCTTGTACTGGCGTATAGAACAGATTTCCCCCAAGAATGTGTATGTTGACTGCTGGGGCTTTAAATGACTTCCAAAATGGAACATACCAGTAGCTGAGGTGCTGAATGGTTTCTGAAAAGTCTTGAGCTGTCATTATTATGGGGTTGAACTGCAATTCTAAATTATCTTGGAAAGGGGAAGAACTTTCCTTTACCAGCCTTCTGATTTTGTCTAATGAAGTAACATCCCTCCATTTTAATCCCTTTCTGCACTTCTTCAGTTTCTGGAGGGCTGCGCATCTCCCATCTCTATTCTAATACATCTCAAATTGCACTACCTACACTGGGAAATATTTTAATAGCATGGCTATATTAAACCTGATTTTTTTTTAAAATAATCTCTTTGATGTTTCAACAACTAACTTCTGGTCTGCTTTAAAGTTCAATCTGATATTGTCTCATACATGGTGATTTAATCAAGAAACTGGAATTAAAAATCATATCTTAGGCTTTTTGGAAGTCCCCCTGAATCGAGATGACATATTGGGTGAATGCAAGGTTCTTCACGGAATACTGTAGTAAAAGATAGGTTTCTTATCCTTCTTTTTCTTCTTTTTGCAGAAAACGCTGACAGGACTAGATGATTTGCATCAAGTAAAGGCACTAGAGATGCGTGTAGACACAAGAGAAAACAGCCTGGGAAACTTTGGTGAGAAAACATTGGATTCTAACTCAAGCCCTCTCAATCTGTTTAGCTGGGATTTTTTTTAAAAAGCTGCACAAATATTAAAGATGTGGAAGGTCCCCAAATGGAACATTTTCCTGTCTTTAAAATTTTTCATTTCTAATTACTGTCAAATCAGGAATTATACTCCAAGTAAACTGAGGAAACTCTAGTTTGAAAAAAAAAAAGGTTGAAGGTTAATGCTACCCTGGTTCTTGGGGGTGGGAGTTGTATTTTTCCAACAATGAGATGGACATAAATAGCAGTCTAAGAGTGCAACCAGACAGCAAGAAATATGGTTCAGTCCCCTGTGATTTGCATTCATGGAAATCAGGTTTTCCTGGATGAAATTGCTGAGCCATCCAGACGCCAATTTGCAGAAGTCTGCAGGGACAGAAGTAGAGTACAATAAAACCCCGACTTACATATGCCTCGAGTTACATAATATTCAACTTACATAATGATTTTGTGCTAAAACCATGTCCCGATATACACGATTTCCTATGGGTTTGCTTCGAGTTACATAAAGATTCTTTTTCCTATGGGTTTGCTTCCAGTTATGTAAAAAATCATTTGCCTATGGGTTTGCTTCGAGTTACATAAAGATTCTTTTTCCTATGGGTTTGCTTCCAGTTATGTAAAAAATCATTTGCCTATGGGTTTGCTTTGAGTTACGTAAAAATAATTTTTCCTATGGGTTTGCTTCCACTTACATAAAAAAACAATTTAAGCAAAAGCCTATGGAATGGACTTTTTTTTCATAAGTAGGGGTTTTACTGTACTCAGTTTGCACAGATCACCAAGAGGAGAATCTGCCTTAAGGTGCTAACTAACTAATTGGCAGTTTATATTTCTCTTACTATTTTTAAATTTTTCTCCTAAGTACCATAGTGTTAGCGTTTCAGTATTTAGTTGACCTTGCCATTTTAAAACAAAAGTTTGGAGAGTAGGGATGCACAGTTGGAATGAATTGTCATTCCCATGAGCCCTTCTTTCTGTTGGCTCTGACAGTCACACTGGCAAAAGTAATGTCAGAGCCATAGGAACAAACCACCCCTTGCTGGCTGAATGAAAAAAGTTGGTTCTCCAGTCAAAAGAGGCATCTCCACAGTGCACCTCTTGCCTTCAGTTTTACATTGTGTAGTCATTGAGTTTTAATTCAAATCCATCTCTGATTCACCCAACCTAAAGTTTGGAGCAAATAGCCAATGTTGATGCTTCCTAATAGTGCTGAAACTGGTATTTCTTCCCATGATGTATTAAGGTTATCCTGTTTGTAGTCAGTTTTCTGAAACAGTATAAAAGATTCTTGGCCCGTGACAGAAATGGACTGAGTATACACACCACAAATAGCAATTCTCTGTCAACCTTTTTTTTTTTTTTTTTTGGGGGGGGGGGGCGCGAGCGCGAGGAATATCCTAAGAAAACAGAGATGTTGGTCATGAGGTGTTATCAAAACTAATATTAAAAATTTCAGCTACCAGTAATTTCAAAGACAGCCAGGCTTTATGTGATAAGTTCTAGCAAAACCTTCTCATTGTATAGGTCCGTGATGGTGAACCTATGGCACGCGTGCCCACGGTGGCATGTAGAGCTTTCAGCAAGCATGCACAAGGTCCAGGTTAAGCTCCGCCCCACCCCGAGCTATCAATGGCAGCGCCGCTTCTCCAGTCACCTGGCTCCCTCCACCAATGGGGAAGCAAAAGGGGAGATTCAAATCCCACCCAGGAGGCAGGGCCAGATATCCCCAGACATCTCCCTGCTAGGAGACAGTGTGCACATGCTGCTCCAGGTGTATGTGGGGTTGCAAAGCTACTTCGTTTCCACCTCAAGGTAGGGATTTCAACCTCTCCATTGGTGAGGGAAGCAACCCTTCCTTTTCAAGTCCCTGGCAGGGTCACTTTCCCACCTTTCCCATTCGTTTATTTTCCTGTAAGAGGTGGTGGGAGAGCAACCCTGGGGGTCCCCCCAAAAGCCACTCCACCAGGGACTGGACAAGGAAGGGTCACTTTTCTCCCTCCTTCCCTGTTCATTTATTTTGCTGTAAGAGGTGGCAGGGGAAAAGTGACCCTTCCTTCTACAGTCCCTGGTGGAGCACCTTTTGGTGGGACCCACAGGGTTGCTTCCCCATTCATTTATTTTTCTGTAAAAGGTGGGGGGAGCGACCTCGTGGTCCCCCCAAAGCCACTGTTCCAGGGACTCTAAAGGAAGGGTCGTTTTCCCACCTTTTGCCTTCCCCCGCCACCTCTTACAGCAAAATAAATAATCAAGGAAGCCAGGGGAAGCAACCTTGGGGTTTAGGAGAAGTCCGGTGCATTAGCAGTAGTTTCAGACGAGGCACTGCCAATGTGCTAGGCAAGACACCGTGTCTTGTCCAGAGCCGCCGCTAAGACGTCTGGTGCATTAGCAGTGGTTCCAGACAAGGCGCTGCCAATGCATCAGACAAGATCCTGTGCCTCATCTGGAGCGCCACTAAGGTGCCTGGTTTAGGAGGTCCAGCACTTTGGCAGTGGTTTCAGATGAGGCACTGCCAACGTGCCAGGCAAGATCCCGTGCCTCATCCAGAGCCACCACTAAGGTGCTGGGTTTAGAAGAAGTCAGGTTTAGGACAAGGTGCTGCCAACGCACCAGGTAATATCATCCTGCTGCCAACTCTGGAGAAGCCCACCGGGGAGATCGGATTGGCAGTGGCGGGATCTTGCCTGGTGCATTGGCGGGATCTTGCCTGGTGCATTGGCAGGGGCTTCTTGGGAGTGTGTAAATTGGTGGTGCACATGCACATGCAGTGATATCACGTGAGTGCGCATACACACACGATGTCACTGGCATGCATGATGGCTACACCCATCCCTTTTTGGGCATTTGGCTCAAAAAGGGTTTGCCACTACTGTCATCTATACCTATAAATCCAAGCATTAACCATTGGAATGTGACAAAGGCTCCCGCACCCAGCCACACTAGCCCATACCGAGCCTCCTGCACTCGCCCGAACCTGGTCCGGAGGTCAATAAATGTTTGAGAAATGTGCCAGTGGGGCAAGAGCCCCACGAACGCGAACAAAGGGAAACAACTTCAATTCCCAATGTTCTTTGTGCCGCGCCGCGCCACAGCCAATCAGGCTGAGAGGCACGAGGAAAAAGAACATTGGGAAACGCGTCATGACCAATTGAAATTGAGCCGCAGAAAAAAATCGCCGCAAGAACTCAAGAACGCAAACCACAAATGCAAAACTACAAGTCCCAGCGTCCTGAGCGCGCAGAATGCTGAGAAAGCTGGCGCGTGAAAAATAAACTTACAAAAAGCAACAGGAGCGCAAGGCCCCAGCAGGCAGACTCAGTGCCTCATAGCCACGCAAAATAAAAAGCCACAAAACGCCACCGCGAGACACTCCCTCTCCTCCACGCTACCCTGCCGAAGACACGGCGAGACCACCACCAGCCTCAAGTAAAGTTGAGCCGGGGTGGAAAAAACTCCCCAAAACAGGCAGCAGTTCGTCAGAGGAAGCACCCTCCCTGGCGGATGACTGGCTGATGACTTTGTATTTAAGAATACAAAAACAACAGCCAGCAATCCACAAGGAAGAGCCCCACCCCTTACGGATTGCTGCCTGCCCATCTCCGGTTAGGTAAGCCGGGAGAAAAAGAAGACAGAGAAGAGAGAACCATCGTTAGGCACAGAAAGCTCTTCTCTGCCTCCTCCTTCTCCCCCGACCTACCTAAGCAACCTTCCTGGGAGAAGAACGGGCTGACTGCCTCCAAAGAGAAACCCACAGGCAGCTCGTTCTTCAGCCTAAAGTAACCACCAAAAACAAACACCAAAATTATTAAAAAATAATAAAACAAAAATAAATCAATAATTAAAAACCCCATTAATAAACAAAAAGAAATAAACCACATAATACACAAACAAAACACCTAACTACAACACGAAAAAACCCCACAAATTACATAAACAAACAACAACTAATTACAAAACTAAACACCAATGAAATAAGAAAAATTAAACAAAACCAGAAATAACCAAACCAATTACACAAACCTAAAACCTAACCAAGACAAAAAAGAACAAACAGAAACACCTCCCAGCCCAACAACCACAAAAACAAAACAAAGAAAAACCCCAGAAGAAAAAAAACCAGACAACTCAACAGCACGTCCTCCCTCCATAACGACCGGAACAGAAATGAAGAAACAAAGAGACTACTTACCAGAAGAAGCCCCACCCAGAGGCCAGGAGAGAAAAAACACGTGAAATGAAAACAAAACCCCTAGCAGCCCCACCTGCAGGGCAGAATAGTAAAAACAACTCAAAAAGACTCAACAGTGCCACCTAGAGGCCATAAGAATAAAAACAAGTCAAAAACATAACAATAAATCACAATTTTACACAAATCACAAACATATGACAAAAAATTAAAAAGATTTCTAAAATCCTGTGCTGAGTTTTAACTCAAATAAAAACCCTAAACATCTAAACACAGTTTAAAAACATTGAATGTAAAAAACATGTACTTTCACATTTTAAAAAATATTAACTATGGTACAACTATTTAAAAAAACCCCACAAACTAAAACATTATTTGGTTAAATAAAACAATTTGAAACAATTATATCATCCTTTGTTCTTTTTTTAATCCACAAAAAAACCCAAAAAAGCTGATCACAGTTTATAACAGCCCGGCAACGCCGGGCAACCTATGCTAGTATGATATAAATCAGAGAAAATATTTTGTAGCAGAAGTAATGTGAAAGAATACAATATAGAAGCCATGGTATCTTTTGATGGTGGCATGGGGAGTTGACAAGCAAACTAATGTATCAGTCTGGAATTTTTTTGCTTTGTTTCCTGATTTTACAGGCACTTGCCTCCCTAATCTAAAACAACTGAAACTGAACAACAGTGTGCTTTCTTCTGTGAGGTAAGGCACTCTAAAACAGAAAGTAAAGACCAAAGTGATTTTGCATTCCTTTTCTTCCCGTATGGCAGCAATCTGCATTCTTTTAAAAACTTCCTCTTATGTATTCTGGGAAAGATCCTTGAGGAGCAAGGTGGGATACTGAGTGAGTGAAATAATGAGGAATTCTAGGTATTGCAATTCAAAAAAGTAACTCTTCAAGATCTGCTATAAGGTTTTCATTTGTTTGCACATTTATGCTGATGATTTATGTTTCATTTTAATCTTATTTTTATCTGTCATAGGATTCAAAAAACTTAGAAGAAATAAAAATTTATAAAGCAATATCAAAAATCACAAAACAGAAATAAATTTAGGGCCATAACAACAGATTAGATAAAATTATTTTGGGTATTGGCACTACTGCCTTCGATACTCATTAAATGGAAGTTCTGTGATAAGATGCTCTCATAAGGACAGGGAACATTTAAAAAATCACTATGGTGTAAGATAAAGGTCACCCAGCCCTTCATTTTCAAGCATATAAAACCGTGTTTAGATGTCATCAATAGTGGGCACCGACTGGTTTGCACCAGTTCGGGTGGGGGGGGGGAGTAAAATTGGATGGCCCCACCCACCTCCCTGTCCCACCCTGCCCCTGCCCTGCCCTGCCCCACCCCCTCCTACTCCAGGCGCGCCTTGCGTGAGCGCATGGAGTCAATGGCCCAGGGGTGGTGGCCTAGCCATGGTGTGGCCGCATCCCCTGGGGTTCCACTCCCCCTGTGCACTGCACCGTCTTGGCCTCAGCCTTTGCCTGGAACGAACTGCATCCAGCAGGCGCTGCTGCTAGAAGCTGCTGCGGGCTGTGCAGCTGGGGGAAGGGGAGAAGGAGCTCGTGCTTCTTGGACCAGCCTATGCGCCACCACTGCTGCAAAGAGCAGCAGCTCTTGACTGTCAGCCTGCCTGGTGCAAACTCTGCCCAGGCTGGCAGGTGCTGTTGCTGCTGCTAGAAGCGGCGGCCGTGGCGCGTGGGCTGCTCCAGGCAGTGCGAGCTCCTCCTGTCCCTTCCCCCAGCTGCACACAGCACGACCTGCAGCAGCCGCTTGAGGAGGAGGAAGAGCCGACGGCAACACCGTTGAAGGGGGACTAATTGGGACCACTTCGTTGGGAAGGTAAATAACATTCGTGTGAGGGGGGAGGGGGGATTGGGACCATATCCTTGGGAAGGTAAACAGCGTTCATGTGGGGGGAGGTGGAGGAAGGTAAACAGTGGGGGTGGGGTGTGTGGGGAGGGGGAGCAATTGGGACCACTTCCTTGGGAAAGTAAACAGCATTTGTGTGGGGGGTGGGAAGGGGAGGGGGAGCAATTGGGATCACTTCCTTGGGAAGGTAAACAGCGCTCGTGTGTGGGGTGGGGGGAGATGCGAAGCCTCGGGAAGGGTCTGGGGCAGGCTAAGGGAGTTTTCCAGGGAGGAGGGAGGGGGAACCAGGGCCGTAGAGTTCCCTGGGCTTTAAGTTGCCACAACATTTTTGTCTTTTTGTTTTTTCCTGATATGCTTGAAACAGACTACGGCTACTATTTCAAAAGTTTTATTCTGTGCAAGCCTATCAGAGAGTAAACAAGACAAGAAGACAAAAACGTTGTGGCACCTTAAAGACTAACTGCTGTGTTTTAATGTGAGTTTTTATGGCTCAAGTCCACTGGCTCTTTTTCTGTAATCAGAGATGAGCACTGAACCCTAGAGTTGGATACGGCCGGTTTCGAACAAGGGCAAGCTTTACCTAATAACCGAAGATCCCTGATTGGTATTCAAATTTGCTGTGAGGTTTTGGCCCTGTTTAGTTGCAAGTTAAAAGTCCCCCTTGCTCGAAAGCCAGTCGTATCCGACTCTAGGGCTGCAGTACTCATCTCCACTTACAGCCAAAGAGCCAGTTCTGTCTGTGTTTGCAGATGTTTTCTCGCCATGTGGCAGGCATGACTAGATCGCCCGCCTACAATGTAGGCTCCACCCACAACATAGGCTCCACCCACTGTGGTAGAGAAATTTTTTGATGCCCACCACTGGATGTCATGTGTCTCACGATAGCCCAACAGTGCCGGCAATTTAGCTTGGGTGTGACAGAAGCTGTAAAACAATCTCAAACTCTATACCTCCCTCTACAGCTCTCGTTGGCTCTCAGCTGGCCCCTGGCTCCGTGATGTCTCTGCTTCCAGGGAGTTCGGTTCTTTTGTAGTAGCGTGGTTGAATGCAGATAGCAAAGTGCCTCAGCTATGCCCAGTAGAAATCAGACTCAGAAAAATTTCTAAGTCCAAAGATGACTTTATTTTCCAAAGTTGTTTTCCATAGCAGCAAAGAAAAATTTCAAAGCATTTTTCCAAGTAAATTTCAAAGTCCAAGATATGTCCAGAGTCTTAAGTCCCGTGCCTCCTACATGAGTGAAGTCAAATGGTTTCTTCTCCTCTGGCTGAAGATCAAAGTCTTTCTGGCGAGCCACTCCTCCGTCCCTCCTGTCTCTCCTCCTGTCTGACAGGATTCGGCGCCCAGTTTAATAAAGCTTAGAAAATCACTCCCTCCCTCCCTTAGGAATGCTAGGAATCTAAGGTCAGATCCTTACCTACTCAGGGGTCACCGCTCCCCCAATGTTCAATGTCACCCTTCCCCCTCTGTCAAGGTCACAGTCAAGGTCACTTCAAGGTTACCTCAAGGTCACCCCTCCCCCACAGGGAAGTGGTTGTTTGTACTCTGACCTGGGAGATGACTATGGGTCATTGGGAAGTCCTTCCTTGCCTTGTTCTTCTAGCGATGAGTAAGTTTACTACACTACTGAATGACTAATCTCTAAAGAATGTTAAGCATGCACACACAGAGAGAAAAGAATACAATAAAGATAAGGTTTAGCAGACCAAGATCATCACAATGTGTAACTGGATATTTGATCAGTAAAGGTATATGCATGGTATGGTTTGGGTTGTATCCAACAGTGACCTCCTGCTAGAAGAATGGATGCCTCCAGTGGATCAGATTCCTCCTTCATGTTGCAACTCTCCTAAATGCTCCAAAAATCTGGTGCAGATGAGTAGAGGATCTTTCAGAGTAGATTTATAGAGAATGCCAAAAGTCCAGGGTGAACAAAAGGGAAATTGCATGAACGGAAGAGTATAGAACAATGTGTAAATTGCTATAGTAAATATCAGTTGGTATAGGGTAATGTCAGGAAGAAATTTTTGTCTCCAAAGAAGCAGTCCATGAAGAGAAGTCAGTTTAATGGGTAACCCATGGGTCTGTGGGCTTCTCTGTTGTACTTCATCCTCCCTGTCTGTGCTTCTGTTTCTATACAGGGAGGGCAAGAGGTTTAACATGGCAGCTAAGTGTTCTACATCTTGACCAATGAGCAGGGCTGGCAGTAAATGTATTTGACAGTGAGAACCATCCTGCTCTTGCTAGCTGCAGAAAACCTAAGTGCGACCAATTGCTAGAAGAGGTTCACTTCTTTTGAGCATATAGAGTAGGGGGCCGGTCACTATGGCCCATGGGCTGGATATGACCCCCGGGCACCCCTGATATAGAGCAAACCTTTACTTTTGTGCCATTTGAGAAATAATTAGAGAGTGGTCATATGCTGACCAAACTTAGTAGTTTTTGAATTTTGACTCATTTATAGTGATAATGAATATCTATATTATTCAAAGAGCCAGTCAACTAATTTTTATGTGGTGGTTTTAGCATTGCAGGTCAAACACCTACTGCTTTTAACATGGTTTTACAGTGTTGAAGTAGAATGCAGATCAATCTCACATTAAGTTATTTCTATATTTAGAAATGTCTCATTACTATTTTTTTGAGAAAAAACACAGGCACTACAGAAAATCTGTAAGTGCAATCTTAATGGTTTCGTCCATGGTAGTAACTTGTCTTACACGATGGCACTATATATGGTGATTAATCTCAGGACCATTCCTATGACATATCATATAATGAGGTAACTGACCTTATGGCTGAGCCTGGTAGCAGGATATCTGGGAATCATAGTTGCCCTGGGAAAGAGGGCATCCTGTAAAGTGGATGTGAGAAACTTATCCTACAGCAGTGGTGGCGAACCTATGGCACATGTGCCAGAGGTGGCACTTGGAGCCCTCTCTGTGGGCACCCATGTGGTTGCCCCAGCACAGAGTTTGTTCCACCCCTCTGCCCAGCAGCCCAATGGGAGTGCTTCCTCCATCCCCAGCAGTACAGAGTTCACTCTGACCTTATGCCCTGCAGCCCAAAGGGAGCATTTCCTCCCTCCCCTGTTGCCATGTTGGCACTTTGTGATAAATAAGTGGGTTTGGAGTTGCCGTTTGGGCACTCAATCTATAAAAGGTTCACCATCACTGTCCTATAGCATGCAAGAGGCAGAAATTATGTAAAGCTAGCATCTAAACAACAGCTTTCTGCACCCTCTAAATCAGGAATTCTCAACCTTTTTAAGCCGGGGGCTGGGTCACACTCCCTCAGACAACTTCGGGGGCCGGACGGCCATTTTGCCCTTCTTCCACCATATGGCACTTCCTGGTGTGGTGGAGGCAGTGGGGGGCCACATGAAATGGTGTCATGGGCTGCATCTGGCTCATGGGCCACAGGTTGAGAATCCCTGCTCTAAATGCTCTGATCTCTCCTAAGAATTTCAAAGTGCAACAAAGGAAACTCATAGCATTCATTTAGAAACCCTCTTTTTATCTGGTTATTGCGAGACAGAATGCTAAATATTGGAGTTTATGTTCTTCCAATATCAGTGATGTCAAAGCCCATTAGCAACTGCATGCTATTCTGTCAGTTTTGGGACTGCTTTATGAATAAGTAGAAGTTGCTGAACTTACGGGAGATAAACAAAGAATCTATATGCAATATGTGATGAAAAAGGTGTATTTTTAGTCCTTATTAATTTTCTACTTTACACTTCTTTTTTGAGGATGCTACAGTATTGTTTCAATCTGTTTTTCAGCCAAGTAATTTCAGATTTATGAAATAATAATTGAGGGAGAAACACGGAACATTTTGTGAAGACAGCAAGTTAAAAACCTATCTTTTACTCATCCATGATAGCATATGTTACTTATCTTGTTAATGATCCTGGCAAAATGCACTATATTTCAAAGCTAATGAAGTTTTCGTTTGACTCTGGCTAACAGCCATCATGTTTCATCCAATTGCTTCCACTTTCAAATTTCAACTATGACTAACCTAGATAAATACAATAATACATTCTTTAAAAGCATTCAAATTGGTTAAATACAGCGCAGGCATCTAATGCTTTGGGCGTAAGGTATAGTTCCAACTGCTGGATGACAATTTCTATGAATTACTTCAAATCTAACTTAAATCACAAACCATCTAGTTCACAGACAACATATTTAATGGGAGGGTAGTTCTGGTCTCACAGGACAATTCCTTTTTTTAATATCAGAATCCAGCTTTGTCATGAAATATTTAATTTGAAATAGAAAGTAGTTTTAAGATAGAGGAGAATTGAAGAAGGTACAAATAGATCACATCCTAACTAGTGTCACTTTTCTCTCTGTATTGGCACACTTATGCCATGGATGTCTGTGTGAATTTGTGACTCTGAAAACATTAATTTGCTATACAGATTGACTGCTTCAACCTTATTGCCGAAGGCTCAGTAAAATCAGTAAATCAGTACAATTCCAAAACAAATCAGAGCCCCCCACCCACCCACCCAATATGGGCACTTTTTCAACTTTATATTCTCCTTAGGGACCTTGGGACAGCACTATCTAATCTTCAGGTCCTGTGGATGGTTCGTTGTAGGCTTCCAGATTTAGATGGGATTGCTTCCTGTTGTTCCTTGAAGGTAAAACAAGCAGGGATTTTGCTCACATGTTTACTTAATGTTTATCTTGTTTCTGTTTTTTTAATTAACAATTTAAAGGGGTCTGCATATCAAGTTGATTCTGTAAATATGTATGTAGTTTTTTTCAGTTTAGATCTTTTAAAATTGTCAATGTTTGTGTCTGGTTCAAAAATTACTGCATGTATTGTACAGTACTGTACTTCAAAAGGACTACCACTGTAATTTATCATGTGACTAGCTAATTGCCCAGCCTTGCCCGAGTGGGTTTTTTGCTGTTGATGATGGAAATCCAGAGATGGTTGTGTTTTCCATCCCGGCCTAAGGAGAAACCCGGGCTCGGTTCCCCGGTCTTGCTTGGGTTCACACACGCACACAGACACACACACGCGCGCGCACACACAGACACACACACAGACACACACCGAGTGCTTTGCTCGGGTTCATGCGCACGCATGTGCGCGCATGCACACACACGCACACACACACACACACACCATCCCTCTCCACACCCCATACACACACACACACACACACACCATCCCTCTCCACACCCCATACACACACACAATTCCTCTCCACACACACACACACACCATCCCTCTCCACACACCCATCCGCACACCCACACAAAGGCGAGTCACATACACAGAGAGAGAGAGCGCAAAGTGAACAAAACAAAAAGACAAACAGGCGTACACACACACAGGAAATTAAACAAAACACAAAGACAAACAGACTTACTCAGAAGGGGCAAGTGGCGGGGCGTGTCCCTGCTTGGCCCAGCTGTGTCAGGCGGCCCCCTCTCTTCCTCCTTGTCCCGGAAGCTGGCGGTGGCGGCTTGGGGTGTGTGTGCCCTGGCCACCACATGGTAGTGGAGTATGGAGGAGCTCTGGGCCGGGGCCAGAGAAGCTAGGTGGAGACACCGGCTGAGGCCGCCACTGAGGCTTTCTTTTCCTGGAAAGCGGGCACCAGGTCAGAGCTGCCCCCCAAGAAGGTGAGGAGGTAAAGCAGGAGTGGGAAAGAGAAATGGAGCTCCTAAGCATCCTCCATCCCTTCCTCCCCACCTGGATTGTCCTCCCTCCCAACATTCAGCCCCACTCCCTTAGATAAAGCATTTGAAAAGGCTCGCCCTTCTTGGTGGTTTCCCTCGACGCCCAACTTGGCCAGCTGAGGCCTCCACAGTGGTGGCAGCTCGTATTGTGGGAGTGGAGGCTGTGTGTCTGGCCTCCTCCGCTGCTCCCACTGCTGCCGCCTTTGCGTCGGGTGTGGTGGGGGTGTCAGTTGCTGGCGCTGCTGGCACTGCTGTTGCTGCGGCGGCTGTTTCTTCCTTTTCTTCTTTTTTGGGCCTGACAGGGCTGCTCCGTTGTAACTATCATTGCTACCACAAGGCAATGGCGTGCATGCACGGTAGCACTGTGTCATCACGTGCTCTCCCGTTAGAGAAGCTGCGCGCGACCACCACCTGGCCTCGCCACCAACCAGGGCTTCGAGGCCAGCTGTGACCACTCTGCCGGAGCCCCGCCTTGGCAGGGATAAAAAGACAGCGTGGTCCAACGCCGCGGGACCTCACCGCCACCTCTCCCTGGCCTCACCACTGGCCAGGGCTTCGAGGCCAGCTGTGGCTGCTCTGCCGGAGCCCCGCCTCGGTGGGGATAAAAAGACAGCACAGCGCAACGCCACGGGACCTAGCCGCCACCTCTCCCTGGCCTCGCTGTCGCCACCAAAGTTGGTCCTGAGGGGAGAGTTGCTTCGCTGGACTTTGCCTTCTCCCGGCCTGATGGCTGGGGAGGTAAGAGCACCTGCACTGGTCTCCCGTAGTCATTAAAGAACTATTGCGCCCGTCATTGCTGCAGACGCTGAGCCATGAGCTTCTTTCCACATTATGTGCTGTTTTTTTAGTGTGTGTGTTTTTTGTAAACTGTATTATTGTATATTATTGTATGGGGTTGGGGAGAGTGCCGCGGAGTACTGCTGTGTCGCTTGTCTGTTATATTGTATTTTGTAATAATGTGTTTGTGTTTATTTCTGAAATTTTGCGTAAACAAACTTAATTTCCTTTCCTTATTTTTGCAAAACTCTAACCAATCTTTTAATAACACTATTTTATTATGATAAAGTAGAACTTTGATTTTACTAGTTATTACTATCGGAAAGGACTTTATGTCACTTAATTCTGTTATGGGCGAAAATCCCGGAGCATTTTTACTCAAATGAACTTAAATTGGATCCAAATTGCGGCAATTAATAATTGGAACTCTAATATAGTTACTGAAGCAGACCTTAATAGAAATTTAACAGATTTTGAGAAACTAGTATGCAATGTTAGGTCTGAAAAGATAGAATTAAAAGGATTAATTAGTAAATTGTACAAAATGTTAAAGGATAAGGATCATACTAGAGAAATCATGAGAGAGACTTGGGAAAGTGATTTAAATATTAGTATTAATGAAATAAGTTGGAAGCAAAAATGGAAAAATAGGGTTATGAAGTGCTTATCAGTTAGATTAAAAGAACATAACTACAAAGTAATTTGGAAATGGTACTTAACCCCAGTAAAACTTAATTTGATGGATAAAACCAAATCTAATTTATGTTGGAGGTGTAAAAAAGAGATTGGGACTTATCTTCATATGTGGTGGGAGTGTGAAAAGTTAAACGAATTTTGGATGACAGTTGAAAAGGAGGTTAAAAAAATGTTGGGTACCAGCATTAATCTGGATGCACCTAGTGTGTTGTTATTTGAATTTCGTAGTTTGAATTTAAACTGCTGCCAGGCAGACTTATTATCTATTTTAATTACAACTGCAAGGATTTGTATAGCTGCCAAGTGGAAGGGAGGAGAACAACTAAGGATTGATGACTGGTATGCTCAAAATTGGACAACTGCATTAAATGATAAACTCACGTGTGAAATAAACATAAAAAAAGGTATCACAAGTAAAAATAAATTTTATGAGATCTGGAAGCCCTTTTTGACCATATTATAGTTCAAGGAAAAGGGAACAAGCCCCCAAAGGAACAATTATCTTTTTGGATTGAGAGTTAGTGATTTGTTTGTACATTGTTTCAGTGAGAGTATAATGTGTTTCTGATGATATGACACTGCCTATAGAAAAAACAGAATGAGTTACATGTATATGTATGGGTGCACACATGTGGGTATGTGTATGAATATGTCTTCACTTATTTGTTGTAATCTAGTATTGTCGTAATGTACTTTTGTATATCTGGTTGTTTTATATGTATGTTTATGTTGTTGTTCTTTTTTAAATAATAAAATTTATAAAAAATAAAAAAATTCTGAAATTTTGCTGTATTGATTGTATTTTTGCTATGATTGATTTTTGCTTATTGCTTGAATTTATCTGTACGTTGTATTATGTTTTTTGGCTGATATGCTTATTGATATGTTTTCTGGATATGTCCTTTTTATATATTGATTGTTGATATTTTGGTGTATTGTACTGATATATTGTATTATTATAGAATTTTACTGTAATTGAATACAGTATGTTGTTAACCGCTTTGAGTTTGTCGTTGACAAAGGAAAGCGGTATATAAGTTTAACAACAACAACAATTGTGTGCATGCACAGTTTGTTTTTCCCAATTTTGGGGGGCTTACACCCTGAATTTGGTTCCGTCCCCCTCACCTGTGCAGATCTCACAACACCAAGGTAGGTGTGTGCCAAATTTCAGTGTGGTCGGTCCAGCGGTGCAGGAGCCTTTCCAGGATTCACAAACATAGATCTCTGCTTTATAGATATAGATATGCTTGTGAGTTTGAAATCTTGAGAATTCAAAACAATTTAATGACAAAAAATACTACTAAGCCATATACAAAAACTTGGAAGCTTTCAATTCAGTTTCTTCATGCAGAATACTATGGTTAAATCTTAGAAACTAATAAGGTGGTTTTCATTTTTCTTAGGAACTCTACATAGCCTACAATAATATTGCTGACCTAAGTCAAGTTAGCCTTCTGGAGCATCTTGAAATTCTAGACCTGGAAGGAAACAATATTGAGGACCTTAATCAGATTCAATATCTGGGTCTCTGTCCTAAGCTATCTGCTCTTACACTGGAGGGAAATCTTGTTTGCTGGAAGCCAAATCCACAGTCTTCAGAGGTGTGTATATGTCATTCCAGTTTCATTACAGAATATGCATCCTACACATTAAAGGTAAAGGTCACCCTTGCTCGAAAGCCAGGCATATCCGACTCTAGGATTCAGTGCTCATTTCTGTTTACAGCCAAAGAGCCAGCGCTGTCTGTGTCTGGACATGTCTGTGCAGGCATGACTAAACACCGGAGTGCATGGAATACTGTTTACCTTCCCACCAAAGTGGTTCCTATTTATCTACTTGCAATTTCTTGCTTTCAAACTGCTACAGTCCCTGGCCATATTAATGTGACCACTAGACATTTTCTGCATTTTTTATATTTTTGTAATACTTTTGGATACTTAGTGATTAGATATGTTTAAATCATTAATTTATCTATAAGTTAGGTATCTTGTAATAGTTTTTTTAATTAAAAACAGTATGTTAGAGATACAAATCTTAATTCTTTTTAATATTTTGAAGAACCTCCCTTCGTGCCAGTTACCGCCTTCACTTGTCGTGGCATGCTATCAATGCAGTTTAAAGCATTTTTGCTTCAGTTTATCATTATGGTTCCAATTAAAAATTATTTTTTCAATTAAAGTTGTCTTGTTGGTAATTCTTTCTTTAGCTATTCCTGCTGTCATTCATAAAAACAGTATGACCGCCCACAACACCAGTGTTGCCATAGTAATAAAAATTTGTTGGCAAATATCCACGAAAGAGTTGCCACTACTCTAAGCAGCAATTTATTGAGATACATACAGTATGTTTTACCTTTTAAAAGGAGGGAATAGGAAAAAAATATGAAATTTTGCTAGTAGTCACATTAATATGGCCAGGGACTGTAAGTTGGCAGGAGCTGGGACAGAGAGGGGAACTCACTCTGTCATGCAGTACTCAGGTCTTGAACTGCTGACTTTACGACCTTCCAGTCCTCAAGTTCAGCATCTTAACCACTAAGCCACCACAATCCCTATCTTACACATCAGGTAACCATGAAAAGAAACTGCATAGTGACTTAGCACAGCACATTTGCCATCTGAAGGCTTGCCCAGGGCAACTGCTACTCAAGCCCAAGTGAACAGAAGAATGGCATATTGTAGGGATGAGATGACTCTTTACTTTAGTTCATTAAACAAAGAAACCTTCATTTTAAATAAACAATGCAAAGACAAATTGCTATGCCATCTGAAAGAGATTTGTTTAAAAGCAAGTTTCATTGAAATTAGTGGAACTTCGTAGTTTGCATGAGATTTGAGAAAGGAGAAAACAGCTGCCCGTTTATGAATACAGAAAGGTCACTGTTTTCTGAAATGGTGTCTGCAATTCATAACCCATCATCCATATCAAATTTCTTCATTTGGAACCCAGGAGTTGCCTTATGCTTCATTGTAAGGCACTTCTAACACTCTTGAATTTTTCAGCCCAGCTAACAATGCCAAATGAAGGACCCTCCTGCCAGAAAAGAAGTGAAGAGCCATTTTTCATATGAAAGGGAAATGTTTTATTTTGGCACGAAAGCCATCTTGCGTTATATTATGTACCATATCTGATAGTGAAACAACTTCTACAATTAGAGAGAGTGTGTGAATAAACATAGAAAGGTATAATCAGACCATGTTTCCCAACTTTGTGTCCCATGGTGTTCTTTTATTTCTTTCTGTGCTGATGATAATTATGTTTTTGTCTGGGTGTTTCATATTGTTTTAGTTTTTAGGGTTTTTAATTATCTTTGACTAGTAGAGTTTAAAGGAAATTTGCTGCAGTGGATTCCTTGGTAAATGATCATTTAGTTCTGCCTTAGGTGGCTTGCCCCAAAAAGAGTCTGTCAACTTCCACTGTTGAATAATTCATGCAATGAGCAATTTGAACCCCCATGTGTTCATAGCTTGAGATCTGAAGTAAGGGAAAACAAATTTGCTTCATTATAGAATGGATCATTCCTCAAACATTTGAAAGTAGCCATCATGTCACCATCAAGTTTGCCTCTTCTCTAGGCTAAGCATGGCCAGCTCCTTCAACCCTTCCTCATAACTTGTCAGACTTCTCACTACTTTTATTGCATTCTGCGGTACACATTTTGTTCTTTGTACTATTGGTTATCTCTAGGAGGTCAGCTGGAAGGCAGATGAGAAGTAGTCTGATGAATAAATAAAACTCACCATGTCCATTAAAATGATGATAGAGGAATTAACACAGTTAGAGTGAACTAATGGAAACAAAGACTCAGACACATGCCTCCTTCATTGATAACCGTAATGGCCATAGGGACTGGCAACTGTCAATGTAGGGAGAAGATAATTTGGTACCGTATTTTCCGGCGTATAAGACGACCCCCAACTTTTCCAGTTAAAATATAGAGTTTGGAATATACTTGCCGTATAAGACTACCTCTCTTCCAATGCACACCAAATAAAAATTAACCCACACTCAACCCGAAGACGTGCAGCCCTCCGAGTCGGATGGGCAGATTCTGGTGGAGAGCCACTCCACGCTCAGGTTCTCCTCCTCGAGGTACAGGAAGATGTATGCAGCTTGCTTCCCCTTGCTTCATACTCCCCGCACAGAGCAGGGACTCGGCCGTGGCACCCCCCACCATATGCGCCGGACATATGAAGCAAGGGGAAACAAGCTGCAGTTAAGTACCTGTCCTATAAGACGACCCCCGACTTTGGCATAGATTTTTCGGGGTTAAAAAGTAGTCTTATACGCCAGAAAATACAGTATTTATTTGCTTTATTAGAAAACATTTACTGTATACTGTTCTTCAGCTTTTTCAGGAGTTTCAAGGCAGTGTGCAATCAGTTATCAAATTCAGTTAATATATACAGGTGAAACTCAGAAAATTAGAATATCGTGCAAATGTTCATTCATTTCACTTAAAAGGTGAAACAAATATACTACATTCAAAGCGAGATATGTCATGCCATAATTCGTTATAATTGTGATGATCATGACGTACAGCGTACATGAGATTATGTGATGATTATGGGGTACATGAGATTGGGGAGTTGGGGTTTTCATAAGCTGTAAGCCATAAGCATCAATATTATAACAAAGTAAGGTTTGAACTTCAGTATCTCGCTTTGCATGTAATGAGTCTATCTCATATATTTGTTTCACCTTTTAAGTTGCATTACTGAACTGAATTAATATTTGCACGATATTCTAATTTTCCGAGTTTCACCTGTATTATTAGTTATTCTAATACAGGGGTTCCCAACCTTTTCAAGCAGTGGGCCTGACCACACCCCCAAAACAGCTGAGCAGGCCTGACCATGCCCCGCAGAAGTGGACACAGGTATGTTTACGACAGCCACAGGCATGTTTGTTCATGCATGGGCACGTTTTACAGCTGGTGTAAATGTGTCCACTTCCTTCCGGATGCAGGTGTGGAGGCGATGGGCTGGATGAAAGGGTTCTGTGGGCCAGGGCCAGCCTGTGGGCCATAGGTTGGGAACCCCTGTTCTGATACTTGTGTGCCATTAAGTCAATTCTGACTTACAGTGACCCTTTCCAGGGTTTTCTAGGTAGAGAATTTGTAGAAGTGGTTACCATTCCCTTCTTCTGGGGACATCCTTTGGGAGGCACAGTAGGGAATTAAACTTCCAATCTCTGGCTCCATAGTCAGATACCTAAACCACTGAGATTTCCAGCCAACTTTTTAACCTACTGTAGGGACTGCAGTGGCTCAAGCAGCTAAGACATGAATGGAAGGCAGTAGGTCAGCAGTTCGATACCCGAATACTGCAGGACGGAATGAGCTCCCGTCTTTGTCCCAGCTCCTGTCAACCTAGCAGTTCGAAAGCAAGAAATTGCAAATAGATAAATAGGGACCACTTTGGTGGGAAAGGAAACAGCGTTCCGTGCACTCTGGTGTCTAGTCATGCCTGCCACGTGACCACAGAAACGTCTGCAGAAGCTGACAGCGCTGGTGCTTCAGCTATGAAACAGAGCTGAGCACTGAACCCTAGAATCAGATACGACTGGCTTTCGAGCAAGGGTGACCTTTACCTTTACCTTTAGACAGTGATTAATTTGAATGATTAACCAGTAAAGGCTTCGAGAATTCCTTGAGTTCGTGAGGATTTCTTGTATTTGTGATAACTTTATTTCAATTAATATAAAGAATTTGGACCTGAGAAATTTGTCTCATTGTGACTACTTCAGTATATTGATTACAAAGGTTTAGAACTTTGCAGAATCCCAAATGTGTTTTTTTTTCCATTTTCTTGGTATATTCACTGTTTGGCCCTATTGTTGTTTTTTCGGACTATCTTAATATAGAATTAACCAAACAAGGTACACACATTTGCTTACCTGAAGTCTATAAAGTATACTTGTACTTCCATGTTAAAGATTTCAGAATATGAAGCTTATACTGAGATACTAGGCAAAACATATTTCTATTTATTGATACCTTTAATCAGTTATGTCAGTTCTGATTATTTCTATTTCTATCCTTATATTGTCATCTTCTGCAGCTCTGATTGTGTTATATCAGAGATTTGCAACTAGTTATAATATTTTATGAAATTATATGGCATTCTTCCCAGTACCCCAATGACTATAGGGACCAGTGAAGTCCGTTTCACCCATAATCAAGTTATTTCTAGTGCCAGGTCTCTGTATATTGTTATTTTTTCCGATTCTTTAGCTTCAACTCTGTTATTTGCTGGAATTGCAATGTCAATTATCCAGATAGTTCTTTGTTCTATTACTGTTATGTCTGGTGTATTATATTCAAGGCATCTGTCAATTATGATCCGAAAATCCCACAGGATCTTATCTTAATCTTTTTGTAACACCTCTACTAGGGATTCCCATGAATTTTTATATGCTGACAGATTATATTTTTATCTAGTGAACAGTGTATTAATTTTGCAACTCTATTGTGTCTTGTTTTTATCTGTACAATCTTTGAACATTCATTGATAAGGTGTGACACAGATGCATTCTTTTCTTGATAGAGACAACATTTGCTATATACATTATTTCATTGAATTTTAGCTTCCATAATATTAGTTTGGAGTACTTGTTCTTATGCTGCAGAAATCAAACCTACAGTTTCTTTCTTAATGGTTCCTAGTTTTAGCCATGCCCAAGTTACCGTAGTTGCCAGTGTATAAAACGCATCGGAGTATAAGATGCACCCCGTTATTACCAAAATAGGCCACTATATACAGTACAAGATGCACTTCATTTTTTCAGTGTGTTTTAAGGGGCGGGGGAGTGGGTCTTATATGCCAGCAAATATGATAAGTTGTTTTCATGTTTTCCATTAACCTTTATCAGGTGTTGTCCACACAATGGTTTATTTATCTTCAAATTGTTTCTTAGTCTGCCTTTGTTGTTTTCAAAATGGTTTACATTTTTACCACCTTAAATAATTTTTCTCTGCTTCTATTGATTTAACCATTTAGCTTTGTTTTTTTTCCTTTTATTACCTGTTTCTGCATCATCATCATCATTATCATTGAGATACTGTGGTGCCATCTGTCTCCATGACATGCACTTGCCTCTCCCTTTCTAGCTCCTTCTTTCCCTATTCCCAATCTATTAACATAGCCTATAGATTCTTCACCTTTTCTCCATGCTAATTTTTGCATCAGTATTCCATACCTATTTCTCGGGGGAGGGGGGATCAGCTGTAAAATGTGGTTAAAAAGACTACACTGAGGTATTTTCTGCTTTGGGGCTTTTCCAGGTCCCTGACTACAACTATAGAACTGAAGTGAAAAAAAGAATCCCTCATTTAAAGTGTCTGGATGACATACCAGCACACAAAACAGCTCTCCCTTTCCCACATGAGATGAACAAGGAGTGGTTTATTGTCAAAGACTCAATCAAAGGAAGCTTATTGGAAGATGCTTTTGGCTCAGGTATGCTGGAGTATTTTCTGAATTGTAATAAGGTCTAGAGGGATAGTGTTTTACTTATCATATACATACAGACTCTTACATACACAATGGAGGCAAGACTGGCTATGAAAGTGGCCAATAACTTGGTCTTTGTGTAAAGAAGATACCTAAAATAGAACTTGATGTCAGCAGTATAACATATCTTCAAACTCAGGATATGCCAAATAACAATAAGGTGCATAAGGAGATGTAGGGGTCTTTGATGTTTGCAGATGGATACGCGGTAGGCAGCATTCATAAGGCTAAACACACCTTTATTGTAGAGTAAGCAATCTGAACATGAGGTAATGGCAGAGGCGCAGCTCCTTTTATGCAGCATGGTACATTTGAAACTGGTTACACGGTTGCTCATTGGTTACTGTATTCGTGACGTCATTGTGACACACGGCATTCTTCATTAGGTTTACCTGTGGCGGGAATATTTCCCGTGGCTGGCTGTAATTGGTTAACTTGTATCATGTGTGTAGATCGCTATCAGCTGCCTCTCGACACCATCTAGAGGCAGCGGTAGCTCGTTGTAACTGTTGCAATACATTGGGTTACATTATTACATTCCATCTTAAAGGCATAGTATTCCATACATAACAGGGTCAAGTGAGGAGATAAAGGAGATACTTGACTTTTCATCTGTGTGGTGTTCGCTCACTCACACATACTTATACTTTCATTTCTCTAAGCTTTGCTAGAAGGAAGTGGTTGAGAATAGCAGAGGACTGGCAGGAAGCAGGAACGTTTGGTGTTTCTGTTACCTGCTGCATCTGCTCTTCAATCTGCCAGTGCTACCTGTCAGGTATTTTAATTATTGGTTTTATTTTTATCTTGTCTTTTTTGCAGTGCAGAAAGGTAGCTTAGAAAAATGATTAAAACATGTATGGTTAAAACCACAGTAAGTTTTAATACTAAAATTCAAATATGTTATTCCTTTTGAAACTGCACCTGAATTAAACTTTTGAAAACGATTTAAAAACACCTCATATAAAAGTGTAGTATACCTCACTAAGGCCCCTTCTTCAGTGGACATTGTTCAACAGCAACTAGCTTTTAGATAAAACAATCTGCTACCAGCACCTCTAGGTCAGGACAAATACTATATTGAGAAGGCTTTTGATTTATTAGGTAAAGCAATGTAAAGTTGAGAGAGAAGAAGGTTTGAGATAATAGTCACCAACAATGGTGCTTGAACAAAGTCCCATGTCCAATTTTGTGTTTGAGATAACATGGCTTAGACAGCCCAGTGGAAAGAATTCTTTTGCATTCTCTAAAGACCAGAGTACAGTTTCTTTCCAAATTGCTAAAAAATGACCAAACCAAACTGACAGATTTATCATGTTGCTGCTATTTGTTAACACACAGTCCACTTCCTTAAATGCATGATTCTAATCTGAAGGATTTTTCTGAAATAGCAGATTGTTTGGGTGCATTGTAATCAGGGCCATAGCCAGAATTCTAGATTGGGGGGGGGGGAGGTATTTTTTCAGGAGGGGCAACAATGTCACTCACATACTGTATATATAACATTAGAACTTTGTGCTGTGGGGGGGGGGGGGGGGGCTGGTAGCTCAGGGGAGCTGATCCCCCCTGGCCACCCCCTGGCTATGGCCCTGATTGTAATAGCTTCTACCATCTCAGGTATCTGTGGTATTTTGTTATATCACCTCTCCTTATCCTCCTCCACTACTCCACTCTGATTGTCTAGATACAAGATCGACAACACGATGGTCTTCTGCTGCTGTAAGGGCTGCAACAACTCAGTTGTCGTTCACGTCTAGATCTCAGACTACACAGAGACCTCCCAGTGCCCATTTGCTGTCTAGTTGTAGCACCCTCCTGGAAGCAACCATTTGTGAGGAGATACCACCTGAAGATGATGCTAGTGACTTGACACATGGTAATGGAATAACTTCTGTTCATCTTGTCCAGCCCTATTCTTAAGCCGTCTCTTTGAAGGAATGGGTGGAAGCACTTTAGTAATGATGAAAGTGTCTCTCTTGGATAAACTTTTTTGAAAGATGCATTCATTCATTCATTCACGGTGCCTTGTAAGTGCATTGCATGTACATTTTCAATAGTAATTTCTCTAGATATCTTTGTCTAAATAATGATACTTACAGTGACTATTTCAGGCATTCCTTATTAGCATTTTATTTTATTGGTTTACTTATTAGCTGGTACAGCCTTTCTGCTCAGTAGTCTCTTGTGTTATAACTAGTTTGTTACCAGATCTCACCAGACAAGAAATCAATCTGTTGTTTAGATATCGAGAGACAAGTTGAATGTGATACTTTACTGCCTTCAGTTAAGCAAGCTGAAGTACACTTGGCAACGTTATCCTTACTAGCTTACCATAATTCAACAGCTCACTCTTTCATATTGTTTTTGGAGTAGTAGTTGGGCTGTCATAAATGTTTGTTCATGTAATTTATACTTTTTCTTTTCAAAGAAAGTGCTCAAACCAAAATGGGAAAGTCCTTTATTTGCTTTCTCTAAATTTATTATTCTTTCTAAATATAGAAAGTGGATAATCCTGCCACACTGTTTTATGTAAGCAGCTTAGATGTTTTAAGACTGTGAAAAGTTAAAGTAGAACAAACCCTTTTCCATTTCTTTTTTTCTAGGTGTCAGCAGAGTTATATGTGGGAACCCCATCAAAGCTCTTCATGCACGGAGGCAAAAACTAGGTGTAAGTTTCTTCCCTAAGTATTTTCCCCCCAATCCAGTATGATATGAGTTCTGAGGCGATAAGAGTCTTAACAGAATTCACTATGTTTTAACTGTGTGTGGAAAACTGTTTTCAGAAAAAGCAGACTTTGGAGAGGTTGAAGCCCATACCTGTAAAGTCTGCTTCCAACATGGAGGATTGGTGTGAAGCCTTCTCTTTCTTGGTGAAACCTTACTGAAAATAAGAATACTGTGGACTGGTAGATATTAATATATGTTTGCACCTCACTGAAAATAAAGGCTAGGCTAACTTTATTCTTAATATCTTTGTTTTTACAAGACACATTACATGGCTGTTATCTGGGATAGCTGAGAAAATGATAAAACCTTCCCATTACAAACCAGATGTTATGGACAAAGGGAGAGAGCGAAGTATATTGCACTCCACCCTGACCCTTTCCTTAAAGGCTTTCCTGTATATTTTTGCATAGAGCGAATGGCTGCCATCCATTTTGGGGGGAAATAAAATATTCTGCCAAGGAATCTTATTGTAGAAAGGGGTATAGCCCTTCCACTTCCCCGAGCAGTGGTCACCTGACTTCATTCAACAGGTGTGCTGTGCATCTCTATATATTATATTTAGAGATGGCTGCACACACAGAGAAGAGCCAGAAAAGGGTTGATTTAGGGTTTTAATCTGTTTTATTTATATCTATTTGTATTGTTATTTGTTTTAATTGCTGTACGCCGCCCTGAGTTGGGTTCGCTTGAGTGGGTGGCATAAAAATCTAAGAAATTAAATTAAATTGAACTCATGCTAATATACTGCAGTTTCTGCAATGTATAGATCATTTTTCTGTATTTTTCCACAGAACATTTAACTAATCTTAGCAATAGCAATTGCACTTATATGCTATCCCATAGGGCACTGATGGCGAACCTTGGCACTCCAGTTGTTCTTGGACTTCAGTTCTCAGAAGCCCAAGTCCCTGTGTATCTACATGCAGTAAACCCATTTGTGTTGATTCACAGGGTCCTGGGTTTCTGGGAACTGAAGTCCAAGAACAACTGGAGTGCCAAGGTTCACCATCACGGCCATAGGGCTTAAAGCACTCCCTGAGCAGTTCATAGGAAATTACCATTTTGCCCCCAACATGTTAGGTACTTATTTTACCAACTTCAGAAGGACTGAAGGCTGAGTTAACCTTGACCTCCATCAGGATCAAACTCAAATTGTGAGCAGAGTTTTGGCTACAGTACGGCAGCTCAACCACTGCACCATGAAGACTATTATTACATCTTGGTCATCATGCTCTTTAGGCAAACATTCACTTATAAGCAACCTTATTTTGGAAGTGTATAACAAGGACACAGGTGGGACAGTATGGGTATGTGTGTCCTGTCTCTCCTCTGTACCTTGAGTAAGGACCGACAATGAAGGAAAGAACACTGCTGTGCTATCTCCCCACCATGAGTTACATATTAGAGAACCCATTATAAATGCAGGAAATTATTGGCAAACAAAAATTTGTATAGTCAAAGCAATGATATTCCCGGTGGTAATGTATGGGTATGAGAGCTGGACCATTAGGAAAGCTGAACGCAGAAAAATAGACGCCTTGAAATGTGGTGTTGGAGGAGAGTTTTGAGAGTCCCCTGGACAGTGAAGAGAACAAATAGGTCAATCCTAAAAGAAATCAACCCTGACTGCTCCTTAGAAGGTCAAATAGTAAAGATGAGGCTGAAGTTCTTTGGACATCAAATGAGAAGAGAGGATTCACTTGAGAAAGCTTTGATACTGAGAAAGGTAGAGGGCGAAAGAAGAAGGGGGCGGGGGCGTGGCTAAGATGACCGGCGAGTAACATCTTGATTTATGCGCTCGCGCTTATCAATGTGGTAATTGAAGAGAATAAGGAATTAACGAGGTAAATTACTGAGGTATTTTGGTGGTGATAAGTCTCCTTCTTGACTGGTGGGAAAGGAAAAGCTGTTGCAGGGCGATATCCTCGGCGGGAGAGGAAGCGACGAAAGCCGCGGTTTCTCCTGACCGAGGAGCTAAGAATGGGACCGGCGAGATGGTGGTGAACCGATAAAAGTGGCACCAGCAAGAAAGTGAGTTAAACAACTGATATATATATTGATGGGAGCTTGAGGTGGCAGCGGATTGTTTTTCCCTGAAGTGATTGGAGGTGGCAAGAGTCGGCAGAAGAGAATAGAGGGGCGTTGTACTAGGAGATAATGGCGGCGATCCTGGAAATCGAAAGTGGAGTTTGCTTTTTGGACAATGGCTTTTGAGAGACCCAGGGGAGCTGCAGATTGATTTGAGGTGTGTGGAAGTGGCTATTGAAGAAAAGTGTTTGGTTTTGGGGCGCTAGTCATCTCAGCATTTTGAAGCCGAGGCTGAAGTGAAGAAGAGTGGTTCTTTTTTTTTTAAAGTTTGCTGAGTTGGGGAAGAAGAAGGAGGAGGGGCTTCCCCCTTGAAGCCTGAAGCCGTCGCAGCCGCTGGGAAAAGGGCTTTTGTTTCGTTTGCCCTAAGAGTGGATTTACTTTTTACTTTTTTACTCCTTCGCTGTGTGGATTATAGCTTTTAATTTTTTCTTGGGAATTTTTCTCCTTTCTCTTTCTCTCCCCTGCTGAGCTGATACAAGTGGATATATTGGGGCATTTGCTCCCTGAAAATACTGGGCATGTTTAGTGGCTGATTTTGGTGGTTGGCTCCATTGGATTACAAATACTTACTGGTTGTTTGGTTCCTGCTTCCTGCTTCTTGTGGATTACAACAATTGATTTGCTGGCTCTTCTCCATTAACTAGGTTATACTATATTCAAAGGATTGCTGGCAGCTTTGGCTGCATTGGACCAGGCTCAATTGGAGTGTTTAATAACTATATAGTGCATTGCAGCATTAGAACTTTCAGTGGACGTCATCATGGATAAGGGCACAAGAGGAAAAGCAAAGGAGGAGGAGCCTGTGGTGAAATCAAAGAGAAAGGAAAAACTACCAACGGAAGAGGTCCCCCCGTCGTCATCACCACCACCTGAACCTTATGATCAAACCCAAATTATGGTGGAAATTGATAAATTGTTTCAGAAGATGGAAAAGATGGAAGAGTGAAGGACAGAAATGAAATGTTGAAAAAGCAAGATAAGGTGGTAGCATCTGTTATGGATTTAACAAAAAAAGTAGAATTAAATTTGCAAAAAATAGAAGGAAATGTGAAGTTGGTTCAAAATGAGGTGAAGGTTATGAGAAATGAAATAAAGGGGACTCAGGAGGGGGTGAGGGAGAATAAAGTGAAAATGGAGGAACAGGAAAAAAGGATTGATGCCATGGAAGATATGATGAGAAAACAGAATATTGTTATACGTCACATGGTTGAACGGACGCCAGACCTCTTAAGAGAGAGGGTGGTCCAGTGGTTAAACAATTTAAGTATGGGAAAGGAATTTGTACAGGAAGACATTGTGAGTGCATATAGGGTGGGCTCAAGAAGAGGGAAAGTGGTCCAAAGAAATGTTTTGGTTAAATTTGCAAATTGGGGTGACAAACTTAGAGTAATGGCTTTTTTAAAACAACCAGGTTCTGGCGCCCTGAAAATTGATGGTTTTGACGTGGAAGTGTATAACGATATTTCTATTAAGGAAAGAGCTTGGAGGTATAAGATGAAACCGGTAACCAAACTGTTGATGACTAAAGGTGTAAGGTACAATTGGAGATTTCCACAGCAATTGCGTGGTTTTTTTGGGGAAAAAATGCAAGTTATTGATGAGAGGACCGACCCATTGGAGTATTTGTGTCTGCTTGATTTGGTTAAAGCGGGTTCGGAGGAGTGGCTAACTCTTAGAAAAGATTTGCTGGATTCGGGGGCCATAAGAAGAGATTATGAGGGGGCGGATGCTGGTGGTGCTACAGGTGGGGCACAGCAGGGGAGAGAGGAGGAGGAGTTGTCATTGATCATGGTGGAGGAGGAGGCAAGTAAGGAGCAGTGAGCAATAAGTGTTGATGCAACAATTCTTTATATCTAAGATTATAGAAAGATGTGGTGGCGCGATGCATTAACTCCTACGCACATCTTCCATGTTCCCCCTCTCCCCTCTTTGGATATCGAAGGCGGCTTTTTTCTGGAGAAAGTGGGGAGAGCGATATTATGTGTTTTTTGTATATTTTTTCTTTTTGAGGGTAGGGGGCTGGTGGTAGCACGCCTAATGGAGAGTTTGGAAATTAGAGAAGGTGAAATGGTAACAGATTATGAGTAATATCAAGGTATTAACCTGGGATGTAAAAGGTATAGGTTCTGTTCTTAAGAGGCGGAGCTTACAGTTGGCATTGAAGAAGGATAGGCCCGATATAGTGTTCTTACAGGAAACGCATCAAAAGTCAAAGGATACAAATAAGATTTTTTGGGGGTGGATGCAACACTATGAAATGGCGTTTGGCACTTCAAAAGCGAGAGGAGTCGCAACTTTGATTTCTAAGAGATTAGGATTTGAGATAACAAAAAGTATTGTGGATCAGGAGGGCAGGTATTTGATAGTGAGAGGGAAAATTGATGATGAGGAAATACTTTTGGTGAATATTTATGCTCCAAATGAACATCAAGTGGAATTTTTAGAAAAAGTTCATAAAATTGTGGTTTTAGAAAAAGTGGCAAAGATGATTGTGGCTGGAGATTTTAATTTGATTAGGTCAAATTTAGATTGTACGAACTTAGCAAGGTGTGGAGCAGGTATGAAAGGGAATGTTCTCGATAACTGGATGGTTGTGCTGAGGCTGAAGGATTCTTGGAGAGAGGTTAAGGGGTCGGAAAGGGTATATTCTTATTTTTCACATGTTCATGGCTCCTATTTCAGAATAGATTACGTATTTTTAACAGAAAATTTGGTTAAAAGTATTGAGGGTATTGAAGTAGGAATTTTTAAGGAATCAGATCATGCTAAAGTGTTTTTGGAACTGAGGATACAAAAGGATAGTAGGAGAGGAAGAAGTTGGAGATATGATCCCAATCTATTCAAAGACCAAAAATGTAAAGATCAAATTATGGGAAGTTGGATGGAAAGTTGGCAGTGGAACGATAATGGGGAGGTAAATTTTAATGTGGTTTGGGATGCCATGAAGTCGGTGTTTAGAGGGGAAAGTATAAAGTTAGCAAGTAACAAATACAGATTGTATAGGCAGCACAGGAGGAAAAAGAAAAGGAAATAAAACAGCTACAGGAAGAACATTCAAAAAACAAGGATAAAAAAATCTTTGCTAAATTACAAAGATTGAAGGCAGAGTTATTGGGTAAGGATATAGAAAAAGTAAAAAGAGATCTGATATATCTAAAAAGAGAGTATTTTGAATTTAGCAATAAGAATTCAAGATTACTAGCAAGAGCGGCCAAAGTTAAAAGGGAAATTGGGGTTTTGGTCAACAAACAAGGAATAAAGTGTAATAAAGCTAGTGATAAATGCAAAATTGTGAAGGATTTTTATCAAGCATTATATGCAAAAAAAGAGATAGATGTGGAGAAGCTTAAAGGGATTTTGGAAAGGCATAATAAAGCAGGATCATCGTGGAATAAAGCAGGATCATCGGGACAAAATGGAAGAACAAGTTTCAGAGAAAGAGGTGAAGGAAGTAATCAGCGGTCTGAAGCTGGGGAAAGCTCCGGGAGATGATGGACTTTCGTCCGAGTTTTATAAGGAATTCAAAGATGTTGTGGTGCCAAAGTTGGTAAAGCTATATAATTACATTTTAGATGGTGGACAAATACCGACTTCGTGGTATAACACTATTATCGTTCTGCTGCCAAAAGTGGGGAAAAATTTGGAAAAAGTGGAATCCTATAGACCAATCTCTCTTATAAATCAAGATGCCAAAATCTTCACAGCAATATTGGCTAATCGCTTAAATAAATTTATGGGAGAATATATAAATGTTGATCAAGTAGGTTTTTTAAAAGGAAGGCACATGGCTGATTTGACTAGGAGGGTGTTAGATCTAATTGACAACGCTAATCAAACGAAGGAAAAGGTGGGGTTAATATCTTTAGATATTTTTAAGGCATTTGATTCGCTACAATGGTCTTCGATTAAGGAAATAGTTGATGGCTATGGATTTAGGGATAGATTTAGAAGGGTAATTGATTTGTTATATCAGAAAGGGTTTGCTAGGATTAGAGTTAATGATGAGGTTACAGATGAGGTAAAGCTGGAGGCTGGTACTAGACAGGGTTGTCCCTTGTCCCCTATCTTGTTCATCATGGCAATGGAAATCTTGGCTAAAAATATAAGGGAGGATTTAAGTATAGAAGGGATAATGGGTAATAAAGTAAGTATGTATGCAGATGATACATTATTAATGGTGAAGCATCCGGAGGGGGCAATGGATAGGATTAAAGCACAAATCAAGGATTTTGAGGCTATAACAGGGTTGATGATAAATTGTGACAAATCGGAAATGATGTTGTGTAATATGGGGGAAGAGGAGAAGGAAAGGATGGAGGGGCTATCTAAAATACAAATTAAAGATAATTTGAAATATTTGGGGATAATTATTTCAAATAAAGTGGAAGAACTCAAAAGATTGAACTATGACAGCCTGAAGGCAGAATTTAAGATTAAAATACAGAGTTTTCAAAAGTTGAAGTTGTCATGGTTTGGGAGAATTGCAATGTGAAAAATGATGTTGTTGCCGAGGATTAATTTTTTATTTGATGCACTTGCAATCCAATTGAAGGAAAAGGAGATTAGTGAGTTTCAAAAAATGTTTAATAATTTTTGTAATGGGGGTAAAAAATCTAGATTGCCAAAGAAATTCTGGTACCTGCCTCAGAAAGAAGGGGGTTTGGGAATGCCAAATTTGTTAGCGTATTACCGGGCATTTCAAATTAAGAATGTTGTGAAGATTTTGGCGAGGGGAAAAGCAATTTGGGAGGAGATTGAGATGAATGATTATAGGAAAATTGGTAAAATGATCTTTTTAGGGGATAAAGTTAAAACGACAGTTTCTATTAATATTATGATGAGGGGACTCATGAATGTGTGGAAAAAATTAAAGAAGGATTTGGCTCCGGGTGTCTCTCCAATTTTGGAACTGGCAGATATGGTGTGTTTTCCGATAAAAATAGATAAAAAAATAAAGGAAATAAATGAATAAAATGGATAAAATGGATAAAAATGAAGTTTCTCTGGTGAAAGAATGGTTAAGAAGTTGTGGAGATGAAACCAAGAAAGAACAATTGTTTGTGCAGTTAAAATTGGACTGGTTTCAGAAACTGAAGGTTAATAATTGGAACAAAAAATATGGAAGAGAATTATGTATAGATAGGGAAATGACGGATTTTGAAGAATTGGTTTTGAAAATTCGAAAAGGAGATAAGAGCATTAAGGGTCTAGTAAGCAAACTCTATGTTTTAATAAATAAGGGGAGTGATCCACAGGAAGATTTGAAATTGAAGTGGGAACAGGATTTGAATATAAAGCTAGGCAATGATGAATGGAGAAATAAGTGGAAAAAGAGGATAATGAGAACTATGTCAGTAAGAATTAAGGAACATAATTATAAAATGGTGTGGCAATGGTACTTGACACCACAGAGGTTACATCAGATTGATAATAAAAGGGATAATTTATGTTGGAGATGTAAAGAGACTGTTGGAACCTACGAACATATGTGGTGGAGCTGTAAAATGATAAATGATTTTTGGAAAAGAATAGAAAACGAGGCAGGGGAAATAATGGGTAAGAAAATCAAACTGGTGTCAGGTACCATTATGTTAACGGATGTGGAGGGTATGTGTTTAAATAAGGAGGAAAAAGAGTTATTAGAAATTATGTTAACCACGGGTAGACAATGTATTGCTAGAAATTGGAAAAATGATGTTACTATACAATTGGGGGAATGGTATAAGGAAATGTAGAATCTAGCATTGAATGATAAATTGACATGGGAGATAAAAATAAAAAGAGATAAACTGAAGGCAAATAGATTTTTGGAATATCTGGAAGCCCTTTGTTGATCACTCCCATATGGGTATGGAATATAGCAGACCTGTACCATCTCAGAGTAGTTTTTGGAGATAACATTGAGTCCGAACTCTCCGGGGCATTGTAAATAAACACTGGGTGATGTGTAGTTGAAAATTAAAAGTTGATAGTTGCAAACAAGTTATAGTACTGTGGGAAGGTTTTATGAATTGGTTATTGGTGCTGTGTTAATTTTTAATGTGTTTATTAAATGGTATGTGTATTATAACAGACAATAATGCAATTATCATTTATGCGATTATTTTTTACGAAGCTTATGTATTTTTGTTATGTCATATTATATAGACTTTTGTATTTTTTTTAAAATTAATCAATAAAAAATTTATTAACCAAAAAAAAAGAAGAAGAAGAAGAAGGGGGCGGCCAAAGATGAGATGGCAATGGGCACAGAGCTGGGTGGGTTAAGGAAGATGGTGGAGGACAGAGCTGCCTGGAGGACAATGGCCCATAGGGTTGCAAAGGGTCGGAATCAACTGTGCAACTGAACAACAACAACACAAACAGCTTTCCTTAAGAACATAAGAACATAAGAACATAAGAACAGCCTTGCTGGAACAGGCCACAGCCCATCCAGTCCAGCATTCTGTCTCACACAGTGGCTCACCATTTCCTTCAGGGTATTCCCAAGCAGATGCCTGCTTAGGATTCCCTGGAAATGATATTGAGAGATATCCTGCCTATCTCTCCAACCCGGAGGTTGTCCTTAAGTATCCATAATTATAGCCATTGATACTCTTGTCCTCCATGAACTTGTCTAATCCTTTCTTAAAGCTGTCAAGACTGACAGCTGTCACCACTTCTTCTGGCAGGGAGTTCCATAGACCAGTAATCCTCTGGGTGAATTCCTTATTCAAGATCACATCCAGTAATTCCTTATTCAAGATCACATCTTCAGGCATGATCTTAAATCATGAACATTCAATCAGTGTTGTGTTGTTGTTTTGGCAATCCAGTTATTGCCTTGCTCCTGCATTTGTGTTGGATAAGGATCACACAGCTGTCTTTGTTCGGCGTTAGATGTGGTTGAGAAGTTGCTTTGCTCACTTACTCCATCCTGTAGTATTCTGTTAATCCATATTTCACCTCCAACATTCTATGATCTAGTGATACTGTATGGGAGTGATCATAGGATGAAGAGTTCTTTCAAGTAAGAAAATGATTTAGAGGAAATTAACAAGAAACTGAAGCAAGGAAACCTGTAACATGTCAAAGACTAATACATTTTATTTGGTGTATTCTCCTGAACTGTACCCAATTTTCCAGACATTGCTGCATCTGAAAAGTGAACTGCAAGCCACACAAAAGCTTATATTTACCCTTTAAGGAGCATACCTGTCAACCTGCGGCTCCGGAAAAAACGGGACCTGTGCACATCGCTTGTGCGCAGGTCGCTTTCCACACATGCGTGGAAGCGCTACACCGCTTGTGCAGCCCCTACGCAAGCGGCGTAGCACTTCCACGAATGTGTGGAAGGGTTTTACACTTGTGTAGAACCCTTCCACACATGCGTGGAAGCGCTCTGCTGCTTGCGTAGGGGCTGCACAAGCGGCGTAGCGCTTCCACGCATGCGTGGAAAGCATTTCCCCCTGCTGCCAAATTACGGGGTTTTGGCAGCACGGGGCGGGTTATGATGTCAATCGACGTCAAATTACGGGGTAATCCCAGCCAAATCAGGATGGTTGACAGGTATGATAAGGAGGGGGTTGGGCTGTGCGTGTTCGGCATACACGGCCTCACCCGGCCCAACCATCCCGTACCGAGCCGCTTACACTTACCTTGAGGGTTGCCGCAAGGGTCTGGTCGCCGAGAGTGGGGCAACTGCTCCATGAAGGCGAACCCAAAAAAAACCTACAAGGCCCAGTGTCCTCTGCGCCATGCAACCCCTCAGCCAATCAGGCTGAAGGGCGCGAGCACAGAGGAGGCGTGGCAGCCGGCCGACTGGCGAAGACATCGACGCCGGCAGGGATGGAGGACAAGCCGCGCCAGAGAGACACACAGAAGGCCACGCCGGGGAGGCGCAGAGTCTTAAAGGCCCACCCAGCCAACAACAGGTAAGTGGGGCGGGGGAGAGGAACTGAGGGGGGGGGATGGGCCCAGAGACCATGCCACCCACCCAGGTCTGGGTGGAGAAAAAAGGGGAACGAACCCTCCCCCCCATAGTTCCACTCCCCCGCCGCACTTCCCTATTGCCAGCTGGGCCTTTCGTACTCTGCGCCTCCATGGCGCGGCCTTCTGTGCTGGCCTGCTCACCTTCCGTGCCCCCGTGGCACGGCCTGTCCTCTGCCCCTGCTGGCGTTGAGGCCTTCGCCGATCGGGTGTGGGGGGAACCAAAAGCTGGCAGCACAGCCGCCAACTGACGCACCCGCCCGCCCAGCAAAGGCCTCCTGGGTATCCTCACCGAGGATTGGGGGAGGAGGAAGAGCCCCTCTCCCGCACAGCTTCGGCATGTCTGTGTGTCCTCACCGAGGCTTCGGGGGGAAGAGGAAGAGCCCCTCCTCTCCCCACGGAGCTACGGTGAGTGTGTGTATTGTGTGTGTGGTTGTGTTGTGTGTGTGTGTATTGAGTGTGTGGGTGTGGGTGTCCCGTGGTTGTGTTGTGGGTGTGGATGTGTGTGTGTTTATTTAGTGTGTGTGTGTTGTGTGTGTGTTGTGTGTGCATTGTTTTGTGTGTGTGTTGAGTGAGTGTGTGGTTGTGTTGTGTGTTCTGTGTGTGTGGTTGTGTTGTATGTGTGTATTGAATGAGTGTGTGTATTGTGTGTGTGTGGTTGTGTGCGTGGATGTCTTTTGTGTGTGCGCGTGTGTGTATTGTGTGTGTGCATGTGGTTGTGTTGCATGTATGGTTATGTTGTGTGTGCGCGTACCCCCCAAAACCACTCCAACCAGCAGCACACATGTTATACCTGCCCGGGTGGGCAGGGCAAATAATGCTAGTCCCAAATAAAATTTGTCATTAATCTAAAGACAAATAGGAGCCATTGATTGATGGCCATCCCTTTGGAGAGAAACTGAAAGTTTTCCGTGAATGGTGGGCATGTTCTGACACAATTTCACTTATGTTGTAGCCTACAGTAGTGAACCTGTTCCAGCCATCATCTCATTCAACAGAACATACCTATGACGTTGAAGAAACCAGTTCTTTAAATGGGGAAGATATCTTTTCTGAGCTGAAAGTCTTGAGAGAGCATCATTACCGGTAAGAGTTCATATTTAATCACTAAACCAGGAGCTTCTAGAAATTCCCAAGATAAAGCAACTAATGATTTTAACTCCCCTGAATAAAACAAACAATCAATAATAAATACCAGTAGGTTTCATGATTTTATTCTAAAAAATTCCCAAGAAGACAGAAATATGTCACTGCTATTCTTCTGGCCAGGTCAAATGTGAGTTACTGTACTCCCATTTTGCTGGGAGATAAGGGTGCATGTCCATAAAAACTTATACAAACTCCTAAGCTTGTACATGAACCCTGTAAGACAGTAACTGGCAAAACACCCCAAAATAACTGACCAATTCTAGGACCAGAAATAGTACCCTAGTGACCCTTTAAGAATAAAGAAGAACTTTAAGAATATAAAGCTGTGGGATAAGGTAAAAACAAATAACATTATAGCAAGCAAATGAAGTCACTCCATTTGAGAATCAAAAACATCAGTGAGCATAGAGCAAGCAGTTTCCCATAAAATAATAAAGCTATTTGGCCTAATCAACGTAGCTGAGCACAATCCCAAAGCATAAGTAGTGTTCTACAGGCAAAAGTACAGGAAAGGTCTATGATCAACATTATGTTTCTTTCCTTCCCACTTTTATACTTTTCACCCCACCTTCCAGGCATTTTCACTAATTACTACTCAGAATTCCTAGAAGCTTTGAGAGCTAAGTAACTTTTCCAGAGAAATAACTTGCTCACAGGCCTTCCTCTCCAGTGCCACCAAGTGGCAATTAACTCATCCCAGAAACACCTTGCTACAGTGGGACCTCGGTTAACATAGACAATGCGTTCTCTGGGACATTTCTTATAGCGAAAATTACTTTAACTGAATTTCCCATAGGAACGCATTGAAAACCAAAATACATTAATCAACCAAATTCAGTTTCCCATAGGAATGCATCGAAAACTAATTAATCCATTCCAGGGGGAAATTCCATAAACTGAACCACTATTTTGTATGGATTTCCTTTTGTTATGCTATTTTTATGTTGACCGAGCTGTTTGTTAACAGAGGTTCCACTGAATTTGACTTTGAGTTGTTTTCCTTTTCATAGAGATACCAGTACTTTTGTATGATGTCCCTGAAGCACTCACTCCTAGATCTCCCATCTTCCTTGCTTCTCTAGTCAGGGATTTAAAGAACAGCCTAAAAAAACAATTAAATAATAAATAAATAAATAAATAACCCAGGGGTGACTATTATGACAAGCCCTAAACCAGGACATCATCTAAAAGCTTTTAAGATTAGGAGTAGCCTTGGAAATTGGCTTTCAGCATCAGAATTAAAGTTCATGTTAGGAGATGCTTACATTGAATGTTTTGTTCTTGTTCAGATGTGTCTTGATTATAACAAAGTATTCTTTTGATCTTTAAATTTGTTGTCAAATCTACTAGGGTTGGGGAAGGATGAACATCTAACTAAATAGCTAAAACCTCTGGCAGGCACTCGCAAGCCCTCCCAAGAGAGAAGTCTCTCCAGGTACTGAAAGTAACCCAAAGTGAGGAGGAGCAGAAAGACTGCAGCCTGAGTGACAGCTGTGATGAAGACCCGAAAGAAACCATTCAGGAAGACATCATAAAAATCACATCATCTCCTTCCTCTTGCCAATCATCATCAGGTACAGAGCCAACTGGGATTACCCAGATGTTGAATGCACCATGCTCATTTATGGAATAGTCACACAAGCCCTCATTCAATATTAAACACGTATCCCTGGGTAGGGAGGAGGAAGAGATGTATTTTCTGTCCCCAACTAGATGAAACTAGATGTTATTCTTAGATATGTGATAAGTATCAAGTCATTCTGAAGACATTTCTAATCCATGATAATGACAAGGAAAAAGCCATGCGATATATTAAGGACATGTTGCATGATCTAATTTGGCCTCCTTTTTATCATAGTGAAGCTATAGAGATGTTTGTTTGCTTTAGTTCTAGATTACAAAAAGTATAGAAGTTTTCCTAAAAGTGAAAGCAGCTATCAAACAGAAAGTGGAAGTAATAGATAGCATATTTTTTAAAGAACTGTGCCCATTAATATTATTATGGAATCAGTAATACTACCACCTACTGGAATTATTAGATTTTCAGTGTAGTGACTATAGGCTCATCCATACAAGGTATATAGCAGGCATTCGCAACATCCGGCCCACGGGCCTAATTGGGCCCATGCATATCATTAATCTGGCCCACGGTGAGAACCCGGGCACCTCTAGATATGCCCCCCACCCGTTCCCCACCATCAGAAATTTTGTTATGTTACTGCGGTGGCGGCCGCAATTGTGGTGATTTTGCCACTGTTTCCACAGTCTCCACAGTTTCTCCTGGCAGTGGGAGACTGTGAGGAGCATATTCGCTCTTCTTTGTCTGGGGTCCCTTGGTGGTGCTTCAGCAGGGAAAGCGTACAGTTCTGGGACTTCCTGGTTCCATGCCGGGCGCCCAGGCGATGATGTTATTGCCACAAAGGCCGAAACAGAGCAAATATGCTCCCCACAGTCTCCTGCTGCCAGGAGCAGCGGAGACGGTGGAAAGAGCAACAAAAACGGCATGATCGCCACCACTGCCGAGGGCAGGACCGGCCTGGTGAGAAAAAACTGTTGCGAACCATTGGTATATAACTTAGTTTGATGGTTGGAAGAACCATGGGTCTTTTCCTCATAGAACCTGAAGCAGTCACTTCAAGCTTCCATATCTGCAAGCTTTGTGAGGTATTTTTATTTATTTATTTAAAATATTTTTACCCTGCCTTTCTTCATAAAAGGATCCAAGATGTCTTATATCTTCGAAATAGTTAAAAACAATAGGTTGTTCAAAAATTTGAGAATTTATTTATTTACTTATTTACTTATTTATTTTTCTGATTTATATTGCCACCCAACTCCGAAGACTCTGGGCGGCTCACAGAAAACAAAACCAATCCCATTTTAAACACCAATAAAAAACCACCACCAAAAATTACTCCGACCCCTACAGATTAAAAGAGATTTAAAGAGGGAGAGACCAACCAGGCAGGACATGGATCTAATGGGCAAGCAGTGGCATGAACAAATCCAAGGACCCTGTCCACTTCCTCAGGGACAACTGGATCAAACTGATCCCAGATAACATGGCAAGACTGCGATCCAGTCAATTCCAGACCCATAGTGTCCACGCCGGGGTCAAACTTCGAGCGAATCTGAGTGATTTTCTCTACGAGGTAATCAGCAAAGTCCTCAGCGGATCTCTGCCAACCAGGGCCAGGCCCCCCTCTACTGAGGAGGGACCTAGTCATCCGAAACAGAGTCGCTGGGAGATTATCTGCAGAGGCAATAAGGGTGGTGAAATATTGCCATTTCACCTCTATCGCCGCCAGGTAGGCTCTCATAGCGGCTCTAGCCAATGTTCAGTCTTCACCCAGCGGCGCTCTCGGCATCTCTTTGCCCATTTAAGCTTCCTCAAATCCTCCGTAAACCATGTCGATGAGCAGGGCCCACGTGTAAATATAGATTATATTAAAATGTTCAATAAAATCTTTATAAAAACAGATGAAGGACAACAAAATATTAATCTTGATTTTTAAAACTCCACTTAGACATCCCGTCCCTAAGGGAAAGTCTGCTGGAAGAGAAAGGTATTCCCGTGCCTCTTGAAGGACAGAATGATGGGCCCAGCCTGACTCCTCATGGAAAGGCATTCCAGAATCGGGGAGCAACAACAGAGGAGGCCCTCTCCTGTGTCCCCACCAAATGCACCTGTGGGAATGGTGGGGCCAAAAGAGAGGCTTCCCCCTGATGATCTTAACATCCAGACAGGCTCATAAAGGGAGAGGTGGTCTTTGAGATAGCTTGGTCCCAAGGCGTTTGGGGCTCTTTAGCTTAAAACCAGAGGGAGAGAAAACAACACCTAGAAGTTGCTAAAAGCAACAAGCAGGTAACTGTGCTGTGAAGATCAGTCCAATTGCTGACATCACAGCTGAAGTTGGAGCGGTGGTGGTTTCTAATTGAATATGCCTCCAGAGGAAGCAGCCTTTTTCAAGACAATGGAATGGATAGGAAAAACAGGTCTGGAAGGACCAGGACTGGGGGGAAATTATAAAAAAAACAGCATCCAAGCAGCAGCAGCAGCAGTAGTAGTAGTAATAATAATAATAATAATAATAATAATAATAATAATAATAATAATAATAATAATAATAATAATAATAATAATAATAATCCTGTAATGGAAGGGAGGTAGAAGGGGTTAATTTGAATCTTTAGTAACCTCATGTAGATCTGTTAAACTAAAGGTAAGGTTTCCCTTGCTTGAAAGCCAGTCGTATCTGACTCTAGGGTGCAGTGCTCATGTCTGTTTCAAAGCCAGCGTTGCCTGCTTCTGCAGACATTTCCGTGGTCATGTGGCAGGCATGACTAGACAACGAAGTGCACGGAACGCTGTTTACCTTCCCACCAAAGTGGTCCCTATTTATCTACTTGCAATTTCTTGCTTTCAAACTGCTAGGTTGGCAGGAGCTGGGACAAAGACGGGAGCTCATTCCGTCCTGCAGTACTCGGGAATCGAACTGTTGACCTCCCGCCTTCTAGTCAGCGTCTTAGCCACTTGAGCCACTGCAGTCCCTAAACTAGCGTAATCTAAATTAATGATGGACAAAATTACTTCTTAAGATCAAATAGGATGTATGAATGAGCCCTGACAGGTTTCCATTATTTCAAGCAATTACTGGATAGATTTGGGGTAGTTTCTGATCAGGTTGAGGGGTTGTTTAATTGATTTATTTTTAAAGCACCCAAAAGTAACGAATTAGTTATTAAGATCTCTACTTGCAAGCACTAAATAGAGAATTGCGTTCTCAACATTACATTAACCTTTTGGCTTTTGAAATAATCTTTCTAAGCTTTTGTCAAACACTGCTACAATATAAATGCAAATTGACCCCCAGATTCTGTTATCCAAAAAATTCAAATTTACCTGCTGCTTCCTTCAGCTCTACTCCACAATATATCCTACCTCTTGCCCGATGCCATCAATATTTTAATTTTTAAAAAAATAGCTCAACTTTTTGCTTGGAAGAATTCTCAGGCTGACAAATGGTAGCTGGTAAGAAATAAAACAAATCCAAGATGTTTAAGAAACTATCAGAATACAACTTCTTCATAGAGTAACATGTAGAACAGAAAGTTTTCCAATTTTTCTTGAATCTGAAAATAAGAGGAGTTGACTTCTATTGATGTGATATACACATGCAATAAAAAAAGAAAGTTTCACTGAATGTCATGGGATTTCCATTATTATTATTATTATTATTATTATTATTATTATTATTATTATTATTATTATTATTATTATTATTATTATTATTATTATTATTATTATTATTACTATTTTATTTTATTTTATTTTTACTTCGCCCTCCTGGTGCGAGTACTACTCAGGGCAGCTAACAACACAAGAAAAATACAATACAATTAGTACAAAAACAATAAAAAACATTTACAGCTAAAAACATTACATAAAGCCCGAATTAAAATCAGAATTAAAATTGCATAAAAGCTGACAACTTATCATTAAGGCTATCCTCAGGTCTCAACCCTCCCTCCACCCACATTAAAACAGGACTAACAGATCAAGAAGGATCCCTCCACGGGCTAAACAAGCCAGCGGGGTTGAGTAGTGGAGCCCATCGTGCTCCACTACTCAATTAAATATACATTATATTAAAATGTTCAATAAAAGCTTTATAAAAACAGATGGTAAGCACAAACATTATTATATGAAATATATATTATAATATTTTTATGCTATCAAGCCAATTCCAATTTGTGGAAACCCTACTCATAAGTGGTTTACCATTCTTTTTTTCTGGGAATGCGCGTAGAGATACATTGCTGACTCTTCTCCCAGCAGACAGTGGGAAATTGAACTTCTAACCTATGGCTCCACAACTCAATACCTAAGCCACTAAGCTATCCAACCAATTGAAACAAACATTCCTAATCCAAAATTAATCAATGGCTTTTGACTATAGTGGTCATTGACTTACTAATCTTTAGTGAGTAATGTTGTGGAATTTTGGCAATTTTTTGTAGCTAAACAGCAGGACTGCAGAGAGCATGAGAGAATAGCAGCCTGAAACCTCACCATTCACCCTCTTATCACAGTCACCAGCAACTAATATGTGAGAATCAATCTAAAAATAGCTAAGGTATAAAGAAAAAGCATTTTAACTACAGTTTTTATTTGCTCATTTGCTACATTGAAAGAATAAAGAGGAAAAATAAGAGTCTGCAGCAGGCAGAGATACTGTACTTTCCATTGTCTGTATTTTTTGCACTGTGGTTGGAATGAAAGAGAGCAATCAGAGGCAGGAAACACACAAGATCCCAATAGGAAAAAGGGTGGGGGTCTTCCTTACGAATTCCAGGAGAAGGAAAAACGTTACAACTTAGATAGTGCTGAAAGACAGGCATTTAGCTTAGTCCACAAAAGTCCCTCCCAATTATGCCCCATGTTAGCAGTATGTGAGATTGCCAATTCTCCCAACAACTAATGGGTCTCAAACTGGCTTTAAATGCTCTCCTTGTAAATCCGTGCCCCTTTCTTTGACATTTCAGATTCATCGCATGTTCTGGAAAATGCACTACCTACCATTACAAAGCCCTTTCTTATGCCCTCTCCTCCAAAATCTCCATCACCTGCATCTGTGCAGGGCATGGCAGCAGGTCTATTCAGAGCTAGACATCTGAAAGCACCTTGTTCAAAGAAGGAAGCTCTACTGAAGAAAGAATCTCTGTGTGTTGTGAACAGGGATGCATTTCAACATGTAGCGGAGAAAACTACAATATTGAATCTCCAGAGAAAAGCTGATGCCTCATCTAACACATCATTGTTAGGACAGAGGCACAGGACTTGTGGTATTGACAACGAGCAAACCAGGAGAATCGTTTTAGGACCTGTAACAACTGGACCAACAATTGACAGGTTTGGCTATATAAATAGTCTTTTTGCTATGATTGCTAAACCAAATAGAAACAAACAGACATGGGATGAAGGCTGGTTTATGGATATAATCCTGAATTGAACTAGACGTGGTTTAAGCCTGTTGGCTTAGAAAGATTTAAGCATACACTTCCAGAGGCTTCACAGGCAATATATGTCCAAACCTGCCTGCTGCTTCCTATCACATTTCCACATTATACAAGTCCCTTTCATACATTATTAGTTGATTTTGTCCATTTGTGTGCAACAAACAACACAGTACTAACACATATTCATTGTACCACTAATACACTGTTATTGTACAACCAGATTGGTTAAAAAATGTGAGAAATGCTCTGTTTTGGCTTCCACCACTGGGATTTCTACTTTTAAAAACCCCAGAATTTAAAGTGTGATCACTTTAACAGATGCAGAACAGCTGCCATATCCACTGTAGCAGCCATGCCCAAACTATGACCCGTGGGCCAGATATGGCCCCCGGAAGCATTCCATCAGGCCTGCGACGCCCTCGTCAAACCAGGAAAAGCAGTTGTAAAATGGCCACTTTCATGCATGCTCAGAAGCATCTGTGCCAAACCAGGAAGTAAAATTCACGCATTTGCAGAAGCGTCCATGTCAAATTAGGAAGTAAAATGGCCACTTTTTGCACATGCGCAGAAAAGTACACGCCAAACCAAGAAGTAGAATGGCCACACATGCACAAACATGCCCAGTTCCAGGGGCGTGGTCTGGCCCACTCAGCTGTTCTGGGTGTGTGATCAAGCCCCAGCCCAAAATGTTTGGGCACCTCTGCACTATAGGAATGAAGAGCATAACTAGCTACCCCATGAAATAAGCAAAAAAACAACAGCAACCCAAAAACAAAACATTAGTGAACAGGGTTGCATTGGTTATATATGTGAGACAAAGTTGGATTATATATGAAACTAGCTGATTGTCCGGCTGCGCTCGGGTGTGTGTGGGGGGGTAGGGGTGGTGGCTCTACCATCTAGTGTTTCTCTCGTGCACACCCACCCACCACATCCTCCCACCCAGTGTCTTACTCTCACACTCTCTTGCACACACACACACACACAGCCACTCACTATCCCACCCATTCTTTTTTCTTTCTCTCACACGCCATCTACACACCCTCCCACCCAGTGTCTGCTACTTACACACACACACACATCCACCCACTCTCCCACCCTGTGTCTCTCTCTCTCATGCACACAGCCACCCTCGCCTTTCTCGCCCCCCCCCCCACACACACACATCCACTAACACTCCTACCCAGTCTCTCTCTCTCACACACAACCACCCTTGGCTTTCTCGGCCCCCACACACATGGTGCTAGGGAGGCTCGGACTACAGGTTCCAGGATGCATTGTGGTCATGGCTGGGGAAACTGTTGTTCCGTTGCTTTCTTTTCTTTCATCCGTAAGAGAAATCCGGGCCCGTCTCCCCGCCTCAGTTTCTGCGTCTTGGCTTCCTTACTTGTCCAGGTAGGGTCTTCCTCCTTCTCTGCCTATGAGACCCGGGTGCCTGCTGTGGTGTTTTGGGTCTGGCCTGGTGCCATGGCCACTGCTCTGGGTGGGTGGGTGGGGGGTTGTGCTGCATCCTCCATCGGTCCCCGGCTTTGCCGCCCTGGGCTAATGCGGGGGCTAAGGCGGCATTCTGTTGAACCAACCAGAGAGGGGGGAGGAGTAACCAGGCTGCAATATCCCTGACCTCGTGTAGGCTCCGGTGAGGATGTCGCAGCCTGAGCCTACACGAGGCCGGGGATGTATCAGCCTGGTTTCTCTTTTCCCCTCTCTGGCCGGTTCATGCAGAAAAGGCATGCTGGCCGGAGCGACCCCACAGCCTTCGGCCTCCCCTGGCTTGGCTGCCCCCTCTTCCTAAGCCGCCGCTACCAGCCATTGTTGTTTCTGCGTTTGGCAGTTCCAGCGGCGGCTTGGTTTTCATGCCCGGAGCTGTGGTTTGTCATTAGCTGATGCACAGAGTGCTGGGCGCGCGCATTTGCAGCCATTGCGCTTGGCGCGAGCTACCTCTCTCTCTGCACGCGACCATTTCACTCCTGGACTTTCACGCATGTGCACACCTTTTGTTGTTCTTGGTGGGGCGCACGGCACACCTCGGGCCCCAGGACCCTGATGGTGTTCGGCTCTGAAACGTCAGGTAAGTGTGCCCCAAATTTGGGACAGTTAGGTGAAGGGATGTGGGAGCCTTTCCCGGTCACATGGACCCACATCTTTGCTTTATAGGTATAGATATAAAACATCGGTTATATCTGTGAAAGCCGGAGAAACCTGAATTCCCTGGTGCCTCTTCACAGTGAGTGAATATTCGTGAATTCACACTTTCTCACTGTGTAGTCGCACCTCATCAATCTTCAAAGGAATCATTTTCATATAGTTAAAATAAATTCATCCTGACTGTTAACTCTATAACAATGGCATACAGAAGGTAAAGCTGGATTTGCTGGTGGTTAATGTTAATTTCTGGCTCCCAGTTCGAATATCTCAACAATCATATGATCCCTCCCTAAAAACGTTCTCCTAAATGATCTTGCTGAAATGAAGAAAGCTCAGAGTAAGTGTACATTTTATGGGAACAACTGTGCAGTCCATTTGGTTTTGGCACTCAAATTCCCGAGCTCTTAATTCTTTAACTTTTAATCTATGTCTTTTTAATCTATGTCAGTGGCTCAAGTGGCTAAGACGCTGACTGGGAAGCGGAAGGTCAGCAGTTTGATTCCCGATTGCTGCAGGACGGAAATGAGCTCCTGTCTTTGTCCCAGCTCCTGCCAACCTAGCAGTTCAAAAGCAAGAAATTGCAAGTAGATAAATAGGAACCACTTTAGTGGGAAGGTAACAGCGTTCCGTGTGCTCCGGTGTCTAGTCATGCCTGCCACATGACCACGGAAACGTCTGCAGAAGCAGACAGTGCTGGCTCTTCGGCTTAGAAACAGATGAGCACTGCACCCTAGTCGGATACGACTGGCTTTCGAGCAAGGGAAACCTTTACCTTTACTTGTTACACCATACCTGGGATTATGAATTATGTTCCAAAAGTGCCCTACTACATGTCTGTTGCGACGCAATCTCCAATTCTCCATGCTGCTTGGGATGGAAAGTGGGTAGGGTATAGGTTCAGAAGGTCCTTGTCTAAATATGAAAATCCAGTTTAGTCTCTCAAATATACTTGTGCAAATTCACTGTGGTGCTTCTTCTCTTCAGGACTGGTGTGAACAGAAACCTCCCTATCACAGTGGACGCTTACCAACCTGTTGTTTGCTCACACACCAAAACACCAGAGAGACTTGGATTGATGACCATGGCCCGCCCTCTGACCGCAAAAGCTGCCCTGCAAAGCTTGCCAAACAAGCCGGGTCTCTCAGTGACATCTCAAAGCAAGGCTCCCAAATTGTAAGAAATGCCCTGAGCAGCTGTGCAAACGTACTTGCCAAGTCCCAAAAGCATTCAGCTGGGCTTTGTGTTTCCCATCTTCCTAATCAGCCACACAAGCTGGCTTCTCTGATTCATCCTGATTGCTGAGCCTAACAGTGCGCCTAGGCAAGCAAAGCAGTCTAAAGAAACAACTCAGTTTACCTCCAACAAAACTACAACTGTGAAGAGAAACTCTGCACCTCTTTAATTAGCCATTTTTGTAAGGACAGCAGAGACGGCTGGTGCCCTTTTGAGTAACTACCTACCTGATTTCTAGAGCATCTGTTTGCCTGTCCTTTGGAGCCCCTTGACTCATCCAGTGAGAGGTCCTTTGGTGCTCTCTCTCAACTGTCCAGCTGCAGCTCTTCTTGCATCATCCAGCTTCCAGAGGGGTGCAGCCCGTTTAGATAATTGACAGATTGGAAAAACTGTGTAGTTAGTTACAACTGTCTTGGACTGAAATTTACTGTGGCTTTTCTGTTCTTTTGAGCAGAATCCTCATTTGTAGAACACATCTTTGATTGAGGATCTAACTTCAATTCCACATTGATGTGTCAACAGCCAATGTGGCTTAAAATCATTCTTTCCAGCATGGAATTACTGAAGGGTTCACAGGGAGTTCAGACAGCTTTTTAACATGTCATTTTGTTTTATTTGTGCATGGAAGAAATCCATGATATTCTTTCAGAACTATTGTCATGCAGATGTATCTACATTTATTGTTCACCAAGCGTGATGTCTGTTTTGCACCGAATGTGGTTCATTCCCAGTAATCTTGCATTTATCTTGTATTTTTCATGCTCCCCCCCCCCCACAAATATAGTTGCTAGTAAATGATCTGTGACATCAGAAAATACATGTATATTAAAGCCTCTTCCAAAGACTCTCCCTATTTTAATTGCATATTTATGCTACAGTTTGATTTTATGTGAAGTGCTATAAATTGAATTAAGCTGGACTGATTTATGTAACTGAGCTTACAGTTTCACCTGGCCCCAGGTATACAGTCACCTGGATAAAGTCCTCATTTGAACTAGCAACTGAGATATATGGTTGTCAGTGCTTGTCCTAGTTCACAAAATCCAAAATGCAGCTGAAAATGTGAGCAGTGAACTGGCACTCAAGTATTGAATGTTCTGAAACCAAGTACTGTATTTTTTAATGGAAACTTTAAAAATAATTGATATTTTCTGGAATTCTGTTCAGAGTAAATGGATCAACCCAAATGTCTGAGCCACTTTATTGACATAATTTGGAATCTCTTATTCAGATTCATGAAACCTTTTTTTTAACAATCAAAACATTCAGCTTGTTCTTTATGTTAAAACCAAATGACTCAAAGAATGTAGGAGCTTTGGGCACGTCTGACCTAAAAATCATGCCTCCTCACCTTTGCCACAAGAGAGAGAGAGATGCCATTAATTTCAACAGTAAAAAGACCGGGTTAAATCTGTAGGGATCGGTATCAAAATTTACAGAATGGTTGTTCACAGACAGGGAGGGAAATGTAGCTAAAATTGCTGGCTGGGTATCTCAGTGGTTTAGGTATCTGGCTGCAGAATCAGAGGTTGGAAGTTCAATTCTCCCGGTGTCTTCCAGGAGAACAGCCAGTCTCTCTAGCCTTGGGCAAGCTGCACAGCTCCAGGGTGACTCCAGAAGAAGAGAATGGTAAACCACTTCTGCATATTCTCTACTTACAAAATGCTAAAAATCATCATCTAGAATTCCTACTTAAAACTGATTATGAGAGCATATTTTCTGGGAATTTAATTAAATTTAATCATGCTGAAATGAAATCAATAGGAATTAAGATAGTTATAATCAATGTAAATACCATTCCTTTCAACTGGTCTACTATAATTACTGCTTGATCTGGATCTAGTTCTATGTTTGGAAACAGAAATACTCCATTGAAGGTTGAGGTATGTGATTTATTAGCAAAACAAGTATATAGGAGTTATGGTGTTAGTTGCCCCTTGGCTGTTTCTGACTTTCCAGTAGTTGATCATCTGAAGGGTTTAGCAGAGCTCTCTTGCTGGAAATAAATCCAGGTAGTACAAATTTACTTGAGGAGAGGGACTTACTTTCTTACTTGCTCCATAGCCCTATTTAGGGTTGTGTTTTTTTTTTAAAAAAAGAGTTAATTTGAAAGTGTGGACAGAAAGCTCTAGCTATGGCTCCACTCGGTTCCGCTGTTACTCTCTCCTGAATAAAGGAAGTCTGGAAAGAGAAGTTGCTACCTGTGGAGCTTCATCACATGACTGGAAACCCAGGTTTTCAGGTTTCCCAATTGCATGGAAGGATTTGCAGAATAACTTTCTCTGTTGTCACCATGAACGTCACAAATGGATTCTGCACCTCCACAAACAGAGTTTATGTCTTGCAACCTCCTCTGATTTATCCTGAAATGTCAAATTATTTTTTATCTACAAATGGCTGTCTGGCCAGGTTATTCTGCTATGGTAATAGAGTAGACCCATGATGGCGAACCTTGGCACTCCAGATGTTCTTGGACTTCAATTGCCAGAAGCCCCCTGGGAATCCACACAAATGGGTTTACTGCAATTCATCCAGCCCACACCGCCCTTGTTACTCCTGGAAGCGAAAGTAAAATGTGCTTGTATGGGCGTGTTTTACTTCCACTCCCAGGAGCGACGAAGGCGGCATGGGCCAGATGAATCACAGTAAACACATTCGTGTGAATTCACGGTGGCTTCTGGCAATTTAAGTCCAAGAACATCTGAAGTGCCAAGGTTCGCCATCATGGGAGTAGACCATACTGCCAGTGACTCAATGCAAAGTGTCAGGCAGCAGTTAACTAACCTGCCAATCCTGAGGACTAACGGCCTTGGGTGCTGAAGTCCACAGGGAAGGGTGATGGTCCCCAAGTGGATTAAATCCCTCTGAATCCATCTTGATGGAGGGCAAAAGCTTCATCAATACTGGCCTGGTGCTGAGGAGGACTTTGTGTGCCAAAAGGGCTCAGGACCAGAAAGTGATTCACGGACAGGTGTCACACTGTGATGCGGAAGGCAGATGAAAGGCCACTGCGTTATATTCTCAGGATGGTCTTCATGGCTGATCGCCATGAGGATCACCAATATTCGGATTCAGATATGACAGAAGAAGACAAATGGCTGGCACCTGAACAATAACATTCCCAATGACTGAAACGCTTGAGAGCATGCTCTTGCCTCCTGAACATTTTCTTCCTCACCAGTTTTATAGTGCGTTGACTTTCCAAACCACTGAAGCAGGTGTGTAGGCCATTTTAGAATTGCTACTGCAAGACACAGAATGACTGAAGAACAAATGGCAGTGGTTGTGCTGTCTATTTAATGAAGTCATATAAGCTCCATTTGCCGCTATTCACCAACATGTCATCTAGCAGGACAGTATCTCCTCAGGTACAGATCAGTGGTGGTAGGAATGTAAGTCATGTGCTTAAATCCGTATTTTGAGCGAGCACTTTTTTGTCCTATCAAAGACACGATGGGCAGCGTAGTGTCCAGTGTGGTCTTGAACTCCTGAAGAAGAGGAAATTGCTGGTGTCAGAAAAGTACCATTATTATTAAATGTGTGCCTCCTTTTCACAAGTTGGATTTCCCAAACAGTTATCTACTTATTATTTCAACATCTTTACTGCCCCTCTAACCTCTTTCTTCCTCTTCCACGGTCCCCACTAACTATCTGCTTTTCCTGTTACAATGTGGGCGTAACCTAATCTCCTGAGTAAATTTTTTTCTCTCTGACAACTTCCCTTCCACTTCCTCTTCTCATTTAATTTAAAGAAGAACTACATTAATCCAGCATGCTAATGCATGCTGGTTTGGGCTGGTGGTTGTTAGATGTAATGCCAGTTCACTCCATTAATGTCATAATGTTTAAAAAGCTCATGTTACACTGCCTCACATCAGCCACCAACTCTGCTGGGAGAGGCACTGGCGCAGAAGGAAGGGATTCAGATGTTTCTGTTGGAAATAGGCAGAGGGAAAGGAAAGGCCCACCAAATTAAATCCTCAGTGGTGGTAGTCATGGGTTCACCCAATCAACCTGTCACTTGTTGTTGAAGACTGGAAAGTGCAATGGGGGATTTAAACATGATTAAAAAGCTAATTCATCACTATACTTGTGGGTGTTTTTGCTCCTTCTACTCTTTGTTGGAAAGTGATAGCCAGACCTCAGGCAGAATAGTTCCTATGACTAATGATGACTAATAATAGTGCATGTTGTTTAGCTCTTGAAAATAACAGTGAAAGGTACTGCCACCATTCATTCATATATATAAAACAGAGGTGTTTTTTCGCTTGTCCTGTATAGAAATCCACACCCCTGCACCGATCGCACTGAAATTTGGATGGGTGCACTACCTTGGGCGTGCGGGAGCGCATCCATCGGGGTCCTGAGGCCAGATGTGGGGGTGTATGCCCCTAAATTGATCTGCAAAGGGAAGTATACTCGACAGGAGGTTGTGTGTGTGACCCAGCGTTATCATAGCTATGCTAATGTCATAGCCCCAGGTAGGTCATCCAATTGTGACATCATCATGATGTAATTGAGCTGGCTAATGTCACAGTCCCAGTTAGGGACGCAAAGGGGATACATGTATGGGACCATCGATGGAGAAGCGGGACAGGTGAGGAAAGAGAGAGATGGAGGAAGGCAGGCAGGAGTGACCCACATACACCCCACGAGGTTTCCAAGTGGGAAAGGCTGGCTTACGGTAAAAAAAACAAAAACGAGCGAAGCCGGATAATCAGCTAATTATATAATAATTTCATGTCAGAAATTATTCTGGGTTTAAAGGATTTTTGCAGGAGAAACTCCGCTCAGAGAACATCCAAATGAGGCGCCTTTCATATCCGCCAAAGCTGTGACAGAGACAGGCACTCAATCTGTCATGCAGTACCTGGGTCTTGAACTACCAACTTGCCAGCCTTCCAGCTAGCAAGGTGAACTTCTTAACCACTGTGCTACCGCAGCCGTATTCATTCAACAAAAGGAACAGGTGTAAAGGCCCCTGTGTAAACTTCCTCCTAGTCCCTGCATCCAGCAAATGCTACCATTTTTTTGATCACACTAGCCACACTGTCTCTTCCTATTTATGAGAAACCCAGAAGGATGTATACTTTTAAATCTGCTGTGGAGTTAACAGGATCTGCTGCTCATTATCAGTTGGTTTTGAAGAAGAAAGCAGAACATAGAGAATACACAGAAACCATCTTTTGGTATTCTCTAACTAGAAAACTCTGGAAAGAGATATCATGAGTCAGAATTGACTTGATGGCGCACAATTAATCAAATTATTATTTAAGCAGATGAACTGATATTTACTGATGAGCAAGCAAGAGGGAAGGAAAGAGATTTCCAAGTTAATAACTCAGCACCAAGATGATGGGTTTTCAGCTGGAATCCCCTAACTGGGCTGGCCAATATTGATACAGAAGCGATTCCCCCCCTACACATTCCTCTTTCTCCCATTCTTTCTCTCTGGAATTGTACTAATAGCTTATTATCCTGGAACAGCTGTTGTCAAACGCTGGTTTTGAGTTGCACTGTCTATGGGTTAAGGGAGGTTCTCAAGCATAAAACACAACTTTCTTTAAAAGGCTGTGGAGACAGAACTGCTATACAGTGATGGCAAGAGTTTCAAGGTTTCTCACTAAATTTTGTCCATTCATGTTGATTTTGTTCAATTATTCTTGAAACATTTTGTACAATTTGCTTGATATTTTTAAAAAACTATTATTTGAAAATGACAAAATTATATCCCAACATCAGTGAAGAATATGGTATAAAGTAAACCTAAACCAGTGTTTCCCAACCTTTGGTTTTTGGATTTTAATACCCAGAAATCTAAGTTAATTCCCCTAAGCATTGATCAGCCAATGTACTGACTTAGGCTTCTGGGAATTGAAGTCTCCTGTGGGGCGTGGGAAACACTGGCCTAGACCTACCTGTATGGTGTCAAATACATGATTACTGAGTCAACTTTCACCTATAGATTTCCTCTGGCTTAGGCATGTCTAGTAATGTCTAGGAGCTGACCACACATTTGCTAATGAGACTGATACCCCCCATATCTCTTAGGCAGATACCAAGAAGTCCACAGAATGCTGATCATAAGACTAGATCTTCAGACTTTGTCCCCAGAGTATTGGAAGGAGAGAAGAATGTTGCATATGTGTTTGACTATAAATCTCACAATCTCTGGTGATCCTGGCTACTGGCAGGCTGGTTAGTTGGATGGCTGGTGGGGGGAACAGGGCCGTAGCCAGGGGAGGCCTGGGGGGCTTCACCCACCCTGAGTTAGCAATTTGCCCACCCTCAAACTCCCTGCTGCTATTAATAAATATATATACAGTATATGACATTGTTGCCCATTCTGAAAAAATATTTGCCCACCCACACACATCTAGAATCCTGGCTATGGCCCTGTGAGGGAAAGATCTATAGTGCAACAGATCTGAAGGACATTTGGTTGGCATATTAAAAACAATTCATCAGGTATAATGGACAAGAGCAGGGCTGCCCAAGCTTCAGTCCATGGGCCACATGAGCCAGCGCCACCCTAACTGCTCCCGGAAGCAGAAGTAAAACATGCATGCATATGCACTGAATGCGTCCGTGCATGCGTGTTTTACTTCCGCTTCCAGGTGGGAGGAGCCATGTGACTGGCATGCTCGACCACGTGACTGGCCCACGGCCTGAAAAGTTTGGGCACCCCTGGACAAGAGTCTAGAGATCTTCATGAAAGGTGGAAAAATATTTACCGTATTTGCTGGAGTATAAGACACACTTCCCCCCTTAAAATACAGTACACTGGAAAAATGGGGTGTGTTTTGTGTACCAGCAAACATGGTATTCCCTGTATATAGTGGCCTCTAGTGGGCCATTTTGGTAATGATAGTGTACGTATTATATGCCAATGCATTTTATAAGCTGGCAAATACGGTAATTCCCATATTCCCATACCTCTGTTTGCTGTGGAGAGGTGATAAAAGGAGCATTAGCAGGAGGAAGTGGATGCTTTATTTTCCCATTTTCAACATTACCCCCCTTGTATGCTTTTAGAAATCTTGACTTGATTGAGCAGCCAGTCATTATTTGTGCTCACCAACATAAACTGAGATGTTTGGGAGAGAGAATGAGAGCATTTGCTTCCCTCTGTGATGAGCACAAGATAAAAGCAGTGAAAACAACTTGTTTGCCTCCTGCAAAAAGCTATGTTTATGAGAAAAGAAAATTTATGGAGCAAAAGATGGGTGTGTGTGCATTTCCCCACTATCCCAGTACAATATTATTTGGAGAGCAAAATAAATGCCAGGAGTTCTCCAGTTTTCCCTTTCCTTGGTGTCTTTTTGCCCAGGAGCCTCAAACTGAGTAGAATTTTTATAGCAAGTGCAGATTTAGGGAGTTTGTTGGAATCTCCCAGTATAAGTGATCTATAGATTTTACTTACTCTGGCTTCTGGCTCCTGAACGAGGGGTTTCCAGGAACGATAAGCAAAATAATCTCCCTCACTGGAAGAAGAAGGGCTTTCACTACCTATCAAGAACCAGAAACGAAGAGTTCTTTATTAGCGTTAGAAAAGCCCTCTTTCCTTTATGAAACTCATCCAAACGACAAGAAATGTCTAAAACCTTTCCATATGTAAGCAGAACCCCAAAACTCCAGTGCCCTCACATTTTTACATGGTTACAGTTCCCACCCCCCTCTTCTGTGAGATTCACTGGCAGATTTGGGGGGAGGGGTTGGGAGTGCGAACATAGTGAACATGCTGGTTGGGTACAATAGATTGTAAATGTTTAAAATTAGCCCTGCAATATTGTCCTATGCTTTAAACCAGAATGTTGGCTGCAGGAGCTGCTTGGAAGGTCATTTGGAGCACAGGAAAAGGTTAAACAGATCATCATCTTTCTTTACCAATTCTCTGCTTAAACTTTTATTGAAAATGGGATATGGTTTTCATCGCATGTAATTGAGTGCCATAAGCAATTAAGTCTAATGCAGGGGTTCACAACCTATGGCCCGTGGGCCAGCCCCAACCCTGTCACTATTCCATTCAGCCCGCGGTGGCATCCTCAGAACCGGAATCAGGCGTATTTACAACAGCTGTAAACGCACCCATGCATGCTCAAACATGCCCGCCACAGTTTACAGCAGCGTTTACAAGAGGGGAAAACCATGTCTCCAGCCCGCTCAACTGTCTGAGGCAGAGTGGTCCAGCACGTGACACGAAAACCTTGAGAACCCCTGGTCTAGTGCTTCTGGTTATAAATGCACCACATCAATCCATGCAATTCATTATGCATACAGTTGTGATTTCTCTGAATGCAATAAATAAATATGTTATATATGTGAGAAGAGGTTTTGAAACTACATTGTAACTATAAACAAGGTACTAGAGGTCCACAAACTGGCCTACATACCTGAGAGTGATGGAGGTTTTGAAATAAACAAATATGAACCAGAAGGCTCTCTATTTGGATCCATGATTTTTGCTTTGGTTCCAGTGGAACGGTTGCTTGCAGTTTTGGCAGCAGCTGAAGCATCAATGGAGAAATGTCTTGAGTATCTGAACATTAAAAAGGAAAGTTTGATTCAGTAATAGACTTTCTTGAGTAAGAATAAATGCATCATCTTTGTGCTACTTATACATCCCACTAATGTAGATTAGCCTGAAAGCTTTAAAGTTTAACATCAAATGTTTGGTTTCAATGGCTGTTTGACAAAGTAAACTACCTCATTTAAAAGTGGCTGAACTCTTGTTCCTGTTGTAAGTCAAGTTATAACTTTCACTCTATTCCTCCCTGGTAAATAAAGTGTCCCAGCCTCAACTCCTGACAGGAATGTTTTTTTAGTGTATGAGAACTAAGACACAGGACACAGCCTCGGGCTGGGTTAACTCAGGTTTATTGCATCGTGGACAGAGGGAACATGAGGTAATGGCGGATCGATAGCTCTTTATATACAGTAGTAATACATTTGAACGTGGTTGCATGGTAGCCCATTGGCTACTGTCTGCGTGACGTCATTGCTGGTCACGCCCTTCTTGTCCAGGTGTAGGTGGTGGCGGGAAAACTTCCCGCGCTGTTACCTTTGATGAGTTTGGACCAAGAGAGCTTGGACGCTCGCTGCTGCCAGCTGGTGGTCATTAGCTCGCGTCCTATTACAGGATTCATATGATACAGCTGAAGGTTACATTGTTGCTATAGGCAAGGTTACATTGGCTCAGATACATTGTAATCCATGTGGAAGATAAAACCATTAGAACACAACACCCCTCCCCCCTAGGATGAGACAGAGTCTCGAGCCCACACTTAAACACACTCCCCCCCCCCTAGGATGAGACAAAGTCTCTCAGCCAAGATGGCTTATTTCGAACACGCTGGGGTCTCGATGCAGGCTGCCTTTCCCCGGGTTTGCTACCTTTTCTTTGTTCCCTGGTTTCCTGTCCTGTAATTGGAGAGGGAGACTCGTTAGTGACTTGCCGCGGCTCCGCGGCGTTGTTTGGAGGTGTGCTCTTTCTTAGGGAAGAACCGGGGGCACTGGGGGCTAACGAAAAACCCCTCTTCTCGCTTGGATGGGTGGGGGAACACTCCTGAAAACCCCCCCGGCTCGCGAAATCAAAATCAAAATTACCTTCGGGGGCAGTGGTCACGAACTCCTCTCCCCCTTCCCCGGCCTCTGATAGGACTGGCGTATCAAAAGGGTATGAGTCGGGGCCGCTGCTTCTGCCTTCCCCTCTTGCTTGGGACCGTTGTCCGCTGCTGTCTCCCCCTTGGGCTAAACGGGTGGGGGAGAACCCTAACGCTGAATCTTGTTGCTGCGCCCCACTGACTGGCCCACTCACTCGGTGCCTCAGTTGGTCTGCGTGCCTCCTCCAGAGGAGGCCGGTGTTAGTCTCGACCCGGTACGACACTGGCCCCGTTTGTTCTACAACCGTCCCTGGTACCCAGGCTGGCCCTGCGCTGGCATAGTTCCTGCAGTGAACAGGGTCGCCGGCGGCGAAACCTTTCGAGACTGCCAACCCTATGTTTTTTCCTTTATCCTCGACTCTCGTCGGGTCTAGCCTGGACAGAAGCGTGGTCAGTTTGCGCCGCATCAAGAGCTCTGCCGGCGAGTAACCTGACGCCAAGGGGGTCACCCTATACGCTAATAAGAACTGACATACTTGGTGATTTAGGTCCCCCGGGCCCATGCGCCGCAGCGCATCCTTTGTTGTACGCACCAGCCGTTCCACTTGGCCATTCGTGGCCGGGTGAAACGGTGCGGATGTGACATGCCGAATGGCGTTTGCCTCCATAAATGCCCCGAACTCCGCGGAGGTGAAGCAACTAGCGTTATCGCTGACTAAAGTGTCGGGTAAACCGAACGTGGAAAAGACTCTCCTCAGTTGACTAATTGTAGTGGCGGAGGATGTGCTCTTGACTGGGATAACCTCCAGCCACTTGGAGAACGCATCCACCACCAGGAGGAACATGGTTCCCCGGAATGGGCCAGCGAAATCTACGTGCACTCTGGACCAAGGCCCCCTTGCTGTGTCCCATTCCCTCTGCGGGAGACGGGCCGCCTCTGGTCGGGATCCCTGGCATGCCTCGCAAGTGCCGACCATGTGCTCAATGTCTGTGTCTAGCTGTGGCCACCAAAAGTAACTCCGGGCCAGCGCCTTTGAACGAACGATGCCCGGGTGGCTGACGTGCAGCAGTTCGAGCACCCTCGGACGCAGGGATGTAGGGACCACCACCCGTTGGCCCCATAACAGGCACCCCCTTTCTAGGGACAACTCTAGCTTTTTCCGAAAAAATGGGTTGAATTCTGTGCCTGGGGACGATGCCGGCCACCCCTTCTGTACCCATGAACTAACTTTCTCCAGCGTCCTGTCCTTGCCTGTCGCCCTAGCAATGTCGGCTGGTACTATTGGGGGTGCGTCTAAGACCTCAATTAGCAACACCTGGCGGTCTCTTTCTACTCTCGCCTTTTGGTCGTCCGACAAGGGCAAAGGAGATCTCGAAAGTGCATCAGCATGGCTGATCTCCTTTCCGGGACGGTACTCCAACTCGTGTTGGTATGCGTTGAGAAAAATAGCCCATCGCAGCATCCTCGGGGACAGGATCTGCGGCGTGGGCTTGCTTGCCGTGAAAATCCCTAACAGGGGCTTGTGATCAGTCACGATTTTGAACGGGCGGCCATACAAAAAATCGTGAAATTTTTTGGTTCCGGCTACTATTGCTAATGCCTCCCTGTCGGTTTGTGCGTAATTGCGCTCCGCTTGGGACAGGGACCTTGAATAAAACGCTACCGGGGCCTCCCTTCCGTCATCCAACACGTGGCACAGCACCGCCCCCACCCCCACCGGGGATGCATCACAGACTAAGACCACTGGCCGTTTGGGGTCGAAATGCGTCAGGATTGCCTCGGATGTTAAGAGTTGCTTTAGTTCTTGGAACGCCCTCTCGTGCTCGTCACCCCACATCCATGTCTCCTCCTTTTTGAGTAACCGATGAAGCGGTTCGGCCACGGACGCCTTCCGTGGGAGGAATGTATGGTAAAAATTGAGGAGCCCCAGGAATGACTGTAACTCGGTTTTGGATGTGGGGCGAGGGGCCTTCTTTATGGCTGCTACTTTGGATTTAGACGGCTTAATTCCCTCGGGTGTGATCCGGAACCCTAAAAACTCGACCTCAGTTTCGAAGAAAACACATTTGTCCTTCCTCAGTCTCAGCCCCGCTTTCTCGAAAACAGTTAGTACTTTATCCAATCTCTTAGCCAGTTCGGCCTCACTCCCCCCTGTTATCAACACGTCATCAAAATAAGGCAACACCCCCTCCAGCCCCTTCAGGAGGCGTTCCACAAGCGACTGAAAAAGGCCGGGTGCCGAGTTCACGCCGAACTGTAAGCGCGACACCTGGAACGCCCCTTTGTGTGTAACTATCGTTTGTGCCGCGGCCGTGGCGGGAGTTACGGGGAGTTGCTGATAGGCTTGTGCCAAATCGAGTTTAGCGAAACACTTTCCCCCATTCAGCCTGGCCAAAAGGTGGCTGACCACCGGCACCGGGTATGCATTAGGGCGGATCGCCTTGTTAATTGTACACTTATAATCAGCGCAAATGCGCACCTCCCCGTTGGCCTTCAGAGCTGTTACAATTGGAGTCTCCCACTCCGCGGAATCAACAGGAATAAGAATCCCCTGGCCCACCAGTTTGTCCAGTTCCGCCTCTATTTTGTCCTTGAGTGCGAACGGCACCCTGCGCGGTTTGAGTCTTATCGGGCGGACCTCCGGGTCTAGGTCGAAGGCTACAGGGGGTCCCTTGAACTTCCCAAGTCCTTTTTCAAAGACGGCGGGATGCGCATCGCAAACCGCTTGTATTGGGTCCGCTCCCACTGTATGCACTCCCCCTATGAACAAGCCTAAGGGCTGAAACCACTGCGTCCCTAGGAGGCTACAACTCCCCCCCTTAAGGACAACTAGGGGCAGTTCCGCAGAATGTCTCTTAAAGCTGACCCGAAACTTTCCGACCCCCAACACCGGAATGCTGTTTCCCTGTACATCTCGTAGCGTGGACCTCAACGTTTTAAGTTTGGGCCGCACGTGGGGGTCGATTTTCAAGAACTCTTTCTGGGGAATTATAGAATAGGAGGACCCCGAGTCAATTTCCATCCTAATAGGGGCCCCTTGTACTAGTACCTCAACGAAGTAATGGGACTGTCCCGCGGACACGCTGAACACTGGGGCGTCGTCCTCGCTGTCGTCCGAGACGCGGCCCACGCCGTCCTGCTTCCTCGTGGTCTGGGCGCCATCTTTGGACCTCGCTGGACGGTCCGGTCTGGTCGAACGGTCTTGTGACTGCCTCCGGCCCTCCTTCCGTTTTCTGCATGCCCTGGCGATGTGCCCCCGACGGCCGCAGGTGTAACACTCGGCCTTTCTGAATGGGCACCTCGCGCGCTCATGGGCCGCTCCGCAACCATCGCAGCGGCGCCCACCTTTTCGGACCTTCTGGACCTCCTCGCCGTCGCTGCCTTCCGTAGACGACTTTGAGGCCCGTCGAGTTGCGTGCACCGACTGTCCGGACTTCCCGTGCACCGAATTTTCCGCCTTGCCGGCTCTAGGACGCCACTCACGCCACTGGTGCATCTCGTCCACTCCAGCATTCGTGGACTCCGCGGCTTCCGCGGCCTCTACGACCTCCGCCAGCGTGGGTGGCGGCTCCTTGTTCATCAAGCTGCGCTGCACCTCCCTGTCCTTCAGGCCACACAGCACGCCGTCCCTGAGGGCCATCTCTAGGTTGTCCCATCTACAGGGGCCGGCGGCTATCCTCATGGCGGTCACGAATGCCTCAACCGACTCGTCCGGCGCTTGGACTCGCCTCCAAAACGCGCTCCGAGCGGGAAACATTGCCCTCGAGGGTCGGAAGCGCTCTCGCAGCAGCTTCATGATGTCGTCTGCCTTAAATTCGCTCACCTTCTTCGGAGCGATGATGCCCACCAGCGTCCGCTTGGTTTCTAACCCAAGCATTCTGGTGAGGATGGCCCTCTTCCTCTCCTCGTCGTCTTCTTTGACTTTGAGTTCCACCAGTGCCGCCTGGAAGTCCATCTCAAACAGCTCCCAGTCTTGCGGTTTGGTGATGTTGAACCCGCTCTGTGCCCTAGCTGTTCCTTGGGGATCCATTATCCCACCTTCGTCGCCAATTTAGTGTATGAGAACTAAGACACAGGACACAGCCTCGGGCTGGGTTAACTCAGGTTTATTGCATCGTGGACAGAGGGAACATGAGGTAATGGCGGATCGATAGCTCTTTATATACAGTAGTAATACATTTGAACGTGGTTGCATGGTAGCCCATTGGCTACTGTCTGCGTGACGTCATTGCTGGTCACGCCCTTCTTGTCCAGGTGTAGGTGGTGGCGGGAAAACTTCCCGCGCTGTTACCTTTGATGAGTTTGGACCAAGAGAGCTTGGACGCTCGCTGCTGCCAGCTGGTGGTCATTAGCTCGCGTCCTATTACAGGATTCATATGATACAGCTGAAGGTTACATTGTTGCTATAGGCAAGGTTACATTGGCTCAGATACATTGTAATCCATGTGGAAGATAAAACCATTAGAACACAACAGTTTTGTTTACCAGAGATGAATGAACAAAAGTTACAACTTGGGTTATTTATATTTTATTTATTTATTTATTTTATAAATTTATACCCCGCCCTCCTGGTGAAAAGCACCACCCAGGCTGGCAACAACAGGTAAAAATACAATATTTTTATACAACTTGGCTTATGCTAGAAACAAGATTTCAGCCAGTAAGTTACATTTAACGTTCCACTCCTTCCACGTTGTCAAAATAATTCCATAGATCCGCAGTGGCGAACCTTGGCATTCCAGGTGTTCTTGGACTTCAATTCCCAGAAGCCTTGATCAGCAGGTGTACTGACTTGGGCTCCTGGTGATTGAAGTCCAAGAACACCTGGAGTGCCAAAGTTTGCCACCACTGACATAGATCATCTCAGCAACTTTCCTTACAAACTTCCATATTGCTGGAGAAAGATGAGATAGATGAGGTTGAGGGAACCACAGCTCATCTGGGGCCACCTGATGAGTCCTAAAGTACAATCTGGTGGAGATGTTTATAACTCATATACTTAATCATTACATTTTGCCAGATTCCATCACTAGACCAGGCAAATATGCAGTATAGGGTCAGGAAGAGAGCTTATAAAGTTGCTTTTGTGAACAACTCCTAAATGTGTCATGATGTGACCCCAAAAGGCAACTCTCCCAACCTACATCTTGCTGGGATGTCAAGACTCACAGCACTTGATTCCTCATGTTTCAAAGGGATCACAGACCCCTAGAGTGCAGCTGGCCAGTCGCCACTATTATTTAATGTGTGAACACTCTTTTCCTAATAAACATCCACAGAAACTTTGCACCACAAGTATTCATGAATACTTTTTCAGGAACTGAACAATACAAGCTGCACTTTTAAGTTGACAGCATCTACTCAGATCGCCAGTTGCCTACTATATTTTAGATAATCGGCTGTTGCATAGTTTTGTTCATGTCTCAACAAAATGATACTTTCCAGAGTCACTTTGCCTTTGTGCTTTTCTTGAGACAGGGACTGAAATTCAGATTCCATTTCAGCCAGTGATGCACTGAAGCTGGTCCTGTCCTGTTCAGGAGAACCGGTAGCGGAAATTCCCCCAGGCCACTGCCACCTGGCCAGCCACGCCCACCTCCATAGCCCATTGCGTTGGCCATGCCCACAGATTTGGACCCACCCACAGAGGTTGTAGTAAAAATTTTTGGAGTGCATCACTGATTTCAGCTATTCCCAAGCAAGTTCTGAACAACCTCCTCTCCCTAGACCTTTAAGGTCCCTCTTCACTTCCACAACAATCCTTGGAAATATGATGATTGCATTCTGATAATGGTCATCCAATTAATTTTGTCAACACTTGTGATTGCAGATTGTGGGCATTAGGCCCTCTCTTCCAGGTACAACTGCTGGCATCAGAACAGACTGAGAACCTTAATTCCTAGATGTGACGATGAATGGAAAGCATAAAGGAAGCCAGAACTCAGAATGCAATGGACAGGTGAGCAGCCTCGGAAGGCTGGTGGGCATTTCCACACACACACCCCTGGATTTTCTGGCAACCTGAGAGCTACTGAGGGCAAAGTACAGCCAAAGGGACTTATATGCTTATTTAATTTTGAAAATTATTTTTTTATTTTAAAAGGTGAATATAATGTTTTTCATCAATGAAAAGTGGCTTTATCTTTTTAAAAATGTAGTGTGTGCTTCTTAAATTGAAAATGTTCCTTCATGCCCTCTTGTGACCAATGTAAAACCCCAAGTTATGAAAAAAATCAGTTCCCTGGCCTATTTTTTAACTCAAATTTTCTTGTAACTCGAGGCATGCATTAAATATATATATATATATATATATTAAAAGGAGAGATTTCCTACCTTCTGGTTGCTGCTGCTTCCTTTTCTTACACTTCTGGCATGGCTGGGAGTGATTTTTAGTGCATAAAATGGCGCCGGCGCCATTTTGGGTGCTAGAAAACTGAATTTTCAAGTTACGAATTTTTCGTAACCCGGGGTATTTCATAAATCAGTGATTTTTCATAAGTTGGGATCCCGGTTTATGAGAAAAACATTTCATAACTCGAAAAATTCGTATCTCGAGGCATTTGTAAGTCGGGGTTTAACTGTAAACAAATTGAAGCATTATGGTGATGAAAGGATGCTAGAGGGTCCTCAAAACATAGCAAAAGCATCTTTTATAACCATTGGTGGGCATCAGCAGGTTCACACCAGTTTGCCAGAACCGGTAACAAAAATTCTGGCTGGCCCCTCCCATCCATGTTTTAAAATAAGGTAGTCCTAATTCGGGTGCAACGCAGGGCTTTCTCCCTGGCCACACCCACCATACCACGTCCACAGCATGGTAGTAATTTTTTTTGGAGCCCACCACTGTTTATAACCCTAAAGGGCTCAAAATAATTTGATGAGCAATAAAGATTTTTTTTTAATGAGATGTGAGAAAATGGAGTCCCATGGGATGCTGGAGAGCTACACAGTCTTCTCCAAAGGTGACATGTAATGGGAACCTTCCATGTGATCATGCTGTCTTCCAACTGTAGAAGGCCAAACTGGATTCAGTCCTTTGTTGAATTCCAGCAGGAAAGCATAACTAAAATAGCTCCACTGAACCAAAGGAACTTTCAGAGAAGTTGACTCACCAAATCTCCATTTAATTCAATGGGCCTACTTTAAGTAAGACTTACTGCTGGATTTCAGCCAATCAATGGGGGGGAGGGGGAATAAAGAACCAGATTTCAATCATTTCATGTTCCTGATGGTACAAGGAAGCAGAATGAACTGCCTCAGGATTTGTTAGTCTCCCCTTTGTTGGTGATATTTAAAAAGAGGCTAAATCGATGTTTCCAATCTTTGATTTTTGGACTTCAATTCCCAGAAGCCTAAGTGAATTCCCCAGAGCACTGATTAGCCAATGTACTGACTTAGGCTTCTGGGAATTGAAGTCACCCTGTGGGAACCCCTAGCCTAGATGGAAGCCATCAGTTAGGCATGTTATCACTGCATCCTGCCCTGCAGACCCTGCCTTAAGTGGAGGGGATGGAAAGGTTGGACCTCCAGGGGTCTTCTGGCTCTGCATGTTGTGGAATTCATTACATGACAGGGTTCGTTTGTCTTCTTTGTGACTTGCTTGCTCTTTAGCTGATTTTGTACCTTTTCTTGATCAAGATGCCTGGATCTGCACCCTTGCTGCGATAGTGTTTGTCAAATGATATAGTTATCCTTGAGGAGTTCTCATCCTCCTCCTCATCATCATCCTCAATGAGTGGAAATTTGTCCACAGAAAGGTCCACATTGTCACTGTAGGCCTCTGCAGCTGCTGTGAATTGGTGAGGGTTTGTATGTTGTGACATGGCCTCAAGAGATGCAAGCGGGAGAAAAGGTTATTCACTCAACCTCCATTTAAAATTTGTATTTACATTTACAAGCTACATGTCAACCAATGTTTTAAAAATAACTTTACAATTTAAAACCTCAAAGGAAAGAATAAAACATATAAAAAAGAAAACAACAGTTGAATTTTTTAAATAGTAGAGTGCCACAACGTTGTTGTTGTTGTTGCTTTTGTTTACTCTCTGAGATGTAGAAAACAACAGAACAGCCAAAATTTATCAGGGACACAATCCAGAAGTGTCACCTGAAAACTCTCTTTAAAAGTGATCAGTTTATAAGGTGCTTTAAAAATAAATGAAACAGCCAGAGAAGTTTTGAAAGCAAAAGAGATTTTATCAACAAGATCGATTAAGACATGACATGACATGACATATGCATATGCATATGTAGTTACAGTACTTGGTTCTATTAGATCCAAAAAACTCTATTAACAATTCAATCAGACTTATATACCTTTTGACAAACTACACACATGTGTTCTCGGCCCATGTGGAGCCTATGGGTGGAAGGCATTTCATGTTTTATCTTGATGTCGCATATTCATCTAGCATGTTCAAAAATTGTACAGTCACGCATATCTGCTTTATTTAGATAAGTGACTCAGTAATTTCTGTGTAACTGTCTCTTCACAAAAATGGCTTTCTCTAGGTCTAACTATAAATTAGCACAATTAAAGTATTTATGCAAGCTTTATTGTGATCTTTTATTGCTTACTTATTTTGTTAAGGGAAAATGTTAATAAATTAAAAATAGCTATTTCTGAGGTCACAGAAGTATTCGAAGAAACAAGATGTTGATTGTTCCATTCATCAGGAAATTAGCACAAAGTAATCTATCCACAGCCAGGCCTATAATTAAGGCAGTGAAATACATTTACAGGCATTGAAAAAAGAATCAACTGCCTGCCCAGTCGGCTTTTGTACCTGAAATAGGAACTTCTCATCCATCATCTCAGATGCCAATAAGTCTTGGACCACCCTTGGCCCTCTCCAGATTAAATCCAAGTTAAATGTGTGGGCTCCCCTTTTTCCTTTCTAGTAAATCGTAGGATTTCTGACCAAAAGGATAACTGAGGATTACACCTCTACTCACTCTGATTTGAGCCAAATAGCACTTGTGTATGCTATAGCATAGTGTACCAATTTCTCAAACAACTCAAGATGGCTGAATTTTTACCATAAACTTTCAACATACCCTGGTGAAATCAAAGATTCAAACACTAGTGCAATGTTACTTTTGGGTAAGAAAGCTGGTGTACTCATCAGCAATGTCTTCCATTCCTTGCTCAAGAAGCACCATTCAATGCATCACTTCCTTTGAAAACAACTCTCCTTTCCTCTTTTACTGGTATTTCGATGTCATCATAGCTATTCTAACTTTGACTGAAAACAAAGGAGACGGCCGGGGTGTAATATGATAAAGTAGTAATACCAAACACACCCGGAACAATCGCAAGTGAACAAAATTTAATATTAAAGTTATGAGATGTAAAAATAGTGTCACACTGAACTACTACTTGAGGGGTCAAGAAACCATCATAATGTATACCTATACATGTAAAACACTATATTTCGGGATACAACACCGAATCTATAACATGCAAAAAAAGGGGGAACAGTATCAAAAGGAGTGCCCCTCCCCTCTCCTTCAAGACGAAACTGAGTGAGCCGAAAAGGTGCAAGTTTCAAGCAACAAAGATTTAAGTTCAAGAAAAACAGCACGTTCGTGTAGGCAAAGTCAATGTGTAGTTTCAGAGTCTTTTTCTACGTTACTGAACGGCACGGAACGTGACTCATCAGGTAGAAGACACATCGGCTCAACCCAGAGAAGGAGGATGCAAAGTCTGTTAAATACTGATGTCCCTCCGGTATGGCGACATTTCGGAGACTTCCTCAGAGTCTACAGTAAATAACAAGAAAATGTACATCTATATATATATATATATCTATACACACACAATTTATAATCAGTCACCTCTTACAAGTGTTAAAAACAACCAATTGGCATGTGTATTGCATAATAAAACTATACATAAAAATGCTGACTTAGAGGTATCACTGATATATACATCATCAAATATTAGATAGAACATGGACAGGAAAACAGACAGATGTAGATGTCTTAGTGGCATAACCTCTCACCCAGACTATTTAAGCCAGGTTTCGACTACCAATTATAACGCGAGAACACAATAAGAATAAACCCATGAGGTTCACGCGCCAGGATAATGATTCTGATAGGTATGTTTCTGTCTGTTTTCCTGTCCATGTTCTATCTAATATTTGATGATGTATATATCAGTGATACCTCTAAGTCAGCATTTTTATGTATAGTTTTATTATGCAATACACATGCCAATTGGTTGTTTTTAACACTTGTAAGAGGTGACTGATTATAAATTGTGTGTGTATAGATATATATATATATATAGGTGTACATTTTCTTGTTATTTACTGTAGACTCTGAGGAAGTCTCCGAAATGTCGCCATACCGGAGGGACATCAGTATTTAACAGACTTTGCATCCTCCTTCTCTGGGTTGAGCCGATGTGTCTTCTACCTGATGAGTCACGTTCCGTGCCGTTCAGTAACGGCACATTGACTTTGCCTACACGAACGTGCTGTTTTTCTTGAACTTAAATCTTTGTTGCTTGAAACTTGCACCTTTTCGGCTCACTCAGTTTCGTCTTGAAGGAGAGGGGAGGGGCACTCCTTTTGATACTGTTCCCCCTTTTTTTGCATGTTATAGATTCGGTGTTGTATCCCGAAATATAGTGTTTTACATGTATAGGTATACATTATGATGGTTTCTTGACCCCTCAAGTAGTAGTTCAGTGTGACACTATTTTTACATCTCATAACTTTAATATTAAATTTTCTTCACTTGCGATTGTTCCGGGTGTGTTTGGTATTACTACTTTATTCTAACTTTGACTGGCATAGCTCTGAATATGGACATTGCAATGTATTCAAATCACTTCCCCAGTTTGTTCAGCAGATAATTTATTCTCATTCCTTAAATACGGCCTTGCTTATTTTTGCTTGCATGATCAGCTGTAACTGTCTCTAATTTTTGTTTGATGCTATATGACTAGATTATTTTAGCTTTCTGCATTTGATGTGTTTTATGATTTCTTGGTTTTATTTGTCTTTCTTAGTACTAGGTCATGATCCAAGAACTTCTTGGCATCCTGCAGTAAACACGCATTTCAAAGACTTCTGTATATTTTGTAGTATCCAGTGCTAAAGCCTACAATCCAGTGGTGTGATTCAGCAGGTTCGCCCAAGTTTGCCAGAACTGGTAGCAGAAATTCCGGCTGGCCCCACCCATCCAAGTTTTGAAATAAAGTAGTCTTAATTCGGGTGCAATGCAGGACCTTCCCCTGGCCATGGCCATCATACCACGCCGTACCTGTCAAGTTTCGGGAAATTTCTGTCAAATAGGGGAAATTTCCCGGCCAAAATGGGAAACTGGACAGCTATGCTTATCCTGTGCTGGCCTCCAGTCTAACTCCAGTCTAATTGCAGTCTAACTAATATGGGATGACGGTGGGAAAGAGTGTAAAATACGGGGGTTTGACAGAAATTTCCCAAAACTTGACAAGTATGTACCACACCCACAGAATAGGTAGTAAAAAAATTGAATCCCACCACTGCTACAATCTATGGTGTATAGTGGACCTAAGAATATGGAACACTGTATAGGGTGGCCCGTGTCATGGTAGAGTCTACCATGGGCTTACAAGTTACACCAAATGTAATTAAAAATACATATGTTAGGCTTTGTTATCTCTCTTTGCTGGACTCTAACACCCTGTTGCTGGGCAGAATACATGAAGGATACAGGGAGGCATCTGATTGGCTCATGTAAAAGAGGTAAGGAAGGAGGGGGATGGTTAGGTATAAAAAGGCAGAGAGAGAGAGCATACCTGTCAAGTTTTGGGAAATTTCTGTCAAATAAGGGAAATTCCCAGGCCAAAACGGGAAACTGGACTGCTATGCTTATCCTGTGCTGGCCTCCAGTCTAACTCCAGTCTAATTGCAGTCTAACTAATATGGGATGATGGTGGGAAAGAGTGCAAAATACGGGGGGTTGACAGAAATTTCCCAAAACTTGACAGGTATGAGATAGAGTGTGTTTAAGAAGAAAGAGAGAACAGAGAAATAGAACAGAAGAGAGTCAGGGAGAGAACTGGCTGAGGTAAACTTTCAGAGAAGAAAGAGTCTGAGGTAAATTCTCAGAGTGAAGCTGAGGAAAACCTTCTGAGGAGGATCTAAAGTGATTCTGAGGTAAATTCTCAGAGTGAAGCTGAGGAAAACCTTCTGAGGAGGATCTAAAGTGATTCTGAGGTAAATTCTCAGAGTGAAGCTGAGGAAAACCTTCTGATGAGAATCTAAAGTGATTCTGAGGTAAATTCTCAGAGTGAAGCTGAGGAAAACCTTCTGATGAGAATCTAAAGTGATTCTGAGGTAAATTCTCAGAGTGAAGCTGAGGAAAACCTTCTGAGGAGGATCTAAAGTGATTCTGAGGTAAATTCTCAGAGTGAAGCTGAGGAAAACCTTCTGATGAGAATCTAAAGTGATTCTGAGGTAAATTCTCAGAGTAAAGATGAAAACATTCTGAAGTAAATCTAAAGTGATTCTGAGGTAAATCTAAAGAGAAGAGAATTAGAAGAATAATAAAGGAAGGAAAACCTGCTCTCTCAGAAGATTTAGAATAAATTAGAGAGTGAGATTATTTTATGTTGTGGGAGAAACCTAAGTATTGATTTTTCCTGAATCTTTTTGAGTACTGTAGTGATGTATATAGCATTTAGTTACCTATTTTGTGAACAATGTATCTTTAATATCCTTTATGAGAAATAAACCTCAATTCTTTTAATAAATTGTTTATTTAAGGGAGGGGGACAGAGTAAAGCTTGCTTAAGCCAGGGGAGGCCACACTGATACCATTCTCTCCTTTTAAATATTTTCTGGGGATCACTTTTAGATTGGATCTTCCAGGTTGCAGCAAAAAGGTAATATTTTGCTGGACCAGCACTCCATGGAAAACTGCTCGGAGTCTCAGTAGTCCCAAATTGGAGCTGCCTGTGTCTGGGAGACCCAGGAGGGGACAAGGAGAGGAGGGAGGCGGAGGGAGTTTAGTGGCAGGTAACGTTAAGGTAATGCTGCCACATGTCCAGAAGGAGTTGCTGACAGCCCGTAAGTCCCTACCCATCCATATGTATTATAATAATTTTTTAAAAAGAGAAATATGGCTGATTTAAGCTTATTTACACTTGAAGAGCATATTGTGACAAGTATTTGGGTACATGAGCACAAGAATATTGGTGATACCCAGGATACAATAAGAGGCAAATTTAGAGAAAGATTCAATAGGGATTCTTACAGGCCACCTTGTGAAAGATAATTTTAAGAATTTGCATTTTAAGGAAGTGCTGTGGGCCCTTGCTTTTCAGACCCATGTGGCATAGCTATGCACACATATCTTAAACTGAATTATTAAACAAAGCCACTCACCTGGCCCATGCAATTGTAGAGGACAGTAACACATTCAGGGCCTGCTCTGAAAAAACGTGGGCCTGACAATGGGTCTGAAGGTTGCTCATGAAAAAGGTTTGCTGCTGCAGCCCAGACCTATAACACAGAAACGCAGGCAAATAAGCCATATTGTACTTCTGCATGATTTACAATCCATTTTCGTTAACCTGGAGCTTTGAATCCTGCCTGAAACACTGGAGAGATTTCTTTCAGTCCATGTGAAAAGTACCGGACTAAACTGATACAGTATCAGGCTGCTTTCTACTTCCATATATCGGAGGTGGAGCAATGCTTCTTGGATATGGTTCTTATCAGAAGGACAGTATAAAATAGGGGTGCCAAAAGTTTTCAGGCCATGGGCCAGTCATGTGGTTCAGGGAGCTGGTCACTATGGCCCGGGGGCCAGATCCAGCCCCCAACACCAATTCATCCAGCCCACGAAGCCCTCATCGCTCCTGGAAGCGTAAGTAAAACACACCCGTACAAGCACGTTTTACTTCCGCTTCCAGGAGTGACGAGGGCTTTGTGGGCCGGATGAATTGGCATTGGGGGCCAGATCCAGCCCCTGGGCCATAGTTTGGGCACCCATGGTATAAAAGGACAACCCAAATGATCAGTGGGTTGAAATGATGTGGCTAGAAAATTTTACATGTAAGGAATCTAGAGTGTCCCCCCCCCCTTAGTCTGTCAAGAGTGTGCCGTCCTTCATCATCTGTTACTGAATCATGCAAATGAAGATATAACATCTGTCCAAACGATGTGCGCCCCCCCCCCCCCCAGTTGAATGTTGTGCATTATTATAGGAGCGGCAATCCCCACCAGGGACATCTTGTCATACTGGTTATTACTGTATGGTTTTAATCTGATCTATATATGGTGTTCGCATCAAAAGGGTGAGATATACATATGAATAAATAAATACTGCTTCTGCAACATTCACCCTCTGACAAGTGCAAACCAAGCAAGCAACCCTTGTTCCTTCTTTTCCTCTCCCCCTTGTCCGCCCATTTCCCTACACAGAACATGGGCAGAGAAAGGACACAGCTTGTTGCCTTGTGAGCAATTCCCTTCCTATATTCAGCAGAAGTGTAACTATAATTATGTATGACCAATAGGACCAATGGCTTTCATGTTAGCTTTTTATCTACAGTTTTTGTTACTGGCTTCTATAGTGATTTTAGCAACATACGAACACAGATTAAAAGGCAAGGTCAGGATTTACGGGCAGTACAGTGCAGGAGCCACAATTCTATTGTCAATTCATGCTGGTGTAAGGGAAATGGTACAAGTCTTGGCAGGAAATCACTGGTCATTAAATGAGGTGGTGATTGTATTGCTTGGTGAGCGCCAGAGAACACAACCAACAATATATTAATAAGCAGTGATTTGCTGAAAAGACTTCAACATGATTTCCCTTATATAAGTGTAAAACAGCAGTAGGATACTGTCTATGATTTTCCCCTTGCCCCTGTGATTCCAGAATGTGAAATGACACAATCCGCACCTGATCTCACAGCTCCTACGCCAGGATATAGTGTGCATCATTTGGAATTTGAACTGAGAATCAAAATGTCACAGCGCCATATGTCAGCATGAACTGGGATATAGACTTCCCATGTAAACCACACACACACAATATTTGGAGTATAACACTATATAAACATCAAGCAAAAATCTGTAAAATATGTATCATGTCAAAATAATTCTAAAGTGCCTGGGCAAACTGAAACATTTCAATTTAGTGGCAAAAATAATATAGTAAAGGTAAAGGTTTCCCTTGCTCGAAAGCCAGTCGTATCCAACTCTAGGGTTCAGTGCTCATCTTTGTTTCAAAGCCAAAGAGTCAGCACTGTCTGCTTCTGCAGACATTTCCATGGTCATGTGGCAGGCATGATTAGACAACAGAGCGCACGGAGCACTGTTTACCTTCCCACCAGAGTGGTCCCTATTTATCTACTTGCAATTTCTTGCTTTCGAACTGCTAGGTTGGCAGGAGCTGGGACAAAGACAGTCGCTCATTCCGTCCTGCAGTACTCGGGAATCAAACTGCTGACCTCCCGCCTTCCAGTCAGCGTCTTAGCCACTTGAGCCTTAGAATGGTAAAAAATAATAGGCCCACTTTCCGTTTATTTAACACTAATATGCAAGACAGAAAGTTTTGAATAACTATGTGAAAAAATGCTGTGTAGGCTGGAAAACAAAATTTGGAAATGTTAATACATTGGCTTACAATGGTTGCTGATTTGAGGAGTTATAGTTGAAAAAGAACATTTCCAAGCCCTGTTTTTGATTAGCAAGGGCTGAGTTTAGACACCCTGAGTTTCTTTTCTGTTAATACACATATTCTGTTTTGCACATCAACAGAGCTTTCACCATATCAAGGATTAGGAAACTGAGGGGTGCCTGTTGCCTACAGTGATGTGGTGTTGTGCAGGCAGAATGGTGCCACTTGGGAAACGGTAGATAGATACAGGATATCCTCCAACCCATTGTCGGATGATGTAGCCACTTAGGTCTACCTCCTTGTTCAATAGTGTGTTGAAGATTCGGACAAATTTGCCTTTACGATGTACACTGACAATTTTTAGAGAGCTTGTGACAGGTTGAAACCTAGAAGAAAGGGGGAAGAGAGAAAAATAAAATGATTAAGTATTATTACTGTTGAGTCCAAAGGTACCAGTAATTAGCAACATAAGAACATAAGAACAGCCTTGCTGGAACAGGCCACAGCCCATCCAGTCCAGCATTCTGTCTCACACAGTGGCTCACCATTTCCTTCAGGGTATTCCCAAGGAGATGCCTTCACCTGCTTAGGATTCCCTGGAAATGGCATTGAGAGATATCCTGCCTATCTCTCCAACCCGGAGGTTGTCCTTAGGTAGCCATAATTATAGCCATTGATAGCCTTGTCCTCCATGAACTTGTCTAATCCTTTCTTAAAGCTGTGAAGACTGACAGCTGTCACCACTTCTTCTGGCAGGGAGTTCCATAGACCAGTAATCCTCTGGGTGAAAAAGTACTTTCTCTTATTTGTTTGAGAACTAGTACCCAAAAGTTTCATGGAGTGTCCCCTAGTTCTAGTGTTGTGCGATAGGGAAAACAGTTTTTCCTTATCTACCTTGTCCACACCGTGCATGATTTTATAAACTTCAATCAGGTCACCTCTTAGACGCCGTTGTTCAAGAGTGAAAAGGCCCAACCGTTGCAGCCTCAGATGGTAAGGAAGGTGTTCCAGTCCCCTAATCATTCTGGTTGCCCTCCTCTGTACTTTCTCCAACTCCATAATATCCTTCTGGAGGTATGGCGACCAGAACTGTACACAATATTCCAGATGGGGCCTCACCATAGATTTATAAAGAGGCAAAATGACACTTGCTGACTTATTTTCTATACCCTTCCTAATGATCCCTAACATTGAGTTTGCTTTTTTCACTGCTGAGGCACACTGGGTTGACACCTTCATTGAGCTGTCCACCAGGACACCAAGGTCCCTTTCCTGGTTTGTCGCAGAGAGTTCAGACCCCATCAGTTTATAAATGTAATTGGGGTTTTTTGCCCCAACATGCATCACTCTGCACTTACTGATGTTGAAGCTCATTTGCCACTGTTTTGCCCACTCCCCCAGTGTCAAGAGATCCCTCTGGAGCTCTTCACAATCTCTCACAGTTTTCACTACCCTGTATAATTTAGTGTCGTCAGCAAATTTGGCTACCTTGCTTTTTACTCCTACCTCTAGATCATTTATGAAGAGGTTGAAAAGCAGGGGTCCCAGTACTGAACCTTGGGGGACCCCACTCTTTACTTCCCTCCACTTGGAGAAGTGTCCATTTAGTGCTACCCTCTGTTTCCTGTCCCTTAGCCAGTTGCTGATCCAGGACAAGACCTGTCCCTTTATTCCATGACTGGTAAGTTTATTCAAGAGCCTTTGGTGTGGGACCTTGTCAAAAGCCTTCTGAAAGTCCAGATAAACAATGTCAACTGGATCCCCCTTATCCACATGCTTGTTGACACTCTCAAAAAATTCCAACAGATTAGTGAGGCATGATTTGCCCTTGCAAAAGCCATGTTGGCTCTCCTTTAGCAGCGCCTTCTCTTCTATGTAACTATTAATTCTATCTTTTAGGATGGTTTCCATCACTTTACCTGGGACACATGTCAAACTGACAGGCCGGTAATTTCCTGGATCACCCCTGGATCCTTTTTTGAAAATTGGTGTTACATTCGCTACCTTCCAGTCATCAGGCACAAAGCCTGATTTGAGGGAAAGATTATATATTTTGGCTAGGATATCAGCAATTTCATCTTTAAGTTCCATGAGAACTCGTGGATGGATGCCATCTGGTCCTGGGGATTTGTTAGTGTTTAGCTTAACAAGACATGCAAGGACCTCCTCCCTGCTTATTTCTATCTTGCTTAATTCTTCGGTTTCCCTCCCTACGAAGATAGGCTCTGTTTTGGGCATGTGGTCTCTGTCTTCTTCAGTGAATACTGAAGCAAAGAATTCATTGAGTCTCTCTGCAATCTCATCAAACATGACAGCAAGTTCGGGGTTAAACATTAGTGATTTATTATCAGCTCAGTTAAGGCTTGTTTGGATTGGAGAATAAGGGGACAAGGTAGCAACTTATATACAGGCAGAACGGCAGTTACAGTGATACATTTGCCCGGGCTTTTGCTAATGCGGGAAACCTGTGTTAAACCAATCAGATGACATTGACAATATATGAATGTGGCGCCTTACAGAAAGGGTGTGCGTTTACAGCAAAGACTTTATTGTGATTGCATAATTAAAGCAATAACAGTTGGACACAACATTCCTCCCCCCCCCTAGCGGGGAATCCACTCTCCATACCTTTGGGGTGGACCACAGGTCCGTATAAGGCGCCCAACACTCGTAGGACTTAGGGCAAAGAGTACGGGAGGACCAGGGTCTATGGAAGTGCCGGTGTACTCACTGGTCGACCTAGGCAAGCTAGGAGTTTTGTGTGGCTTATGTGAAGCAGGGTGGTTGTTGTTGTTGTGGGTTGGTTTTTTTTTTTGGGGGGGGGGGGCTTACTAGAAGCAGGAATTGAAACCAATAGCCGTGGTGCACGTTCCGTACTCAAATTAGCTGTAGAGTCTATCAACTCCGGAGGAGTTCTCGGCAAAGGGGGCACCATTGCAGTCGACAAGAAATCAGTGGAGGGTTGCACTCTGGCATTACCTTGTAACAGTGCCAAAACTGTACCCATAGAAAGAGGGATATTTTGTACCGCAGAATCGGCGATGTTTGACTCAGGAGGGGAATGAGCACTATCGATTGGCTCAGAGATATGAGGAATATGAGGGGGGCTGGCTGGATCGAAATCAGGGAGGTCCAACTCCCCCAGGGAAGGATCACCTTGAGGTGACTCAATTTCAGCTGAGTCTGAAAGAACGTTTTGCCCCGTCACGCAGGGACGCATTTGATCCACATGTCTCCTCCAAATTAACCCGTTGTCCATGAGGACTTTATATGACACAGGTCCAGTCTGTTCAAGCACCTCTCCCCCCCACCACCACTGGGACCCTGGAGCATAATTTCGGAAATGAACCACTTGCTCCAACTGAAAACTCTTGCTGCCCCGAATATCAATGTTGAGACCCCTATCTTTGCTGTGATGGGGATCCAATTGGTCTAATGCGGTAGACAATCTCCTCTTCATCAAGATGTCTGCTGGGGAAAACCCTGAAGCCAAGGGCGTAACTCTATGAGCCAACAAATACTGGCATAACTGTAAATCAAGATCACCTTAGCCCATACGTTTAAGGGCCTCCTTGACAGATCTGATCTGTCTCTCTACTTGCCCGTTCGTAGCAGGGTAAAATGGGGTGGCAGTAATGTGGTGAACCCCATTTCGCTTGAGAAAGTCCTGAAAATCTGCCAACATGAAAGTCGAGACATGAAAGTCAGAGTAACTTTAAACCCCAGTCAGGATGCACTGAAAGTGATGGAAAACTGAAGAATAATGCAAGAGCTTCTAAAGACCGCCAAAGGTGGAACAAGAGGCTCTTTGTTCTATTGTATCAGGCCAGGAGTTGGCCTGTGATTTCTTTCTCTGTTTGTAAAATTAGACTTCAGATGAATCCAGTGCTTAAGCCCTGAAGAGCAATCACAAAACAAAGCAAGCTAATTGGTACCTTGGCAACCCAGGAGACGGCATTCACCACTGGATCATCAATGTACATGGACCATACAGGGAGATGCTAGATTAAGTGAAAGTGAGAGTTCTCACTACTTCAAGGGTTAAAACAAAGGCCCAGCTCAGCTCTGCAACCTTCCTCCACAGTGTGCCACTCACATTTTGCATACTTCCATGGAAGACGTAGAATAGATACTCTTTCTTCCATCTGATAGCTGTCCAAGACTAAGACCAGCCTCAGTAAGATGCCAAGAATCCGTAACACTGATATCTATGATTTAAAAAATGAAAACATAGTGTTTCTACATCATGATCCACATTAGCACTTACTAACCAAATCCTTCAGGAGAAGAAACTGTGGCTGAAGGTCAGACATAGCCCAGTACTTGTATAATAATAATAATAATAATAATAATAATAATAATAATAATAATAATAATAATAATAATAATAATAATAATAATAATAATAATAATAATAATAATAATAATAATAATAATAATAATAATAATAATAATAATAATAAAGGAGTGGAGGGGCTTGTGGTGGTGGTGAGCTCATGGTGGGGAAGAGTTGGGCGGCTCAGGGTGGTCACCACCACCAGTCCAGCCCCTCAACAGTCTGAGGGGGTGTGAACCGGCCCCCTGCTTTCAATGGTTGAGGACTGCGGTATCCACGAGCACAATTGCATAACGGCCCCTGGCAGAGGCTACACTGGTCAAGAAGGCTCCTGGTCACTGGGCTCTGCGGGCACAGAAATTGGGGGGCGGATTAATAGTCATAGGATTGATTCACCCATATCTGACCTGACCGGCAGTTCTGCAGGAGGAAGCTGAATCTCTAACTCCCGTTAGACATTAGGCAATTACACACTTGCAGATTAGCCCTAGCCCTAGTGCAAATAGTGGCCATGTTTACTCTTGTGTAAGCCAGGAACAATAGTTTTCCCCTGTCAGTATTTGTCTTAGTTAATTAACTTCCCCAGGAGAAGTTCCCAATTAACCCGGGTAAACAGGTGATATGATTTTCTGTCAGATGACGATTCTATCACACGCTGCCTTGAATTCCTATATATGATGATGATTTTCCCTCAATAAACCACTGGTCTTCGCTCCATCTTGTCTCGTGTCGTTCCTTGACCAGTCTCCTCTGGGACCTCACGGCCGCCCCGCGGCCCCAATCCAACATCTGGTGACCCCGAGACGTGATCCTACTCGTGAGTAAGCGATCAACGCGGTCCGGTTCTACGCTAGAACCGTGTCCGATCACCCCGGAGGACAGCGCGGCAGCCCGGTCGGAAAGCCAGCCGATCGGGAAGACAGCTCCGCAGCGAGGCATCTCAGAGAGGCTTCCTACAGCTTGCTCCGGCTTTCGCGGTGGCTTGCAGCACGGAAAAACGCGTTCCGCTCAGGGTCGGCTGTGAACCCCTGACAGCGCAGAGGCCACCGAGGGCCCGTGGCGGCAGTCCACGCTCCAAGCTCTACCCAGAGATTCGTCACGCAAAACCTATTGCCTGAACTCCAGACGTGTCGAATCGTCCCGAGAAGGAGACTTCAAAGGACCCGGCAGGTAATATGGGGACTTGTCCTCAGCGGCAACGTCCGTCCACTAGTCAAAGAATTCATGAGGATGAATTCAAAACCCTGGCCAGGGTATATCAGATAAGCTTTCACAGTGGAGAACTAGCGTGGCTTTTGGTGTTCTTGAGGGAACACTGCCTGCTTTACCCAGAAGTAGGTACGTTATCCCTTCAGCTCTGGGATCAGATAGGAGTCTGCATTCAGCAACCCCCGAAAGCTCCAGATGGCGTAATCCGCACATGGAGCAAATGTAGGAAACTCTTAGCAGAGGTAGACCCAGTCCGGGTAGAGGACAAAGAACCCCCAGCGTCAGCAGAGCCATCGGCGCCCACGGCGCTCTATCCGTCATTTCAGTTTAAGCAGAGTAGCATAGGGAGCTTTCCCCCGGTGACAGCTGCAGACGTCACCGGTGAATGCATGGAATGGGGAGCGCTGGCGCTTCTCTGATAGCTACAGGTTCCCGAACTACCAAGAGTGCCCTTCAGCGCACAGTTGAGGAAGAGATCAGGAAGGGGGAATTGCCAGCAGAAGAACTAGCTGAACTTAGTCAGATTTGTCCAATTCGCTTGGAGGTAGATGCCCTCACAGGGCAGCAGCAGATAGTTCATTCACCAGTCCCGTATAAGCTCCTCATGGCTATACGGAAGGCCATTTCAGAGACAGGACTACAGAGTCGCTTCACTAGGGGCACGCTTCAGCAAGTGTGCGAGAACACGATGTTCATCCCGCACGACTGGAAAGCCGTCATGCGGATGATGCTCAACCCCAGCCAGTATCTGTTATGGGACAGCGAGTATCGCCTCGAGGCTCAGGCAAGGGCTGCCAGGATGGGGGGGGCAATAATTCCTGACCAGTTATATGGTTCAGGTGCCTTCGAATCCATCGATGCGCAGACCGCCTTGCCGCTCGCCACCCTTCAGTTGTCAGCTGAGACAGCCTTCAGGGCTTTTCTCAAGGTCCCAGCAACTGGCAAAGCGGCCAAAAATTACACCGCAGTCAAACAGGGCGCCCAGGAGTCCTACATGGACTTTATCAATCGCTTAGAGGAAGCGATCAGTAGGCAGATCGATAACGAGCAAGCCCAACAAGAACTCATGATGAAATTGGCTAAAGACAACGCCAATCTCGACTGCCGTAAGATCTTGCAGTCACTGGGCAATCATCCCGACTTGACTCTCACGGACATGATTAGAGCTTGCGCCGACATTGGCACGGACTCCTACAAAATGGGTCTGCTGGCAGCGGTGGTGCAAGGGGGTAGGAAACCCAATAACAAAAACCAAGGGGCATGTCACAACTGTGTCAAGGTCGGTCACTTCGCTAGGGAGTGCTGATCCAAGAGCGGCGGACAACATTCCGGCCGTTCCAAGGCTCCAACCACCCCATGTCCGAAGTGTAACAAAGACTTCCATTGGTCCAGATTCTGTCCGAATTCGGGAAACCGGAACGCGGGCATGTCTCTGGCCCCGGTCCAAACAGAGGCTTCCCTCGCTCTGGGCGAGCCAGAGCTGGATTAGATTCCAACCACATTCCAGACATTGCGAAGGCACAGGCCAGCCCCAAGGGTAGTACAGAGCTAGAATTGACTTGTCAGGCCGACGTCACATGCGACTTGCCAGGCACAGTCTATCTGGTGGATTCCCAGTACATGGGACCCCTGCCCAAAGGCTTCATAGGCTTAGTTTTGCCTCGTAGTGTAGCAGGAGCACGTGGAATTCTTGTAATTCCGGGAGTCATTGACTCCAATTTTTCAGGTGTTCTCCAGGTTCAACTCTGGACGCACCTACCCCAGACCATTCGCAAGGGAGACACGCTAGCGCAACTGATTATGGTTCCTTGTAACTCGCCAGCAGATAGCCAGGGAAGGCTCAGGGACTGCTCAGAGTCTGGGTCAGAAGACCGCTCGAGCGCAAGTGAGGCAGTGCAAGGATACCAGGTCTTAGCGACAGTGGAGACCAACATAGAATGGAAACAGCGGCCAGTTATTGAGGTATTTTTGAATAAAAAATCGTTCTCAGGGTTGCTGGATACCGGAGCTGACGTCAGCGTGGTCAGCCGAAGCCAGTGGCCGTGGGAGTGGGCCATTGAGCCGGTCTCCGATGTGTGGGGGGTAGGCGGCATCCAAGAAGCGTTTAGAAGCCGGGAGTGGGTGGAAGTCACGATCCCTAAGGCTGACGGCACAGTGGTCATTCGGCCGCACATTCTAGACGTGCACATCAACCTTTGGGGGCAAGACATTTTGCAGCAATACTGTGCCACTCTTACCTTCGGGTAATGGCTCTGCCACTTAAATGGCTTACCAACACACCAGTCTGGGTGGAACAATGGCCGGTAGTGGGGGAGAAATTAGTCGCCCTAAAGCAACTGGTTAAAGAACAGCTAGATGCAGGACATATAGAGCAGTCCACTAGTCCTTGAAATTCGCCCATTTTTGTCATCAAGAAAAAGTCGGGGAAGTGGCGACTCCTCCACAATCTCAGAGAGATCAATAAATGTATACAGCCAATGGGTCCGCTTCAATGCGGCATTCCGAATCCAAATATGATCCCCGAGGGCTGGGAGATCCTGGTCGTAGACCTTAAGGATTGTTTTTATACCATTCCCCTGGATCCGAGGGATCGGGAGAGGTTCGCCTTTACGGTGCCGGCTGTGAACCACAGTGAGCCCACGCTGCGTTACGCGTGGAAGTATTTGCCACAGGGGATGCTCAATTCACCCACCCTGTGCCAAATTTATGATCACAGCGCACTGGCAAAGTTTCGAAACCTTCACCCCACAGCTCTAGTATGCCATTTCATGGACGATATCTTGGTCGCAGCACCGCAACTCGGCAGCGAAATGTTTAAGGACCTCCAGGCCAGCCTGGGGGAGAAAGGGTTACTCATTGCCCCAGAGAAAGTACAGAGAACCGCGCCCTTCTCATACTTGGGTCATCGGCTTCTCCGTTCTTTCGCAGCACCAGTTTTGCCCTAGATCAACTTAAAAGACTCAGTCACCTTGGTAGAATTGCAGCAAGTTTTAGGTAACATTAATTGGGCCAGACCGTATTTCAGATTGGATACGGATCTTCTGAAGCCGCTCTTCTCGCTGCTAACGTTAGGTAAGCAGCCGGCAGACCGGATACAAATTCCTCGAGAGGCGCGCTTGGCCCTCGAGAAAGTCAACCAAATTCTCAGCCAAAGGTGGGTGGACAGGATTGCTCAGGGGCCATATGCCCCGATCCTGAACTTGTACATCGTTCGGGCCGGATCCATGTTCACCGGAGCCCTAGGAGTGGATTCCGAAAGAGGAGCGAGTATCGTGGAATGTGTGTATTTACCGAACACCTCTTCCCGAAACATCGTTCCCCCGCAAGAGTTGGTCTCCGCGGTGGTCTACCGCGGAAGGCTGAGAGCTAGGGACATTTCAGGGCACGACTTAGCAAAAATCGTGATCCCATTCACCAAGGAGCAAGTTCAGCAGCTGATGCAGCTCGGTGACTCGCTTCCAATCGCCTTGGAAGGGTTCACTGGATGCTTGGCATACCACTTGCCGAAGGACCCCAGACTCGTCTCGCTTCAAACGCAGACAGTCAGCTTGTATGAATTGATATCGCTGGTTCCACTTCAGGGGGCCAGAACAGTCTTCACTGACGGGGGTCGCACATATGGTGTCTTAACTTGGCAGGAGGGCCAGGCTTGGCGCACGCTGCTAACTCTTCCACAGAAGTCCGCGCAGCGGGCAGAGTTGGCAGCGGTGAACCTTGCCTTCGCCAAAGAGCGCCTCAACATTATTACCGACAGTCAGTACGTTAGGAATCTGCTTCACAGTCTACCGGGAGCATACATCACTCCCGCGATAGACAAAAATTTGCTGAGTTTGTTCCTCACAGCTCAATTTCACTTGCGGAACTGCACGGAAGCGCTCTATATCACCCACATCCGAAGTCACCAGGACCTACCGGGTCTGATTTCCACGGGCAATAGTAGAGCGGATGCGGCCGCAAAGGAAATTCAGCAACGGTCAGTGTTAGGTGTTTTCACTACTCCAATTCAGAGACATGCATTCTTTCATCAGAATGCCAAAGCACTCGCCAGACAGTTTAACCTGCCACTTTCTCAAGCCCAAGGCATAGTTCGTTCTTGTCAGCATTGTGCAGGGGCACCGGGGGGGGCCCTCGTGGGGGGTCAACCCACGAGGGACAGAGGCTAACCAGGTGTGCCAAATGGACGTCACACATGTCCTGCAGTTTGGCAGATGGCAGTACATGCACGTTTGCATTGATACTTTTTCACAATTCGTTTGGGCAACGGCACAAAAGGGGGAGACAGCTTCCCACGTGGAGCAGCATCTCCTTGCCTGCTTCGCGGCGATGGGCAAACCTCGGCACGTGAAAACCGATAACGCCCCGGCCTACAGCTCTAGGCAGCTGGCCGACTTCATGGCCACCTGGGATATCAAGCATACCTTTGGCGTTCCATACAATCCGCAGGGGCAAACGATTGTGGAATGAGTCAATCGGACACTCAAGTCCTACATTGACAAACAAACAGAAAGGGGGGAGCCACCAGCCCTCCCCAAGTCTCAGGGTCAGGCACAGCATTGTCTGAACAAGGTGTTGTTCACGTACAATCACCTTAATGTTTTTTCGGATTGCACGCCGCAGGAGAAACACTTCTGCTGCTCGGAAGCTCTCCCGCGGCCGCTGGTTTGTTACCGAGTGCCACCGGACCCTTCCTGGAGGGGCCCGGCGCCACTCGTAACCTGGGGAAGAGGGTATGCTGCAGTTATGTTTCCTACAGGTGTCATCTGGATTCCAGCCCGGTGCGTCAAGCCACACTTGGAGCCACATGGCGTGGACCCAGACCGATCCGAGTCCGATCCTGGAGATGGAGGACCTCACCCTGACCGAGGGGACCCGGCGGAAGAAGCGGCGGCAGCAGATGACAGTGCCGAAGGTCACCTGGGGGATGGTCAAGGCCCTTTGCCATGAGGCCAAGGACGTCGTCCGACGCGAGGGCGGGGAACCGACGCCGGAGAACATCGTGCCTGCAGTCTTTGCCCTGATTACCGCCAACACCATGGCAGTCACCATCATCCTGACCCTCTCCCTACTTGCGGGGGGAGGCGTTCAGGCAGCTTCACTGAAGGCCAGCGATCTAATGCCAGGCGGAGACCTCTCTGCCTGGATGCACTACAACCTATGGGAAAGGTTGGCAAGTCTCGTCAACCAGTCCGATTTTTGCCTGAAGCAGAATGCCGGTTCTGCCTCAATCTTGAGCACCTGCCTCATCCCGGTGTGCCACAGTCCAGACGCGCGCACCAGGGACGGCGACTGGCTGGTGAAGCGGATTTTCGGTCCGTTTCTCCCAACAAGTTTCTCAGCATACGCTCGCTGGGGAATGCAGTTAACCATGACTTTGCCGGCTGATGCAGCCACTCTCCACACCCCTCGAGTGGCGGTCAGCCTGAACTCTACTTGTGCTCGAATGACCGGCTGCTCCGCAGTCGGCCGGACTCAGCGTCGCTGCCTCGACACTGGCAGCAGCAACTGGACTTGTGATAACCCAGAGACACTTGGTTCAATGTATGCTCATGTTACCCTGCCTTCAGGTTGGTTCTTTACATGCAATCAGTACACTTGGAATTACATTCCCGCTAATGTATCAGATTCCATATGTTGTATCAGTCGCTTGACATTGTTACTCCCCACTAGGGATATGATTGTTCCAAGCACAAATGTTTCCTCACCCATACGGCGCACTCGCGCCACCCAGTTAGACAGCTCATGTGATAGCAACATTAGGGTTCTGAGTCAGGCTGAGTACGTCTCATTGGCAGTCAGCATACTTGGCGTGCCAGGCTTAGCCGTTGGCAACGCTCGGAGAATTGGTCAATTGGCTTGCGGATTAGCAAAAGCCATCAACCATACCTCCTCGGCGATCGTGCTGCTCAACCAGGAGCAGGCAGAACTTCGCCATGCCATCCTAGACAATCGAGCAGCTATCGATTACCTTCTGTTGTTACATCATTTGGGCTGCGAGTCTGTCCACGACATGTGTTGCTTTAATCTTACAGACAACACACGCAAGGTACAAAGCCAGCTCACGGACCTCCACACCCTAGTCAAGGCAGATCCTGCAGCCCCTGCTTTTTAGGGGGTGGGTAGTCTTAATTTGTTTTTACTGTTTTAACTGTTTTTAGGATTGTGATTATATATTTGAAATGTTGTATTTATTATTGTATTTGTGAATATTGTATTTACATTTGTAAACTCCTTGGGTTGCCCTGGGGTTACGTTTATGTTGTTAGCCGCCCGGAGTCGGCCTTGTGTTGAGTGGGCGGGATATAAATTGAATAAATAAATAAATAAATAAATAAATAAATAAATAAATAAATAAATAAATAAATAAATAAATAAATAAATAAATAAATAAAATCAAGGACGATGCTTCATGGGGGTGGTGGGATTCGTCGTGGTTGTGGTTCCCATGGGGATGGCTTCAGACGACACTCAAGGTGTTTGTGGGGGTGGTAATACTGGGCACAACAGTGTGTTGTTTCGTGCAATGTATTCCCTCACTGCTATCGAGATGTCCCCCATGGAGGGAAACCCGACACGTCATCCCCCCACACCAGCTGGTGCCATTCCTACGCAGGGCTGTCTGTCAGATCCAAAAATAACAGAAAAAGGGGGAGTGCGGTATCCGCGAGCACAATTGGCATAACGGCCCCTGGCAGAGGCTACACCGGTCGAGAAGGCTCCTGGTCACTGGGCTCTGCGGGCACAGAAATTGGGGGGCGGATTAATAGTCATAGGATTGATTCACCCATATCTGACCTGACCGGCAGTTCTGCAGGAGGAAGCTGAATCTCTAACTCCCGTTAGACATTAGGCAATTACACACTTGCAGATTAGCCCTAGCCCTAGTGCAAATAGTGGCCATGTTTACTCTTGTGTAAGCCAGAAACAATGGATTTCCCCTGTCAGTATTTGTCTTAGTTAATTAACTTCCCCAGGAGAAGTTCCCAATTAACCCGGGTAAACAGGTGATATGATTTTCTGTCAGATGACGATTCTATCACACGCTGCCTTGAATTCCTATATATGATGATGATTTTCCCTCAATAAACCACTGGTCTTCGCTCCATCTTGTTTCGTGTCGTTCCTTGACCAGTCTCCTCCGGGACCTCATGGCCGCCCCGCGGCCCCAATCCAACAGAGGACCCCTGTTCAAAACTAACTTCGTCAACCCTCCTGAGCACATGTATCTTCTGATCTCATTTTGAGAGTAAATGATATTTTTCTTTCTCTCAAGTATTTAGTTCAAGTGTGTTTATTTGTTGTTGTTCAGTCACACAGTTGAGTCCGACCCTTTGCGACCAAATGGACCACCGCACGCCAGGCATCTCTGTTGATTAGCTGGTCAAAAGATAGTGAACTGGGAGACTTACATTCAAACATAAAGTTGCCTAAAACTTGCCCTGCTTTGCTTTGCAGCTACTACAAATAATGTAACACTTCGAATGTGCTAAATAGTAGGCACATTAGAAGTGTTACATTTCTACTTACTGTGCCTCAGTCTTGACCTTGGATACAAAAAATCGTTGTCCCGTGAGTGACTCAGTATTGGATCATAGGGCACGAATGCAATGGCTCTTTTGCTGGGAAATGAATGCACTGAAGCATCACACTGGATTCATTCTAATATTAGCACAAAAAATTCTCCAGGCAGTGGGTGTGTGGGTGTCTCATGGCAGATGGGAAATACAGTACAGTGGGACCTCATACAACAATCGCCCCGTATAGCAACGAAATCGCATTAGGTTTTGGGGGGGAAATGGCATCCTGCATAACAATTTTCCCTATGGAAAAAACCGTGTAACAATTTTTCAATAGAAAAAACCACTTAGCAAAAAAAAAAATGTTGTACGATCCATGCATCGTATAACAATTGTTTCATACAACAACGAGCCCCATGGAACGGATTAAAATCGTTGTACCATTGTATAGTTAAGAGATATGCTGTCTTCAACACAACTAATCCCTCACTTTCAGAATGGAGGTGATGCAGGAGGGAAAATACAGTTGCTACAATCTCAGAGTGGGATCAGACTTTGCTTTTCCTGCAGTTTGGTCAAGTTTAGGAATGAGCTGTTTCATTCTATTTTTTTGGCAACCACATGACAATTACAGGCCAGCCCAACCTGTATTCAGGCCTGGCTATACCTTTTGGGGTTCATGTCAGGTACCACTGGTTGTTTTTTTAATGCTAGTAGGACTACTTCATTTAGGTTTAGCTCTGACATGTGTGAATACTGGTATCAAAACAAAGTGGATCACTTAGCTGTCATTTTGTTTAAGCTGTTCCGGATCTAGCCACTTGTTAATAAATTCAAAGTTTCCCTCTGTCTCCCCCACTCCTCCAACCACATGGAAAGGGAGATGGAAGAGGGTGAAGTTTTTTTAAAATCCTCAATAATTCAATATTGGATGGTTTCATTGACAAGCCAATTCAGCACTTAAAAACAACTTTTAAAGAGGGATGGTCATGCAGGTATATAGAAGACTAGCACATTTTGCCCGGTGGTGCCGGGCTGTTTTAACTTGTGTTGGATAGTAAAGGGTTTCGTTTTTTTTCTTGTACAAATGGTGCTGGGCTGTTTTAAATGGTGTTGAAAGGTTTTGTGATTTTGTGGCTTCGAGGCGCTGCGTCTGCCTGCGGCGGACTTGCGCTCCCAGTGTGTGTTTTATTTTTATTTTTTGTGCACCGGCTTCCTTAGTGCCGGGCTATTTAAATTGGTTTTTGAAGGTTTTGGTTTTTTGTTTATGCAAATTTTATTTTAATTTTTTTATTTTAAATTAATTTTTTAATTTAAAAATTAATTTTGGTTTTTGCAAATTTTATTTTAATTTATTTGATTTAAATTATTTTTCTTAATTTGAAATTTAATTTTGTTTTTTTAAATCTTTATTTTTACGCATTTTTTATTTTTTGTTTTGGTGTTTTGTTTTGTTTTGAGTGGTTTTTTTGGGTATTTTTTGAGATTAGTGTGAATATTTTTGAATTTTTGGCTAACTTATTTGATTTGTTTGGGAATTCATCTTTTATTTTTAAATGTTTTTGAATGTTTTTTCTCTTGTGGCCTCTGGGTGGGGGTGGTGAGCTTTGCTTCCTCTCTACAATTCTTCTCTTCTATCCTCTAGGTGCTTCTGGTAAGTGTTTCCTTTCTTTGCTCATTTGAGTTCCGGTCATCATGAAGTCAAGACGTCTCTTGGTAGGCTCTCTGGGTTTTTTTTGGGGGGGGGTGTTGAGTTTTTTTGGGGGGGGTCTTGTGTGTTTTTTATTGTTTGTTTTTGGCTGTTTTTGTGTTTGCTTTTTCTATTTTTGATTTGTGTTTTTGAGTGTCTTTGGTTTGTGTTTTTCTGCTTACTTTTTAAGGTGGGGGCCTTTCGTTTTCACGGGCCATGCTGGGTGGTCCATGGGAACAAACTGCAGCGGCAGCGGGGGTGACTTTCGTTTCCATGGGCCATGCTGGGTGGCCTTTGGGAACAAAGCACAGCGGCTGTGGGGGTGCCTTTCGTTTCCATGGGCCATGCTGGGTGGCCCGTGGGAACGTAGCACAGCGGCGGCGGTTTTTTTTATTCTTTTACTTTTTGCACGCCGGCTGCCTCAGCGTTCTGCGCGCTCATGGCGCGCAGGACGCTGGGGCTTGTAGTTTTGGCTGCGCGTTTTTTGGTTACTGCAGCGGTTTGTTTTCTGCGGCTTTTTTTGATTGGCTGCGGCGCATTTCCGAATGTTCCTTTTGCCGCACCGTTCAGCCTGACTGGCTCTGGTGCGACGTGGCGCAAGGAACGTTGGGAATTGAAGTTCCCTTTTTTTGTTTGCGTCCGGGGGGCTTCTGCCCCCGGGCCGAAAATTTCAACCCGACAGTTACCTGCGAACCCCGTTCGGGCGAGTGCACGAAGGCTCGGACGGGGCTAGTGGGGCCTGGTGCAACATCCTTTGTCACATTCCAACGGTTAACGCACCATTTTATAGGTATAGATTTTTAATTTCCCTCCTTTCTGCCTAAATGGGTTAAATAGGCTATTTGAGGTGCAGTGTTGTTTTCTGTCCTGAAACTATCTAATCCGTGTACAGTATATGGATGCAAGAATGGTCCCAAATGCAATCCTGCACCTCAAAGCCCACCGAACATAGGACAATTTGGTTGTCTAGTCATATCCCCAGTTATGCCTTCCAACAGCTTCTTATTACACTTGCTGCTGAAGGGGGCAAATACACAGCTTTCTTCTCTCTCACATGGTTCCTAAAAACCCACAATCACTCAATGAGTATCCTGGTTGACTGGAAAGTCAATTCATGTCTCGCAAGACTTAATCCAGTACTCTGTGTACTATTACCACACTGGATCCCTTAGGGCAAACTTCCACAGTGCTTTTAAAATGTTATAGGACTACAGTTGTCATCATTCCTTATCACTAAGCACGCTGGCCAGAACTGACAAGGATTATAGAGCAAAACCACACTGGAACAAAGGAAGGCTGCATTTTAAGGCTCTGTGTGAACAAGCATGTGTGTGTATGTATGTGCATGTCCACAAGCACATATTGCAATTGTTGTAGTTCTCTGATCAACTAACTAATATCACACTGCTTTCTTGTGAAAGAAATAATATGAGCATACTTTTCTCTTGCTGAGTTTTCTCCATGAATGATGGCACACTCGAAGAGGTTTCTGTAATTTTGGTCTCAGTCACAGACGAAGTAATATCTGATTTCTGAGAAGCGATAAAAGCAGATGATGACTGTTCAGAGGGTAGCTGACTTTCTGCTCCTGAGCTGAAATAGGAAATAAAGTTCCATATTTTGAGATTTTCCTAGTACAGTAATGTACTTACTTGTCACTAATCCAGTAAGTGCATAACAGCATAGACGTCTTATTGTAAGGTTCACAGCATGTTTATTTCTCCTTTTGTCCTTTTGGTCACCCAAATCAAGAGTCTGGTGCCATCATACTTACTTAAATCCTCCTACTCAGTAGGAACTCTGCACATGCTCCCAAACCATACACTCCTACTCCAGTAGCCTAATTACCAGTTTATAAGTCTATTTAATTGTTGCTTCCTCTCTTCCTTTTTTCAAATAAATCTCTTCATATGCTTTGGCATGTAGTTTTTTTAGTTAAAACATGAGAAGACAGCTTTTATGAGGTTGAGAGCCATTTTTGCAGCTGGAGGATTGATCTCTTGCTACACAGCCAAATAGGGTATGACCAAAGATACAAACAAAGTTTTAGGAGAATTTAGAGTTTTGATATACATTGGTGATCATCATGGCAATCAGCCATGAAATTGTCCTGGGAACAATATAATGCAGTGGCCTTCCATTTACCTTCCACATCGCAGCATGACACCCGTACCACTGATACAGTTCCACAAGTCACTTTCTGGTCCTGAGCCCTTTTGGCACACAAAATCCTCATCAGGACACACTCCCCCAGTCCAGCATTTGCCACAGGGGAGCGAATCCACCTGGGCTCCATGGTGGTGAGGACTAACAGCCATCTGCTGCCGCCGCCTTGCTTAAGCCTGGTGGCTTCATTCGGCCGATGCGGCTGAGGACTTGGAGCTGGGCTCCGACATGGTCGTCAAGCCCAGACATTGTTAAGGACCGTTTAAGGGCATTGAGCCGTGGGCTCCACCCTTAAACAGTCCTTAACAATATCTGGGCTCGACGACCACATCGGAGCCCAGCTCCAAGTCCTCAATTGCATCGGCCAAACGAGGCCACCAGGCTTAAGCGAGGCGGTGGCAGCAGACGGCTTTTAGTCCTCACCACCACGGAGCCCAGGTGGATTGTATTTTTTGCTCTTCTATTGTATTTCATTGTATTTCATTATTGTATTTCATTGTTGTAATATGATGTATTGCTATGTAACTTTGCATCTTGTACGTGTAAATTGTATTTTTACCTTGTAATCTTACATTATTGTACTTCTGTATATTTGAATACTGTGAACCGCTTTGAGTCGTCCACAAAATGAGGAAAGCAGTATATAAAAATAAATTCAAATTCAAATTCAAATCAGCCCCAGGCCAGTAGTGATGAAGCTGCTGCCCTCCATCAAGATGGATTCAAATGGGATTTAATCCACTTGGGGACCATCACCCTTCCCTGTGGACTTCACCACCCAAAACCATTAGTCCTCAGGGTTGTTAGGTTGTTGACGATCAGCAGTGAGTCACTGGCAGTAGGGTCTACTCTATTACTAGAGCAGGATAACCTGACCACACCTTAATGTGTTTACACCTTAATGTGGTAAGGTAGTTTGCATTAGGAAACTGAGAGCACACTGTTAAGAAGCTAGCCTCCATCACAAGTGTTGCCTCCTATTAGGGTCACTCAAGATACAATGGTCGAAGTTGAGACACCAGATGAAGATTAAACTGTCCTCTTCAGGAATTAAGAAGAGAATTCATAGTTCTAATGGTGATGAGGGACAGAGAAATTCTTAAAAGGGAACTATGGTTATCTATACCTATAAATCCGAGCGTTAACCGTTGGATTGTGACAAAGGCTCCCACACCCGGCCATACTAGCCCGTACCGAGCCTCCTGCACTCACCCGAACCCGGTCCGGAGGTTACTGCAGGGTTGAGAAATGCACCAGTGAGGCAAGAGCCCCATGAATGCAAACAAAGAAAAAGGACTTCAATTTCCAACATTCATTGCACCGCGCTGCGCCACAACCAATCAGGCTGAGAGGCACGGGCAAAAAGAAAGTTGGGAAATGCATCGCAGTCAACTGAAATTGAGCCACAGGAAAAAAACCACTGAACGAACGCAAACCACAAACGCAAAACTACAAGTCCCAGCATCCTGCACACCCTGAGCACGCAGAATGCTGAGAAAGCCGGTGCGTGAAAAATAAACTTACAAAAAGCAAGTCCCCAGCAGGCAGACTCAGCGCTTCACAACCACGCAAAACCAAAAGCCACAAAACGCCACCGTGAGACACCCACCATCCTTCTTTCCCAGAGCAATGAGGAGCAGAGAGTCTCCCTCTCCTCCACTCTACCCCACCGAAGACACGGCGAGACCACCACCAGCCTCAAGTAAAGTTGAGCCAGGGTGAAAAAAAAACCCCAAAAACAGGCAGCAGTTCGTCAGGGGAAGCACCCTCCCTGGTGGATGACTGGCTGATGCCTTTGTATTTCCGAATACAAAAACAACAGCCAGCAATCCACAAGGAAGAGCACCACCCCTTACGGATTGCTGCCTGCCAATCTCCAGTTAGGTAAGCCGAGAGAAAAAGGAGACAGAGAAAAGAGAACCATCTGCCTCCTCCTTCTCCCCCGATCTACCTAACCAAAAAACCCCCCACAAAATACACAAACAAAAACATCCACAATGGCACAAAACCACAAAGAAAACACCTAACTACAACACAAACAAACAACAACTAATTACAAAGATAAACAACGAAATAAGAAAAATTAAACAAAACCAGAAATAACCAAACCAATTAAACCAACCTAAAACTAAACCAAAACAAAAAAGAACAAACAGAAACACCTCCCAGCCCACCACCACAAAAGCAAACCAAAGAAAAACCCCAGAAGAAAGAAAACCAGACAACTCATTAGCATGTCCTCCCTCCACGATGACCAGAACAGAAATGAAGAGACTACTTACCGGAAGAAGCCCCACCCAGAGGCCAGGAGAGAAAAAACAGTGAAAGTAAAACAGAACCCCTAGCAGCCCCTCCTGCAGGGCAGAATAGTAAAAACAACTCAAAAAGACTCAACCGCCCCACCTAGAGGCCACAAGAGTAAAAACAAGTCAAAAACATGATAATAAATCACAATTTTACACAAATCACAAACATATGTCAAAAAAATAAAATAAAAAGATTTATAACATCCTGTGTTGAGTGTTAACTCAAATAAAAAAACCCAAAACATCTAAACACAGTTTAAAAACATTGAATGTAAAAACATGTACTTTCACATGTTTAAAATTATTACCTACGGTACAACTATTAAAAAAACCCCACAAAATAAAACATTATTTGGTTAAATAAAACAATTTGCAAAAATTATATCATCCTTTGTTCTTTTTGTAATCCACAAAAAACCCCAAAAAATAAATGTTAATATATTTATTTTATTTTTTTAAAAAATTGTGTAACTAAAAATAACATGTATGTTAAAACAAATATTCAAAAATACATTAGAAAAAATACAAACTACAAGTTATTATTACTTTATAGTATCAAAACAATACAATCTATTTAACAAATGACAACATAAAAATTGTACATAAATAAAAATTAAATAAAAAAAACCATTACAGACTAACCTCTTTTTTACATAAATTACCAAAAAAAAAAAACACCCCAAAAACCTTACAACACAATTTAAAACAGCCTGGCAACGCCGGGCAAACTCTGCTAGTAATATATATCCCTAAGAGAAGATTTAGAGTATATATATTACCCACACCCCTTCACCGACCCCTCCCAAATTTGGCACACATGTACCTGCCATTTGGGAGCCTAATGCCATCTGGGTCCCAGGGCCCGAGGTGGGTCGTGCACCCCACCAACAATGAAAAAGGTGTGTGCATGCATGTAAGTCCTGGAGCCGAATGGTCGCGCGCACAGAAAGAGAGCTCGTATCTAGCAAATAGCCTAACAAACCACAACTAAGGGTGTGCGTGTGCAGGAACTGCGCATGCGTGAGGCTCCACGTGTGAAAAACTGCCTCAGAGATGCTCTGGCAGGCCACGTGAAAGCCACAGCGAGCACTCAGAGACATCACACCTGGCCTGGACCTCCGTGCCACCACACAGGGAGAACCCGCTCAGCCCCCTGACCCCCCACGCAACAAGGAGCCTGAAGGCATGCATGAACAGGGTGGACCCACACATGTGCAACCATCATGCAAACGGTAGCACAGGCCACGCCATGACCATGGAACGCCTTCCGGAAAGATCAGGTGGTTGTGGCCACGGGAGGACAAGGCCATGAGGGGAACAAACACCGGGAACAGTGAGGCACACCCAGCGCTGCCCACAGGACACCATACTGGAAGCCACAGCCACGGGCCGCCTCACCGGGAGCCATGATCGCCGGAACCGGTAGACGCCCAGCCCACCTGCACTGGTAAGCGTGCAACCGTGAACAGGTGGTTTTGTGCCTGGGGAGGCAAGGAACGCCCAGTGCGCTTGCCTTCCCCTCCAGGTCTGAGGAAATGCCTGGCCCTGGTTCCCCCACTTCAGTCCCCAGCCATGGCCGACCTTACCTGACCAGGTAGGGTCTCCCTCCTCTGCCATATGATCTCCAGCAAAGGCCTCCCAGCCCGGGAACTGCGTCGCTGCTCCCGCTGGCCATGGGTTTGGCACCTCCACCACCGGCTGGCACCCAGCCCCCCTGGGCTAAGGCGGCCTGCCCTGCCTGGAGAGGAGGTGAAGGCCATGGAATGGGACGGGACAACAAGACTGCCCTTGCCCCCGCCTAACAAGGCCACCCACTTCAAGCCACCATTTACCTTACGACTGCCCTTCAGCAAACTACACCTGCCAGCAGGCCCAGCACATGACAGAGATAGCCTGTGAGAAGATGTCGTTCCCTAGGCTCCAGATGCAAGGGGAAAAGGGGGCTGGGAAGATGCTGGATAACCAGCCACAAATACATGTCCCAGTGGCCTCTGCACCCACGTTGCTGTGTGTCTGTGTCAGAGGGACACAGCAGATGGCCGCAAAGACCACTCCACCACCAGCGCCCAGGTAATGACCCCCGGGCGCAGCTGGGCACTTCTGCTAGTATAATATATAATAATCAGCATAGGTTACAGCTGTATGATTTTAGCCATAGTTTTGTTTGAGGAAAATATATAATATGCATATGCAAGACAAGTTCCCTAATCATAAAAAATTGTGATATAGAATACTCCAAGTCTTCTCTTAGGGATCAAAATTAGCATGTAAAATTTATGTCCTTGTTCCACTTCTGAGCTGTCTCTTGAAAAAATTGTGCAGATAGAGAACTGGGGAAATAAGAAATAACATTTCAAGGAAGGGAAATACCCTTTCATGTATTACTTGCTGCCCGACAGCAAAACTGAGACTTTGAAGTACAGACGACTCTCCAGGAGAGACCAAGAACTGAAATTGTTGTGTTTGGCACAATCTCAGGTGTATTGTAGCACAGATCCATCACAGAAATTGCTTTATTTCCCACCACCCAGTTTGATTGAGTCTATGGAAATTCTATGGTTTGCCGTTACCTTTCGGGAGGGCTTTCATCAGTGATGCTACCAATACCTGCTTTCTCAGCAACTGCCTCTAATTTGAAAATTAGTTGTTTTTTGTCTTCTTCAGTCAGTGTGGTACTTCCAAACTAAACAAGAGAAAAGTAATATATCTTATAAACACCATGAAAGAAAAACAGCCAGTTTGCAAGCAAAATCTATGATCCCTCAACATGCTAAAACCAAAACCTTGTTGAAATATTCATAGAAAACCACTTGTTTTTTTACATATAGGTGCTTAATGTCCTCAGTTACATATTTGCTAATGAGATTGCCCTTCAGGCCTAGCATCTATTTAAATGTTTGTATACTGTGTTTTTAAAATTCAATTGGTTGTTTTATTTTTTGCACACTGAATTGGGTCTACAGTAGGGGAGAAAGGCTGGGTGAAAATCAAATAAATAAATAAAAATAAAATATATCCTGTCATTTCAGCATGGAGACTGCTGAGAAACTGGCTGTTATCCATCTATGGGTGTTGAGAGTTCAGGTATCCATCCATCACACTTCTTTGGAACACTGACCTTATGAAAAGCATCCACAAAGCTGGTATGCTTTGGAATTCTCCGAAGCCTTAGATCGCTGCTCTCTGAATCAACTCTTTTTCCCATCTCAGACCAGAGCTACACAAGAAAGAAGTCAACAGAGTTAGCTCTAACAATTCATCAAGGTAGTACTGTAGTTACTTTTTACATGGGGTCTTTCACTTGTTCTAATCTACTCCGAGTAATAGGAGATTCCCAGGTGAACAGATAGGCAGTGACAAAACTGCATCAGACAACTCCTTGTTGTCTAAAATGACATCCGCTTATGCTTGGAAAATCACCATATACATACAGTGGATCCTCAGTTAACATACTTAATGCTTACTCCGGGACATTTCTTACAGCGAAAATTACTTTAACCAAATTTCCCATAGGATGCATTGAATGCAATTTCCCATAGGAACGCATTGAAAACCAAAATATATTAACCGAAACGTGGTTTCCCATAGGAATGCATTGAAAACAAATTAATCCGTTCCGGGTGAAAACTCTGTAAACCAAGCCACTATTTTCTATGGATTTCCTTTAACACTTTGCACTGAAGCAAATTCTACATGAAACTATCCAGATGTCAATGAAAGAATGTCCTGAATATTCTCTAATTTTGGAATTCTAATTCCTCTGAAAATAAGAAAATATTCACAGATCAAAAGGTTTAGTGAGTAGTGTCTGCCCCCTAATGGATAAATCTTGCATAAGATTTTCATTCTAGATCAGGGATTCTGAACCTGTGGCCCCTGGGCCAGATGCGGCCCATGGGACCATTTCATGTGGCCTCCATCACCTCCACCACACTAGGAAGTGTCATGTGGTGGAGGAAGAGCAAAATGGCCATTCGGCACCCAAAGCTGTTTGAGGGAGCACCTGACCCCCAGCTTTAAAAGGTTGACAACTCCTGTTCTAGATCTAACTGAAAGTTGCCTCACTCCAAGATTAGGATCCACCACCTGAAACACATGGGGGTTGGAAGGAGACAAAAGAAATATTGGCAGGAATCCAAAGACAGAATAAATAAAATAGAAAATGTGTGTGTATGTGATTTTACACCTTAAACAAAAGAATTTAAAACAGAAATTCCAAAGGAAAAAGTATTAACCAGTTCATCTATCCAGGTTTGTCCATACTTCTATCCAAATGTTGTACAATATAACAGTTGTATAGATCTGGACAGTCAACAGCTCTTAAAAAACTACCAACCAACTACTGTCTTGTGGAACACTTTACATTTCCATTGCATTTCATGCTCCCACAAGTGTTTAGAAGGTTGTCTGCTAGGGCTAGACTCCATGCAGCGGGGGGTGGGGGGTGGGGGGCTACAATACCTGAAAACTAATGACAACACCCCCCCTACACACACACACACACACACACACACACACACACACACACACACACACACACACACACACACACACACACACACACACACACACCGGAGCTAGGAATACTGAGCCAAGAGAAATTTTAGCTGGGCAGGTGAGGGCAGAAGGGCATTTGTTTTTGTTACTCCCTGCCTCTCCAGGTCTGCTGCCTGAGGCAGCAGCTTCACTCTGCCCAATAAAAAGTCTCGTTCTGATTATTGGATAGGGAAAAATGGGAATGCAGTGGCTCAAGTGACTAAGACGCTGACTGGGAGGCGGAAGGTCAGCAGTTCAATTCCCGAGTACTGCAGGGTAAATGAGCTCCCATCTTTGTCCCAGCTCCTGCCAACCTAGCAATTCGAAAGCAAGAAATTGCAAGTAGATAAATAGGGACCACTTCAGTCGCTATTTGCCACATGACCATGGAAAGCAGACAGCTCTGGCGCTTCGGCTTTGAAATAGAGATGAGCACTGAACCCTAGAGTCAGATACGACTGGATTTCGAGCAAGGGAAACCTTTACCTTTACCTTTTAAAAATGTGATATTTTACTTGGGTAGCTTTGCTTTCTCCTTTCTTTTCAAGTAGGAATAAGTTGGGGAAATTGATAATCTCTTCTATGATCTTTGTAGGAGATGAATTAGAGATCAAGCCACTGAGGTGCCTGCTTTCTGACTGTCAATAATCTCTTTCTTGCTGTCCATGCCTGCCCAGGCAATGCTAAGACTTGAAAAAGGCTTCCATGAGAACTGGGGGAAAGCTTTAAGTCCAAGTTGAGGCTTTGTCAAAATTTTAAGCTACTCAAATCCTAGAGGAGAGTCTTAGCACTCCATAATGTTAGCTGCTTAATAGAGAAAGTTATAAAAGGTGTGTGACAAAAAGTTAAGACTATCTTGGTTTGGCAGAATAACTATCTGTAAAATGAAGATTATGCCAATAAATTTATTTATTTATTTATTAGATTTGTATCGCAGATTTGTATCACTGGGCGACTCTGGGTGGCTTACAACACATATTTACAAACCCAACATAAAAACAACCCTAAAGTCCTCTACCTCCAGTTCCCCATTAAAGCTAGATAGAACTAGGGTAAGGAAGCTAAAAAAAAACCCCACCCAAATAAATTATTTATTTAAAATGATACAGTACCAATAAAAATTACAAACACAGAGATGAAAAATGGTAAGGGATTCCTGGCGTGCGGTGGTTCATGTGGTCCCAAAGGGTCGGAATCGACTGTGCGACTGAACAACAAGGGATGATAAATACTTTTTGTAATGGTTATAAGAAATCAAGATTGAATAAAAGTCTGTGGTATGTTCACCAAAAGAAAGGAGGACTAGGGGTACCAAATTGGAGAGATTATTATAGAGCATTTCAATCTAGAGCTATAATAAGAATATTAACAGAGGAGAAGTTAATATGGAAAAACTTAGAGAAGAGAAATAGCAAAGGAAGGTAAGGGATGGTTTTGGAATAATCTGAAAAAAGGAGACAAAAAATACAACATATGTTTTGAAAAAATACTATAGAAACATGGAAGCTAGTTTTTAAAAAATGAAGTAAGCCTGGAGTGTCCCCAGGCTTGAAAGATGTTAGGAACTGTCCAATTAAAAACAAAAATAAAATATTTGAGGGTCTAGAGGAAAAAGGAATAAGAGACAAAGGACAGAATTGGGAAAAATAAGAATGAAAATATAAAGGAGGAATTACATCAAACATTAAAACTAAGCACAAATTGAAAATGGGATATTGATTGGAGAAGAAAATATGGTACTAGAAGAGGTTTGACAAAATTTGAGGAATTAGTAAATCAAATAATTCAAAAGATAATTCCAGGAAAAGGATTAGTGAGTAAAATATATAATATAATGAACAAGAGTGGAACCAGCCAGACAGCATTAAGAGAAATTTTGGAGATAGACGTAAATTCTAAAATAAAAGAATCAGTATGGAATAAAATATGAACCTACAGAATTATGAGAAGCATTTCAGTAAGAATTAAAGAACATTGTTATATAAACTATTATGGACATGGTACAGTAATAACCTGTACAACGAAAAAGTTTGGTTTCATGATGTCTTTCGTTGTATGTTGTTGTTGTTTTTTGTTATACGATACATGTGTCATATATCGAAAAACCCTAATAGAGATACATTGTAACCAGCATAGACCTCAGGGGAAAGCCAAGGAAACATGCTGGAACCTTTAAAAACTTTAAGAAATGATTGTTTAAAGGGTAAATACATTGCAAAAACATGCCGAACACCCTAACTTTAGGGGGGAGGGGGAAACACACAGCATTTTTAAACTTTTAAAAACTTTATGAAGTGGTTTTTAAAGGGTAAAAACAGTACTGTACATTGCAAAAACGTGTAAAAACAGCCAGAATTTAGGGAAACAAACCATGAAGCATTTGTAAACTCTTAAAAACATTGGGGAAAAATAAGTCAAACCAACCAGACTTTAGGAGAAAAAAACATACAACATTTAAAAACTCTTGGAAACTATGAAGTGATTGTTTAAAGGATGACTAAAGTGCAAGAACTTTCCAAACCACACAATAAACAATAAACAATTACAGTTCAGTAGAGTACAAAAATAACCCCCACCCCCAAAGCAGTGCTCAAAGCCCACACCTAGGAGATGCATTCAATGTGCCCATATGAAGCCATGTGCAAAGGACTCCATTTTAAAAGCTAACAGTTTTAGAAGCAGGCCCAAAAATGGAAGACAAAATTACCCATTAAAACAACCAACTGGACAAAGGAATTTATTTTTTTAAATTTTTTTTTACCAGCAGCCAAAAGCTTGCTTCAAAAATACCACCACCCCCCGCCAGCAGTGCCCCAAAACAACCAACTGGACAAAGGAATTTCTTTTTTAAAATATTTTTTTACCAGCAGCCAACATATTGATCCCTACACCCCCTCCGTCCACCTCCCCACCCCCAAGCCTTTCGGACCCAAAATCTCATCTGCCTACCTCTCAACTGTGCCAAAGAATGCTCAAATTATCTGAAGAACGCAGCAAAAATGCAAAGAATGCTTCTAAAAATGTGGAGGACATAATCCAAAAATTGAAATCTCACTCAAAAACTCCACCTACTCACTCCTCACCTCGTGCAAACCCAGAGTAAAGCATACATGGGTTGCACTTTTTAAACAGCCCAGGTGCGAAGCAACCTGGGAAAAACATGATGTATACATCATGTTTTTCCCAGGTTGCTTCGCACCTGGGCTGTTTAAAAAGTGCAACCCATGCATGCTTTACTCTGGGTTTGCACGAGGTGAGGAGTGAGTAGGTGGAGTTTTTGAGTGAGATTTCAATTTTTTGGATTATGTCCTCCACATTTTTAGAAGCATTCTCTGCATTTACAATGAAAATTTTCATTGTACAGAGCAATTTTTTTCCAAAATTCTTTTCGTTGTATGGTTTTTTCATTGTATGATGCATTTGTTGTATGTGGTACCACTGTACTTGACACCAATACGCTTGCATCAATATGATCATAAATATCCAAAAGTGTTGGAGATGTAAAGAAAGGAATGGGACCTATTTACATCTATGGTGGGAATGTAAAGAGGTGCATAATGTACTTGTTGTGTTCTAATGGAGTAATCTTCTACATGGATAACAATGTATCTTAACCAATGTAACCTTGCCAACGGGTAACAATGTAACCTTCAGCTGGATCACATAAACCCTGTAATCGGACGCGAGCTAATGACCACCAGCTGGCAGCAGCGAGCGTCCAAGCTCTCTTGGTCCAAACTCATCAAAGGCAACAGCGCGGGAAGTTTCCCCGCCACCACCTACACCTGGACAAGAAGGGCGTGACCAGCAATGACGTCACGCAGACAGTAGCCAATGGGCTATCATGGAACCACGTTCAAATGTGTTACTACTGTATATAAAGAGCTATTGATCCGCCATTACCTCATGTTCCCTCTGTCCACCATGCAATAAACCTGAGTTAACCCAGCCCGAGGCTGTGTCCTGTGTCTTGGTTCTCATACACCAAATTGGCGACGAAGGTGGGATGATGGATCCCCAAGGAGCCAGGGCACAGAGCGGGTTCAACATCACCAAACCGCAAGACTGGGAGCTTTTTGAGATGGACTTCCAGGCGGCACTGGTGGAACTCAAAGTCAAAGAAGACGACGAGGAGAGGAAGAGGGCCATCCTCACCAGAATGCTTGGGATAGAAACCAAGCGAACGCTGGTGGGCATCATTGCACCGAAGAAGGTGAGCGATTTCAAAGCCGAGGACATTATGAAGCTGCTGCGTGAGCGTTTCCGACCCTCGAGGGCAATGTTTCCCGCTCGGAGCGCGTTTTGGAGGCGAGTTCAAGCGCCGGACGAGTCGGTTGAGGCATTCGTAACAGCCATGAGAATAGCCGCCGTCCCCTGCAGATGGGACAACCTAGAGATGGCCCTCAGGGACGGAGTTCTGTGTGGCCTGAAGGACAAGGAGGTGCAGCGCAGCTTGATGAACAAGGAGCCACCACCCACGCTGGCAGAAGTTGTAGAGGCCGCGGAAGCCACGAATGCTGGAGTGGACGAAATGCACCAGTGGCGGGAGTGGCGTCCTAAAGCCGGAAAAGCGGAAAATTCGGTGCACGGAAGGTCCGGGCAGTCGGTGCACGCAACCCGACGAGCCTCGAAGTCGTCCACAGAAGGCAGCGACGGCGAGGAGGTCCAGAAGGTCCGAAAGGGAGGGCGCCGCTGCGATGGTTGCGGAGCAGCCCATGAGCGCGCGAGGTGCCCATTCAGAAAGGCTGAGTGTTACACCTGCGGTCGTCGGGGGCACATCGCCAAGGCATGCAGAAAGCGGAAGGAGGGCCGGAGGCAGTCACAAGACCGTTCGACCAGACCGGACCGTCCAGCGAGGCCCAAAGATGGCGCCCAGACCACGAGGAAGCAGGACGGCGTGGGCCGCATCTCGGACGACAGCGAGGACGATGCCCCCGTGTTCAGCGTGTCCGCGGGACAGTCCCATTACTTCGTTGAGGTACTAGTACAAGGGGCCCCTATCAGGATGGAAATTGACTCGGGGTCCTCCTACTCTATAATTCCCCAGAAAGAGTTCTTGAAAATCGACCCCCACGTGCGGCCCAAGCTTAAAACGCTGAGGTCCACGTTGCGAGACGTACAGGGGAACAGCATTCCGGTGTTGGGGGTCGGGAAATTTCGGGTCAGCTTTAAGAGACATTCTGCGGAACTGCCCCTAGTTGTCCTTAAGGGGGGAAGTTGTAGCCTCCTAGGGACGCAGTGGTTTCAGCCCCTAGGGTTGTTCATAGGGGGAGTGCATACAGTGGGGGTGGATCCAATACAAGCGGTGTGCGACGCGCATCCCGCCGTTTTCGAAAAAGGACTGGGAAAGTTCAAGGGACCCCCTGTAGCCTTCGACCTAGACCCGGAGGTCCGCCCGATAAGACTCAAACCGCGCAGGGTGCCATTCGCATTAAAGGACAAAATAGAGGCGGAACTGGACAAACTGGTGGGCCAGGGGATTCTTATTCCTGTTGATTCCGCGGAGTGGGAAACTCCAATTGTGACCGCTCTGAAGGCTAACGGGGAGGTGCGCATTTGCGCTGATTATAAGTGTACAATTAATAAGGCGATCCGCCCTAATGCATACCCGGTGCCGGTGGTCAGCCACCTTCTGGCCAGGCTGAATGGGGGAAAGTGTTTCGCTAAACTCGATTTGGCACAAGCCTATCAGCAACTCCCTGTAACTCCCGCCACGGCCGCGGCACAAACGATAGTCACACACAAAGGGGCGTTCCAGGTGTCGCGTTTACAGTTCGGCGTGAACTCGGCACCCGGCCTTTTTCAGTCGCTTGTGGAACGCCTCCTGAAGGGGCTGGAGGGGGTGTTGCCTTATTTTGATGACGTGTTGATAACAGGGGGGAGTGAGGCTGAACTGGCAAAGAGATTGGATAAAGTACTGACTGTGTTCGAGAAAGCGGGGCTGCGACTGAGAAAAGACAAATGCGTCTTTTTCGAGACTGAGGTTGAGTTTTTAGGGTTTCGGGTCACGCCAGAGGGTATTAAGCCGTCCAAAGCCAAAGTAGCCGCCATCAAGAACGCCCCTCGCCCCACATCCAAAACCGAGCTACAATCATTTCTGGGGCTCCTCAATTTTTACCATACCTTCCTTCCACGGAAGGCGTCCGTGGCCGAGCCGCTCCATCGGTTGCTAAAAAAGGAGGAAACATGGATGTGGGGTGACGAGCAAGAGAGGGCGTTTAAAGAGTTGAAGCAGCTCCTAACATCTGAGGCAATCCTTACGCATTTCGACCCCAAACGGCCAGTGGTCTTAGTCTGCGACGCATCCCCGGTGGGGGTGGGGGCGGTGCTTTGCCACGTGTTGGACGACGGAAGGGAGGCCCCGATAGCGTTTTATTCAAGGTCCCTGTCCCAAGCAGAGCGTAATTACGCACAGACCGACAGGGAGGCATTAGCGATAGTAGCGGGAACCAAAAAATTTCACGATTTTCTGTATGGTCGGCCGTTCAAAATCGTGACTGACCACAAGCCCCTGTTAGGAATTTTCACTGCAAATAAGCCCACGCCACAGATCCTGTCCCCAAGAATGCTGCGGTGGGCTATCTTTCTCAACGCATACCAACATGAGTTGGAATACCGGCCCGGGAAGGAGATCAGCCATGCAGACGCACTCTCGAGGTCTCCTTTGCCCTTGTCGGGCGTCCAAAAGGAAAGGGCGGAGAGAGATCACCAGGTTTTGTTAATAGAGGTTTTAGACTCACCCCCAATAGTACCGGCCGACATTGCTAGGGCGACAGGCAAGGACAGAACGCTAGAGAAAGTTAGTTCATGGCTACAGAAGGGGTGGCCGGCGTCATCCCCAGGTACGGAATTCGACCCATTTTTTCGAAAAAAAAATAGAGTTGTCCCTAGAGAGGGGGTGCCTTTTGTGGGGTCAACGGGTGGTGGTTCCTACGTCCCTGCGATCGAGGGTACTCGAACTGCTGCACGTAAGCCACCCGGGCATCGTCCGTTCCAAGGCGCTGGCCCGGAGTTACTTCTGGTGGCCACAGCTGGACGCGGACATTGAGCACATGGTCGGCACTTGTGAGGCATGCCAGGGCTCCCGACCGGAGGCGGCCTGTCTCCCGCATAGGGAATGGGACGCAGCAAGGGGGCCATGGTCCAGGGTGCACGTAGACTTCGCTGGCCCGTTCCGAGGAACCATGTTTCTCCTGGTGGTGGATGCGTTCTCCAAGTGGCTGGAGGTTATCCCAGTAAAGAGCACGTCCTCCGCCACTACAATTAGCCAGCTAAGGAGAGTCTTTTCCACGTTCGGTCTACCCGACACTTTGGTCAGCGATAACGCTAGTTGTTTCACCTCCGCTGAGTTCAGGGCATTCATGGAGGCAAACGCCATTCGGCATGTCACATCCGCGCCGTTTCACCCGGCCACGAATGGCCAAGTGGAACGGCTGGTGCGTACAACAAAGGATGCGCTGCGGCGCATGGGCCCAGGGGACCTAAATCACCAAGTATGTCAGTTTTTATTAGCGTATAGGGTGACCCCCCTAGCGTCAGGTTACTCGCCGGCAGAGCTGCTGATGCGGCGAAAACTGACCACGATCCTGTCCAGGCTAGACCCGACGAGAGTCGAGGACAAAGGAAAAAACATAGGGTTGGCAGTCTCGAAAGGTTTCGCCGTCGGCGATCCTGTGCATTGCAGGAACTACGCCAGCGCAGGTCCAGCCTGGGTACCAGGGACGGTTGTGGAACAGACGGGGCCAGTGTCGTACCGGGTCGAGACTAGCACCGGTCTCCTCTGGAGGAGGCACGCGGACCAACTTAGGCACCGAGTGAGTGGGGGGCCGGTCAGTGGGGCTCAGCAACAGGATTCAGCGTTAGGGTTCTCCCCCACCCGTTTAGCCCAAGGGGGAGACAGCAACGGACAACAGTCCCAAACAAGGGGGGAAAGCAGCGGCCCCGACTCATACCCTTTTGATACGCCAGCTCTATCAGGGGCCGGGGAAGGGGGAGAGGAGTTCGCGACCGCTGCCCCCGAATTTAATTCTGATTTTGATTTTGCGAGCCGGGGGGGTTTTCGGGAGTGTTCCCCCACCCATCCAAGCGAGAAGAGGGGTTTTTCGTTAGCCCCCAGTGCCCCCGGTTCTTCCCTAATAAAGCACACACCTCCCAACAACGCCGCGGAGCCGCGGCAAGTCACTAACGAGTCTCCCTCTCCAATTACAGGACAGGAAAACAGGGGACAAAGAGAAGGTAGCAAACCCGGGGAAAGGCAGCCCGCATCGAGACCCCAGCGTGTTCGAAATAAGCCATCTTGGCTGAGAGACTTCGTCTCATCCTAGGGGGGGGGGAGTGTTGAGTTCGAGACTTCGTCTCATCCTAGGGGGGAGGAGTGTTGTGTTCTAATGGAGTAATCTTCTACATGGATAACAATGTATCTTAACCAATGTAACCTTGCCAACGGGTAACAATGTAACCTTCAGCTGGATCACATAAACCCTGTAATCGGACGCGAGCTAATGACCACCAGCTGGCAGCAGCGAGCGTCCAAGCTCTCTTGGTCCAAACTCATCAAAGGCAACAGCGCGGGAAGTTTTCCCGCCACCACCTACACCTGGACAAGAAGGGCGTGACCAGCAATGACGTCACGCAGACAGTAGCCAATGGGCTATCATGGAACCACGTTCAAATGTGTTACTACTGTATATAAAGAGCTATTGATCCGCCATTACCTCATGTTCCCTCTGTCCACCATGCAATAAACCTGAGTTAACCCAGCCCGAGGCTGTGTCCTGTGTCTTGGTTCTCATACACCAAAGTACTGTATGGGGAAAATGTTTTTAAAGAAATGAATAAGATATTATCTCTAAAAAATATATATGAGTCCCAAGGTTTCATTGGTAATAGATTTAAGTGATATAACGGTAGATAAATATAAGAATGAACTGATTATAATTATGATTAGAGCTATGAGATGATTGATAGCAAAGAATTGGAAAGTGTGCATCTAGTTGAATTTGGAAGAGTGGTACAAAGAAATATGGAATATAGCATTGAACATGTTATATTAAAAATTAAAATGGGGACGATAAAGAACAATGAATTTTTTACATATACGGAGAAACTTCATTGTATATGTGTTAAACAATTTTTAAAGGATTTAAGCCAGGACAAGAAAGTACTAGTTTTTGGAAATAGGGAAAGGTATAAAAATTAAAGCAGAGAATTAAGATATGTGGAATAGAAGAGAAGGTCCTAAGGGTAGAGGGTGCACACGTCAATTGCTAAATGTTATACAGTAAAACCCCTACTTATGTAAAAAGTCCGTTCCATAGGCTTTTGCTTAAATCGGTTTTTTTATGTAACTCAAAGCAAACCCATAGGAACTTTTTTTTAATAACTTGAAGCAAACCCATAGGAAAAATGAAACTTTTATGTAAATCAAAGCAAACCCATAGGGAAATGAATTTTTATGTAACTCGAAGCAAAACCATAGGAAATCATGTTACATAAATTCATGTAAATCGGGACATTTATGTAAACCGGGACATGATTTTAGCATAAAATCATTATGTAAGTCGAATTTTATGTAACTCAGGGCATATGTAAGTCGGGGTTTTATGTTAGTTTTACTGTATATGTTTTATGTAATATAAATGAGGATGACTAATTAAGGCAAATTCTGTAAGAAGCCAAATACTGTTGTGTTTTTCTATTGTTTTGCTTTTTTATATTTTATGTGTGTATTTATCTCTATGTTTTGAAAATTAAAATTAAAAAGAAAAGGTGTGAGCTTGAATCAAAGAAGAATGTTGCCTGTCAGAAGCAGCTACTTCATTATCTTGACATTGTTTTTGTTCCAGAGAGCTAGAGAAGTACACGTGTACAACTAATGCAGAACTAGGATGTGGAAAAGCAAAGTAAAAGCATATTTGCCAAATCATCTGCTCTTTGGAACTCCAGGCTCTTAAGGACGTGTATCCAAGCTTCTTCCAAGTAGTCTGATAGGGTAACGCCTCCAATTTAAGAGGATTTCAATTAAGCTCATCTCAGTACCTTGTTAAGCTCAATTATAATGGGTGAAATGTAGTTGGGTGAGAACCTCCATAAGCCAACCTAATAAGAGAAATTAGTTTAGAAAAGTCTATAAATTACGCTAAATGCTTACATAAGGAGGAACATCAAAGCAAGGCAAGAACAGGAAGTGTGTTGGCAGAGCATTTGAGGCTGCAGCTGTGGCGGTGGATTACATCAGATGATACATGTTGCTCTAGAGCACAACCAGGTAGGGGTGTTGCTGAAATTCCCACAGAGTTGTTTATGGACAAGAACACCCACATTTAATTCCTGGGATACATAACTTGGATAATCAGAACTCACTCATAACAGGCTACTCCAGGGATTCTCAATCTGCAGGCCGGGGCGCCATTTCATGTTGCTCCCCACCATCTCCACCACACCCAATAGTGCCATTTGGTAGAGGGAGGGCAAAATGGCCATCCGGCCCCCAAAGCTGTCTGAGGGAGCATGACCTGGCCCCTGACTTTAAAAGGTTGAGAACTCCTGGGCTGCTCCAACCTTGACGCTCCTCAAGTCTCTCTCTCTGCCAAAAAAAAAAACTTGGGAAGGTGGAGGTGAGGCAGGGAGCAGAAGCCATTAATCTCAAATACAAATCAACATTACACTGTTGCCAGTAATACCAATGTAAAGTGATAGTTTCTGGCACTACTGTTCTTTTTTCTTTGTGTGTCTGCCCTCAATGCAATCAACTAACACAAGAACTACCTGTACTGTATATGAAACCAGTAGGAGAAGTGTTTGTTACTTCTCCCACTAGTTTCATATAATGTGGTTTATCTGCAAGTATAATTGGCATAACCTTTCCTGAAAGGTGGGGTTCGGGCGCACACGCCCTCATAACATGGTTGGAAGGGAAATTGGGTGCGGATTCATATTCGTCATAGTTAGAATTCATTCATAGCACTCTGGCCATTAGCTCGGACATGGGCAAAAGCCACAAGGTGATAACTCAAGGTAAACACACAATGTATTAATCATATCCACGGATTCTCTAAGTAGGAGAGCAAACTGCAATGTCTATGTTTGATTAAGTTAGTCCCGGAAAGATTCCTTGATAGGTCAAGTCAATGGTCTCGCCAGCCAGTAGTTAATTAGTAGATAACAGACCTCCTGGTGATATCCTGATTACACATCACCTCCAAGTAACTTTTGCCATTGTAACTGGATCAACATGTGCCACGTAAGCAGTCTTCTGTGACGGGTCGCGCGCAACCTATGCAAGCAATGACCTGAGGCAGGGAATAAATGCCAGTACCCTGAGCCAATCGGGACTGGACTTTCACCGCATCTTTGCCTCAACTGCCTTCCTTGTGTCCAGTCACTCCATGACTCTGCGGGCCATTTCTGGCCCAACGCAACAATATAGTTCTTGTATTGTTAGTTGATTGCATTGAGGGCAGAATGAGAAATGCTCTTTTACTACATGAGGACTTCTGTGTTCCAATAGCTTGAGATACTACACTTTTACAAATACACTGACATTTTCTATTACTTAAAGGACAAGCAGAGGGTTGTTTTTTTTACTGCACTAAAAAGTACTAACTGGTAACTTTATTTGCTTCTCACACAATTGATTTCATTTGAACTTCGGCACAGTGTTTGTTTCAGACATAAATATGTTTCAACGTCTAATCCAGGATGCCCAAACTACGGCCCGTGGGCTGGATCTGGTCCCCGACACCAATTCATCTGGCCCACACAGCCCTTTTTGCTCCCAGAAGCGGAAGTAAAATGGGACAGGCACATTTTACTTCTGCTTCTGGGAGTGAAGAGTATGGCACAGGCTGGATGAATTGGTGTCGGGGGCCTGATCTGGCCCACGGGAAATTGTTTGGGCACCCCGGTTTAAACAGAGAAAATGGCAACCTAAAATCTATCTCATGGGGGGGCGTGTCAAGATGGAGAGCTGAGAGGAGCGAACTTTCTTCCGCTCAGAAAGGAGGGAAATGAAAGTGACTTTTAAAAGTGAAAATAGTTCCTGAAATTTGTAAAAAAATGGATCAGAACATTTATAAGAAAATATAGTTGTGGAAATCATTTTGGATGGTCTAAAATTGCGCCGAGAGAAAGAGAAAAACATGAGTTTCGATCTCGGAGAGAGCGGGGGGATGGGCGGCCCATAATGGCGATGATGTACCAGTGTTCTTAGCTGAAGAACGGACGGCTTAGAAAACGGTGTAGCGATCGGCTTGCAGGCAAAATTCGAGAAAATACAGGCAAACAGATAAGCGGACGATCGGACTGAAAAGGGTAAGTCCGGCGGGGATTCGAAAGGGGGAAGCTGAAGCAAGCCTCGCTCGGCCTCGCCGGCCCCTTCGTTCGGAGCCGTGCGGAGCCTAGCGGAGCCGGAAAATTGCTAAACGGAGAAGCCGAGAAGCCCTGACGGTGAGCAAATTTGTTAAAATAGATGGGGAAAGAAAAGGGAAAGGAGAAGAAAAGTGAAGTATTAAGGCTGGACTTTTTTTTTTTTTGCCGGTGGAGCGCTGATAAGCTAAGGGCCAAGTAACAAGGGACAATACTGGAACGTTTGTTTCTTTCTTTTTTTCTTTCCCCTTTTTGTTGTTGTGTGAGCTTTGGACTCTGGATTTCGGGTTTTAAAGAAAGGGAGAGAAAGAAGAAAAAGTTGGATTTTTGAAGATCTGAATCAGGTTTTGCCTTGCATATTTTTTTCGAGGCATAAAGAGGAATAAGAAGGTGTTGGGGCCCTGAAAAGCGCAGTGAGAGACAAAGTGCTGTTTCCTTTGAACTTTGGAGAGCGGAAGTTTGACTTCGTCTTTGTCTTTTGTTTTTGTTTTTTAAGTTGGACAGTGTTTGTAAGCTGCAGTAGGAATATAAAGTTAGTTGGAAGAGAAACAAAATATTAGCTCTCTTTTCCCTCTTTTCGTGGGACAATTATTGAGGACTTTTTTCCCTTTTACCTCCATGTTGTGAAATTTTTTTCCCTATTATTATTATTTTTTAATATTTTTTGTAGGAGCACCTTTTCCTTTTTTTTCCCCTCTTCCCTTCCCCTTTTTCTTTTTTCCTCTTCCCTTTTTTTGTTTACCGGGGGGTAAAATACTCAAACATTTAAAAAATTTAATACTCAAGCGGGAAATCAATCTGGTTTGAATTGGGATTACTGACTCTATTTACCAACTCTATATTGATCAGGACCTTGGTGGATATATCTGTATATGTGTGTGTATATGCGCATGTAAGTACACATACATATATTTGATAGAGGGGGAGGGGAGGGAGGATAAAGGTCTAATATAGTATTTGGAAAATATTGGTTGAAGTCAATATATAAGGTGAATTTAAATAATAAATTGTTTATGTAAATTGTTGAAATCAAGTAATTGGAAACACATTTGGATGAAACGGCAGGGGAGAGGGAGAGAGAAGGAGAAGAAATTGGCTTGGATAAGAGTGGAAAGACCAACCTCTTCGGATAGGAGTTTTAGAAGGCTTACAAGGTTGGAGGAGGAGGAGGACGAGATGAAGAAAACAACGCAACAAGAGATGAAAGATTTGGAGGAGCAAGAGACAGTGAAGAAGATAGCACAACAATTACAGCAGCAACAGCAACAGAAGAGAATAATATCTCCAACTATGGTTGCACCAACCGCGGTAAAAACAATTGTGATAACAACAGCAAAAGTAACAACAGCAACAACCGCTACAACAACTGTAACAACTACAGCGGCGACGGCAGGGACAACACCGACAACGATTGTAACCACAGCTACAGCAACAACACCAACAACATTGGTAATGAAGGGGGGGCAAGGACCTAAAACTGAATTTGAAAGATTTAATGAGAAAGTGGACAATTTGGAATATAAAATTGGGAATATGTTGGCTCAAGATAAACAAGAACGAAAACAAGACATGCAAGACATGCTGGCAGATATCTTGAAGGGAATTGATGGTTTAAAAAAAGGACAAGACAATCTTAAAAAAGAACAGGAAGTTATTAAAAAAGAACAGGCAACGATCAGGGAGGAGGTTATGGATTTGAGAAAGAGAGAAAAAGAAAGAGAAAATAAGGTTGGAGATCATGAAAAGAGACTGGAAAATGTAGAAGAACATTTAAGACGAGCAAATGTCATAATCCGAAAACTGCCAGAGAACTCCCCAGACAAATTAAAAGAAAGAATAGTGAAATGGCTTGATGAAATTATGGAAGATGGTTTCACACCACAGGATGTTGTAAATGTATTTAGGTTGGGTTCAAGAAGGGGTAAAACTGGGTCAAGGAATGTTATGTTAAAATTCGCCAACGTGTCAGATAAACTGCGTTTAATGGCACTTATACGGGAAAAAGGAGCAGAGGTGTTAAAAGTGGAAGGCCATGATATTGAAGTGTACAATGACATTCCAATTGAGGACCGTTTTTGGTGACAATCGATGAAACCAATCACAAAGCAACTTCAGGATAAAGGAATAAGGTACAATTGGAAATTCCCACGACAACTAAGCTTTTTCAATTTGGGAAGACGCTATTTGATAAGTGAAGGTCCCAACATTTTGGATGTAATGGTAGATGCAAAGTTACTGGAAGCAGGAACTAAAGAGTGGTTTGACTTGAAGGAAGAACTGATTATATCTGGTGGATATAAAAGGCGGGAGAGCAATGGAAATGAGAATATGCCTAAAGGTGCTGAAGGAGGAATTGTTCTGGGCGGAGATTAGGTTCAGACTTCCCTGGAGCTCCCACAGTTTGTCGCACCTCCCCCTCCCCCTTTGTATTTCAGAGGCTATTTGAAGAAAAAAATGGGGAGGGTTAGTAGTAGAATGTATAGTGTGTTTTTTTCAGTTGTTCCTTTCTTTTTTTCTTTTTCTTTTTTGTTTAAGGGAAAGGAAGTGTTATATGTTAATCACATGTCCGCAGGAGGAAGTGGGAAATGCAAAAAATTATGGCAGGAAAATAATAGATGAGGAATATAAAAGTAATAACATGCAATGTGAAAGGTACTGGTTGTCAAGTGAAGAGAAGGAGATTAGAAGCAGCACTCAGAAAAGATAGACCGGATATAATCTTTCTGCAGGAAACTCATCAGAAATCGGAAGATACCAATAAGCTATTTTTAGGATGGACTCAGGTTTATGAAAAAGCATATGGTACTTCAAAGGCTAGAGGGGTCGCAACTCTGATATCAAACAGATTGGGATTCGAGATGGTAAAAAGTATTTCAGATCCAGAAGGTAGATATCTGATAGTAAAGGGGAAAATAGATGAGGAGGAAATAACGTTGGTGAATCTGTATGTGCCAAACGAACACCAAAATAGTTTTTTAGATAAGGTGTACCGAATATTGGAAAAAGAAAAAACAATAAAAATGATTGTAGCGGGAGATTTTAATTTAATAAGATCAAATACAGATAGTACAAATATAACAAGATGTGTGGGTGGAAACAAAATGTATGTGTTAAATAACTGGTTGAAATCTTTGGGGTTGAAGGATTCATGGAGGGAACTTAAAGGACTGGAAAAGGCTTATACATTTTTCTCGCAAGTCTACAATACGTATTCCAGAATAGATTATATTTTTGTTACGGATAATTTGATAAGAAATTTAGAAGATATAGAAATAGGAATTTTTAAAGAGTCTGATCATGCAAAAGTATTGTTGGAAATGAAAATAGATGCCACGAAAACTAGGAAAAATTGGAGATACAATGCTAGACTGTTTAGAGATAAAAAGTGTAAAGATCAAATGGTAGAAAAATGGGAAGAAAATTGGAAGTGGAATGATACAGGGGATGTTAGATTTGGTATTGTATGGGATACAATGAAAGCAATTTTTAGAGGTGAAAGTATTAGGCTGGCAAACATTAAAAATAAACAGTTAAAAAGTAAGCAAGAAGAAATTGAAAAAGAGATAAAAACGTTGCAGGAGAAACACGCAATAACTAAGGATAGAATGGTTTATGAAAGAATGCAGGGTTTAAAGAAGGAATTAATAGGAAAAGATATTGAAAAGGTGAAAAGAGATTTGGCATATTTAAAAAGGGAATATTTCGAATATAGTAACAAAAATTCAATACTCTTAGCAAGAGCGGCCAAGGAAAAAAGAAGCAGAAGAGAAATTGGGACTTTAGTAGATAAGGAAGGTATAAGACATAATAAGATCAAAGATAAATGTAAGGTGGTTAGAGAATTTTACCAAGATTTATACGCTAAAAAGAAGGTAAATATAGATAAATTGAAAGACAAATTGGGAATGCAAGTTAAAAATAAAATAAGTCAGGAACATAAACAAAAAATGGAAGAACTAATAACTGAAAAAGAGATAAAAGAAGTAATAAATAAGTTGAAAACAGATAAATCACCGGGAGAAGATGGACTACCTGCAGAATTTTATAAAGAGTTTAAGGATATAGTAATTCCAAAATTGTTAAAATTGTACAATGCTATACTCAATGGGGAACAGATACCACCATCATGGTATAGAACAATAATTGTTCTATTACCAAAACCAGGAAAAGACCCAGAAAAGGTAGAATCATATAGGCCCATTTCTTTGATAAATCAGGATGCCAAGATTTTTACGGCAATATTGGCGAACAGATTAAACAGTTTTATGGATAAATATATAAATAAAGATCAGGCCGGGTTTGTGAAAGGTAGGCACATGGCAGATTTAGTAAGGCGAGTTATAGACTTGATTGATGTTGCAGGACAAAATAAGGAGAAAGTTGGATTATTATCCCTAGATATTTTTAAAGCATTCGATTCCTTGCAATGGATAACAATTAACGAGATAATTAGAAGTTATGGATTTGGTGATAGGTTTATAAAAACAATAGAACAATTATATCAACAAGGATATGCTAATATTAGGGTTAACGATGGTCTTACGGAGGAAGTGAGATTAGAGGCTGGGACAAGGCAAGGGTGTCCCTTATCACCAATATTATTTATTATGGCGATGGAAATATTAGCAAATACAATAAGGGAAGATAAAAGTATAGAAGGAATAATGGAAAATAAAATTAGCCTATATGCGGATGATACTTTGATAATCATGAAACATCCCAGAAGAACTATGGAATGCATTCAAAAACATTTAAAGGAATTTGAACAAATAACAGGCCTAAAGGTAAATTGGGATAAATCTGAAATGATTTTAAATAATATTGAAAAGGAAGAGCAAGAGAAAATAAGGGACGAATTTAAATTGCAGATCAAAGAGAGCTTGAAATACCTAGGGATAAACATTTCTAATAAGTTGGACGATCTGAAAAGACTAAATTATGATAAACAAAAGAAAGAACTAAAAGATAAAATTTTGCAATATCAAAAACTAAGGTTGTCTTGGTTCGGCAGAATAGCATTGACTAAAATGATGTTACTACCAAAATTAAATTTTCTGTTTGATGCCTTACCAATTCAACTGACAGACAAAGAAATTAAGGAATTTCAAAAATTATTAGATAACTATTGTAACGGGGGACGTAGACCTAGAATTTCAAAGAGAATGTGGTATTTATCTCAAAAAGAAGGGGGCTTAGGAATTCCTAACTTAAAGAATTACTATAAAGCATTTCATATAAAGAACGTAGTTAAGATCTTAACAAAGGAGCCGGTTATTTGGGAGGAAATTGAAATGAAGGAATTAAAGGAAGTGGGTAAGAGCCTTTTTTTAGATAAGGAAATATGGAAAACACCAGTTAAAAATAGAATGCTGAGGTCAATGTTGGGTGTATGGAAGAAAGTTAAAATGAAATTGGTCCCAAATATTTCACCGATAATTGAAATAGAAGATCTGAAAAAGTTTCCAATAAGAATGGGTAATGAGATGAGAGAAATTTTGTTGATGAATGGGGTTTTCCTGCTGAAAGATTGGATACGAGTCTGCAGAGATAATGGGATGAAACGAGAGTTATATACCCAGATGAAGTTGAATTGGTTCCAGATAGCGATGGTGAACAAGTGGAATAATAAATATATGAGGGAGAATCTGGAAAGACACAGGACAGAATTTGAGGAACTAGTGTGGAAGATAAGGAGGAAGGAAATTGGAATTAAAGGAATGGTCAGTAAAATTTATAAAATAATAAATACAGAAATTAATCCACAAGAAATATTAAGAAATACATGGGAACAAGATTTGAATATGAAGATAACAGAAACGGAATGGCAAAATAAATGGAGAAAAAGAATTATGAGATCCTTATCGGTCAGGGTAAAGGAACATAATTTTAAAATGTTATGGAAGTGGTATTTGACCCCTATGAGATTACATCAGATAGATAAAAATAATAACAAAATGTGCTGGAGATGCAAAAATACACTGGGTACATATGTTCATATGTGGTACGAATGCAAGGTGGTAGAAAATTTTTGGGCAAAAATCGAGAATGAGATTGACAAAATTATGGGAATGCGTCTCAAATTGGGGCCAAATACTATTTTGTTGATGGATGTAGACAATATGAATTTAGACAATGATAAGAAAGAATTGTTGTCCATGATGTTGGTAATGGCTAGAATGTGTATTGCAAAAAATTGGAAAAACGATTTAATGTTAAAGGTGGAGGAGTGGTATAAGCAGATGTGGGATCTCGCATTGAATGAAAAATTAACATGGGAGCTAAATCTCAAAAAAGGTATAATAAAAGAAAACAGATTTTGCAATATATGGCGAAAATTTGTTGATTATTCACTGACGAGAGATGGAATAAATAAATTGACACCAGACCAAATGAAATTTTGGGCACAATAGAAATTAATGGGAATTCCCACATCCTCCAGGACAATGTATATAGCACAGGGTGATTTTGTATGTAATGTTGTATGTGATGAGTTTGATATGTTTTTGGAAAAAAAGTTGTAAACTTTACAATGGAAACACAATATATCTTGGCAAGATAGAAGAGTTTAATAAAAGTAAAGTATGGATATTAAAGTAGAGTTGAAAAATGTGGACTAGATATGGAAGACAACGTTTAATAATAAGATAAAAGTATAGTGTGTAAGTAAGAATATTTCATGCTGAAATAGAAAACAAGGTTATGATAGTTTCTCTTTGCCTTTTTTCTCTTTTCCTATGTACATGTATTTTTTGTTTTTTTCTTTTCTTTATTTTATATTCATATTTTTTTCCTTATTGTATTCAGATGATTTGTTTCATTTTTTTCTTGAATGTTGTTATTATGTTTTAAATGTATGTTATATATTTTGAAAAATTAATAAAAATTTAAAAATTAAAAATTAAAATCTATCTCATCCTGTTGCGAAGCAGATTGCAAGGCATGTTTTACTCCCACTTCCAGTGGGAGGAACCACATGACTGGCCTGCTGAACCATGTGACTGGCCAAGGCCTGAAAAGTTTGGCCATCCCGGTCTAATCAAAACCCTAGAATACCTCCTTCTAATTTTCTTCTCCGAGTTTCACTCCATCCTTTTCCCATTTTAGTATGTGGCAGATGACATACATTTACAATAAATGGACAAAGAGCCGATAGCAGGATGTGAGCTAGCTGCTTCTTAATGTTCAGTGGTATGATATGTTAAAAATTATTTAAAATACAGTATCTAAATATTATATTTTATGGCAAGTCCAAAAGCACTTCTTCCAGAAATAGACATGAAAGCTGTTGGTTTCATAATTTTACCATACTATAATTTGCTGTACAAACTGACTCTTCATTATTACTGACTTCAGAAACTCAATCAAAGCTCTGAGATCTTGTTCCACAAGAAAGTAAAAGACAGTCTTTGTGCTCAAGGAACAGACAGATTTCATACGTAGACACCAGTACAGTACTTCATAGAAAATAATTTCAAAATAAGAAACAGACGGTGCCCAGAATCTTGTTGGTATTTTGGTGTTCATGTAAGAGTTAATATTCAGTGGTTTAGGTATCTGGCTATGGAGCCAGAGGTTTGGGGTTTGTTTTCCCACTGCACCTCCTTGACAGTGGCTGGACTTGATGATCCATAGCAGGGGTTCACAACCTAAGGCCTGCAGGCCAAATCTGGTCTGCGGTGCCATTTCATGTGGCCCCCACCTCCTCCAAGGGCATTCGAGAAACAAAATGGCCATCCATTTGAAGCTGTTGGGACAAAATGGTCACCCTCATCGTGCAGGCAGGGCAAAATGGCTGTCTGGCCCTCAAAGCTGACTGAGAGAGCATGACCTGGCCTCTGGCTTGAAAAGGTTGGGAACCCCTGATCCATAGGGGCTCTTCCAGCTCTACAGTTCTAAGATTATTATTAAGTAGCATTGTGACTAAATTTCAAATGCAAATTGATGCACATAACCAAGGACACAACTCAGATGTACCCAAATGCTTTGTAAATACAGTAAGCCACAATTTAGCACAACAAATTATGCAATTTATCACAGCAAATTGTGCAAACCTTATATGAATAGCATTAAGATTCGGGTCAATGGTTCCCTCCATCATTGCAGAGAAGGGAAAGCCATTTTTCTGATGACATCCATTTCATTAGTGGGTGGACACCATTGGATTTCACCCAACAGTTCAAAGTAGAAGCTGAGCCACTGTTGGGCAGAGTTTGTACAGGTTTCTTTTTTCAAAAGTCTGTTTCAGCAGAGATATAGTAACAGAACAAAAGACAGCTTTGTGTACACTTCAGGTTACATTGGATTTATATACCATATACTCCAGTTTCCCAAAAGTATTGTTTTCAGTGCATGCCAGGTACTGATAAACAAAGAAAGGATACTTTTAACTATTGGACCATTATAATTACAGTAGCTATACAAATTTTACATAATTTTAAAATATAAAATAAATACAATGCATCAGAGTGTATACAAATCAGTTCCTACCGCAGAGCTTTCACATGCTATTTTTGCCCCTTCATCCAGAGACAGACTGGAGTCAGTGTCTTCAGGTATTTCGTCAACTGTTGATATTGACCTCACTGCTTCTTGTAAGTGTAGAACACACAGTTTTGATTTTACAAGTTTCTCTTCCAGCTGTTTTATTTCCTTTTTGAAAAGGAAAAGATAGAAGGGAAAGTAGGTTATGGAAATGATGGACTTGATAAAAAACAAGGTCCCTTTTTATTGACTCCAAAGATTATGCTAGTAAGAAAACTTGTTTTTAAGATTCCTCCAGGAGAATTTCACCTTTAATTATTATTTTGCAACAATTGTTTGTTCAGTCTGCTTGCACACAAAAATATTGCAGAAGTGAACCAGCATTTTCCCCCACAACAAAGTAGCCAGCACTTCCTTCCACTAATGTAAGTCATGTTCTTTGCAATCAACTTTTCTTCACTTGCCTAATGGCATGCTGAAGATGTCATGGACGTCATGGGTGAAGAGGAGCACTCCACCTACAGAGCAACAGAATTCAGTCTGTAATAAGTATTCTCAGTTGTCGAGATGAATCTGAATGGGTCATAAACAAAATTCTGGTACAAAGTTACCTTATTTCTAGTCTGACGAAGTGGACTTGATCCATGAAAGCTAACACTAAAATACAGCAGTTAGTCTTTAAAGTGCCACAATGTTTTTTGTTTGTTTGTTTTCTTTACTCTCAGATATTCTGGTACAAAGTTCATGTCATACCTGTCAAGTATCCCGCATTGGCTGGGATTTCCCATTTTTCAATGCTCGTTCCTCCCCTTTCCCGCTGCCATCCTATATTTGAACAGCAGGGAAAGGGCTTACTGCGCATGCACGCCCACGGTGAGCATGCTCAAATGGGTTACTGCGCATGCATGTCCATGGTGCGCATGTGCAAATGGGTTACTGAGCACGTGCGTCCACACATGTACAGCAATTTCCCATATTTTGGGGAACCACGCTTGACGGGTATGGTTCATGTATCTTCTGCAGTTTTTTACCTCAAAATGCAAGCTACAGATTTTCACAATACAGATGCACATTTCCTTAGGGGAAGAGTAGTAGTTCGATCTACTGTGGGAAATAAGATGGTGATTTTGATAGGTTTCTAGTTTGACATGTCAGGGCTCTTAGCTTAATTTCTTCTAAATTCAACCTAACATTTAAACTTTAGTTTCTAGGACAATAAATAAAAATAACAAATCATTTAATCCAAAGAAACCATGATACTATTTGTCTAAAATCAGTCTTGCTCATAAAAAAAGCAGTTTTAACAAGATTTGTTTAAAGTCTGGCTCATTTTCAGGGTTAGTCTGTCTCATTCTGTACATTTTTGTTTCTGGTGAGTTGTAACTTTTAGGAATGACAAAACCTATCAACCTCCCAATGTTATTTCTTTCTGTTAAATAATTTACCTTCTGATGGTCCTCCTTGGTTACTTTCAGTTCCTCATTCAATTCGTCCACTTTTTTTTGAAGGGCAATTTCAGCTAGGTTTCTACAAAAAACCACAGATAACACACTTCTTTCAGTAATTATATTTGGAGGTGAAAAGAAACCTACATGACTGTGCAAATTGACTTAAACCTCTTGGTTGGGTGTGTGTGTGTTTTGTTTTTTGTCCTCTTAATCAATCATGGAAATTACTAAACTGGAAAAGCACCTGATATTTTCTCCTTGCTGTGAAGTAGTAGGATTTTTGTTTTGTTTTGGAGAGAATTCTAAATTTTTGCATTTCAGCGAATTTACAAAATGCTGGAGATAGGATACAATAAAGCAGCGCAGTTTAGTTTAACCCCTGATGGGATCTCAAAATGGGCAAATTGGCCTGAGTGCAGTATAGGTTAATCAGTTGAACCCACACCAATTTACCCTCTACCCACCACAAACAGCAGGCTATGTACCTGTGCTGATAGCTCCTAAATTGTTTTACATTCTCTTCTCTAACATCAAGTTTTTAATTTTAAAAAGCGGTCTTCAGCTCAAACAATGCAACAGCAGCAGAACTATTTGTTCAAATCATACCTGTTAACTATTCCGTTTTTCCCGGGAAACCCTCTTATTTTTACCCCTCTTCCCGCCCCCTCCCATTTTATTAATTTCCCCATATTTTCCCTTATTTATTTTTTTAAAAAAAATCCTGACCGCAGCCCTCACAGGCAAAGCTGCAGTATGTTTTTCTGGCCACCAGAGGTTGCTGTGTGGCTTTTCGCTTGTGGAAGGGGAGAGAGAGAAGGTGGTGGGGGCGTTCTGTAGTTTCTCTTTCATTTCCCTTCCCTGCCACATGGTTGTCATGGAGGTTTCGTTTTTGCTGCTGCTGCTGTTCAGAACCACCATGCTGGGATGGGAGTCTACTCTAGAGGTGAGCGATATTTCATATATGCAGGGGCAAATCAGTGAGAGACTTCTCTCTCACTCTCATGCTTTATTGAGATGTTTCTGCCCTGCCTCCTGGCTGGAGGCTTCCATTTCTGTTCTAGAGTTAACTTAGGAGGGGTGGATGTTGCTTGATCACTATATGAGAGAGAGAGAGAGAGAGAGAGAGCACCCCACCTTCTAACAAACCATCTGGAGAGAGATTAACCTCAGCTGCTGGGAGGCTTGGAAAATACAGAGGTTGCTTTTTACTTTACTAATTCCCTTCCTTAAGCTGGATCCGACATTCTCAGGTATTGGTGCTTCAACTGATTGCAGTGAGGAACAAATAGATTGGTTAATTTGGGGGAATTAATCCCTTGCTCCTCCACCCTAATTGGGTGGTGGTGGTGGAGTATCTAGCCATGTGCAGGGCTAGTTCATTAAAGCCAAGCTGCTTACAAGCAGTTGGTAACCCTAGGGGGCTGGTTTACTATCCTGCACTTTCTTTGGTTCCCAGGAAAAAAATTAATTAAAAATGAGTAAGGTAAAGGTTTCCCTTGCTCAATCAATCAATCAATCAATCAATCAATCAATCAATCAGTTTAATTTATATCCCGCCTTTCTCGGCCAAAGGCCAACTCAAGGTGGCTAACAGCATATACAAATAGCAACAAAATAATAATACAGAGATACAATAAATTTACAATAGCGAGCAATACAAGTAAGCATGGTATCAAAATACAAAAACTACATCATTACATTATAAACTATAGTAAAAAAACAGTATAATACAACAACAAACCCAGCGTGGAAAAACCCCATGTCCGCTGGAGAAAGTCACAGGAGCTACCACTCCCCCCGGCAGCAAAGGCAGCCACGGCAGTTCAGATTGTCCCAAGGGCTGCAACAGCTGCAAAGACGCAGGCAAGAGCCTTAAGGACAGCATCAGCTCCAGCCAAGACAAAAAGGGGGGTTAACTCTTTCATTGCCAGCCGGCCACTGGTCGAGAGCCCCGCGGGGTCAGTGGTGGCTGGAGCGGGTTTTGAGGGCAGTGACGAGCCCTCCAGGTGCCGCTCGTTCGTTGCCGCCCACCCGCCAGTCGAGAGCCCTGCCTCTGGCCCGACTGGCCAAAGGAGGGGGAAGCGGGAGTCCCAGAGCCATGGCGGCACAGTCTTTTGAAGGCGCCCGCCGCCCTCCCGCAGGTGGAATCACTCCCCTCTGGCCCGACTGGCCGAAGGAGGGGGGAGGGGGAATCCCGGAGCCATGGTGGGCAGTCTTTTGAAGGTGCCCACCGCCCACCCACAGGTGGAATCACTCCCCTCTGGCCCGACTGGCCGAAGGAGGGGGGAGGGGGAGTCCCGGAGCCATGGTGGTGCAGGCTTTTGAAGGCACCCACCGCCCTCCCGCAGGTGGAATCACTCCCCTCTAGCCCGACTGGCCAAAGGAGGGAGGCAGAAGGTCAGCTCGAAAGCCAGTCGTATCCGACTCTAGGGTTTAGTGCTTCTTCTTCTTTTGTGTCCTTACCCAGTGAACAAGAGAATGACCCTCAACACCTTTGGAACGGTTTTGAGCCCCAAGTCCATTGGCTCAGATCCAGGAAGAGCATTATGGCAAGAACAAACATTCTTGAGGGTACACAAGAGCAAAGCCAAATTAGAAGATGGAAGAAGGAGCTCACTGGGCAAGGAACATCATTATAGGAGGATATAGCTGAAGATCTCAGTCTCCCCTACGTCACCTGGAGGACCGTGAGTAGGCTGAGGGTTGGAGTCCCTAAATGCAAGACCAACATGCTCAAGTGGTGGACAACAACACAGTGTGAATGTGGAGAGACACAGAGTCCGGCCCATTTGCTGGTCTGCCAATTGCTGCCAGAGACATGCACCAAGGAGGACTTGCATTTGGGCAATTTATGTATTATGTATTATTTGTTTATTAGTTCAAATTTATATTGCTGTCCATTCACCGAAGCGACGACAAAGCAAAGAAAGTGGCTTCATTTTGGCAGTCTAGGGTTTGATCAGGACATGAAAGAAGAAGGGTTCAATGCTCATCTCTGTTTATAGCCAAAGAGCCAGCCCTGTCTGCACTTGCAGACGTTTCTGTGGACATGTAGCAGGCATGACTAAGTGCCAGAGTGAATGGGATGCTGTTTGCCTTCCCACTGAAGTGGTCCCTATTTATCTGCTTGCAATTTCTTACTTTCAAATTGCTAGGTTGGCAGGAGCTGGGACAGAGATGAAAGCTCACTCCATCATGCAGTACTCAGGTCTCAAACTACTGACCAGCCAACCTTCCAGTCATCAAGTTCAGTGTCTTCACCACAGTCCTCCCCACATCCCAAAGTGCAGGACCTGTAATAAAGGGCTCAAACTCAAGGAAGATTGATACAGGGTGAATATCAGGATAAACATTCACAGGTGGTGAGTGCTCCAACATTGGAAGCATTCAAGAGAGAATTGGTTAACCACCTGTCATCTGCTTTGATTCGGAGTCCTGCATTGAGCAGGGGTTTGGACTCAATGGCCTCATAGGCCCCTTCCAGCTCAGTGATTTTATTCAGTAGGGAACATAAAGCCTGTATACAGGTGAAACTCAGAAAATGTTCATTCACTTCAGTAATGCAACTTAAAAGGTGAAACAAATATATGAGAAATATATGAGAAAGACATGCAACGCGAGATAGTTCAAGCTTTACTTTGTTATAATATTGATGCTTATGGCTTACAGCTTATGAAAACCCCAATACCCCAATCTTATGTACCCCATAATCATCACATAATCTCATGTACGTTGTACGTCATTGATCATCACAATTATAACGAATTAAGGCATGACATCTCTCGCTTTGTATGTAGTGAGTCTATCTCATATATTTGTTTCACCTTTTAAGTGAAATGAATGAACATTTGTACTATATTCTAATTTTCCGAGTTTCACCTGTATGTGTGTCAATTTGAAAAATAAAGGAGATAGGCAGCAGAGGGAGCTGTAGTTATTGTTGTTTATGTACCGTCAAATTTGAACTGGCTCATAGTGACCCTAATAGGACTTTCAAACTAAGTGAGATAGTTAAGGAGTGGTTTTCCAGTTCAACTCCCCTAACGAGTGAGCTGACTGCACCAATTCCAACCTTTACCCGCTAGTAACCTCCTCTAACAGTTTTCTTCTCTGCCTGGTATCAGAACTTCAATGAAACATACCTGGGATGCCAGGGTGCTGTGGCTAGGGAGGATTTAGACTTGGCTTTGGAGAAAAGAAAAAAACAGGGCACAAAAACACAAACCACAAGCTGAAAAACCCATCTGTGACTTTTGTTCCTAGCTTTTCATGTTTTAACTTTTGAATTTATGATTATTGCTGGATAGTGAGTAAAACATATTTTTCTTTTACCTGAAGTGATCTGAGAGTGATTTCTTAACAAAGTTCTAGTTATCGGAACAAAATTGGATTAAAGAGAAAGACTTATTGATGCTAATATTAACTCCTATTTGCTGTATTTTCACTGTGTACAAAAGAATAATTAAATAAATTCCTAAATTGCTCAACAAAAACAACTACAATTGAACAAATATTGGAATAACTATACATTTTAGAAAGTAGTGATTCCCTGTGTATCTGGTCAGTTTATCCTGCTATGGTAATGGAGTAAACCGTACTGCCAGCGACTCAACGTTGATTGTCAGGCAGCAGTTAACTAACTAGACAACCCTGAGGACTAATGGCCTAGGGTGCTGTTGTGTATTGAGGCACATTTGCAAGAAGTGCAGGCAGCGCCTTGCAAGAGGAAAATGGCGGTTTCCCGCCATCCAAATTAGGAACTTAAAGTGGCGCGAAAACCCCTGCACAGGGCGTGCTCATTATGCTAATCCAAGCCCTGTGATTGGATACAGTTTTGGATCCTGTTCTCCATTGGTTAAGTACATATATTCCCTGTTATGATTGGTCAGTTACGGTTATCCGGCAGGTCACTACTTTGTATCAAGGAGCCACCACTAAGGAGACACTATATAAGACCCACGAGTAAACAAGGGTGGGGCTGGACCGGACTACACTTCCCACTCCGTACAGGTAGCCAGATATATACTAAGCCTGGGTCTCCTCCATTATGCTACGCTTCTATGGTAGCTGGTATTTGCCCTGCTACGGCAAGAGTCCGGAGGGACTGATTCCTTTGGGATTGTGTAGCCATCTCTGTGTCTGGAAACATTTTATAAGCTCATCTCTAAGACTGTTGAATAAAGACTTGTTGCTGTTTTGTTCATCGTTGTCTGGATTTGTGGGAATGCATCTGGATTCTGTCAGGCTGCCTCTGACACATTTTGTAAACAAAAGCCTCTTTGCTTGCTATTCTCCTTATCTCTCCTTATTTGGGTTCTGACTTTCTGATTGATTATGTAGCTTAAGTTTCGTTTCTGCTATACTCTGCTTGAATAAAGAGAAGCCATTATTATGCCTTTGTTCAGCTAAGAGAGCAGTCGTGTGTCTGTTTCCTCTTTATTTCTCTATCTCTGTTCCTCCCTACAAAAAGCCTAATGAAGCTGGCCTTCGCTAGATTTCCTAACTCTTAACTTTCCTCTGTTTAACTGAAGCTGTAAACTGCCTTTAAGGAGACTGATCTTATCTCTAAATGAATCGGATCCCAACAAGTGGTGCTCCGTGGTGAGGCGATTGAATGAAATTCAAAGGAATGCTTTGAAGAGATCTGCTTCAGCGAACAGCAATTAGCATCTAATTAGCACCTCATAATTGTGACCGGACAAGGTCTTCACTCACTCGCGACCAGAGGAAAGGTCATTCGAGCGCTCGAAATTCATCCAATTCTACATTGGGTCCCACACAGGGTGAGTGAAAAAAGAAAAAGAAAAATATTTTTTTTTAATTATGGGATGTGTGCTTACTTCGCAAATGCATGAACTTTGTAAAGATATCTCAGATCTTTTGGTTAACAATGGGCGAAAAACATCTAGTTTCGGACGCTCGCGCTCAACAAAGTGGTAAACAATGGGAAGGAGCAGAACAGAAAAAATTTAAAGTGGCAAAGCCTAAAGATAAGATCCTTGCCTGTCTCCGTGGAAAGTTTGGTGAGCTTTTGGGGCTGGCTGATCGAAGTTCGAGAGATTCTCTGGCGGTGGAAGCTACGGCGGCAGTCGCGGCTTTTCTGCTGGAGCTAAGGAACGGGATCAGCAAGATTGTGGAGAAGGCGTTTGGAATCGGCTTTGAAAGGGGCAAGAGGAGCCTGAGTGTGAAGTAATTTGCATGTAAGTGCCTGTGGGGAGCTACATTCTCAGTTGCAAGCTATAAAACCAGTTGGGATCTTTTTTTTTTTTTTAAAAGAAAAAAAAAAGAGAGCTGAGTCTTTGAAATGGAAAAGGTGGAGGCTTGAAATGGCGACGGTCAGGGAAAACGAAAGTGACTGTGCGAGGGTTGTGATTTTTTTCTATACTCCAGAGGACCGCGCCACGTTTTGATATCAACAAAGGTGGATTAATTTTTGTTTTTTCTCTCTCTCTCTCATCTCTGGGCTGGAATATTGGAGAAACTGTGGGAGTTTTTTTTTTCTTTCTTTTGCTTAAGCTGTCTGCTCCTTGCAGGAAGAGGGGGAAGAGGGGGGGCCTTTTCTCACTTAAAAGTTAAGGCACTCGCTGGAGAATGATGCTTTAAATACCCATCTCAAAGGAAGGAATGTGTGGCTTTGATTGCTGGTTTCTTTACTGTGTGGATTGAGGAATATCTTGCTCATCACCCCAACCCCTCAGAAGCTGGATTTTTCTTTTCCTCCTGAGCCCCCCCCCCCCTCAACAACTGGGCTAACTGTTTCTCTGAAGCCTGTTTTTTTTCTGTGGCTGGAAGACGTTTGTTTGGACCGCTGGCTTTGGGGGAAACGATCTGTTGTGGTCAATAATTTTTTTTTTTTTATTTTTAATCTGCCTGCTTGGAGAGTTGTTTCCTTTAGTTTCATCGTTGTGGATTACAGTATTTTGGTACCTTCTGCTGACATAAGAACTTTCCTGCTGTAACTGTGGAACCAATGACTGCAGTGTTGTAAGCCTTACTATATTGACAAACTGTTACAGTGATCTGCAACATTGGGTTTGAAATACAGTGGATTATTATGGAAAAAGTTACAAGAGGAAAAGCGAAGGAGGAAGAACAAGTTGTAAAGTCTAAGACGATTGGAAAAACAACAGTGGGTGAAGCTGCTCAACCATCATCTATGTCTACAGTGCCAATGGACCAGACGCAAATTATGGTGGAAATGGGTAAATTGATGCAAAAATTCGAGAAAAGTGAGGCTTCAAGGGTGAAAGATAGAAATGAAATAATTAAAGGGCAAGAAAAGATGATGTCAACATTGAATGATTATACAAAAAAAATGGATTTAAATTTGAATAAATTTGCGGGAATGCTGAAAGTGGTTCAAATTGAGGTGGATACTGTAAAGAGGGAAGTAAAAGGGACCCAGGAGGTGGTGCGGGACAGTAAGCTAAAAATGCTGGAACAAGAAATGAGGATTGATGTTGTGGAAGATTTGATGAGAAAGCAGAATATTCTGATCCGTCAGGTACCGGAACGGACTCCGGATTTGTTAAGAGAGAGGGTGGTTCAGTGGTTAAATGGTCTAAAAATGGGGAAGGAATTTGTTCAGGAGGATTTAGGAAGTGTGTTCCGGGTGGGTCCAAGAAGAGGGAGAATGGCACAAAGAAATGTGCTGGTTAAATTTGCAAATTGGGCAGATAAACTAAAAGTAATGGCTCATCTGAAAAGAGCAGGTTCTGATGCGTTGAAATTTGATGGTTCAGAGGTTGAAGTCTATAATGATATTTCATTAAAAGAAAGAACATGGAGGTACAAGATGAGGCCTGTTACTAAATTGTTGAGGAGTAAAAACATAAGGTATAATTGGAGATTTCCACAACAATTGCGCTTTTTTTATGAAAAAAGAATGCAAGTTATTGATGAAGGCACTAACCCATTGGAATATTTGAGTATGTTGGGATTGGTACAAGCAGATTCAGAAGAATGGAAAAATCTTAAGAAGGAAATGATGGATTCTGGAGCTTTGGGAAGGGAACAAGGGAGGGAGGAAGCTGGCGGGGCAACAGGTGGAACACCTCAGCGAGGGGAGGAGGAGGAGGAGCTGTCTTTGATTATGGTGGAAGAGGAGATAGGCAAGGAACAATGAGATCTGGATAGTAGCAAGCTTAAGTACTTAATAGAGGTAGAATGGGCAAATAGCGCATAGCGCCGGCAGTAGGGCACGTCTTGCAGGTCCCCCCTCTCCCCTCTTTGGTTGACAGAGGCGACTTTTCGTTGGAAGGTGGGGAGAGTGAAAATGTGTGTTATATGTAGTGGTATGGTGGTAGGGTTGTTGGTGGCACGCCCGATGGAGAGTTTAAAGTTGGAAGAAGAAATTGGATATGGGAAGTATTAAAATAATATCATGGAATGTGAAAGGTACAGGTTCTGTTCTCAAGAGACGGAGGTTGGAATTGGCGTTGAAAAAAGATAGACCAGATATTTTGTTTTTACAGGAGACACATCAGAAGTCAAAAGATACGAATAAACTTTTTTTAGGTTGGATGCAACACTATGAGATGGCGTTTGGAACATCTAAAGCAAGAGGGGTGGCAACCATGATTTCTAGAAAGTTAGGATTTGAAATCACAAAAAAGATTGTTGATCAGGAGGGTAGGTACTTGTTGTTAAGAGGAAAATTGGAGGATGAGGAAATCTTGTTGGTAAATATTTATGCTCCGAATGACCACCAAACAGTGTTTCTCGAAAAAATTCGGAAAATAGTGGAGTTGGAAAATGTTGCTAAAACTATTGTGGCTGGTGATTTTAATTTGATTAGGTCAGGATTAGATTGCACAAATATAGCTAGAAGTGGAACTGGTGTGAAAGGGAAGGTGATGGATAATTGGATGAAAGCTACGGGTTTGAAGGACTCGTGGAGAGAGTTTAAAGGTTTAGAAAGAGCATATTCATTTTTTTCTCACGTGCATGGGACTTATTCGAGAATAGATTATGTTTTTCTTTCGGAAAATTTAATTGGGGATATAGAAGGCACGGAAATCGGGATTATTAAGGAATCGGATCATGCTAAAGTATATTTGGAACTGAAAGTACAAAAAAATACTCAAAGAGTCAGAAATTGGAGGTACGATCCTAATTTGTTCAAAGATCAGAAGAGTAAAGAGCTAATTATGGAAAGCTGGAAAGAAAGTTGGCAATGGAACGATAATAATGAGGTTAATTTTAACGTTGTGTGGGATACCATGAAGTCGGTATTTAGGGGTGAAAGCATAAAATTGGCAAGCTTTAAATATAAAAAGAATAAAGCAGAGTACATAGAAAAAGAAAGGGAAATAAAACAATTACAGGTAGAACACGCAAATAGTAAGGATAAAAAATTTTTTTTGAAACTACAAGGACTTAAGGCAGAAGTAATGGGTAAAGATATAGGCAAAGTTAAACGAGATTTGATTTATCTAAATAGAGAATATTTTGAATTTAGTAATAAGAACTCAAAATTATTAGCAAGGGCAGCTAAGGTTAAAAGGGAAAAGAGAGAAATTGGGGTGTTAGTGGATAGGCAAGGTTCAAGGTGCAATAAGAATAGCGATAAATGTAAAATAGTTAGAGAATTTTACCAGGAGCTATATGCAAAAAAAGAAATAGATAAGGAAAAGCTTAAGAAGATATTGGAGAGGCAGTTAGGAAATGGGATAAAACAAGAGCACAGGGAGAAAATGGAGGAAAAAATAACTGATAAAGAGGTTAGGGGGGTAATAAGTGGATTGAAGATAGGGAAAGCCCCGGGGGAGGATGGATTATCAACAGAGTTCTATAAAGAATTCAAAGAGGTAGTGGTTCCGAAATTGGTGAAATTATACAATTATATATTGGATGGAGGATCAATTCCGACCTCATGGTATAACACCACAATTGTTCTTTTGCCAAAACCTGGAAAGAATTTGGAAAGAGTGGATTCGTACAGACCAATTTCGCTTATAAACCAAGATGCGAAGATCTTCACAGCAATATTGGCTAATCGTTTAAATAGTTTTATGGGGGAATATATAGAGGTTGATCAAGTTGGGTTTTTAAAAGGACGACACATGGCGGATTTGACTAGAAGGGTATTAGATTTAATAGACAATGTCAATCAAACAAAGGAAAAAGTGGGACTACTATCATTGGATATTTTTAAGGCATTCGATTCACTGCAGTGGTCTTCAATTAAGGAAATAGTTAGAAAATATGGGTTTGGGGATAAATTTAATAGGGTTATAGATTTACTATATCAAAAAGGAAATGCTAAGGTTAGAGTGAATGAAGAGCTAACGGACTTGGTAAAGCTAGAGGCGGGTACTAGGCAGGGTTGTCCTTTATCTCCTATCTTGTTCATAATGGCAATGGAGATTTTAGCTAAAAGTATAAGGGAAGATTCAAATATAGAAGGGATTATGGGTAATAAAGTGAGTATGTATGCAGACGATACATTGCTTATGGTGAAGCACCCGGAACAGGTAATGGATAGGATTAAAGATCATTTACAAATATTTCAAGCTATAACTGGATTAAAGATAAACTGGGATAAGTCTGAATTGATGTTGTGTAATTTGAAAGTGAGCGAGATGGGTAGGACGGTGTCGACACTTAACATACAAGTTAAAGAGAAGCTGAAGTATTTAGGGATAATCATTTCAAATAAATTAGAAGATCTTAAACGATTGAACTACGACAGCTTGAGAATCGAATTTAAGAATAAAATACAAAAACTCCAGAAGTTAAAGCTGTCATGGTTCGGAAGGATTGCTATGTGTAAAATGATATTGCTACCAAAGATTAATTTTTTATTTGATACACTAGCGATCCATTTAAAAGAGAAAGAAATTAATGAGTTTCAAAAAATGTTTAATGGGTTCTGTAATGGAGGAAAAAAATCTAGGCTTCCAAAGAAACTATGGTATATGTCTCAGAAAAAAGGGGGTCTGGGTATGCCTAATTTGCTAGTATATTATCGAGCATTTCAAGTCAGGAATGTTGTGAAGATCTTGGCAAGAGAAAAGGTGATTTGGGAACAATTGGAAATGAAAGAGTACAGAAATATTGGAAACTTGATTTTCTTGGGAATGAAGGATAAGGTGAAAAGGTCAAACAATACTATGATGAAAGGTCTCATGGAGGTATGGAAGAAGGTAAAAAAAGATATGGTTCCGAATCTCTCTCCAATTTTGGAATTGACTGATATGATGTGTTTCCCAATAAAATTAGATAAAGAAAAAATGGAAATATTGGATAAAAATGGGAGGTTGTTATTGAAGGATTGGTTAAAAGCATGTGAAGTTGATGACGAGCGGAAAAAAATGTTTGAGATTTTAAATCTGAACTGGTTTCAGAAGTTAAAGGTGGATAATTGGAATAAAAAATATAAAAAAGAAATAGGGATAGATAGAGTATATACAGAATTTGAGGAATTGGTAAGGAAGATTAGAAAAGGGGAAAGCAGTACTAAAGGTCTTGTAAGCAAGCTTTATAATATATTGAATAGAGGTGCAGATCCACAGGAGGACTTGAAACGGAAGTGGGAACAAAACTTGAATATAAAAATTGGGGAGATTGAATGGAAAAACAAATGGAAAAAGAGAATTATGAGAACAATGTCTGTAAGAATTAAAGAACATAATTTCAAAATGTTGTGGCAATGGTACCTGACACCATTAAGACTTTACCAGATGGATAATAAAAGAGATAAGTTATGTTGGAGATGTAAAGAATATGACGGAACATATGAACATATGTGGTGGAGCTGTAAAAAAATAAGGGATTTCTGGGCAAGAATAGAAAATGAGTGTGATGAAATATTGGGTAAAAGTGTTAAGTTGGTGTCCGGTACCATTCTTTTAACGAATGTGGAAGGTTTGGGTTTAAATAAGGAGGAAAAAGAACTATTGGAAATCATATTGACAACAGGTAGACAATGTATAGCTAGAAATTGGAAAAACGATATAGATATACAGATTGGAGAATGGTATAAAGAAATGTGGAGTTTAGCACTGAATGATAAATTGACATGGGAGATTAAAGTCAAAAGAGATAATTTAAAAGAGAATAGATTCTGGAATATATGGAAACCGTTTGTGGATCACTCTATTATGGCAAGCGATAGTTCAGGACCAGTACCATCACAAAGAAGCTTCTGGAACTGAGTAGAAAATAAACTCTCCGGGCATTGTATATATACACAGGGTGATTATTATTGGTTAAAAAAAAAAAAAAAAAGATTAGTGCTAGTACAGAAAGTTTTTTCTATCATTTTGGATATTGAAATAATGGTTTTTAATATTTGGTGGTTAAATAGCAGTTAACGAGTATAGATATTGTTATGTGCTAGCATATAGTAATGTCTGTTAGTATGATATTAAGGATTTGTTAGTGTATTGTATCGTTAATGTATTGTTAATGCTTTTTTTTTTTCGTTTTCTGTATGTCTATTAAAAACTCAATAAAATTTATATTAAAAAAAAAAAAACAATGGGCGAAAGGCTGATGAGAAGAAGATACAGCAGCTGGTTAAAGCTATAGAAAAAATCAGTCCTTGGGTTAAATTTGATGAATGTCTGGACTTAAAACAGCGGAAACAGATCGGGAGAGAAATGCAGAAGCATAATGGAATTTCTGTATCAGTATTATTTACATGGGAGGAAGTTAGAGATTGCCTTCAGAGACTCACTCCAAAGAAAATGTTATTCTCTCAGAGGCTTGATGGCCCCCTCACACAGCTTTTGCCTCCAACCGAGGGAGGGGCTATGGCAACTGCCACTCCATCATATGAGCAACAACAGCTTAAGCCCCCTGATGGAGGTGGAAATGGAGATGGGACATTATATCCTGCCTTGCAGCAATCAAGCACTTTTAGCCCTACAAAGACACATTTTTCTGCTGCGTTAACTGCAGCTGTGCTGGATGTGGAATCTCCTGAGATATATCTAGTGAACAGAGAGCCGCTTGCAAATGGGAATGCTGCAATACTGCCTGCCGAGTCTAAAAAACAACTAGTGCCAGCTGATGGGGAACAAATGGTGGGGACCTCATCACAGATTGAAGCTGTTAATGCATGCAGAGTGGCAGGAAGCAAGGACTGTGTTTCAAAGAGCAGCTTAGGGGATCTCAGCCCCCCCGTGAATCAACCCTCATCACAAAAGCAGGAGAAGCTGAGTAGTAAATTTGATACCTCACGTTTGGGCAGGAAGATCCTGCAGAAATGGAAGGATGGCCCAAAGGAGGAACGCACAAAACCCAAGACAAAAAAGGGGTGCAAGTACAAACTAACAGATGCAGTTTGTCATAAGGTTGAGAATCAGATGTTGGAAATGAAAGAAATACAGAGGAAGAGGGGGGTGAATCTTTCCTCGATGGACAGCAGGCTGTTGCAAAAATACAAGGAGGGAGAAGACATACAGTTTTTGGTTGATTTTGAACTGCCCAACCCTCAAACAAAGAGATCCAGAGTGAGCTGTCCCAAGTTTCAAGCATCAGGATTGCAGGGAAAGCAACTTGGACTTCCCTGTGATTTTCTTCTGTGTGAAAATTACTTGCAACTTCTGGAGAAGTCTTTGTGCCTTCACACCTCCTCGGCCTGCCTTAATGCAGATGGGTGTGGCTGGAGCATGAAGGAATGTGTGTTTGCCTGAAAAGCTGAAAAGGGGGGTTGTGTGGGATTGTCTTGTGAAGTCAGTGAGACTTAATTTATGGCTTAATTTCAACTTGCCATGCCAAGAACTGTGCTGGAGAGAAGATAGTGTTTCAGAGAGCTTCAATCAAGATTTGGACTTTTAATTTGGACATTTTAATTTGACTAAAAAGTTTGTGTGGACTGTAAAGAAGAATTGGCTTTGTTTGCATTATAAAACCTGACAGCCTTTTTAAGAAATTGTCTACCTGCTCATGCTAATGAGATTTGTACTGTATTTGAGTTACCATGCTATGCTGATTGGAAGTTATTGAATGCTTCTTTCACTTACACCAGTGGGAGAAGAAAAAATTTAATGCCTTACTCATGTAATTGGGGAAGTGAGAAATGCCTTCTAAAATGCAACCAGACCTCCTTCATGTAAGGAAGAAAAGAAATGTTCATGTCTTGTTTATGCTTAAGTGTTTGCTTATTCTCTTGCAGGAGAAAGACCTGTCTTTGCTTATGTTATGTATTGTCTTATGAAACTGCATATCTCAAGGTACCATCAGAAGTACATGGAAGAGTACCCTACACATGTAAATGGGTTTGTGTATTGCATTTGTGTTATATGTCACTCATGTTTCATGTTTAGTTACATGGTACTAGTAATAACAGGGCATGCTCCTGTTTCTTAGGGGAGTGTCTTCTTAAGCCATTGGTCGTTTATTGGCAACAAGGGGATCCTGAGTGGAAGGATTCCTGTTGGAGCGATCCGCCCATGGAGAGAGAAAAAGGTTACTCAGCTCCAGGATGGTGGTTCACCAGTAAACTAAATGTGCTGACATTTGTTCTTTTCTTTCTTACTGTGCTTCCAGCTGTAAGAACAATACCTCATGGGGGCAACCCCAACTTTTGGATTCGTCATGCTAACTATATGTTTGAAGTTCATGGTAAGAATGCAACGTTATACTATGAGCATCCATTGGCAGTGTCTCAAATGGCCTTTCTTCCGGCATTGTTCAACACGCCAGAGTTGGTTATTGGACATTTGCAACATCTTGATAGATCTACACTCTTCTCTAATCCTCCAGAACAATTTAACAACACCCGCTGGCGAAGCATGACATTCAAGAAATACACTAAAGGACTTTGTTTCTGCTGTCATAGTTCTGGAGTCTGGAATAGTAAATGGAAGTACTGGACTCAAGCAAAAAGGGTTTTGCAGAATGTAGGCAATTATACGGGTTGTGATGATTATTTTTGGTTATGGGGTAGTTATAACAGTTCTTATAAGCTTAATTATACCTTGTTTAACACTACTATTGAAGATATATATGATGTATTTCCTATGTTTACTCCTGATTATTCTGCTATAGATAGTGGTTCAATTTGCAATGGATGGCAAATTAAGGATCCTAACATGTGGTTCTTTTTTAATGGAGTTGCCACGAATTTCCATCCAGGACAATATCAATGTGCAGCATTGGGTTATTTTACCTTACAGACTAGCCATAGATTACCTGTTGGCAAAATCCGGAGGATTTTGTAAACTGGTCGGGAACCAGGGATGTCGGGTAAAATTCCAGGATCTGAATAATACTATTGAGAAAGAACTTCAGAATTTACAGGAGAGCATTATTAACAATGTACGCACTGATGTTAATCTCTTTGATTGGGTGACTTCTTGGTTGCCTGATTTATCTGTCCTTAGACAAGTTTTCTTTTATGGGTTTATTATTATTATCTGCTTTATACCTTTGTGTTTTTGCATTACTTGTATTCCTAATCTTATTTCTATGTGTAACACATGTCCACTGCATAGAAGGGAGACATCGGGTTTTGCATGATGGCAATTGTACTCAATGAGGTATCACCCTCCGGAACAAAGTACCAGGAGTCAGGAGGGGTACGATGTCCAGGAGGACAGTGATGATGTATATGATGACATGCAGGGGTATGATTAGCCATCTCTCTCTCTCTCTCAAATTTAAATGAAAAAGGAGGACATGTGGGAATGCATCTGGATTCTGTCAGGCTGCCTCTGACACATTTTGTAAACAAAAGCCTCTTTGCTTGCTATTCTCCTTATCTCTCCTTATTTGGGTTCTGACTTTCTGATTGATTATGTAGCTTAAGTTTCGTTTCTGCTATACTCTGCTTGAATAAAGAGAAGCCATTATTATGCCTTTGTTCAGCTAAGAGAGCAGTCGTGTGTCTGTTTCCTCTTTATTTCTCTATCTCTGTTCCTCCCTACAAAAAGCCTAATGAAGCTGGCCTTCGCTAGATTTCCTAACTCTTAACTTTCCTCTGTTTAACTGAAGCTGTAAACTGCCTTTAAGGAGACTGATCTTATCTCTAAATGAATCGGATCCCAACATGGATTGGTGCTTATAAGGGCCAGACATAACAGGTGCTGAAGTCCACAGGGAAGGGTGATGGTCCCCAAGTGGATTAAATCCACTTGATGGAGGGCAGTAGCTTCATCAATACTGACCTGGGGCTGAAGAGGACTGTGTGCCAAAAGGGCTCAGACCAGAAAGTGACTTGCCGAACTGGATCAGTGGCCTGGGTAGGGTATTTTGGACTACAGTCGGGCATATCCCGTGCAATGGCAACCTTGTGCCAGCCAATCTTTCTCACACTAAGTCAGGAGAAAGGACGTACAAAATGAATTCACCAAAAGGTGGCTTCGTTTTGGTAGTTTCAAATCTGGCTTAGACATGGAAGAAGAAGTGGCATGGATGTCACACTGCGAAGCAGAAGGCAAATGGAAGACTACTGCATTATATTGTTCCCAGGAAAATCTTCATGGCTGATTGCCATGATGATAGCCAATATTTAGAATCCGATATGGCACTTTAAGAAGAGTTATTTCCGGAATAGGGCTCCAGAAGAATGTTTTTCCATATAGCAGTTCAAAGGGGATATTACTACAGCTATGAAGCACAACATATATCCTCAAATCCTAGACTTAGGCTGTTCTTATAACCATCATGGTGACTGACCCTCTGCCATATACTGTACAGCTTATTCTCTGTAATGCATGAATGAATGGTTGAGTTTTATTTGTCAGTTTCCTGGTGTAAGAATGTGTCCTCGTGGTGGGAGAATGTCATTGTTTGATCAGTGACTCATGACATACCCTGTGAAGTGAAACACTCTCTTCTACGTTCTAAAAAATTGCTGCCAGTAATGAAGAAGGCTCTTTGGCCAGACTGTTTCTGCCAGGGAGAAAACATTGGCCAAAGTATGCAAGTTATTTAGCAAGCTAAACAACAACAAAATCTTTTGTTACAAGCAGAGATTCCATATAAGGTGGTGTTTTTGTAGAGTCCCATTTTTGACTTGTTTACAGTCTGGGGTGGAGCAACCCTGTGAGTATTCCAACACTACCACTAGATATGACAATATATCATTGACTATCCAAATTATTTTTCCTTTCTTTAAAATTTGAAGATTTAGTCATGGGGCTTGTTTTCACAGTTTTAAATAAAGTTCCAGAATAAACATTTCAATTAGAAATTGCTATCTGAGCTGTAAAATGTGTAACTGTTGCTACCTACCAAAATAAAATCTATGTATGCAGTAGAATCATTGATGCACTCCCAAAAAATTTACTACCACCTCTGCAGGCGGGGCCAAATCTGTGGGTGGGGCCAACACAATGGGCTATGGAGGTGGGTGTGTCCGGCCAGGTGGGCATGACCTGGGGGAATTTCCGCTACCGGTTCTCCCAAACAGGACAGAACCTGCTTCAGTGCATTACTGAGTAGAATTCAGTAGTCTGGTGTCTATGTAGGCATGAGATTGACACCACTGGAAGCAGACTGACCATGACTAAGAAATGTATTAAATAAGTTACTTATAAATGGGAATACAGTATGTTGATACTGTTGACTAGGACTACACAGGATCACTATCCAGCCCACTTTTCCTCAGACTAGATCTCCTTAATTAACTTGCATTTCTTACTGTGAAAACATGCCAGAGAATTATAGTGTGGTTCAAAAGAGCTGCCTTAAGAAGGCTTTCTGTCCTCAATGACTATTTCCTCATCTTGTCTTGCTGACTGGATACATAGTTAAGCTGAACTTAGGAAGTTCAGGAAGTTCATTAGGAAGGGTATAGAAAATAAGTCAGCAAGTGTCATTTTGCCTCTTTATAAATCTATGGTGAGGCCCCATCTGGAATACTGTGTACAGTTCTGGTCGCCATAGCTCCAGAAGGATATTATGGAGCTGGAAAAAGTGCAGAGGGCAAACAAAATGATTAGGGGACTGGAACACCTTCCTTACCATCTAAGCTGCAACGGTTGGGCCTCTTCACTCTTGAACGACGGTGTCTAAGAGGTGACCTGATTGAAGTTTATAAAATCATGCACGGTGTGGACAAAGTAGATAAGGAAAAACTGTTTTCCCTATTGCATAACACTAGAACTAGGGGACACTCCATGAAACTTTTGGGTACTAAAGGTAAAGGTAAAGGTTTCCCTTGCTCGAAAGCCAGTCGTATCCGACTCTAGGGTGCAGTGCTCATCTCTGTTTCTAAGCCGAAGAGCCAGCGCTGTCTGCTTCTGCAGACGTTTCCGTGGTCATGTGGCAGGCATGACTAGACACCGGAGCGCACGGAACGCTGTTACCTTCCCACCGAAGTGGTCCCTATTTATCTACTTGCAATTTCTTGCTTTCGAACTGCTAGGTTGGCAGGAGCTGGGATACAGAAAGTACTTTTTCACCCAGAGGATTACTGGTCTATGGAACTCCCTGCCAGAAGAAGTGGTGACAGCTGTCAGTCTTGACAGATTTAAGAAAGGATTAGACAAGTTCATGGAGGACAAGGGTATCAATGGCTATAATGATGGATGCCTAAGAACAACCTCCGGGTTGGAGAGATAGGCAGGATATCTCTCAATGCCATTTCCAGGGAATCCTAAGCAGGTGAAGGCATCTGCTTGGGAATACCCTGAAGGAAATGGTGACCCACTGTGTGAGACAGAATGCTGGACTGGATGGACTGTGGCCTGTTCCAGCAAGGCTGTTCTTATGTTTTTATGAACAAGCAAACAGGAAATTTGCTTTGGGAAACAGTTTAAACTGATTTGAGAGAGAAACCTCGAGGAGAGGGATGAGTGCTGACGCATATGCCTTGCTCTCCTTGTCCTCACTCATGAAGCAGGAGGCGAAGGGGAAGGTGCTTTGTCAAACCACTGCTTTGTGTATGAGTGTGTGCATGTGTACACACACATGTGCATGAAGTTGGTCTTTGCTTTCTGCATTGGAGAAAGTGAAAGATTTATCTAAAAAATAGAAGGATATATGGTCGGGAGGAAAAACTATGGACTGGGGTGTGTGGAACTTTAGACTGATTATCTCATACTAAACTGGTATCTCAATGGAGGACAGATCTTGGGGTGGGTGTTATGCATACACCATAATTTTGCAGAAAATAACAACTTAACACATGGGGAAAAGTCCTTTTGAACTATTTCACTTTGAAAAAAGGAGAAGCCCCAATGTCAGAGAGAGAGAGAGAATTCCAAATTGATAGCAAAAGAGCCAGAATGTTTCAAATTGGCCTTGGCATCATGTGATTCAGTAAACAAAAACTGAATTCATCCATTTTATACTCATAGCAAATTGTGTGCTATATGTGTAGCTGCATTCAGAATTACCTTTATTATGCCAGTTCTACAAATTGGGGTGTGATCGCATAACATTTACCTTCCATTTAGCAATGATGCTTTCAGTTTCACCTCAGTGAGAATATTCACCCCCAAACAATTTATACCTATCTGCATAATACCTATGCTTCTTGGGAAAGCACAGCTGCTGTCCTTCAGAACCACAGGCCTTTCGTCTTCTGCAAGATCCAGTTTATCAAACCGGTATGTGTTTTGGACTAAACCCAGATGCCAGTTTTCTGTTACTCACTTTCCTGGCGGTCCTTTCTGTCTTGGCTTCACAATCTCCTGCAAAATATACCCAATCCGATTAGATGGAGCATTCTGTGCAGCATATTTCAGCCCCTTGATTTCTAACTCTTTCTGATGCAGCAGCAGAAGTAGGGCCCGTGGATTTTCCTGTAATTCTTTGTTCTGCAGGGGAAAAGAGAAATCCCTGCAAAAGAAAAGTGGTATATAAAGGTAGTATATAAGGATCTGCAGTGGCTCAAGTGACTGGGAGGTGGAAGGTCAGCAGTTCGATTCCCGAGTACTGTACTGCAGGACGGAATGAGCTCCCATCTTTGTCCCAGCTCCTGCCAACCTAGCAGTTTGAAAGCAAGAAATTGCAAGTAGATAAATAGGGACCACTTTGGTGGGAAGGTAACAGTGTTCCGTGTGCTCCGGTGTCTAGTCATGCCTGCCACATGACCATGGAAATGTCTGCTTCTGCAGACAGCGCTGGCTCTTTGGCTTTGAAACAGAGATGAGCACTGAACCCTTGAGTCAGATACAACTGGCTTTCGAGCAAGGGAAACCTTTACCTATATAAATATAACAATAAATAAAAGAAATCAAAAGATTGCCATTTGTGCATGATATGCTCAAGGAGGTAAAATGGCTGTTTTCTTTATAGAGTACTAGCATATTTTGCTCGGCCCTGCCGGGCATTTTTAATGTGTGTATTTGGGGTGGTTTTGGTTCTGCACAACCACCACTCCTACATCAAAAACCACTCCAACCACCAACACATACATTAATTTTTTTTTATTATGGCAGGAGTGGTGTGTGTGTGTGTGTGTGTGTGTGTGTGTGTGTGTGTGTGTGTGTGTGTGTGTGTGTGTGTGTGTGTGTGTGTGTGTGTGAATGTAATTCACCAGAGGGTGCTATTTTTTGTTAATATTTTTAGTTAACTAAAAATAACACCCTCTGGTGGACTGCATTCAGTGCGGAGTAGGCGTTCATGGAGGTAGGATGTCTTTTTCTGTTGTTTCCTGTAGGTGAGTTTTTTGTGGTTTTTTGTTGTTGTGGGTGGGAGGGTTGTGTGTGTGTGTGTGTGTGTGTGTGTGTGTGTGTGTGTGTGTGTGAGAGAGAGAGGTTTGGGAGGATTTAATGTGGCCTTGCCGTGCTGGCCAGGCTGCATTAAATCCTTGCGTGGGGGGGGGGGGAGATTTTTTTATTTATTTGTTTGTTTGTACAGAGTGGCTGGCCGTAGCCTGGGTTGGGGGGGAGAGGGGGGTATCCCCTCCCTCCAAGCTACGGGCCGGCTTGTGCGGGCCTCCGAGGCTGCAGGGGGGATTGTTTTTCCCCACTGCCTCACCGAAGCATGGGTCAGGGGGGAAGAGAGGGGTATCCTCTCTCCCCCCCATGCTACGGTGGAGGCTTATGCCCGCCTCCGAGGGTGTGGGGGAATTTTTTTCCCTGCTGTATTTGCCAAGCCTGGGGGGAGGGGTTATCCTCCCCCCCACCACGCTATTTTTAAGGTGTTTTTAAGGTATTCGTCTTCCTTGGAAGACGGGGACCGAATCTTTTGGCCTCCGTCCTCCTAGGAAGACGAACCACTTCCCTCAGGGAAATGGGGGCCGAGAACGGTGCTCCGTTCTTGGCCTCCATCTCCTGTAGGGAAGCGTAACAGTTTCTCTCAGGGAGACGGAATCCTGAGAATGGAGTGCCTTTCTGAGTCTCTGTTTTCCTGAGGGAAGCTTTTCGCTGGGTTTGTGGAGATAAGAGGGTCTCCCTCTTTTCTCCGCAAACCTGCCAAAGTTGCAGTGGGGCCGGCGCTGGCCATCGCTGATGGTCTGGGAAGCAGTCACGGCGCAACAGCGGTTTGTTTAATTTCTGCACACCGCACTTTCCTGGCCTCCTTCGCGGTCACGTCCCTCAGCCTGATTAGCTGAGGGGTGGTGTGGCACGAACATAAGAACATAAGAACAGCCTTGCTGGAACAGGCCACAGCCCATCCAGTCCAGCATTCTGTCTCACACAGTGGCTCACCATTTCCTTCAGGGTATTCCCAAGGAGATGCCTTCACCTGCTTAGGATTCCCTGGAAATGGCATTGAGAGATATCCTGTCTATCTCTCCAACCCGGAGGTTGTCCTTAGGTAGCCATAATTATAGCCATTGATACACTTGTCCTCCATGAACTTGTCTAATCCTTTCTTAAAGCTGTCAAGACTGACAGCTGTCACCACTTCTTCTGGCAGGGAGTTCCAAAGACCAGTAATCCTCTGGGTGAAAAAGTACTTTCTCTTATTTGTTTGAGAACTAGTATCCAAAAGTTTCATGGAGTGTCCCCTAGTTCTCAGGATGTTGGGGCTTGAAGTTTTTTCCTTTTGGTCGTGTTCATGGGGCTGCTGCCCCACTGGCGACCACCGGAACCCCGCGGCGTTGGGAAGGCGGGGGTTATGGTAAGTGCAAAGGGCTCGGTCGGGGATGGTTGGGCTGGGTGCGGGAGCCTTTGTCCCAACCCAATGGTTAAGGGTACTTTTTATAGGTATAGATCAGAAACTCTTGCTAATCTACTGTAAATCTCATTGTTTGATCTAATCCATTGTCTGACCACCCAATTCAAGCAAAGCCTCTTTGGAAAGCTGATTATATAAAGATTTGGACAAAGATGACTAGTTCTCTCTTGCTCGAAAGCTAGCTGTGTCCGACTCTAGGGCTGGTGCTCATCTCTATTTAGAGGCAATAAGTCAGCACTGTAGACGTTTCCATGGTCATGTGGCAGGCATGGCTAGATGCCGGAGTGTACAAAATGCTGTTACCTTACCCCCACAAAGCAGTATCTATTTATCTACTTGCAATTCTTGCTTTTGAACTACTAGTTTGGCAGGAGCTGGGACAGACGATGGGCGCTCACCCTGTTTTTAAACAATAAGGTCTCGAACTGCTGACCTGCCGACCTTCTGGTCATCAAGTTCAGCATCTGGATCACTAAAGCTACTGCAGTCTTAAGTACATCTAAAAACCTATTTGAGCAGAGATGATAATGCTACAAGAATACTTTTCACACACTTTGGAAAGGAAGACCTCTTTAAAATGATGATGATGTCTTTTCACTAGCCAACTATTTTCTGATTATATGGAATTTATAAAGTTTTTGCAATGTTTTGCTAGCCATGTAAGACTTTAGAGGCCCTTAAGAACTAAATAGTGATAAATAGTGCATGCTGAACTGCCTGAGTAAATAAAAGGCCATTGCTTTGTGGTAGTATGACATCAAATTTTGATCTCAGGCTAGCATTTTTTAGCTGGGTATTACTTAGGGTGCCATGACTGAAAAAAAGCTTTAATATTTCCTCATGGCATAGGAAGACCTGATTTAATGCAGTTTAATTTCCTGAAAGCAATCAGGTAAGGCCTCTGGCCAAGAGTGAACTGTCCCTCTCACAATGAGCTCCAGATGGGCCCGCCCTGCTGTTGTCTTTCCGTAAACAATCCTCCAAAAGAAATGGTACCTTTCATCTGAAAACATATTCCTCACTCCATTTTAGGAAGAAAATTAGATAAAAATCAGTTCCTGCAATTCCTTCACTAAGACATAAGTGCATTCATCCTTATTCTTACTGTTGTTCACCTGTGATCTAATGTTCTTTCTCAAACTGCATCTTTCTCTCTCTCTCCTGCCTGTTTTTTGTTGTCTTTTGTTTTGTTTTATGCATCAGGCCAGTTTCTTTTGTAATCCAAGAGCTGATTGTGACTTTCCATATGTTGCAATTACAACCTGTCTAAGCTTGGTTCAGCATCCTCCACCCTATTATCCCCCCTCCAGTTCTCAAAGGTCAGGGTGGTGTTTTTTTTGGCACCAATAAGCAGAGATTCCTCTGATAATATTAATTCCTGTAAACTTCAGAGTATTCTACCTGTCTTCATCTGTCTCGCATTCCTTCCACTTGTGCTCATAAACAGCAAATTTAGTACCTCTGTTTCTGTCTGATGCCCCGTGGTTACCATGGGGTAAGAGAAACAACAAAGATACACAATCATGCCTGCCTGCTAAATGCAAAGAAAATGATGGAAGGATTTGCCCCGTGAATATCCTTCAGTAATGCCAAGTGTGGTATCCGCGAGCACAATTGGCATAACTGTCCCTGACAGAGGTTACACCGGTCGAGGAAGGCTCCTGGTCACTGGCCCCTGCGGGAACAGAAATTGGGGAGTGGATTAATAGTCATAAGATTGATTCACCCATATCTGACCTGGCAGGCAGTTCAGCAGGAGGAAGTTGAATGTCTAACTCGAGTTAGGAATTAGGTAATTCCGCACTTGCAGATTAGCCCAAGCCCTAGCGCAAATAGTGGCCATATTTACTCTTGTGCAAGCCATGAACAATGGATTTCCCCTGTCAGTATTTGCCTTAGTTAATTAACTTCCCCAAGAGAGATTCCCAATTAACCCGGGTAAACAGGTGATGTGATTTTCTGTCAGATGACGATTCTATCACACACTGCCTTGAATTCCTATATATGATGATGATTTTCCCTCAATAAACCACTGGTCTTCGCTCCATCTTGTCTCGTGTCGTTCCTTGACCAGTCTCCTCCGGGACCTCATGGCCGCCCCACGGCCCCGATCCAACATCTGGTGACCCCGAGACGTGATCCTACTCGTGAGTAAGCGATCAACGCGGTCCGGTTCTACGCTAGAACCGTGTCCGATCACCCCGGAGGACAGCGCGGCAGCCCGGTCGGAAAGCCAGCCGATCGGGAAGACAGCTCCACGGCGAGGCATCTCAGAGAGGCTTCCTACAGCTTGCTCCGGCTATCACGGTGGCTTGCAGCATGGAAAAACGCGTTCCGCTCAGGGTCGGCTGTGAACCCCTGACATCGCAGAGGCCACCGAGGGCCTGTGGCAGCAGTCCACGCTCCGAGCTCTACCCAGAGATTCGTCACGCAAAACCTATTGCCTGAACTTCAGACGCGTCGACTCATCCCGAGAAGGAGACTTCAAAGGACCGGCAGGTAATATGGGGACTTGTCCTCAGCGGCAACGTCCGTCCGCTAGTCAAAGAATTCATGAGGAAGAATTCAAGACCCTGGCCAGGATATATCAGATAAGCTTTCACAGCGGAGAACTAGCGCGGCTTTTGGTGTTCTTGAGGGAACACTGCCTGCTTTACCCAGAAGTAGGTACGTTATCCCTTCAGCTCTGGGATCAGATAGGAGTCTGCATTCAGCAACCCCCAAAAGCTCCAGATGGCGTAATTCGCACATGGAGCAAATGTAGGAAACTCTTAGCAGAGGTGGACCCAGTCCAGGTAGAGGCCAAAGAACCCCCAGCGTCAGCAGAGCCATCGGCGCCCACGGCGCTCTATCCATCATTTCAGTTTAAGCAGAGTAGTGTAGGGAGCTTTCCCTCGGTGACAGCTGCAGACGTCACTGGTGGAATGCATGGAATGGGGAGCACTGGCGCTTCTCTGATAGCTACAGGTTCCCGAACTACCAAGAGTGCCCTTCAGCGCACAGTTGAGGAAGAGATCAGGAAGGGGGAATTGCCAGCAGAAGAACTAGCTGAGCTTAGTCAGATTTGTCCAATTCGCTTGGAGGTAGATGCCCTCACCGGGCAGCAGCAGATAGTTCATTCACCAGTTCCGTATAAGCTCCTCATGGCTATTTCAGAGACAGGACTCCAGAGTTGCTTCACTAGGGGCACGCTTCAGCAAGTGTGCAAGAACACGATGTTCATCCCGCACTACTGGAAAGCCGTCATGCGGATGATGCTCAACCCCAGCCAGTATCTGTTATGGCACAGCGAGTATTGCCTCGAGACTCAGGCAAGGGCTGCCAGGATGGGTGGGGCAATAATTCCTGACCAACTATATGGTTCAGGTGCCTTCGAATCCATCGATGCGCAGACCGCCTTGCCGCTCGCCACCCTTCAGTTGTCAGCTGAGACAGCCTTCAGGGCTTTTCTCAAGGTCCCAGCAACTGGCAAAGCGGCCAAAAATTACACCGCACTCAAACAGGGCGCCCAGGAGTCCTACATGGACTTTATCAATCGCTTAGAGGAAGCGATCAGTAGACAGATCGATAACGAGCAAGCCCAACAAGAGCTCATGATGAAATTGGCTAAAGACAACGCCAATCTCTACTGCCGTAAGATCTTGCAGTCACTGGGCAATCGTCCCGACTTGACTCTCACGGACATGATTAGGGCTTGCGCCGACGTTGGCACGGACTCCTACAAAATGGGTCTGCTGGCAGCGGCGGTGCAAGGGGGTAGGAAACCCAAGAACAAAAACCTAGGGGCATGTCACAATTGTGGCAAGGTCGGCCACTTCGCTAGGGAGTGCCGATCCAAGGGCGGCGGACAACATTCCGGCCGTTCCAAGGCTCCAACCACCCCATGTCCGAAGTGTAACAAAGGCTTCCATTGGTCCAAATTCTGTCCGAATTCGGGAAACCAGAACGCGGGCACGTCTCTGGCCCCGGTCCAAACAGAGGCTTCCCTCGCTCTGGGCGAGCCAGAGCTGGATTAGATTCCAATCACATTCCAGATATTGCGAAGGCGCAGGCCAGCCCCAAGGGTAGTACAGGGCTAGAATTGACTTGCCAGGCAGACGTCACATGCGACTTCCCAGGCACAGTCTATCTGGTGGATTCCCAGTACATGGGACCCCTGCCCAAAGGCTTCATAGGCTTAGTTTTGCCTCGTAGTGTCGCAGGAGCACGCAGAATTCTTGTAATTCCAGGAGTCATTGACTCCAATTTTTCGGGTGTTCTCCAAGTTCAACTCTGGACGCACCTACCCCAGACCATTCACAAGGGAGACACGTTAGCGCAACTGATTATGGTTCCTTGTAACTCGCCAGCAGATAGCCAGGGAAGGCTGAGGGACAGCTCAAAGTCCGGGTCGGAAGACCGCTCGAGCGCAAGTGAGGCAGTGCAAGGATACCAGGTCTTAGCGACAGTGGAGACCAACATAGAATGGAAACGGTGGCCAGCCATTGAGGTATTTTTGAATAAAAAATCGTTCTCAGGGCTGCTAGATACCGGAGCTGACGTCAGCGTGGTCAGCCGAAGTCAGTGGCTGCAGGAGTGGGCCATTGAGCCGGTCTCCAATGTGTGGAGGGTAGGCGGCATCCAAGAAGCGTTTAGGAGCCGGGAGTGGGTGGAAGTCACGATCCCTAGGGCTGACGGCACAGCGGTCATTCGGCCGCACATTCTGGACGTGCACGTCAACCTTTGGGGGCGAGACATTTTGCAGCATTACTGTGCCACTCTTACCTTCGGGTAATGGCTCTGCCACTTAAATGGCTTACCAACACACCAGTCTGGGTGGAACAATGGCCGGTAGTGGGGGAGAAATTAGTCGCCCTAAAGCAACTGGTTAAAGAACAGCTAGACGCAGGACATATAGAGCAGTCCACTAGTCCTTGGAATTCGCCCATTTTTGTCATCAAGAAAAAGTCGGGGAAGTGGCGACTCCTCCACAATCTCAGAGAGATCAATAAATGTATTCAGCCAATGGGTCCGCTTCAATGTGGCATTCCGAATCCAAATATGATCCCCGAGGGTTGGGAGATCCTGGTCGTAGACCTTAAGGATTGTTTTTATACCATTCCCCTAGATCCGAGGGATCGGGAAAGGTTCGCCTTTACGGTGCCGGTTGTGAACCACAGCGAGCCCACACAGCGTTACGCGTGGAAGTATTTGCCACAGGGGATGCTCAAATTAGGAATTAGGTAATTCCGCACTTGCAGATTAGCCCAAGCCCTAGCGCAAATAGTGGCCATATTTACTCTTGTGCAAGCCATGAACAATGGATTTCCCCTGTCAGTATTTGCCTTAATTAACTTCCCCAAGAGAGATTCCCAATTAACCCGGGTAAACAGGTGATGTGATTTTCTGTCAGATGACGATTCTATCACACGCTGCCTTGAATTCCTATATATGATGATGATTTTCCCTCAATAAACCACTGGTCTTCGCTCCATCTTGTCTCGTGTCGTTCCTTGACCAGTTTCCTCCGGGACCTCACGGCCGCCCCGCGGCCCCGATCCAACAGCCAAGTGTCATTCTCACCTCAGGAAAGAAGTTACAAAGAGCAGGTGGAAAGAGAGCCAAGCATTTTCAGGTAAATACTACCTAAGGTGTGTTGGGGAATTTTGGTTATTCCTCTTAGTTTAGCAAAGTATAAGGTACGGTAAGGTAAAGGTTTCCCTTGCTTGAAAGCCAGTCATATCCAACTCTAGGGTTCGGTGCTCATCTCTGTTTCAAAGCTGAAGAGCCAGCGCTGTCTGCTTCTGCAGATGTTTCCATGGTCATGTGGCAGGCATGACTAGACACCGGAGCGCACGGAACACAGTTTACCTTCCCACTGAAATAGTCCCTATTTATCTACTTGTAATGTCTTGCTTTCAAACTGCTAGGTTGGCAGGAGCTGGGACAAAGACGAGAGCTCTTTCCATCCTGCAGTACTTGGGAATCGAACTGCTGACCTCCCCCTTCCAGTCAGTGTCTTAGCCACATGAGCCTCTGCGGTCCCAAGTATAAGGTAGAGAAAGCAACAATAACACTGAGAAAAGTGGAGAAATCAGCGGAGTTCTCATTACCCTTTGCCTCCCTCCCTGCCAGTGACTAGCACTTTGTGTGGCAAAAATACTCTAGAAGTAGTTAAAGACAAAACAAAAAAGTGTCTTTATGTACTGTTGCCATCTATATTTAATCAGAAGAAAAATTAAAAGGGGAAATGAAATCTCCAGCACATGAAGAGCCTCCCATGCTTTGTTGCTTGAACAGACTACCAACAATACAATGGAAACAAGATAACAGACAGGAAGAGGAGATGGGGGTTTGCTTCAAATGCCAGGTGTAGGAAAAGAATTTTTACCAATCAAGTTAGTGGTAATAGACAATCACATGAGATTATAAGGGAAAGGATTGGAATAGAACCAATCTTAAACTATATACAGAGGCAACAAATAAAGTAGTTTGCCAATTTGGAGAGAATATTCTGGAATTCCATACCATACAAAGTATACGTGAAAAGAGGAGAAGGACAAAGACCACAAGGCAGACCAGAGGAAGGTGGAGAGATAACATCAAAGAAACATTAGAAGGATACTAAATAACACTGCTGGAGGCCACAAGAAGTGCCAGAACAAGAACCTTGTATCTTCCTCAACACCCAAAGGAGTAAAAGAGGAAGTAAAGAAAAAAGACAGACCTATCTAGATATTGTGCACTATTGGAAGCAAGCACTGCAAGGCAGCAAAATTATGTTCTGCCAGAGTTTAAAGCTTTAACTTTCTACAAAGCTTAAAGGAGAGTTTAAAGTTCATAAAGAGGTTCATGAACACTACTCACTGTTGCTTTGGGGATTCCTTATTTGGTGGTGAAGAGGTGGTGGGGCTGTCATCTGTTTCCATTTCTGCAAGAGGAGTGTACATCACACTCAACCTAGTGATGACGGGGTGTTCTCTCTTGTATGGCCTTTGGGGCGAACTGAGGATGACATCTTCATCTAGTTCTCTTACATCTTCCATCTGAGGCTGGAATCTAAGGCTGATTTTTCTATCCCTGAAGGGGGAAAAAATCCTTAGCAGTGTAGGATTTCTTTGTGAAATGACTCCGTGTCTCTTCCTACTTAACTATAGCTACCAGTATTAGAACCATTTTATACATTTTAACGTATTGTTTTATGATGTTAATTGTTGTATACACATACTACATACCACAACATTATTTATTTTAACATGCAGTACTGTACTACTGGAAGTTAGTTTCTTGATAAGTATTCCTGTATGATGTTTGTGCAATTTTTGTTTTAATATCTTATTTTTTAATTAAGTGTTGTTGTTGTTGTTGTTGTTGTTGTGAATGAGCTGAATCTACAGGAAGCCAGATATAGGCTGAATATTAGGGAAAATGTATAAGCAGTTAGAACTGTAAGACTGTGGTACCAACTGCCTCGAGAGGTGGTGAGCACTCCAATACTGGAAGCAGTCAAGAGAGAATTGGTCAACCATCTGTCATCTCGGCTTTGCTTTGGATTCCTGCATTTAGCAGGGGTTGGACTTGATGACCTAAAAGGCCCCTTCCAACTCAGTGATCCTATGATTCTATGTGCCATCAAGTTGGAACTGACTTACAGCTTTCAAGGTAATTAAGATATTTAAGGAGTGGCCTTATCATTTCCATACCCCCAGTGAGTTTCCATGGCTTTTTATTTATTTATTTATTATTCCAATTTCTATACAACCCACTTGGCCAAGGCCAACTCAGGGCGGTTCACAATCATAATAAAAACATGATTAAAAACTGCTTAAAAAACTACCCTCCCCCTAAAAAAGGGTGCAGGGACCGAGGGGGCCGGAATTTCACTATACCAGCCACCCAACAGAAGTCACTCTTCCAACTGCACCCCATACGTGGCCTGTCAGCCAGGTTTTAAGTTCTTTTCTGAAAGGCAGCAATTCCGTCTGGAGACGTAGCTCTGTTGGTAAGAGGTTCCAGAGTGCCGGTGCGGACACAGAGAAGGCCCTCCTCCTTGTGCTAGAAAGGCGAGCCCCTCTAGCGGATGGTATAATAAGAGAGCCCCTCTGGTCCACCCTGGTTGGATGGACAGACATCCTTAGGGCGGTGCGGTCTCTTAGGTAGCCTGGCCCACTGTCGTGTAGGGCTTTAAAGGTCAAAACCAGCACCTTGAATTGCACCTGGAGGCAAACTGGTAACCAGTGCAGGTTCCGAAGCAGTGGCGAGGCATGGGCATAACGTCCACACCCCATCACCACCCGGGCCGCCGCATTCTGGACCAGCTGTAGCCTCCGAATGGTTGTCAAGGGCAGCCCTATGTAGAGCGCATTACAGTAATCTAGTCTGGAGGTGACCAGAGCATGAGTCAATTTGAAACCTCATGAGTCTTAATTTACCACTCTATCTATTATTCTACCCTGGATATTGGTTATAATGTTAGTACTGTACTGTATACCTAAAAACACAAATTGAGTGTTTCTGAATCCTCAGTGTGTTATTTCCTTACTGTGTAATTCTTTCCCTCGCCTCACTCATGGTAATCTTCGTGCAGATTGGTAATTCTGCTAAGGAGACTGGTTTCTGAAGGGTCAAACATGGAACAAAACCTTCTGGTTGTGACAGGGGCCATCCAGCCCCTGAAGCTCTCTGAGGGAGTGTGACCTGGCCCCCAGCTTTAAAAGGTTGAGAACTCCTGATCTAGGGACAGATGAGGGCAGCAATCTACTCTTCAATTTACAGGTCTCATTTTCTTATTCCCCTGTCCTGCTACTTTTTATTGTACAGTGGTACGTCACATAACAAATGCATTGTAAAGCAAAAAAAATTGCACAACGAAGCGTTCATTATGCAATGGCGATACCCCACATAACGGAATGTTTTCTGTTATATGGGGTTTTTGGTAACCCGGGTATACCCACTTAATGGGAACTTCGGTTGACGAACATTTTCCCCCGTTATGCAGGGCATCTCCCATAGGGAACTGCATAGAGGAAAAAACGCATAGCGAAGAGATCTGTGGAACAGAGTTTTTTGTTATGCGGGGTGCTACTGTATTTCTTTTCCAGCTTTGCTTATAATTAGGGGAAATAACCTCAAAACTGTCTGTATGCTTCTGAAGAGAGAAAGGAAGGAGACAACACAGACAACCAATTTTTTTTAATTATCTTCCAGGTTTTAAGCTTATTTCAGAGAATTTATAGTAAACATCTGAAATAAACTCAAAATCGGGAGACTAAAACCACAGCTACCAATTCAAGCATTTCATACATGAATGAATGAATGAATGACAGGATGTTTATACACAGTGGTGGGCTAAAAAAAAAAAAACCTACCACACTGTGGGTGTGGTATGGTGGGCGTGGCCAGAGGAAAGCCCTGCACTGCACCTGAATTAGGACTACTTTATTTCAAAACATGGATGGGTGGGGCCAGACGGATTTCTGCTACCGGTTCTGGTGAACTGGTGTGAACCTGCTGATGCCCACCACTGCTTATACACCACCTCTAGCAGTGATGGCGAACCTATGGCACGCGTGCCAGAGGTGGCACTTGGAGCCCTCTCTGTGGGCACCCTTGCAACCACCCCAGCACAGAGTTCACCCCACCCCTGTGCCCAGCAGCCCAATTGGAGCAGTTCCTCCCTTCCTCCAGCACAGAGTTTGCCCCACTACTCTGCCCAGCAGCCCAATGGGAGCATTTCCTTCCTCTCCTGTTGCTGTGTTGGCACTTTGCTATAAATAAGTGGGTTTGGAATTGCAGTTTGGGTACTTGGTCTCTAAAAGGTTTGCCATCACTGACCGATAGGACAGAATGGTTGTCCTTAGTCGCCAAAAAGCCTATAATATTTACACTTTTGAGATTATATTATGGCAGGACGGTTGAGGAAGCAAAACAATGACTTTTGATCTTGCACATACTAGTTCTTATAGCAATAAGAAACCACAACCACACAACAGGAGCAGGATAAATCCAAAATAGCTGAACGAGTATACAAATTCTGCTGGGTTCTGAGATACCTCCTTGGCTGCCCCATATGATGCCTAGGAACTCAATTAGAAAAGTGGCTCTTTTAAAAACATTCCACTTGATTTGAAAATGAGTGAAAAGTACTGTTTATACGTTTATATTTAAAATGGTCTTGCCATGCACATGGATATGGGGACCCATATGTATTGAAACTTTTCTAAACAGCCCTGGGTAAGTCATCATCTTTCAACTTGACTTCCTATGAGTAAGATGGAGTGGGTGGGAAACATTGTCTGGTCTTCCATGACTATGACACCACAAAGCCTTTCAAGCATCATGAAGGAATAAAGTAGGAATCATAAGTAGGAATAAAAGTTCATCATTGTGTTGTTGTAGTAAAAATGCAATCCATCTAAGATAATTCATCCCCCATCCTCTCCCCAAGTATAGGACACAATGCCCAAATAATCCCTTGTCCTTGCTCACATTTCACCCAAAGAAGTAGCTGCCCTCTCCCTCACCCTCACAACTCACATGCTCAACTCTCTTCTTCTGTTGCCACTGTGCAGAGTGAGAGGGAGGCTTTGTGAGCAGAGCCCTATGATTAGGGGGTTGTAGTTGTATCCCCCTAGAGGCCTAGTAAGGTCTTTGTTGAGGTCACCATAGTAACATGATAAAGATGAAAGGGGAGGCAGGGAGCCAATGTTGGAGTGAGGGAGAGTAAAAGAGCCATTTTTATGAGGTTCTAACAGTTTGGGCCCTGGCTGAGAAGTCTACACCCAGAGAAGAGACTGGTGATTCCCTGTGGTGGATCTGTTCCCAACCTTTCAGACAAGGATATTCTTGGACTAAAACTCCCAGAAGCCTTCACCATTGGTTGTGCTGCTCACAATTTCTGGGAGCTGTAGTCCAAGGCCCAAAGATTTTGAAACACTGGTGTAATAGACGGAGTGATGGGCTAGGACTAAGGAGGCCTGGGTTCAAATTTTACTCAGCCATGGAAACTCATTGGGATGGTGGAACTGGTAAAGCCATTCCTCAAATATCTCAATTACAGTACCTTAATATCCCTATTAAAGTCACTTTAAGTTGGTTCCAACTTGATGGTATATGACGATAACAACAGAAGAGACTGAAGCTGCGGCTAGGCTACTAGAAAAATGAGTTCAAAACCTGTAGTTTACCCCCAAATCAATTTATGGTCGAGTTGAATATCAATCACTATTTGTCTCCATGATGAAGTCCTGTAAATTGCTTTATTTCATAGCTATATACCAATTCTTGTGACTACACTGCTTTGCAAATCATTTTATTCCTCCTGCCCGGGTGCCCCCCTTTTATATATATATACTACAGTTTTAGTATTTGGTTTTAATTAGCACGAGGGACGGGTTTTAACTAATGTTGTGAGCCGCCTTGAGTCGCTCAGGTGAAAAAGGCGGCCATATAAATCTGAAAAAGAAATAAATTCAATTTTAAATCTATTCTGAATTTCCTGTGCTTTTGTTTCTTGTATTTCTCTTACACTGATAAGCACAGCATTAAAGGTACATGGATGTATTCACACATGCCCCCTGGTGTCAAAACATGAACTTGTTCCTTGGTAAACGAATGTCTAAATCTACTGAGGGGAAATATACACCAATTTATCTGGGTGCACAAACAAAACTGATACAATTTAACACAACACAAATATTGGTTTAAAATAAACAACCCCCTTAAGACTATTTCAGACAACCTGCTTTATAGGGACATATAATGTGGGATTACATGTGTGTTGTGTAAACAAGTAAACCTGAATTGATTTCACCTGTTTAAATTCCTATGCAAATGTGTTACCTTTTAGGCACGCAATTAGACCCTGAAGTGGCAGAATCTTAGGCTGTCAGGATGACTGGAGCATAAACAACTCTCTTTCATATGCAACAATTCACTTAGTATATTCTAACACTGCTGGGTGTTTTTTTAATTACCACATACCAGTGGTAATAGTTACTTGAGATATTGCCTGTGCTTTCTTCTTTCCCTGAATGACCCCCTCCCTATATATAAAGGAATAAGGGGCAGAGAGATGAAAAGAGGGAAGGGAAAGGTCAATTTTGGGTTTGAGCAGGCATCTTCACTTGCGATCTCTCATGTGACATACTTCTGCTCTTGGCCACATCTCACCTTGACCTTTGCAATCTTATCCTTTCTGGCCTTCCATTGTCTCACCTTGGTTCCACCACCACAGCTGACTGAGTACTCTGCTTCAGAAAGTATTCACATATTTTGTTCATCTGACCATATGATGCCACTCCTTGAATCTTTACCTTAGCTTCCTGAACGAGATATCTTGCACAAGCTCTTGTCCTCCACCATACTTTCCTGAGCTGGCCGGATAACTCAGTGAGTTAGCTGTCTAACTGATGAGTCAGAGCTTGCGAGTTTAGTTCCCCACTGCTCATCCTAGAAGAGCCAACTTGTGTGGTCTTGGAATACACTGTAGAATCCAGGATGCCCCAAGAAAGGAATGGCAAACCACTTCTCAGTACCCTCTATGTTGAAAACTCTGGATAGGGTCACCATGAGTCAGAACTGACAGCACACAATTTACAGCACACAATTTACAGCACACAATTATAATTAACTTCTCTAGGGAATGCTTTGCACAATTTAAAAGTAATTGCAAAGGATGATTTTTTTATGTTTATATGAAAGTGACTCTCTTTTTTTGTTCCCATGTTCTTTTGTAAATTACCTCATAAAACATAAATGATTTGTACTGACAAAAAAAAGAGGCACACAAAAAGTTTAGTGTTATTTTGGTTTGGTCCTTGTGATTTTTTAAAAACTTTTTTCTTCCTGATTTATTTGGGGAATTTTTCACTCTCCCATTGTATTTTTTTTTTGTGCCTGAACTTTCTTACTTGAGCTTCTTGGTTTTTGGAAGATATGATTGTGTCAATTCTTTTATTTTTATTATTTCTTCCTTTGGGTGTGTGGATGTACTTTCCATGTTTAACTTATTTAAAATATATATTATTTGTTTAATTTACTGCATATTTATTCACCTAAAGGTGTATATTTTGGCATGTTTATTATTATTATTTTTCTTTCTCATGTACTGTTACCTACTTTTGGAGTAGACTGGTTCTCTGTTGCCTTGGTGTAGGAATCGGGGCCGCTGAGGGCCGTAGGTCCCGGAGGAGACTGATCAAGGAATGATACGAGGCAGTATGGAGGAGGATAAGATCAGTAGTTTATTGAAGGAAAGACATCACCTTTTATAGATCAAAAGGCAAGGTAGAAAAAACCATCACCCGATAGTAAATCTCATCATCTATTTACTCAGGTTAATTGGGAATCTGTCTTGGGGAAGTTAATTAGTGCGGGCAAACATAGACTGGGAAAACACCATTGTTTTGGGCTTAGGAGCTGGGTAAACGTGGCCACTATTTGCGCCAGGGATTTACCCTAAGCTCGGAGATGAATGTTTGCCTAATTATGTTACAGGAGTTAGCGATCTGCTTACTTGGCAGAGTCTTAGGTCAGGTCAAGGAATTGGGTGAATCAAACCCTATAATTTATCCATCCCCCTTAATTTGGGTGCTCGCAGAGCCCACGGGCCAGGGAGCCTTTCTCACCGAAGTGGCCTCTGCTGGGCCTTTCCGTGCCCATTGGGGCACGGGGAAACCACATCTCCCCTTTTTAATTTTTCTTAAGAGCCTGACCAGCAACTCTGCGCAAGAGCGGCATCAGCTGTTGAGCGGGAATGACGTCTCGGGGTTTCCTTCTGTGACGGCATTGGGATATCAGTGAGGGAATACATTGCGCGAGGCAACAGACTGTCACGCCTAGTATAATCACCCCCACAACCACCTTGAGTACCGTCTGAAGCCACCCCCAGGGGATCCATGACCACATCCAGTTCCACAATGAACTCCACCAAGTTCCCCATGCAGAACCCTCTGTGATGCCCTGGACTATGGTGTGGAGATCAGTGAGCTGACTCTGTACTTTGCGGGAGTTGTCAGTAAGGTTGAAACAGCACATACCATGAAAGGATTCGCAACCCAGGTGGTGCAACAATAAGAGATAGTCGATAGCCGCTCAATTATCAAGAATGGCATGGCGAAGCTCTGCCTGCTCTTGATTAAGGAGCGCTATCGCTGAGGAGGTATGATTGATGGCCTTTGCTAAACCGCAAGCCAAGCGACCAATCCTCTTTGCGTTGCCGACGGCTAAGCCTGGCATGCCAAAGATGCTGACTGCCAAAGAGAGATATTCGGCAGGGCTCATTACTCTAAAGCTGCTCTCACATGAGCTGTCTAACTGGGTGGTGCAAGTGTGCCGTAGGAGTGAGGGAACATTTGAAACATTTGTAACATTTGTGCTTGGGGTGACCATATCCTTAGTAGGGAGTAACAATGTCAAACGACTGATACAGCATATAGAGTCTGAAACATTTGCAGGAATGTAGTTCCACGTATACTGGTTGCATGTGAAGAACCAACCGGATGGCAGGGTGACATGAGCGTACATGGTGCCAAGTGGTACCGGGTTGTTGCAAGTCCAATTGCCACTGCCAACGTTGAGGCAGCGGCGCCGAGTACGACCAGTTGAAGCACAGCCGTACATTCGTCCACAGGTAGAGTTCGGGCTGACCGCCACCCGAGGAGTGTGGAGGGTGGCTGCATCAGCCGGCAAAGTCATGGTCAGCCGCATTTCCCAATGGGCATATTCTGAAGCAGCCGCTGGGATGTACAGGGCTGAAAAGTCTTTTTACAAGCCAGTCCCCATCCCTGGGGTGCGCGCCTGGAGAATGGCACACTGGGATGAGGCAGGTGCTGAGGATCGAAGCAGAACCGAGGTCCTGCCTGAGGCAAAAATCGGACTGGTTGACGAGACCCGCCAACCTCTCCCAAATATTGTACTGCATCCGGGCAGAGAGGTCTCCGCCGGGCAGTAGATCATTGGCCTTCAATGAGGCGGCCTGAGCGCCTCCCCCCAAAAGCAGGGAAAGGGTCAGGATGATGGTGAGCGCCAGGGTGTTGGCATGAATCTGGGCGAAAACTGCAGCTGTGAGGTTCTCCGGCGTTGGCTCCTTCTCCTCGCGCCGGACGGTGTCCTCGGCCTCACGGCAAGGGATCTTGACCATCCCCTAGGTGATCTTGGGTGCTGTCGTCGGTGGCCGTCTCTTCCGACGGGTCCACTCGGTCAGAGTGAGGTTCTCCATCTCCGGGATCAGACTCTGGTCGGTCTGGGTCCACACCATGTGGTTTCAAGTAAGGCTTGACACACCGAGCTGGAATCCAAACGACACCTGTAGGAGACATAACTGCAGCATACCCTCTTCCCCAGGTTACGAGTGGCGCCGGGCCCCTCCAAGAAGGGTCCGGTGGCACCCGGTATCGGACCATTGGTCGTGGGAGAGCTTCCGAACGGCGGAAGTGCTTCTCCTGCGGCATACAATCCGAAAAAACATTAAGGTGATTGTGAGTGAACAATACCTTATTCAGGCAATGCTGTGCCTGAGCCTGTGACTTGGGGAGGGCTGGTGGCTCCCCCCTTTCTGTTTGTTTGTCAATATAGGACTTGAGCATCCGATTGACCCGTTCCACAATCGCTTGCCCCTGCAGATTGTAAGGAACGCCAAAAGTATGCTTAATATCCCAAGTGGCCATGAAGGCCGCCAGCTACCTGGAGCTGTAGGACGGGGCGTTATCGGTTTTAACGTGCCGAGGTTTGCCCATGGCTGCAATGCAGGAAAGGAGGTGCTGCTCCACATGGGAAGCAGTCTCCCCTTTCTGCGCCGTTGCCCAAACGAACTGAGAAAAAGTGTCTATGCAAACGTGCATGTACTGCCATCTGCCAAACTGCGGGACATGCGTGACGTCCATCTGCCACACCTGGTTAGCCTCTGTCCCTCGTGGGTTGACCCCCCACGAGGGCCCCCCCCCGGTGCCCCTGCACAATGTTGGCAAGAGCGAACTATGTCTTGCGCTTGAGAGAGTGGCAGATTGAACTGTCTGGCGAGCGCTTTGGCATTTTGGTGAAAAAAGGCATGACTCTGAATTGGAGTAGTAAAAACACCCAAAACTGAACGTTGCTGAATTTCCTTTGCTGCCGCATCCGCTCTGCTATTGCCCGCGGAAATCGGACCCGGTAGATCTTGATGACTTCGGATGTGGGCAATATAGAGCGGCTCCGTGCGGTTTCGCAAATGAAATTGAGCAGTGAGAAACAGACTAAGCAAATTTTTGTCTATCGCGGGAGTGATGTATGCTCCCGGTAGACTGTGAAGCAAATTCCTAACATACTGGCTATCAGTAATGATGTTTAGGCGCTCTTTGGTGAAGGTGCGCAAGGCAAGGTTCACCGCTGCCAACTCTGCCCGCTGCGCGGACTTCTGTGGAAGAGTTAACAGCGTGCGCCAAGCCTGGCCCTCCTGCCAAGTCAAGACACCATATGTGCGACCACCATCCGTAAAAACTGTCCTGGCCCCCTGAAGTGGAACCAGCGAAAGCAATTCAAACAAGCTGACTGTCTGCGTTTGGAGTGAGACAAGTCTGGGGTCTTTTGGCAAGTGGTATGCCAAGCATCCGGTGAACCCTTCCAAGGCGATTGGAAGCGAGTCACCGAGCTGCATCAATTGCTGAATTTGTTCCTTGGTGAACGGGACTACAATTTTGGCCAAATCGTGCCCTGAAATGTCCCTAGCTCTCAGCCTTCCGCGGTAAACCACCGCGGAGACCAGCTCTTGGGGAGGAACGATGTTTTGTGAAGAGGTGTTCGGAAGGTACACCCACTCCACGATACTCGCCCCTTTCTCGGCATCTACGCCGAGCGCTCCGGTGAACATGGATCCTGACCGTACGATGTACAAATTCAGGATCGGAGCATATGGCCCTGGGGTGATCCTATCTACCCATCGCTGGCTGAGAACTTGGTTAACCTTCTCGATAGCTAAGCGTGCGTCTCGAGAAATCTTTATCCGGTCTGCTGGCTGCTTGCCTAGAGTTAGCAGCGAGAAGAGCGGTTTCAAAAGATCCGTATCCAATCGGAAATACGGTCTGGCCCAATTGATATTACCTAAAACTTGCTGCAACTCTACAAGGGTGACTGAGTCCTGTAAATTGATCTGGGGCAAAACTGGTGCTGCGAAAGAGCGGAGAAGCCGATGACCCAAGTATGAGAAGGGCTCGGTTCTCTGCACTTTCTCTGGGGCAATGAGTAAACCTTTGTCCCCCAGGCTGGCCTGGAGGTTAGAAAACATTTCGCTGCCGAGTTGCGGCATCGCGACCAAGATGTCATCCATAAAATGGCAAACTATGGCTCTAGGGTAAAGGCTTCGGAACTTTGCCAGTGCGTTGTGAACATAAATTTGGCACAGGGTGGGCGAATTGAGCATGCCCTGTGGCAAAAATTTCCACGCGTAACGCTGCGTGGGCTCGCTGTGGTTCACAACCGGCACCGTAAAGGCAAACCTTTCCCGGTCCCGGGGGTCTAAGGGAATTGTATAAAAGCAATCCTTGAGATCCACGACTAGAATCTCCCACCCCTCGGGAATCATATTAGGATTTGGGATGCCGCATTGAAGCGGACCCATTGGCTGTATGCATTTATTGATCTCTCTGAGATCGTGGAGGAGTCGCCACTTCCCCGACTTTTTCTTTATGACAAAAACCAGCGAATTCCAAGGACTTGTGGACCGTTCTATATGTCCTGCGTCTAGCTGTTCTTTAACTAGCTGCTTGAGGGCAACTAATTTCTCTCCCACTACCGGCCATTGTTCTACCCAGACCGGCGTATCGGTGAGCCATTTAAGTGGCAACGCCATTACCCAAAGGTAAGGGTAACACCGTACTGCTGCAAGATGTCTCGCCCCCAAAGGTTGATGTGCACGTCAAGAATGTGCGGCCGAATTACCGCTGTGCCGTCAGCCTTTGGGATTGTGACTTCCACCCACTCTCGGCTCCTAAACGCTTCCTGGACGCCGCCTACCCCCCACACATCGGAGACTGGCTCAATGGCCCACTCCCTTGGCCACTGGCTTCTGCTTATCACGCTCACATCCGCTCCGGTATCGAGTAACCCTGAGAACGATCTTTTGTTCAAAAATACCTCGATAGCGGGGCGCTGCTTCCACTCAATGTTGGTCTCCACTGTCACTAAGACCTGGTATCCTTGTACTGCCTCACTGGCGCTCGAGCGGTCCTCTGACCGGGACTCGGAGCTGTCACTGAGCCTTCCCTGGCTATCTGCTGGCGAGTGACAAGGAACCATGATCAGTTGCGCTAAGGTGTCTCCCTTGTGAATTGTTTGGGGCAGGTGAGTCCAAAGCTGAACTTGGAGAACGCCTGAAAAATTTGAGTCAACGACTCCTGGAATTATGAAAATTCCGCGTGCTCCAGCTACACTGCGGGGCAAAACTAAACCTATAAAGCCCTTGGGCAGTGGACCCATGTACTGGGAGTCCACCAGATAGACCGTGCCTGACAGGTCGCATGTAACGTCTGCCTGACAAGTCAAATCTAACCCTGTACTGCCCTTGGGGCTGGCCTGTGCCCTCGCAATGCCTGGCTTGTGACTGGGATCTAGTCTAGCTCTGGTGAGTTCTGGGCGAAGGAAGCCTCTGTTTGGACCGGGGCCAGAGACATGCCCGCGTTCTGGTTTCCCGAATTCGGACAGTCTCGGGCCCAGTGGTAGCCTCTTTTGCACTTCGGACATGGGGTTTTCGGAGCCTTGGGATGGCCGGACCTTTGTCCGCCTCACTTGGATCGGCACTCCCTAGCGAAGTGACCAACCTTGCCACAATTGTGACATGCTCCTGGGGTCTTACCCTTAGGTCTTTTACCCCCTTGCACCGCTGCCGCTAGCAAACCCATCTTGTAGGATTCTGTGCCAACGTCGGCGCAAGCTCTAATCATGTCCGTAAGGGTCAAATCAGGACGATTGCCCAGGGACTGCAGGATTTTACGGCAGTCTAAATTGGCATTGTCCTTGGCTAACTTCATCATGAGCTCTTGTTGGGCCTCCTCATTGTCAATCTGCCTGCTAATTGCTTCCTCCAGGCGATTGATGAAGTCCATATAGGGTTCCTGTGCTCCTTGCTTGATAGCGGTGTAATTTTTAGCCGCTTTGCCAGTTGCTGGGACTTTGAAAAACGCCCTAAAGGCGGCCTCGGCCGACATCTGGAGAGTGGCAAGAGGCAAGTTGATCTGGGCATTGATGGGCTCGAAGGCACCTGAACCATATAACTGGTCAGGAAGTATTGCGCCTCCCATCCTGGCAGCCCTTGTCTGCGCCTCAAGGCGAAACTCGCTGTCCCAAATTAAATACTGGCTAGGGGTGAGCATCATCCGCATGACGGCTTTCCAGTCATGGGGAATCCACATGGTGTTCTCGCACACTTGCTGAAGCGTGCCCCTAGTAAAACGACTTTGGAGCCCTGTTTCTGAGATGGCTTTCCGTATAGCCATGAGAAGCTTATACGGGACTGGGGAATGAACTATCTGCTGGGCGCCCGTAAGTGCGTCCATCTCCATGCAGATAGGACATATCTGACTGAGCTCTGCTAGCTCCTCTACTGGCAATTCCCCCTTCCTGAGTTCTTCCTCTACTGTGCACTGAAGGGCACTTTTGGTAGCTAGGGAACCCGTTGCTGTCTGAGAAGCGCCTGCGCTCCTCATTCCTTGCATTCCGTCGGTGACGTCTACAGCTGTCACCGAGGGAAAGCTCCCTACACTACTCTGCCTAAACTGGAGTGACGGATAGAGCGCCGTAGGTGCCGTTGGTTCGGCTGGCGCATCTGGCAGATTTGGGGGTTCTTTGGCCTCGACCCGGACTGGCTCTATCTCCGCTAAGAGCTTCCTACATTTTTTCCATGTGCGAATTACGCCTCCTGGAGCTTTCTGGGGTTGCTGAATGCAGTCTCCTATCTGATCCCAGAGCTCAAGGGTTAACGTACCTACTTCTGGGTAAAGCAGGCAGTGTTCCCCTAGGTACACCAAAAGTCTCGCTAGCTCTCTGCTGTGAAAACGCACCTTAAATACCCTGGCCAGGATTCTGAACTCTCCCTCACGAGTTCTTTGGCTAGCAGATGGACGCTGTCGCTGAGGACAGGTCCCCATATTACCTGCGATTGGGTCCTCGGAAGATTCCTCCTCGGGACGAGTCGACGCGTCTTTGGCAGGCAACAGGTTCTGGCGACAACGCTTCTGGGTAGAGCTCGGAGCGTGGACTGCGGCCACGGGCCCTCGGTGGCCACTGCGCTGTCAGGGGCTCACAGCTGCCCTGAGCGGAACGCGTTTTTCCCTTTGGCGCAAGCCGCCGCGAAAGTTGGGAGCAAGCTGCAGGATGCCTCTTTGGACTGCCTCACCACAGGCAGTCCCTCCGATCGGCTGGCTGCCGGACGGAGTGCCGCGCTGTCCTCCGGGATGATTCGGACACGGTTCAGGCGCAGAACCGGACCGTGTGATCGCTACTCTGAGGAAGACCGCTCGGGGGTCGCTTACTCACGAGTAGATCACGTCGGGGTCACCAGGTGTAGGAATCGGGGCCGCTGAGGGCCGTAGGTCCCGGAGGAGACTGATCAAGGAACGATACGAGGCAGTATGGAGGAGGATAAGATCAGTAGTTTATTGAAGGAAAGACATCACCTTTTATAGATCAGAAGGCAAGGTAGAAAAAACCATCACCCGATAGTAAATCTCATCACCTATTTACTCAGGTTAATTGGGAATCTCTCTTGGGGAAGTTAATTAGTGCGGGCAAACATAGACTGGGAAAACACCATTGTTTTGGGCTTAGGAGCTGGGTAAACGTGGCCACTATTTGCGCCAGGGATTTACCCTAAGCTCGGAGATGAATGTTTGCCTAATTATGTTACAGGAGTTAGCGATCTGCTTACTTGGCAGAGTCTTAGGTCAGGTCAAGGAATTGGGTGAATCAAACCCTATAATTTATCCACCCCCCTTAATTTGGGTGCTCGCAGAGCCCACGGGCCAGGGAGCCTTTCTCACCGAAGTGGCCTCTGCCGGGCCGTTCCGTGCCCATTGGGGCACGGGGAAACCACATCTTGCCTCTCCTTTTTTGGAGTAGTTTTGAAGGGATTTTTAAAAGAGTGCAAACAAACATGAAAGGAAACAAAAACAAAAAGAACCCTTTTCATGTAAAACAAAAGGACCAGGGAATGGAAAATACGAGAATGAAACAGGAATATCTGAAAGAATCCAGCACAAAAAGTATGAACATTTGCACTGTCCGCATTCCTAGTAATTGCCTCTTTTCTTTGCTGCCATTTCATGTAGCAATATCTGGTATATACTGGAGAACAAGCCCCTAGGTATGTAAACAATTCCCTGTCAGTTGTTCTCCCAGGGAGCTCCTCCAAATTTTCTACTTACCCTATGTGTGGACTGTAAATGTACAGGGTGGCCTGTAAGTCCCTACCCATCCCTCTCTGTGGGCACGTGCACAGTCCCTCCTCCCAACACAGAGTTCACCCCTCCCCTCTGCCCAGAAGCCCAATGGGACTGCTTCCCTCCCTCCTCCCAACACCGAGTTGGATGGGTAGGGACTTACCGGCCACCCTGTACAAATCTTGCCAGATAAGGAGCAAAAGTTTAGCCCACAGACTATAGTGTAACCCACTATATATAATATCAGGTGGCAGTTTTCTCTGGAAGCTGAAATCTCTTACATTGTATAAACATCTAGCTGAAATAATCTGAGTCTATTTAATTGTATTTGTGTAGGTTAAATAGGATGCTAGTTGAAGGTTCCTTCCAGGGTAAAGCTGCAATTACTGGTCTATTCAAGTACTCCCCTTTGATTTTCTGGCTCAAAAGTGAATTGAAGTTTTTTGACCTGATATCAGGTCTCCTTATCTTTATACTTCCCTATCACTCTCTATATATACTTTAAAAAACCTTGGGGAAGAAGGTACACCAGATAGCAAATAGGGATTTCTCACCTAATTTACATTTGGCTTGAATTAGACTAGAAATGCCACTTGAATTGCAATGTATGTTAGCAATGTGTCCTAATATGCTGGGTGCCTGATAAACATTACATCTTATTGTAGGGGAGAGAGTTGGGTGTTTGAATTCTAGACTGTAAGGAGCTCTTCCACTCCATCGTGGTATCCAACATTTGATTTGGCTCTCTTTGTTTTTTAAAACTAGAGCTCTGACTTTATTGTTTTGTTGGGGGGGGGGGCCAAATTTAAGTCCTCATCGGAGCATGTTTCTGGCAATGTGAGACATGAAAAAACTCACAAAAGGGGATGGAACAGGAGTCCAGGACTTGTTAGCAGGACTTGTTGTTTATCTGGACTTTCAGAAGGCTTTTGACAAGGTCCTGCACCAAAGGCTCATAAATAAACTTACCAGTCATGGAATAAAGGGACAGGTCTTGTCCTGGATCAGCAACTGGCTAAGGGACAGGAAACAGAGGGTAGCACTAAATGGACACTTCTCCAAGTGGAGGGAAGTAAAGAGTGGGGTCCCCCAAGGTTCAGTACTGGGACCCCTGCTTTTCAACCTCTTCATAAATGATCTAGAAGTAGGAGTAAATAGTTCTCTTTGTTTTTTTAAAACTAGAGCTCTGACAGTATTGTTTTGTTGGGGCCCCCCAAATTTAAGTCCTCATCGGAACATGTTTCTGGCAATGTGAGACATGGAAAAAACTCACAAAAGGGGATGGAACAGGAGTCCAGGACTTGTTAGCAGTCCCCTTCAAGGCTACCTGTCCTTTAGTCCTTCACATTAAAATTCCACAACAAGGTCCCATTTTTAATTTATTCAGAGCGAAGAATATACATTTCTTTAGTGTATAATGTCATTCATTCTGTAACACAGAGACAGCCTCTATCCCAGTGGTTCCAAACATGGGGCCCATATTCCCACAGGGGAACTTCAATCCCCAGAAGCCTAAGTCAGTATATTGGCTGATCAGTGCTTTGGGGAATTGACTTAGGCTTCTGGAAATTGAAGTCCAAAAACCAAAGGTTGGGAAACATTGCTCTATCCCATTCCAAATGTTTTTTCCCTCTATCAACTGCACATAGGTAGCACTGCTTTTCCTAGGATCAGTGGAAAAGAGCTCTAATATGCATGAGCTGGTCAGTTAGCACTTCACTATAGGCTCCCTCTTGTACAAAGTTTTCTGGATATGCACACTGCAGGGCATTTCCTATGATTCTGCTCAATTTAAGCCTTGGACAATGAACACTATGTGTAAAACACTTATGTTGCATTTCTTCCCCTCTCCCTAGGGAAGGGTCCTATGATTTTTTAAAAGCTGTCTAGACATTTTGCCATCTTAGGACTGCAGAGCAGAGAAAATTGAGTGCTTTTCCTGTAATTAAAGCTATTTTGCCTTTTCACATATAAAGCATCCCTGAGGAATTCATTAAAAGGCTGCTAATCTTGCCTTGGCAAGGAGTGGTGGGGAAATATAGTAGGTTACATAATTACTTTGTTCATCTACAAATCATAGCTATAACTTTAAAAAAAACCATGTGGGTTTATCATATTCAGAAGAAGGGAGGAAGAAATCCAAGTTTCATAATCTACTCTGTTTTATTATTTCAAGTTAAGCTACAGTGAAACATTTAAGAGACAATTGTCACTATATGTATTATTTGATTGTGGATAGCATTTGAATTCTTGTGTAATCTTTCTAACATTCTGCCTTTTGTGGGGCAAGTTAAATTGGGATAGGGACCAAGTATAAACTTGAAAACCTTTCTAGTTATATGTTTGTATTTTGTCTTTTCACTGCCACATCCCCCCTTGTGGCCCCACTTAAATTTGTTCTCTCAGAAATAGCTCAGATTTCTAAAGGGAATTAAGATTGCTAAAGGGAATTAAGCAACCTTGTCAAAGAAGGCACCTCTTTGAGTTGAGTGATGTGAATGGATAGGGACAGTTCCCTATTCTGGGGATAGTTCTTTCTTCCAACCACAATCTCTCGTGCTGTTTTTTTTTAATTTAATTGAATGCCATGGAAATTTGTATACTGTATTAATTGTATTTGTTGTGCATTTTGTGTTGCTGAGATAGTTGTTCTATTATATTATAGCATACTGTATTGTATTTTGATATTTTGATTGTATTGCTTTGTGATACTTATTTTTGATGGCTATTGAATATTGTATTGTGTATCTTGATTTGGAACAATTGCATTGTATTTATTTTGTATTGCTGCATAGCTGTCAAGTATCCCTTATTGGCTGGGAAAATCCCTTATTTTACCCTCTTTCCCGCCGTCATCCCTTATTAATTATACTGCAATGCCCTATTGCCACCATTGGAGGGCAGCACAGGATAAGCATAGCTGTCAAGTATCCCGTATTTGCCGGGATATTTCCCTTATTTCCACATCCAAAGTGGGATATAAATAAAACCTATTACTATTAAAATAAATCTTTTAACTTGATTTTTTTTGTCCTCTCTTTGGCTACTAATGTTATTTACTTATGCTGTTGCATAACTTGACATCTTACTGTTAGATTTGTTAACTGGATTTTTACTTTACAATCTATTTATTCTTCTATGAACACACAATATTAGTGTTTAAGTTATCTCAGCATCTTTTCCGCACCAGCTCATAATAACACACCAGCTTTCACATTATAGTCTCTGGCCTGATTCACAGACGGAATTCATATTTCTCTGTCTCTGCCTGTTCCAGTTCTTCTATGGTTTTGCTATTGTTGTGTACTTCTTCTTTGACAGGCAGCGAAGAAAATACTTTTAAACCTGTAATGCCATTTCTAATCTAATTCACACTGTGTCTATTGTTCTCTTTTAATCTTTATAGCTATTTGTGGCCTATGCAAAAGTACAGAGATCAGTGTGTTTTAAACCATAATCTTAAATTCTCTCTTTATTGATGTTGTAGGATTTTGTAGGTTTTGAAAGAAGCATGTCAATATCTGTCTGCACAAACTAACCCTCTATGGGCATTTTACCTTTCCTAACAAGGCTTGTAAAAAGGTTTGAAGGAAAATTGTGTTCTGACTAGAGATGCAAATTCTTTATTTCTTGGATTAAAAGTTTCCCTTGCTCGAAAGCCAGTCATATCCGACTCTAGGGTTCAGTGCTCATCTCTGTTTCAAAGCCAAAGAGCCAACGCTGTCTGCTTCTGTAGATGTTTCCATGGTCATTTGGCAGGCATGACTAGCACATGGAGCACTATTTACAGTTGTGAGAATCTGAATGTTTTTTACCATTTAATCAGGTACACAAATGTGCCGATGTGATTTACTTAGTCTGTTGAGTTATGCTGTGAAGAAATGAAACCGTTTCGAGCTGTTATTGTTTAGAATTCCTGAAAAAGAGGTTTTCGTGCCAAGTTTAAGCAGAGCCCCTAGCGGCTCTCTTTATTATTAATAGAAGAATTTACCCAGAAGCAACACACACAGGTTCACACACTTTGACCCCAAGGGTTCACCTACCCACAAGTGGGGAAGGGTAGCCTTGAAGAGTGGAGGAAGGGCGACCTTCACGAGTGGGGGAAGGGTGACCTTGACAATGGGGGAAGGAGTAATCCTTAGATAATGATCTAATCCCAAGGACATCCCTTTACCGTGGGAAAACAGATGCAAATCACCTTGTAGAACCCTATAAAGAGGGCAGTCAAAGGAGAATTGGAAAGGATTTTTGGAGTAGCTGTGGAAACCTTTGATGTTGAAGGGAGCACATTCCTGACAAGCCAGCGGATGGACATCTGAAGCGAGATGCAGCCTCGGAAGGACGTTCCTTTGGAAATTATCAGCGAAAAGGAGGCGAGCTGCTAGATTTAGAAGAAAAACCACAACCTTGACACTTAGGTTATTTTTCAGCTATCGCACTTAGAAAGTTTGGGACTTAGAACTTCTCAGCTTACAGAGAAGTGACTCTTAGAAAATATCGCATTTTTATTTTCCAGTTGAAAGTGCTAGGTAGGATATTGCGCTTAGGAACAGGTTAGTGATCAAGACTAATGGGATATTTCATTTTGTTTTTGCTGAACCAGATGTTATTCTTAAGTTTTGCTATAGTGGAGGACAGAGGTGCCTGGCGGGCAATGGTCCATGGGGTCGCAAAGGGTAGGAATTGACTGTGCAACTGAACAACAACAACAACAACAACAACAACAACAACAACAACAACAACAACAACAACAACAACAACAACAACAATGCTTTGCTTATTGAAGCATTATTTTGCCTTATGGACAATGCTTTGGCTTTTATTCAAATAAACGCTAAGATCGCTCTAGGTCTTATTTCCAAGGAATTTGGGGATTTGCTTACCAACTATTTTACCAAACTATTTTTCAACGCTACCACACACCAACCTCCCATGGCTCAATGTTTGGAGAGTTGTGACTAGAGGAAAGAGAGCATACCTGTCACGCCATGGTTTTGCTAATCCAGGAGCCGGCCACGCATGCGCAGTAAATTCCCAGGCAATGGGTTACTGTGCATATGTCATCAGAGGCAGTGATGCGCATGTGCAGAAACCCCTTCGGCCAGGAAAGGGGTTACTGTGCATGTGTGGGCATCAGAGACAGCGGCGCGCAGGTGCAGTAACCCCTTTCCTGCCGTCCAAAATTATGGGATGGCAGCAGGAATGAGGGGGATGGAGTGCTGAAATACAGGAAATTGCCACTAATCCAGGATACTTGACAGGTTATGGGTGAGAGGCCAACCCAGGTGTAATGCACTAGTTACAGGGCTGGCATTTTGGAACTGTGGGAGTCAAAATAGTCCTCATCCTGGGGAGAAGAATTTCAGCAGGTGCTGACACCATCTCACCGACCCCGTTCTCACCCCTGCCGGGTCACCACATTTACCTTCCCACTGAAGTGGTCCCTATTTATCTACTTGCAATTTCTTGCTTTCTAACTGCTAGGTTGGCAGGAACTGGGACAAAGATGGCAGCTCATTCTGTCCTGCAGTACTCGAGAATCGAACTTCTGACCTTCTGCCTCCCAGTCGATGTCTTACCTACTTGAGCCACTAATCCTAATTCTTCCTGCCAGACACTTTGGAGATCTACCTAAATATGACTTACCTGGGAAAAATTCCTCAGCTGGAAAGCTTGAGGCTGAGCTAGCTCTAGCTCTGTTTGAACTTCCTGTTCCTTTCCCAGTGCTAGCAGGGAGCCTTTTTAATGAACTGCAAACTTAATTTCATTTTTCATTTCATTTATTATTTATATCCCACTTTCCTCGACCCAATGGGCGACCCAAAGCAGCAATTACAACATAGAAAAAGCATACAGAATGCAGTATATCAAAATGCAGTACAGTAAATACAATAAAGAAAACAGTTACTCAATAACAGTACCAGGATACAAAATATACAGAGATCCAAAAATCCAAAATCCAAAACACAGTTCATACAAAGTTACATGATAACAAATAAATCCAGGGTGTCAGAGCCCAAGGCTCAACAGCCTTAACAAAACTTAATGAAACCCAGACACAGCTCCATCACAAGGCCTGACATCTACGACAGAGCCCGGCTTAGTCAGGGCGATGCTGCGGAGCCCAGGTGTTCCTTGTTGTGAGTCCAGCCCCTGGCCCAGCTCCGGCCCACCTTGGGTATGAGGACTCTGAGGATGAGGGGGAGGAGCTGGCATGACCCCCCTCCCCAGGAGTGCCCCCCCCCACATTGCCTCAGCCTCCGTTGGAACTCCAGCAGCAGTCTGACAGTGAGAATGCTCCTTGGCAGCAGCCGCAGCTCACAGACAGCTCTGGTGACGAGGCGTGACTTGACACCAGACATCAGAGCAAGGCAAAGCGTCTCCAGCAGAGGCAGAGAGAGAGGAGGGCAAGGAGGTAATTAGGAAGCATCAGGCCACACCCCATGGGGGGGATATAAGGAGCCAGAACGCCAGGTGTGACCCCGTGACAAAGTTTGAGCTTCCCTGTCCCTGCTCTTGTTTGCTTGTCTCCTCGGCTTATTGAAACTCTGGACTGGATTTTTGGATGGAACTTGGACTTCTCTTGGATATACCGTGCTGTGAGTGTTTCCCCAGCGGGGAAAGTAAGAGGGAGGGGGAGACAGAACAGTTCCCTCCTTCCCGTGGCCAATGCTGGCCCGGGGGAGGGATTTGAGCAGGGCGGCGGCAGCGGCTTTTAAAACCATGTGCTGTGGAGCCCAAGTGTTCCCTCCTTCCCCACGGCCAATGCTGGGCCAGTGAAGGGACTTGAGCAGGGGGGGGGGGCTTTTAAAACAGTGCCCCGTGGAGCCCAGGTGTTCCCTCCTTCCCTGCGGCCAATGCCAGGCCGGGGAAGGGACTCGAGCAGGGCAGCGGTGGCGGCTTTTAAAACCATGCGCCATGGAGCCCAGGTGTTCCCTCCTTACCCACGGCCAGAGTTAGGCCTAGCTCAGCTTCAAGCTTTCTAGTTGAAGCCTTTCTTCTAAGTGAATCACATTTAGGTGTCTGTCAAGTATCTGTGAAGGTTCCAACCTTTCAGAATGGAGAACTATGGGACTTGTAGTTTGAGAAGTTAAAAAACATCTGATGCCTAGTTTTGACTCTTCTAAAAGAAGCAGTTATAAGACGTTTACTGAAAAACCTTCACTGGGTATCAAGATAATTACAGAGCCATTTAAAATCTTTTTCTTCTAAATAAGATCTTGGAGCGATAAGTGGGAGTATAACTTGAGGTTTTCTCAGAAGAAACAAATTACTATGTTCCCATCTGAGTTGAGGCTTGATCTGGGGATAGATACTCACTTGGTTATCTTGGTAGATAACCTTTGCTGGGAACTGGACAGAGGGAACTGTTCTGTTGGAACTCTCAGTGTTTAAGTCAGAGGTGGCCAAACTACGGCCCATGGCACCAATTAATCCGGCCCACCCTCACCGCTCCAAGAATTGGAAGTTAAATGTGCATGCCTTTTAACATCTGCTTCTGGGGGGGGAGGAACCACATGACCACATGATAGCCTGCGGCCCAAAAAGTTTGGGCACCCCTGGTTTAAGTTATCTATACCATCAATCATGGTATCCACTTGGGCTATCTGACTGAGAAAGGACTTGGGAAGTATTGTTTTGCAGTGGGTCTAGTTCTCTTTTGCTGAATGATTCCAAAATATGGTGGTGAGAATTGTTGCTCAGCCTCCTGACTGTTAATCTATGAATGCTCAGAATCGTCCTGTATGATTCTTATCATTTACATGAAGCCACCAGGTCGCAAAGGGTCGGACTTGACTGTGCGACTGAACAACAACAACAAAGCCAACAAAACTAAGGAAGTTGTCTTGTAGTGTTGGGGCTAAGTTGTGCCGATGATACCCAGTTCTTTCTAGCTGTTTAATATGTCATTTGTCATTATTGCTGCTAAAGGAGAGCCAACATGGCTTTTGCAAGGGCAAATCATGCCTCACTAATCTGTTGGAATTTTTTGAGAGTATCAACAAACATGTGGATAAGGGGGATGAGGATTCCCCATGCCCGGTTGGGCATCAGTGGCCTCTGGCAGAGGTTAAACCAGCGAGCAGACTCCTGGCCTCTGGCCCTTGTCAGTGAGCAAGGGGGGTGAATTAATGATAGGGATTAATTCGGCCGCTTCTAGCCTGACCGGCGATTCTGCCGAGTGAGCATTTCGCTGACCTCAGTTACCCATTAGAGTAGTCACTCATCTCCTAGCCAAGGTAATCCCCGGTGCAAATAGTGGCCATATTTACCCCTGCCTAAGCCCTAAACAATGGTCTCCCTCGCCCCGTGTTTGTCCAAGTTGATTAACTTCCCTTTGAGAGGTTCCCCATTAACCCTAGTACGTGGGTAAGGTAATTTTCCTGTCAGATGACGGTTTTGCCACCGTTGCGCTTTTCCCCCTATAAATGATGTTGCCTTTTTCCAATAAAGTACTGATCTGATCTCGCTCCATTTGTCTCGTGTCGTCACTTGATCAGTCTCCTCCGGGACCTTACGGCCACCCCAGTGGCCCCAATTCCTTCATCTGGTGACCCCGACGTGAGTAAGCGACCCAGGAGAGGTCTACTCGTGAGTAGCGATCCACGCGGTCCGGTTCTACGCTTGAACTGCGACCCGTCAGACCGGAGGACAGCGCGGCGCTCTGGTCGGCAGCCAGCCGGTCAGAGGGACGGCCAGCGGCGAGGCATTCCAAGAGAGACATTCCTACACCTTGCTCCCGGCTTTCGGGGAGACTTGCACTAAAGGGAAAAACGCGTTCCGCTCAGGGCAGCTGTGAGCCCCTGACAGCGCAGAGGCCGCCGAGGGCCCGTGGCAGGAGGCCACGCTCCGAGCTCTACCCAGACGATCGTCGCCAAGACCTGTTACCTTGCCCCAAGACGCGTCAACCCGTCCCGAGGAGGAAAACTTCAGAGGACCGCTCGCAGGTAATATGGGGACTTGTTCTCAGGGACAAAGTCCGTCCGCTAGCCAAAAAACTCATGAGGAAGAGTTTAAAATCCTGGCCAGGGTATTTCAGTTACGCTTTCACAGCAGGGAACTAGCGAGACTTTTGGCGTACCTTAGGGAACACTGCCTGCTTTACCCAGAAGCAGGTACGTTAACCCTACAGCTCTGGGATCAGATAGGAGACTGCATTCAGCAACCCCCGAAGGCCCCAGGAGGGATAGTTCACACATGGAGGAAGTGTAGGAAACTCTTAGCTGAGATCGAACCAGTCTGGATAGAGGCAGAAGAACCCCCGTTAAATAAGTCATCAGCCCAGCCAGTCGAGCCGACTGCGCCCACCGCGCTCTATCCGACATTCAAGTACCAGCAGAGTAGCGTAGGGAGCCTTCCCGCGGTGACAGCTGCAGACGTCACCAAGGGAATGCAAGGAATGAGAAGCGCAGGCGCTTCTCTGACAGCTTCGGCTTCCCTAGTTACCAAGAGTGCCCTTCAGCGCACAGCTGAGGAAGAGCTTAGAAAGGGGGATCTGTCAGTGGAAGAGCTAGCTGAGCTCAGACAGATATGTCCAATCCGCATGGAGATGGACGCGCTCACGGGCGCACAGCAGATTGTTCATTCCCCAGTCCCGTATAAGCTTCTCATGGCTATGCGGAAGGCCATTGCAGAAACAGGGCTCCAAAGCCGTTTCACTAGGGGCACGCTCCAGCAAGTGTGCGAAACCACCATGTGGATTCCTCATTATTGGAAAGCCGTCATGAGGATGATGCTAACCCCTAGCCAGTACATGATCTGGGACAGCGAGTTTCGCCTAGAGGCTCAAACTCGGGCTGCCAGGATGGGAGGCGCGGTGCTTCCTGAGCAGCTGTATGGCTCTGGTAATTTCGAGTCAATCAATGCTCAGATCAATTTGCCTCTCGCCACTCTTGAGATGTCAGCCGAGGCGGCCTTTAGGGCTTACTTTAAGATCCCAGCCACTGGCAAAGCGGCTAAAAATTACACCTCCATTAAGCAGGGAGCCCAGGAGCCCTACATGGACTTCATCAATCGCCTGGAGGAAGCAATTAGCTGGCAGATTGATAATGAGCAAGCCCAGGAAGAGCTCATGATTAAGTTAGCCAAGGACAATGCCAACTTGGACTGCCGTAGAATCTTGCAGTCCCTAAGCAATCGTCCTGACTTGACCCTATCGGACATGATCAGAGCTTGCGCCGACGTTGGCACAGAATCCTACAAGATGGGTCTGCTAGCGGCAGCGGTGCAAGGAGGGAAAAGACCTAATGGTAAGAGCAAAGGAGCATGTCACAATTGTGGCAAGATCGGTCACTTCGCTAGGGAGTGCCGATCCAAGGGAGGCGGACAAAAGTCCGGCCGTCCCAAGGCTCCGAACACCCTCTGTCCGAAGTGCAAGAAAGGCTATCATTGGGCCAGGTATTGCCAGAATTCGGGAAACCGGAGCACGGGCATGTCTCTGGCCCCAGTCCAAACAGAGGCGTCCTTCACCCAGAACTCACCAGAGCTAGAGTAGAGTCCAACCCCATTCCAGACATTACGAGGGCGCAGGCCAGCCCCAAGGGCAGCACAGGGCTAGAATTGACTTGCCAGGCGGACGTTACATGCGACCTGCCAGGCACAGTCTATCTGGTCGACTCCCAGTACATGGGACCCCTGCCCAGAGGCTTTATAGGTTTAGTTTTGCCCCGTAGTGTAGCTGGTGCACGTGGAATTTTTATAATTCCAGGAGTCATTGACTCGAATTTTTCAGGTGTTCTCCAAGTTCAGCTTTGGACACACCTGCCCCAAACCATTCACAAGGGAGACACCTTAGCGCAACTGATCATGGTTCCTTGTCACTCGCCAGCAGGCAGCCAGGGAAGGCTCAGTGCCAGCTCAGAGTCCGGTTCAGCAGACCGCTCGAGCGCGAGTGAGGCAGTGCAAGGATACCAGGTCTTAGCGACAGTGGAGACCAACATTGAGTGGAAACAGTGCCCCGTTATCAAGGTATTTTTGAACAAAAGAGCGTTCTCAGGGTTACTCGATACCGGAGCAGATGTGAGTGTGATAAGCAGAAGCCAGTGGCCAAGGGAGTGGGCCACTGAGCTGGTCTCCTATGTGTGGGGGGTAGGCGGTGTTCAGGAAGCGTTTAGGAGCCGAGAGTGGGTAGAAGTCACAATCCCAAGGGCTGAAGGCACGGCGGTGATTCGACCGCACATTCTTGACGTGCACATCAACCTTTGGGGACGAGACATTTTACAGCAGTACGGTGCCACCCTTACCTTCGGGTAATGGCGTTGCCACTTAAATGGCTCACCGATACTCCGGTCTGGGTGGAACAATGGCCGGTAGTGGGAGAGAAATTGGTTGCTCTTAAGCAGCTAGTTAAGGAACAGCTAGACGCAGGACAAATAGAACAGTCCACAAGTCCTTGGAATTCGCCAGTTTTTGTTATTAAGAAGAAGTCGGGGAAGTGGCGACTCCTCCATGATCTCAGAGAGATCAATAAGTGTATTCAGCCGATGGGTCCGCTTCAATGCGGCATCCCAAATCCTAACATGATTCCCGAGGGGTGGGAGATTCTCGTCGTAGATCTCAAGGATTGCTTTTATACAATCCCCTTAGACCCCAGGGACCGGGAAAGGTTTGCCTTTACGGTGCCGGTCATGAACCACAGTGAGCCCACGCAGCGTTACGCGTGGAAATTTTTGCCACAGGGCATGCTCAATTCGCCCACTTTGTGCCAAATTTACGTTCACGGCGCACTGGCAAAGTTTCGAAACCTCTACCCACAAGCCTTAGTTTGTCATTTTATGGATGATATTTTGGTAGCGTTGCCGCAACTTGGCAGCGAAGTGTTTTCAGACCTCCAGGCCAGCCTGGGGGACAAAGGTTTACTCATTGCCCCGGAGAAAGTGCAGAGAACCGAGCCCTTCTCATACTTGTGTCATCGGCTTCTCCGCTCTTTTGCAGCGCCAGTTTTGCCTCAGATCAATCTACAGGACTCAGTCACCCTCGTAGAGTTGCAGCAAGTTTTGGGAAATATCAATTGGGCAAGACCGTACTTCCGATTGGATACGGATCTTCTAAAACCGCTCTTCTCACTGCTAACCTTAGGTAAGAAGCCGGCAGACCGGATAAAAATTTCTCGAGACGCGCGCTTGGCGCTCGAGAAAGTTAACCAAATTCTCAGCCAGAGGTGGGTAGATAGGATAACCCAAGGGCCATATGCTCCGATCCTGAATTTGTACATCGTACGGGCAGGATCCATGTTCACTGGGGCGTTGGGAGTAGATTCCGAGAAGGGAGCGAAAATTGTGGAGTGGGTGTACTTGCCTAACACCTCTTCTCGGAACATCGTTCCGCCCCAAGAACTGGTCTCCGCGGTGATCTACCGTGGAAGGCTGAGAGCTAGGGACGTTTCTGGGCACGATTTAGCCAAGATTGTAGTCCCGTTCACCAAGGAACAAATTCAGCAGTTGATGCAGCTAGGTGACTCGCTTCCGATAGCTCTTGAGGGATTCACTGGAAGCTTGACATACCATTTGCCTAAAGACCCCAGACTTGTCTTGCTTCAAACAGGAACAGTCAGCTTGTTCGAATTGCTCTCGCTGGTCCCACTTCAGGGGGCCAGAACAGTTTTTTCTGATGGTGGACGCACCTATGGTGTCTTGACCTGGCAGGAGAGCGAAGCTTGGCACACGCTGTTAACTCTTCCACAGAAGTCCGCGCAGCGGGCAGAGTTGGCAGCCGTGAACCTTGCTTTGCGCACCTTCGCCAAGGAACGATTAAATATCATAACTGACAGCCTATATGTTAGGAATTTACTTCACAGTCTACCGGGAGCTTACATCACTCCCGCGATAGACAAGAACTTGCTTAGTCTGTTTCTCACTGCTCAATTTCATTTGCGAAACCGCACGGAGCCGCTCTATATTGCCCACATCCGAAGTCATCAGGACCTGCCGGGTCCGATTTCCGCGGGCAATAGCAGAGCGGATGCGGCGGCGAAGGAAATTCAGCAACGTTCAGTCTTGGGAGTTTTTACTACTCCAATTCAAAGTCATGCCTTTTTTCACCAAAATGCCAAAGCACTCGCCAGACAGTTCAATCTGCCACTTTCTCAAGCCCAGGGCATAGTCCGCTCTTGCCAGCATTGTGCAGGGGCACCGGGGGGGCCCTCGTGGGGGGGTCAACCCATGAGGGACGGAGGCTAATCAGGTGTGGCAGATGGATGTCACGCATGTACCGCAGTTTGGCAGATGGCAGTACATGCACGTTTGCATTGACACTTTTTCACAGTTCGTTTGGGCAACGGCGCAGAAAGGGGAAACTGCCTCCCACGTGGAGCAGCACCTCCTTTCCTGCATTGCGGCGATGGGCAAGCCGCGGCACGTAAAAACGGATAACGCCCCGTCCTACTGCTCTAGGCAGTTGGCCGCCTTAATGGCCACCTGGGACATCAAGCATACATTTTGCATTCCCTACAATCCGCAAGGGCAGGCGATTGTAGAGCGGGTCAATCAGACGCTAAAGTCCTACATTGACAAACAAACAGAAAGGGGGGAGCCGCCTGCCCTCCCCAACTCACAGGGACAAGCACAGTTTTGTCTGAATAAGTTATTGTTCACATACAATCACCTCAATGTTTTTTCAGATTGTACGCCGCAGGAGAGGCACTTCCGCCGCTCGGAAGTTCTCCCGCGACCTATGGTCCGGTACCGAGTGCCCCTTCTTGGAGGGGCCCGGTGCCGCTCATAACCTGGGGAAGAGGGTATGCTGCAGTTATGTCTCCTACAGGTGTCGTTTGGATTCCAGCTCGGTGCGTCAAGCCTCATTTGGAACCTCATGGCGTGGACCCAGACCGACCCGAGTCTGATCCCGGAGATGGAGGACCTCACTCTGACCGAGGAGACCTACCGGGAGAGGCGGCAGCTGCGGACCCCAGCACAGAGGATCACCTGGGGGATGGTCAAGACCCTTTGCAGTGAAGCCCAGGACGCCCTCCGACGTGAGGAGAGGGAGCCAACACCGGAGAACTTCGTTGCAGCAGTCTTTGCCCAGATTAATGTCAACTCCGTGATCTTCACCATCATCCTGGCCCTCTCCCTGCTTTTGGGGGGAGGCGCTCAGGCCGCTTCGCTTCAGGCCAACGGCCTGCCGCCTGGTGAAGACCTTTCAGCACGGATGCACTACAATTTGTGGGCAAGGTTGGCGGGTATCGTCAACCAGTCCGATTTTTGCCTGAAGCAGGACATTGGTTCTGCCTCGATCCTCAGCACCTGTCTCATCCCCGTGTGCCACACTCTAGACGCACGGGCCAGGGATGGCGACTGGTTGCTGAAGAAGATTTTCGGACCGCATCTCCCTGCGAGCTTTGCAGCCTACGCTCGCTGGGGGGGATTGCGGCTCACCATGACTTTGCCGGCTGATGCAGCCACTCTTCACACCCCGCGAGTGGCGGCCAGCCCGAACTCTACTTGTGCTCGAATAGTCGGCTGCGCTGCAGTCGGCCGATCCCAGCGCCGCTGCCTCGATACCGGCAGCAGCAATTGGACTTGTGAAAACCCAGAGACACTTGGCTCATTACCTGCTCATGTCACCCTACACTCAGGGTGGTTCTTTACATGTAATCAGTATACCTTCAATTATATCCCTGCAAATGTATCAGATTCCACATGTTGCCTTAGTCGGTTGACACTGTTGCTCCCCACTAAGGATATGGTTACCCCAAGCACAAATGTTTCACATGTTTCAGATGTTTCTGCACCCGTAAGGCACACTCGCACCGCCCAGTTAGACAGCTCATGTGATAGCAGCTTTAGATTCCTTAGTCCAGCCGAATATGTCTCGCTGTCAGTCAGCATAGTTGGCGTGCCAGGCTTAGCCGTCGGCAACACACGGAGAATTGGTCACTTGGCTTGCGGCTTGGCAAAGGCCATCAACCATACCTCCACGGCAATAGCGCTCCTCAATCAAGAGCAGGCGGAACTTCGCCATGCCATTCTCGATAATCGAGCGGCTATCGACTACCTCTTATTGCTGCACCACCTGGGTTGCGAGTCTTTTCATGGTATGTGTTGCTTCAATCTTACTGACAACTCCCGGAAAATCCAAAACCAGATCACAGATCTCCACACCATAGTTGCGGGCATCACGGAAGGCTCCGCGTGGGGGGCCTGGTGGAGTTCCCTGTGGAAGTGGATGTGGTCGTGGATCCCATGGGGGTGGCTTCAAACGGTGCTTAAGGTGGTGGTGGGGGTAGTCATACTAGGCATTGCGATCTGTTGCTTTGCTCAGTGCGTTCCCTCGCTGATCTCTAGGTGCCGCCCCAGAGGGAAACCCCGTGACGTCATTCCCGCCCAACAGCTGATGCCGCTTCTGCGCGGGGTCGCCGGTCAGGCTCTTAAACGAAATAGAAAGGGGAGATGAGGATTCCCCGTGCCCGGTTGGGCATCAGTGGCCTCTGGCAGAGGTTAAACCAGCGAGCAGACTCCTGGCCTCTGGCCCTTGTCAGTGAGCAAGGGGGGTGAATTAATGATAGGGATTAATTCGGCCGCTTCTAGCCTGACCGGCGATTCTGCCGAGTGAGCATTTCGCTGACCTCAGTTACCCATTAGAGTAGTCACTCATCTCCTAGCCAAGGTAATCCCCGGTGCAAATAGTGGCCATATTTACCCCTGCCTAAGCCCTAAACAATGGTCTCCCTCGCCCCGTGTTTGTCCAAGTTGATTAACTTCCCTTTGAGAGGTTCTCCATTAACCCTGGTACGTGGGTAAGGTAATTTTCCTGTCAGATGACGGTTTTGCCACCGTTGCGCTTTTCCCCCTATAAATGATGTTGCCTTTTCCCAATAAAGTACTGATCTGATCTCGCTCCATTTGTCTCGTGTCGTCACTTGATCAGTCTCCTCCGGGACCTTACGGCTACCCCAGTGGCCCCAATTCCTTCAGGGGGATCCAGTTGACATTGTTTATTTGGACTTTCAGAAGGCTTTTGACAAGGTCCCGCACCAAAGGCTCTTGAATAAACTTACCAGTCATGGAATAAAGGGTCAGGTCTTGTCCTGGATCAGCAACTGGCTAAGGGACAGGAAACAGAGGGTAGCACTAAATGGACACTTCTCCAAGTGGAGGGAAGTAAAGAGTGGGGTCCCCCAAGGTTAAGTACTGGGACCCCTGCTTTTCAACCTCTTCCTAAATGATCTAGAAGTAGGAGTAAATAGCAAGGTAGCCAAATTTGCTGATGACACTAAATTTACAGCGTAGTGAAAACTGAGAGATTGTGAGGAGCTCCAGAGGGATCTCTTGACACTGGGGGAGTGGGCAAAATAGTGGCAAATGAGCTTCAACATTAGTAAGTGCAGAGTGATGCATGTTGGGGCAAAAACCCCAACTACATTTATAAACTGATGGGGTCTGAACTCTCTGCAACAAACCAGGAAAGGGACCTTGGTGTCCTGGTGGACAACTCAATGAAGGTGTCAACCCGGTGTGCCTCAGCAGTGAAAAAAGCAAACTCAATGCTAGGGATCATTAGGAAGGGTATAGAAAATAAGTCCGCAAGTGTCATTTTGCCTCTTTATAAATCTATGGTGAGGCCCCATCTGGAATACTGTGTACCGTTCTGATCGCCATACCTCCAGAAGGATATTATGGAGCTGGAAAAAGTGCAGAGGAGGGCAACCAGAATGATTAGGGGACTGGAACACCTTCCTTACCATCTGAGGCTGCAACGGTTGGGCCTCTTCACACTTGAACGACGGCGTCTAAGAGGTGACCTGATTGAAGTTTATAAAATCATGCATGGTGTGGACAAAGTAGATAAGGAAAAACTGTTTTCCCTATCGCATAACACTAGAACTAGGGGGCACTCCATGAAACCTTTGGGTACTAGTTCTCAAAGAAATAAGAGACTGAACAACAACAACAAGAAGGATAATGAGTCAGAGGGAAAACATATGGGGAGAAGGAGACTCCTCTATGATAGGAGGTCTTTCTGAGGGAAAGTTCCATCTCCCAAGAAAAACAATGGGTCAAATTCTTCAGTTCAGTTCCTCTCTAAGCTAGATAAATACCTACAGTTGAGCTCTGATTGGAATTCCAGCAGCTGAGCTATTTAAACGTGTTTAGGATTGGGAGTCTTACTGAGCTCAACTTTTTCTGTTGCTCTAGACCAGTGTCTCCCAACCTTTGGTTTTTGGATTTCAATTCCCAGAAGCCTAACTCAATTCCCCAAAGCATTGATTAGCCAATGTACTGAGTTAGGCTTCTAGGAATTGAAATCCCCTTGTGGGGCATGGGCCCCATGTTGGGAACCAGTGCTCTAGACTCTCCTACAGTGTATCCAGATCTCTACCGATGATTCCTTACTCTGTATGACTTTTGGATTGTTTGTTTATATCTCAAACAAATAAGAGAAAGCACTTTTTCACCCAGAGTATCACTGGTCTATGGAACTCCCTGCCAGAAGAAGTGGTGACAGCTGTCAGTCTTGACAGCTTTAAGAAAGGATTAGACAAGTTCATGGAGGACAAGGGTATCAATGGCTATAATTATGGATACCTAAGGACAACCTCCAGGTTGGAGAGATAGGCAGGATATCTCTCAATGCCATTTCCAGGGAATCCTAAGCAGGTGAATGCATCTGCTTGGGAATACCCTGAAGCAAATGGTGAGCCACTGTGTGTGACAGAATGCTGGACTGGATGGGCTATGGCCTGTTCCAGCAAGGCTGTTCTAATGTTCTTATGTAGAAGTTGTGGAAGTTCTGAAGTGGTGTCTGGAAGCAGCGAAAGACTGGACATAGGGAAAGTCAATCTGGGATTGGGAATTACAACCTAATCTAGATGGGGTTTTACTAATTGCAAAAGGGCAGGAATGTTCTTGATCAGTTTTCCCTGGTGTGCCAACTCTGCCCCTTTTATGGGAAGGCTGATTTGGCCAAAATGATCCATACCTTAATTACCTCCTGCACAAATTTGCGGATACCGCATGCCCAATTGGCATAATCAGCCCCTGGCAGAGGTTACACCGGCGAAGAAGGTTCCTGGTCACTGGCCCTTGCCAGTACGGAAATTGGGGGAGCAGATTAATAGTATAAATCATAAGGGTTTATTCACCCACACCTGACCTGACCAGCGGTTCTGCTGAGAGAGCAGATCGCTAACCTCCGTTACCCATTAGGCAATCACTCACTCGCAGTTAAGCCTAATCTTGGGTGAAAATAGAAGCCATATTTACTCTGGCGTAAGCCTCGAACAATGGTTTTCCCCTGTCAGTGTTTGCCCGAGTTAATTAACTTCCCCAAGAGAGATTTCCCATTAACCTGAGTAAATGGGTGATGTGATTTTCTGTCAGATGACGATTCTTTCCTGCATTGCCTTCTGATCTATATATGATGATGCTTTTCCCTCAATAAACCACTGATCTGATCTCGCTCCATATTGCCTCGTGTCATTACTTGATCAGTCTCCTCCGGGACCCAACGGCCGTCCTAGCGGCCCCGATTCCTACATCTGGTGACCCCGATGTGATCCACTCAAGAGTAAGCGATCACACGGTCCAGTTCTACACGAGAACCGTGTCCGATCGTCCCGGAGGACAGCGCAGCAGTCCGGTCGGTAAGCCAGCCGATCGGAGAAGACGGCCCTGCGGCCGACTTTCCTACAGCTTGCTCCCGACTTTCGCGGCGGCTTGCAGTAACGGAAAAACACGTTCCGCTCAGGGTCAGCTGTGAACCCCTGACAGCGCAGAGGCCACCGACGGCCCGTGGCAGCAGGCCACGCTCCGAGCTCTACCCAGAGAATCGTCGCCAAAACCTATTGCCTGAACTTCAGACGCGTCGACTCGTCCCGAGGAGGAATCTTCGGAGGACCCCGCAGGTAATATGGGGACTTGTCCTCAGCGACAACGTCCGTCCGCTAGCCAAAGAACTCATGAGGAAGAGTTCAAAATCCTGGCCAGGGTATTTCAGTTACGTTTTCACAGTGGGGAGCTAGCGAGACTTTTGGTGTACCTAAGGGAACACTGCCTGCTTTACCCAGAAGTAGGTACGCTAACCCTTCAGCTCTGGGATCAGATAGGAGACTGCATTCAGCAACCCCCGAAAGCTCCAGAGGGCATAATTCGCACATGGAGTAAATGTAGGAAGCTCTTAGCGGAGATAGATCCAGTCCGGGTAGAGGCCAAAGAACCCCCAGCGCCAGTCGAGCCATCGGCGCCCACGGCGCTCTATCCGTCATTACAGTTTAAGCAGAGTAGTGTAGGGAGCTTTCCCTCGGTGACAGCTGCAGACGTCACCGACGGAATGCATGGAATGAGGAGCGCAGGCGCTTCTCTGACAGCTACAGGCTCCCAGACCAAGAGTGCCCTTCAGCGCACAATTGAGGAAGAAATCAAGAAGGGGGATTTGCCAGCAGAAGAGCTAGCTGAGCTTAGTCAGATTTGTCCGATTCGCTTGGAAATGGATGCCCTCACAGGGAACCAGCAGGTAGTTCATTCACCAGTCCCGTATAAGCTTCTCATGGCTATACGGAAGGCCATTACAGAGACAGGACTCCAGAGTCGCTTCACTAGGGGCACGCTTCAGCAAGTGTGCGAGAATACCATGTTCATCCCGCACGACTGGAAGTCCGTCATGCGGATGATGCTCAACCCCAGCCAGTATTTGTTATGGGACAGCGAGTATCGCCTCGAGGCTCAGACAAGGGCTGCCAGGATGGGAGGCGCAGTACTTCCTGACCAGTTATATGGTTCAGGTGCCTTCGAATCCATCGATGCGCAGACCAACTTGCCACTAGCCACTCTTCAGATGTCAGCCGAGGCTGCCTTCAAGGCTTTTCTCAAGGTTCCAGCAACTGGCAAAGCGGCCAAAAATTACACCGCAGTCAAACAGGGAGCCCAGGAGCCCTACATGGACTTAATCAATCGCTTAGAGGAAGCGATCAGCAGGCAGATCGATAATGAGCAAGCCCAACAAGAGCTCATGATGAAATTGGCCAAGGATAATGCCAATTTGGACTGCCGTAAAATCTTGCAGTCACTGGGTAATCGTCCCGACTTGACTCTCACGGACATGATTAGAGCTTGCGCCGACATTGGCACAGAATCCTACAAAATGGGTCTGTTGGCAGCAGCGGTGCAAGGGGGTAGAAGACCTAAGAATAAAAACCAAGGGGCATGTCACAATTGTGGCAAGGTCGGTCACTTCGCTAGGGAGTGCCGATCCAAGGGAGGCGGACAAAATTCCGGCCGTTCCAAGGCTCCAACCACCCCATGTCCGAAGTGTAAGAAAGGCTACCATTGGTCCAGATACTGTCCGAATTCGGGAAACCGGAACGTGGGCACGTCTCTGGCCCCGGTCCAAACAGAGGCTTCCCTTGCTCTGGGCGAGTCAGAGCTAGACTAGATTCCGATCACATTCCTAGCATTGCGAAGGCACAGGCCAGCCCCAAGGGTAGTACAGGGCTAGAATTGACTTGCCAGGCAGACGTTACATGCGACCTGCCAGGCACAGTCTATCTGGTGGACTCCCAGTACATGGGACCCCTGCCCAAGGGCTTTATAGGTTTAGTTTTGCCTCGCAGTGTAGCAGGAGCACGCGGAATTCTTGTAATTCCAGGAGTCGTTGACTCCAATTTTTCAGGCATTCTCCAAGTTCAGCTTTGGACACACCTACCCCAGACAATTCACAAAGGAGACACATTAGCGCAACTGATTATGGTTCCTTGTCACTCGCCAGCAGATAGCCAGGGAAGGCTCAGGGACAGCTCAGAGTCCGGGTCAGCAGACCGCTCGAGCGCCAGTGTGTGGGAATGCATCTGGATTCTGTCAGGCTGTCTCTGACACATTTTGTAAACAAAAGCCTCTTTGCTTGCTATTCTCCTTATCTCTCCTTATTTGGGTTCTGACTTTCTGATTGATTATGTAGAATAAGTTTCGTTTCTGTTATACTCTGCCTGAATAAAGAGTAGGATTAGTATCCTTTGTCAGCCAAGGACTGGAGTCGTGTGTCTGTTTCCTCTTTATTTCTCTATCTCTGTTCCTCCCTACAAAAAGCCTAATGAAGCTGGCCTTCGCTAGATTTCCTAACTCTTAACTTTCCTCTGTTTAACTGAAGCTGTAAACTGCCTTTAAAGAGACTGATCTTATCTCTAAATGAATCGGATCCCAACAAGTGACGCCCCTCGTGAGGCAATTGAATGAAATTCAAAGGAATGCTTTGAACTCTGCTTCAGCAATTAGCACCTCATAATCGACCGGGACAAGGTCTTCATTCACCTACGACCAGGCAAAAGGTCAGACCGGAGGAAAGGTCAATCAAGCGCTTGAGAATCAACACAGGGTGAGTGAAAAAAGAAAAAGAAAAATATTTTTTTTAATTATGGGATGTGTGCTTACTTCGCAAATGCATGAACTTTGTAAAGATATCTCAGATCTTTTGGTTAACAATGGGCGAAAGGCAGATGAGAAGAAGATACAGCAGCTGGTTAAAGCTATAGAAAAAATCAGTCCTTGGGTTAAATTTGATGAATGTCTGGACCTAAAACAGTGGAAACAGATCGGGAGAGAAATGCAGAAGCATAATGGAATTTCTGTGTCAGTATTATTTACATGGGAGGAAGTTAGAGACTGCCTTCAGAGACTCACTCCAAAGAATATGTTATTCTCTCAGAGGCTTGATGGCCCCCTCCCACAGCTTTTGCCTCCAGATAAAGGGGGGGCTATGGCAACTGCCCTTCCATCATATGAGAAACAACAGCCCCCTGATGGGGGTGGAGGTGGAAAAGAAGATGGGACATTATATCCTGCCTTGCAGCAATCAAGCACTTTTAGCCCTACAAAGACACATTTTTCTGCTGCGTTAACTGCAGCTGTGCTGGATGTGGAATCTCCTGAGATATATCTAGTGAACAGAGAGCCGCTTGCAAATGGGAATGCTGCAATACTGCCTGCCGAGTCTGAAAAACAGCTAGTGCCAGCTGATGGGGAACAAATGGTGGGGACCTCATCACAGATTGAAGCTGTTAATGCATGCAGAGTGGCAGGAAGCAAGGACTGTGTTTCAAAGAGCAGCTTAGGGGATCTCAGCCCCCCCGTGAAGCAACCCTCATCACAAAAGCAGGAGAAGCTGAGTAGTAAACTTGATACCTCATGTTTGGGCAGGAAGATCCTGTAGAAATGGAAGGATGGCCCAAAGGAGGAACGCACAAAACCCAAGACAAAAAAGGGGTGCAAGTACAAACTAACAGATGCAGTTTGTCATAAGGTTGAGAATCAGATGCTGGAAATGAAAGAAATACAGAGGAAGAGGGGGGTGAATCTTTCCTCGATGGACAGCAGGCTGTTGCAAAAATACAAGGAGGGAGAAGACATACAGTTTTTGGCTGATTTTGAACTGCCCAACCCTCAAACAAAGAGATCCAGAGTGAGCTGTCCCAAGTTTCAAGCATCAGGATTGCAGGGAAAGCAACTTGGAATTCCCTGTGATTTTCTTCTGTGTGAAATTACTTGCAACTTCTGGAGAATTTGTTCTTTGTGCCTTCACACCTCATCGGCCTGCCTTAATGCAGATGGGTGTGGCTGGAGCATGAAGGAATGTGTGTTTGCCTGAAAAGCTGAAAAAAGGGGAGTTGTGTGGGATTGTCTTGTGAAGTCAGTGAGACTTAATTTATGGCTTAATTTCAACTTGCCATGCCAAGAACTGTGCTGGAGAGAAGATAGTGTTTCAGAGAGCTTCAATCAAGATTTGGACTTTTAATTTGGACATTTTAATTGGACTAAAAAGAAAAAAGTTTGTGTGGACTTTAAAGAAGAATTGGCTTTGTTTGCATTATAAAACCTGACAGCCTTTTTAGAAATTGTCTACCTGCTCATGCTAATGAGATTTGTACTGTATTTGAGTTACCATGCTATGCTGATTATAAGTTATTGAATGCTTCTTTCACTTACACCAGTGGGAGAAGAAGAAATTTAATGCCTTACTCATGTAATTGGGGAAGTGAGAAATGCCTTCTAAAATGCAACCAGACCTCCTTCATGTAAGGAAGAAAAGAAATGTTCATGTCTTGTTTATGCTTAAGTGTTTGCTTATTCTCTTGCAGGAGAAAGACCTGTCTTTGCTTATGTTATGTATTGTCTTATGAAACTGCATATCTCAAGGTACCTTCAGAAGTACATGGAAGAGTTTTCAGTACTCTACACACATGTAAATGGGTTTGTGATATTGCATTTGTGTTATATGTCACTCATGTTTCATGTTTAGTTACATGGTACTAGTAATAACAGGGCATGCTCCTGTTTCTTAGGGGAGTGTCTTCCTAAGCCATTGGTCATTTATTGGCAACAAGGGGATCCTGAGTGGAAGGATTCCTGCTGGAACAATCCGCCCATGGAGAGAGAGGAAGGTTACTCAGCTCCAGAATGGTGGTTCACCAGTAAACTAAATGTGCTGACATTTGTTCTTTTCTTTCTTACTGTGCTTCCAGCTGTAAGAACAATACCTCATGGGGGCAACCCCAACTTTTGGATTCGTCATGCTAACTATATGTTTGAAGTTGATGGTAAGAATGCAACGTTATACTATGAGCATCCACTGGCAGTGTCTCAAATGGCCTTTCTTCCGGCATTGTTCAACACGCCAGAGTTGGTTATTGGACATTTGCAACATCTTGATAAATCTACACTCTTCTCTAATCCTCCAGAACAATTTAACAACACCCGCTGGCGAAGCATGACATTCAAGAAATACACTAAAGGACTTTGTTTCTGCTGTCATAGTTCTGGAGTCTGGAATAGTAAATGGAAGTACTGGACTCAAGCACAAAGGGTTTTGCAGAATGTAGTCAATTATACAGGTTGTGATGATTATTTTTGGTTATGGGGTAGTTATAACAGTTCTTATAAGCTTAATTATACCTTGTTTAACACTACTATTGAAGATATATATGATGTATTTCCTATGTTTACTCCTGATTATTCTGCTATAGAGAGTGGTTCAATTTGCAATGGATGGCAAATCAAGGATCCTAACATGTGGTTCTTTTTTAATGGAGTTGCCATGAATTTCCATCCAGGACAATATCAATGTGCAGCATTGGGTTATTTTACCTTACAGACTGGCCATAGATTACCTGTTAGCAAAATCCGGAGGATTTTGTAAACTGGTCGGGAACCAGGGATGTCGGGTAAAATTCCAGGATCTGAATAATACTATTGAGAAAGAACTTCAGAATTTACAGGAGAGCATTACTAACAATGTACGCACTGATGTTAATCTCTTTGATTGGGTGACTTCTTGGTTGCCTGATTTGTCTGTCCTTAGACAAGTTTTCTTTTATGGGTTCATTATTATTATCTGCCTTATACCTTTGTGTTTTTGCATTACTTGTATTCCTAATCTTATTTCCATGTGTAACACATGTCCACTGCGTAGAAGGGAGACATCGAGTTTTGCACGACGGCAATTGTACTCAATGAGGTATCACCCTCCGGAACAAAGTACCAGGAGTCAGGAGGGGTACGATGTCCAGGAGGACAGTGATGATGTATATGATGACATGCAGGGGTATGATTAGCCGTCTCTCTCTCTCTCTCAAATTTAAATGAAAAAGGAGGACATGTGGGAATGCATCTGGATTCTGTCAGGCTGTCTCTGACACATTTTGTAAACAAAAGCCTCTTTGCTTGCTATTCTCCTTATCTCTCCTTATTTGGGTTCTGACTTTCTGATTGATTATGTAGAATAAGTTTCGTTTCTGTTATACTCTGCCTGAATAAAGAGTAGGATTAGTATCCTTTGTCAGCCAAGGACTGGAGTTGTGTGTCTGTTTCCTCTTTATTTCTCTATCTCTGTTCCTCCCTACAAAAAGCCTAATGAAGCTGGCCTTCGCTAGATTTCCTAACTCTTAACTTTCCTCTGTTTAACTGAAGCTGTAAACTGCCTTTAAAGAGACTGATCTTATCTCTAAATGAATCGGATCCCAACACCAATGAGGCAGTGCAAGGATACCAAGTCTTAGCGACAGTGGAGACCAACATAGAGTGGAAACAGTGCCCAGTCATTGAGGTATTTCTGAATAAAAGATCATTTTCAGGGTTATTAGATACCGGAGCTGATGTGAGTGTGGTCAGCCGAAGCCAGTGACCACGGGAGTGGGCCATTGAGCCGGTCTCCGATGTGTGGGGGGTAGGCGGCATCCAAGAAGCGTTTAGGAGCCGGGAGTGGGTGGAAGTCACGATCCCAAAGGCTGACGGCACAGTGGTCATTCGGCCGCACATTCTGGACGTGCATATCAACCTTTGGGGGCGAGACATTTTACAGCAGTACGGTGCTACTCTTACCTTCGGGTAATGGCGTTGCCACTTAAATGGCTCACCAATACGCCGGTCTTGGTGGAACAATGGCCGGTAGTGGGAGAGAAATTAGTCGCCCTAAAGCAACTGGTTAAAGAACAGCTAGACGCAGGACATATAGAGCAGTCCACTAGTCCTTGGAATTCGCCTATTTTTGTCATCAAAAAGAAGTCGGGGAAGTGGCGACTCCTCCACAATCTCAGAGAGATCAATAAATGTATACAGCCAATAGGTCCACTTCAATGCGGCATCCCAAATCCTAATATGATTCCCGAGGGGTGGGAGATCCTAGTTGTAGATCTCAAGGATTGCTTTTACACCATTCCCTTAGACCCCAGGGACAGGGAAAGGTTTGCCTTTACGGTGCCGGTTGTGAACCACAGCGAGCCCACGCAGCGTTACGCGTGGAAATTTTTGCCACAGGTCATGCTCAATTTGCCCACCCTGTGCCAAATTTATGTTCACAACGCACTGGCAAAGTTTTGAAACCTTCATCCCACAGCTTTAGTTTGCCATTTCATGGATGATATCTTGGTCACAGTGCCGCAACTCGGCAGCGAAATGTTTAGAGACCTCCAGGCCAGCCTGGGGGAGAAAGGGCTACTCATTGCCCCAGAGAAAGTACAGAGAACCGAGCCCTTCTCATACTTGGGTCATCGGCTTCTCCGCTCTTTCGCAGCACCAGTTTTGCCCCAAATCAACTTGAAGGACTCAGTCACCCTGGTAGAATTGCAGCAGGTTTTAGGAAACATTAATTGGGCCAGACTGTATTTCCGATTGGATACAGATCTTTTGAAGCTGCTCTTCTCGCTGCTCACGCTAGGCAAGCAGCCGGCAGACCGGATACAAATTCCTCGAGAGGCGCGCTTGGCTCTCGAGAAAGTCAACCAAATTCTCAGCCAAAGGTGGGTGGACAGGATTGCTCAGGGGCCATATGCTCCGATCCTGAACTTGTACATAGTTCGGGCAGGATCCATGTTCACCGGAGCCCTAGGAGTGGACTCCGAGAAGGGAGCGAGTATCGTGGAATGGGTGTACTTGCCGAACACCTCTTCCCGAAACATCGTTCCTCCCCAGGAATTGGTCTCCGCGGTGGTTTACCGCGGAAGGCTGAGAGCTAGGGACATTTCAGGGCACGACTTAGCTAAAATCGTGGTCCCATTCACCAAGGAACAGGTTCAGCAATTGATGCAGCTCGGTGACTCTCTTCCAATTGCTTTGGAGGGATTCACCGGATGCTTGGCATACCACTTGCCGAAAGACCCCAGACTTGTCTCGCTTCAAACGCAGACAGTCAGCTTGTTCGAATTGCTCTCGCTGGTTCCGCTTCAGGGGGCCAGGACAGTTTTTACGGATGGGGGTCGCACATATGGTGTCTTGACTTGGCAGGAGGGCCAGGCTTGGCGCACGCTGTTAACTCTTCCACAGAAGTCCGCGCAGCGGGCAGAGTTGGCAGCGGTGAACCTTGCCTTGAGCACCTTCGCCAAAGAGCGCCTAAACATCATTACTGACAGTCAGTATGTTAGGAATTTGCTTCACAGTCTACCGGGAGCCTACATCACTCCCGCGATAGACAAAAATTTGCTGAGTTTGTTCCTCACAGCTCAATTTCATTTGCGAAACCGCACGGAAGCGCTCTATATTGCCCACATCCGAAGTCACCAAGACCTACCGGGTCCAATTTCCACGGGCAATAGCAGAGCGGATGCGGCTGCAAAGGAAATTCAGCAACGTTCAGTGTTAGGTGTTTTCACTACTCCAATTCAGAGTCATGCATTCTTTCATCAGAATGCCAAAGCGCTCGCCAGACAGTTCAATCTGCCACTTTCTCAAGCCCAAGGCATTGTTCGCTCTTGCCAGCATTGTGCAGGGGCACCGGGGGGGCCCTCGTGGGGGGTCAACCCACGAGGGACAGAGGCTAACCAGGTGTGGCAAATGGATGTCACACATGTTCCGCAGTTTGGCAGATGGCAGTACATGCACGTCTGCATTGATACTTTTTCACAATTCGTTTGGGCAACGGTGCCGAAAGGGGAGACTGCTTCCCACGTGGAGCAGCACCTCCTTTCCTGCTTCGTGGCAATGGGCAAACCGCGGCACGTGAAAACCGATAACGCCCCGTCCTACAGCTCTAGGCAGCTGGCCGCCTTCATGGCCACCTGGGACATTAAGCATACTTTTGGCGTTCCTTACAATCCGCAGGGCAAGCGATTGTGGAACGAGTCAATCGGACACTCAAGTCCTATATTGACAAACAAACAGAAAGGGGGGAGCCACCAGCCCTCCCCAAGTCACAGGGTCAGGCACAGCATTGTCTGAATAAGGTATTGTTCACATACAATCACCTTAATGTTTTTTCCGATTGCACGCCGCAGGAGAAGCACTTCTGCCATTCGGAAGCTCTCCCGCGACCAATGGTCCGATACCGGGTGCCACCGGACCCTTCCTGGAGGGGCCCGGCGCCACTCGTAACCTGGGGAAGAGGGTATGCTGCAGTTATGTCTCCTACAGGTGTCATCTGGATTCCAGCTCGGTGTGTTAAGCCTCACTTGGAACCACATGGCGTGGACCCAGGCGGACCCGAGTCCGATCCCGGAGATGGAGGACCTCACCCTGACCGAGGGGACCCGTCGGAAGAAGCGGCGACAGCGGACGGAGCCGAAGGTCACCTGGGGGATGGTCAAGATCCTTTGCCATGAGGCTGAGGACGTCATCCGACGCGAGGAGAGGGAGCCGACACCGGAGAATTTCGTAGCTGCAGTCTTTGCCCAGATTAATGCCAACTCCATGGCAGTCACCATCATCCTGGCCCTCTCCCTACTTGCGGGGGGAGGCGTCCAGGCAGTCTCGCTAAAGGCCAACGGTTTGATGCCAGGCGAAGATCTTTCTGCCCGGATGCACTACAACTTATGGGAAAGGTTGGCGGGTCTCGTCAACCAGTCCGATTTTTGCCTGAAGCAGGACGCCGGTTCTGCCTCAATTTTGAGTTCCTGCCTCATCCCTGTGTGCCACACTCTGGACGCGCGCACCAGGGATGGCGACTGGCTGCTGAGGTGGATTTTCGGTCCGCATCTCCCTGCGAGCTTCACAGCATATGCTCGCTGGGGAATGCAGCTGACTATGACTTTGCCGGCTGACGCAGCCACTCTCCACACTCCGCTGGTGGCAGTCAGTCCGAACTCTACTTGTGCTCGGATGGTCGGCTGCTCTGCAGTCGGCCGAACTCAGCGCCGCTGCCTCGACACTGGCCACGGCAATTGGACTTGTGATAAACCAGAGACACTTGGTTCAATGTATGCTCATGTTACCCTACCTTCAGGATGGTTCTTTACATGTAATCAGTACACTTGGAACTACATTCCCGCAAATGTATCAGATTCTACATATTGTGTCAGTCGGTTGACACTGTTACTCCCCACTAAGGATATGTTTGTTCCAAGCACAAATGTTTCAAATATTTCCACACCCATAAGACACGCTCGTGCCACCCAGTTAGACAGCTCTTGTGATAGCAACATTAGGGTTCTTAGTCCAGCTGAATACGTCTCGTTGGCAGTCAGCATACTTGGTGTGCCAGGCTTAGCCGTCGGCAACGCTCGGAGAATTGGTCAGTTGGATTCCGGATTAGCAAAAGCCATTTATTTATTTATTTATTTATTTAGTCGTATTTATATATGCCGCCCACTCAGGCAGAACCCGACTCAGGGCGGCATTACAACAAATTCTAAAAACATATAAAAACACTTTAAAAACCCCATACCCCACCCACTTAAAAAAACCCTTATCCCACCCATCCATCCCACCCACTCTAAAAAAGGAAGAGAGAGTTCTTAAATCTTTACGTAAGCCAGCAGGCGGGGACCGTGATCCCATTCGGGCCCCACACCTGCCCTGCCAGCCAGGTCTTCAATCCTTTCCTGAAGGGCAGCAATTCTCTTTGAAGTCTTAGATCTGTTGGCAGGAGGTTCCAGAGAGTTGGTGCGGACACGGAGAAGGCCCTCCTTCGGGTGCTAGACAGATGTGCACCCCTAACTGATGGCACCATTAGAGAGCCCCTCCGGTCCACTCTGGTTGGACGGGCAGACACTCTTGGGATGATGCGGTCTCTAAGGTATCCTGGCCCACTGCCATATAGGGCTTTAAAGGTCAAAACCAGCACCTTGAATTGCACCCGGAGACAAACTGGTAACCAGTGCAGTTCCCGAAGTAGCGGTGAGGCATGGGCATATCGCCCACATCCCATCACCACCCGGGCTGCCGCATTCTGGACCAGCTGCAGCCTCCGAATGGTCGTCAAGGGCAGCCCCATGTAGAGCGCATTACAATAATCTAGTCGGGAAGTAACCAGAGCATGGGTGACCATAAGCAAGGAGTCCCGGTCCAGGAGCGTGCGCAATTGGCAAATCACCCGAAGTTGGGCAAAAGCCCTCCTGGCCACAGCCGCCACTTGTTCTTCCAGCAGCAGCCGTGAATCCAGAAGGACCCCCAAGTTGCGCACTGGGTCTGTCTGGGGCGAAACCGCCCCATCCAGTACCAAAGGTGCTAACTCCCTGGATAACACGGGGCCCCTTATCCACAGCCACTCTGTCTTGCTTGGATTCAGCCGAAGCCCATTGGCCCCCATCCAGACCCCAATGGCCTCCAGGCATCCGGATAGGATTTCAACAGCATCACTGGGGTCCCCACGGGCCGAGATATACAACTGGGTGTCATCCGCGTACTGATGGTACCGCACCCCGTGGGAACGAATGATCTCACCCAGTGGCTTCATGTAGATGTTAAATAAGAGGGGAGAGAGCACCGAGCCCTGAGGAACCCCATACTTGAGGGGCCTAGGGCTGGACCTCTCACTCTCTAACCACACCGACTGGGTACGGCCCTCCAGAAAAGAGGAAAACCAGGACAACACAGTGCCCTGGATCCCCAATCCTTTGAGCCGTTCCAGAAGGATACCGTGGTCGACGGTATCGAAGGCCGTTGAGAGGTCAAGAAGAGCAAGGATGGATGGATAACCCCCGTCCCGCTCCAGCCAGAGATCATCCATTAGTGCGACCAATGCCGTCTCCGTACCATACCCGGGTCTGAATCCTGATTGAAAGGGGTCTAGATAATCCGCTTCCTCCAGGACACTCTGCAGCTGGCGCGCCACCGCCTTCTCCAAAACCTTACCCAAAAAGGGCAGGTTGGAAACCGGCCTGTAATTGTTAAGGACAGCTGGGTCAAGGGATATTTTCTTCAGGAGGGGGCGCACCAAAGCATGTTTTAATGGTGCAGGAAATACCCCCTCCCGTAAGGATGCATTTATTATCGCCCCAACCCAGCCACCTGTCACCACCTTGGAGGCTTTCACCAACCAGGTGGGACAGGGGTCCAAAGGACATGTAGTGGCACGTACAGCTGCAAGGAGCCTGTCCACTTCATCAGGGACAACAGGATCAAACTGATCCCAGATCGTACAGCAAGACTGTGCTCCGGCACCCCCCCCCGACCCTCCCCATCCACGCCGGGACTCAGTCCTGAACGAATCCGATCGATTTTCTCCACCAGATGGTCAGCAAAGTCCTCAGCCGAACCCTGCCAACCGGGCACCGATCTCCCCCTACCGAGGAGGGACCTGGTTACCCGGAACAGAGCGGCTGGGCGATTATCAGCGGAGGCAATAAGGGTGGTGAAGTATTGATGCCTCACCACCCCCATCGCCACTAGGTAGGCCCTAATAGCAGCTCTAGCCAGTGTCCAATCGGAGTCATCCCGGGTCTTCACCCAGCGGCGCTCTAGGCATCTCTTTGCCCGTTTGAGATCCCGCAGTTCATCTGTGAACCACGGGGATGACCTAACCCCACGGGCGCGGAGAGGCCGCAGTGGCGCGATTTCATCCAAGGCTGCTGTTGCCGTCCTGTTCCACAGGTCGACAAGTGCCTCGGGTGAATTGTGGAGCCGATCCAGAGGAACATTAACCATACCTCCTCAGCGATAGCGCTGCTCAACCAGGAGCAAGCAGAGCTTCGCCATGCCATCCTTGACAATCGAGCAGCTATAGACTATCTCTTGTTGTTACATCATTTGGGTTGCGAATCTGTCCACGGCATGTGTTGCTTTAATCTCACTGACAACTCACGCAAGGTCCAGAGCCAGCTCACGGACCTCCACACCCTAGTCAAGAACATTAAGCAGGGTTCGGTATGGGATTGGTGGAGTTCCTTGTGGTCATGGCTCCTGTGGGGGTGGCTCCAGACAACCCTTCAAGTAATTGTGGGGGTGATAATACTAGGCATAGCAGGATGCTGTTTCATGCAATGTATTCCCTCACTGTTATCGAGATGTCCCCCGTGGGGGGAGCCCCGAAGTATCGTTCCCGTACATCAGCTGATGCCCCTCTTGCGCAGGGTCGCCTGTCAGGTTCCTAAACAATAGAAAAAGGGGAGATGCGGATTCCGCATGCCCAATTGGCATAATCAGCCCCTGGCAGAGGTTACACCAGCGAAGAAGGTTCCTGGTCACTGGCCCTTGCCAGAACGGAAATTGGGGGAGCAGATTAATAGTATAAATCATAAGGGTTTATTCACCCACACCTGACCTGACCGGCGGTTCTGCTGAGAGAGCAGATCGCTAACCTCCGTTACCCATTAGGCAATCACTCACTCGCAGTTAAGCCTAATCTTGGGTGCAAATAGAAGCCATATTTACTCTGGCGTAAGCCTCGAACAATGGTTTTCCCCTGTCAGTGTTTGCCCGAGTTAATTAACTTCCCCAAGAGAGATTTCCCATTAACCCGAGTAAATGGGTGATGTGATTTTCTGTCAGATGACGATTCTTTCCTGCATTGCCTTCTGATCTATATATGATGATGCTTTTCCCTCAATAAACCACTGATCTGATCTCGCTCCATATTGCCTCGTGTCGTTACTTGATCAGTCTCCTCCGGGACCCAACGGCCGTCCTAGCGGCCCCGATTCCTACACAAATTATTATAACATAGTCCACATAGGGCTGTCATTGAAAAGCATTCAGAGGCCACAGCTAGTGTAAAATCTTGCAGGAAGCATGTAGTCTTATGTGCACTTGCAAGACCATAGAAAACTAGTCTTGTACCAACTGTACTGTCTTCCTTATTGGCTTCAACCTAAATTCAAGTTGCTAATTTTGATCTTTAAAGAGGTAAGCAGGTTTTTTAAATCCCTTTAATCAGTTTTTAATTATTTTAATCTGTTGTAAATCCTTCTGGGAGCCTTACTGGGTAAAAAAACAATTTTTAGAAATTTTTTTAGTAAAAGAAAAGGTTTCCCTTGCTCAAAAGCCAGTCGTATCTGACTCTAGGGTTCAGTGCTCAGTGTTTCAAAGCCAAAGAGCCAGCGCTGCCTGCTTCTGCAGATGTATCTGTGGTCATGTGGCAGGCATGACTAGACACCGGAGTGCACCAAACGCTGTTACCTTCCCACCGACGTGGTCCCTAGTTATCTACTTGTAATTTCTTGCTTTTGAACTGCTAGGTTGGCAGGAGCTGGGACAAAGACGGGAGATCATTCCGTCCTGCAGTACTCGGGAATTGAACTGCTGACCTTCCGCCTCCCAGTCAATAAATAGCTGCTGTGGTTACAAATAGCAACAGCCTCCAAACAACCAGCCATGCAAGCTTTCTAACATAGTAGAAAGAGATGGCTTTCTAATTTTCTGTCTCTCCTTCTGTTTTTTCTATTATTCGGTGGGTTATCAGTAGCTTGACAGCAGCACTGTGGTGGCTAAGTGGGTAAGATGCTGAGCTTGAAGACTGGAAGGTTGGGTTTTGATGTCTGAGTGCTGCATGATGGATTTTGGGGACATGAAAGGAGCCTCATTTTTCTCCAACAAAAATCCTTTCAACCCAGAGTAATTTCTGACACAAAATTTGTTTATTTAGTAACTTGACAGGCTAGTAAAACGTCAGTGCGTGGTTTTAGCTACTGATGTCTTGTTTGCTTGTCCAGCAAACAAATCAGGCTATGCTATTAACTACAGAGGTTGTGTTTCCTTGTCCCATACAGCTCTGACCTTGTTCCTTGGATTTTCCTTTACCAAATAACAAAATCTATCAGGCAGAGGCACCTGGAAAAAAATACAAGATGTCAGCCCTCTTCAAATCACAAGACAGCAAGAAATGATTGATGGTGCTGCCTTCTTTTAGTATAGGGCGATTGAGGCTAACTTCAGTTTGGCTGAGTTTGAAGATGATGTTGAGCAGCAGTTGTACAAAAAACAGAAGCAGAAATTTCTGAAGTTAAGAATAAGAATTTGTCCAAGATTCCCATTTAGGCTCATCTTTCTAGAAGTCAAATTGTGCCTGACCGTTATGCATGAAAGTAGACAATGGCTTCATTTTTAGATGATTTCAGTATAGACTGGTAGATTAGTAAACCACTGCAAGCCAGGCAAGTTCTTGTTCTGTTATGCCTGATAAAGGAATGTAAGGTCATGGGAGGAATGTGTGAACTGCATCCATTGGAGAGACAAGGGGAAATTGTTCCTTTTATCAGGCAATTTTCCTACAAGAGGTGGAGGTGTAAGGAAAGGGGAATAAATCCACTGAGACACATATTTAATACAGTTGGATGGTGCTGTGTTTTGTGGGTGTTTTTTTAAATAAATTCTACACTTTGATGTAGCATCATTTGTTTTTAGATAGTTGAGTCTTTTGTTAGCTACTTATTTATCTGGATCTCATAAAATGATGAGCCTGCTTTGTTTGTTATGCTAATTAAAGTAGTATACAGTATTACCATCTTTAAGAAAGGGCATGACAATAATGTACAGAGAGTAAGAAGGTGTGACCTGCTGAGCTACATGACCTTTCATTATATGCATTATTTATAGAGTGTGTGCTACATACTCTTATTTGGTTCTCATACTTTGACTGGAATAGGCTCAATAGTCTATATTTCTCCCTCTTCAATATTTCATCTGTCCAATCCAAGCTTATGTAACCTACAGTTTTGTATCTTTGTGACCTCATTGCTTTTGTACTCTAGTGTGTTGCTATAGATGTGGTTCACAACAGCATTTTTATCTTTCCTGAGACTATCTGTAGCTATGTATAGCTCTTTACATTGTGTGCCTTCCTGCTCACTAGTAATAATAATGACAGCTGTTGGGGGACAGGGGGAACCCTATGATAGATGAAGAGAAGCTGTTCTCTGAAAAATAAGAAGGCAAGATATGTTGAAAGGAGCGGGTACATCAGAATGTAAGGGGGTTAGAAATTACATCAATGTTTAAAATGATTATTTCTTAAAATAGTTCTATCCAGCTCTGTATCCTGAGATCTAACAGTCCTTTAATGAACTAGCTAGGGATACCAGAAAAATGTCTACTTCTGTTTCATTGACTATACCAAAGCCTTTGACTATGTTGACCACTATAAACTGTGGCAAATACTTAAAGGACAGAGGAACCTGACGTACTATGGTCCATGGGGTCGCAAATGGTTGGACTTGACTGTGCGACTGAACAAGAAGAAGAAGAAGGATTTGGTGTATGGGACCGAAGACAATGAAACAGCCGAAAGGTTGGCTTAACACAGGTTTATTGCATGATGATCCGGAGGAACATGTGGTAATGGCGGATGGGTAGCTCAATATATACAGCTGGCTATACATTTGAATGTGGCTCGTTGACAGTCTATTGGTTGCTGCCTGCGTGACGTCATAGAAAGGTCACGCCCTTCTTGTCCAGGTGAGGAGGTGACGGGAATCTTCCCGCGCTGCTGATCCAGGGTGAATCTGAGCCATGAGAGCCGGACGCTCGCTATTGCCATCTAGTGGTCACTAGCTCGCGTCCTCTTATAAGGGTTACAGTGATACAGCTGAAGGTTATTATGTTGCACACAGAAAGGTTACATTGTTAAAGGCACAGCTTTACAGAACACAACATCCCTCCCCCCTAGGATGAGACGAAGTCTCTCAGCCAAGATGGCTTATTGCAAGTGCGTTTGGGCCGTGATGTGGGCTGACCTGCCCCAGGGGCGCTACCGCTTCTTTGTTCCCTGGTCCCTTGTCCTGAAACGGGAGAGGGAGACTTGTTAGCTGCTTGCAGTGGTTTGGCGGCTTTAGGGGAAGGGAAAAACTCCATTGTGGGCAGACCGGGGGCGCTCGGGGCTAACGAAAAACCCCTCTTCTCGCTTGGACGGGTGGGGGACCACTCCGAAAAACTCCCCCGGCTCTGAAAATCAAATCCTAACTCAGTTGCGGTATCCGTATTTGTGGGGGAATCCCACGAGATATGTATGGGGTCGGGTTCCTCCTCCTCCGAAAGATCCCGCAGGATATCCATGAGAACAGGCTCCCTTTCCTCCCCCCTTGGTGGGGACCCGCGGCCCCCTTCTCCTCCCCCTTGGGCTAAACGGGTGGGGGAGAACCCTAACGCTGAGTCTTGTTCCTTTTGGTCTGTGCCCTGCTCATCGGGGACCCTGCGCCGGAGCTGGTCCGCGTGCCGCCTCCACAGTAAGCCTGTGCTGGTCTCCACGCGGTACGACACGGGGCCGGTTTGCTCCACGACAACGCCCGGCACCCAGGCTGGGCCCGCGCTGGCGTAGTTCCTGCAATGCACAGGGGCGCCTACACTGAAACTCTTTGTGGCCTCTAGCCCGATGTTCCTTCCCTTGTCTTCTACTCTCGTGGGGTCCAGCCTAGTGAGGATGGTGGTCAGTTTCCTGCGCATTAAGAGCTCTGCGGGGGAGTATCCTGACGCCAACGGGGTCACCCTGTATCCTAGCAGAAACTGACACACTTGTAGGTTGAGGTCCCCGGGGCCCATGCGCCGCAGCGCGTCCTTCGTGGTGCGGACGAGGCGCTCTACTTGGCCATTGGTGGCCGGATGGAAAGGGGCGGAGGTGATGTGCCGGATGGCGTTAATCTCCGTGAATGCCCTGAACTCAGCGGACGTGAAACAACTAGCGTTATCGTTAATTAGGGTGTCGGGTATGCCGAACGTGGAAAAAATTCTCCGCAAATGCTTAATTGTCGCGGCCAAGGAGGTGCTCGTGACTGGGATGACCTCCAACCACTTGGAGAAAGCGTCCACAACAAGGAGAAACAGAGTTCCTCGGAACGGGCCCGCGAAATCTATGTGTATCCGGGACCACGGCCCCTTAGCCGCGTCCCACTCCCTGTGGGGAAGACGGGCCTCCTCTGGTCTGGAGCATTGGCAACTCTCACAAGTGCCGACCATGTGCTTGATGTCAGCGTCTAACTGGGGCCACCAAAAATAACTACGGGCCAGCGCTTTGGAGCACACAATTCCGGGGTGGCTGACGTGTAGCAGTTTGAGCACCCGCGGTTGTAGGGACGTGGGGATCACTACCCGCTGGCCCCACAGAAGGCACCCCCTCTCCAGGGACAACTCTAGTTTTTTCCGGAAGAACGGGTAGAATTCCGCTGCCGGGGAAGACGCAGGCCACCCTTTCTGCACCCATGAGCTAACCTTCGCCAAGGTATTGTCCTTGCTGGTCGCTTTGGCGATGTCGGCGGGCAATATTGGGGGTGAGTCTAGGACCTCTATCATCAGCACCTGGTGGTCTGGCTCCTCCCCGCCCACGTGGCTGCTATCCTGGGGAAGGGGGGATCTCGACAGGGCGTCCGCATGGCTAATTTCCTTCCCGGGTCTGTACACCAACGCGTGCTGATACGCATTGAGGAAAATGGCCCACCTAAGCATCCTCGGGGACAGGATCTGTGGCGTGGGCTTATCTGCGGTAAAAATGCCTAGCAGGGGTTTGTGGTCAGTCACGATAGTGAAAGGGCGGCCATACAGAAAATTGTGAAATTTTTTCGTCCCCGCAATTATCGCTAGCGCTTCCCTGTCTGTCTGTGCGTAATTTCTCTCCGCTTGGGACAGGGACTTGGAGTAGAATGCTATCGGGGCCTCCCTTCCATTTTCTAGCACGTGGCACAGCACCGCCCCCACCCCCACCGGGGATGCATCACAGATCAGGACCACCGGGCGTTTGGGGTTGAAATGGGTCAGTATGGCATCAGACGCCAGGAGATGTTTCAGTTCACTAAATGCCCTCTCTTGGTCGTCGCCCCACTTCCATGCCTCGTCCTTTTTAAGCAGTTTGTGTAGCGGTTCAGCCACCACTGCCTTCCGGGGGAGGAAAGAGTGGTAAAAGTTAAGCAGCCCTAGGAACGACTGCAGCTCGGGCTTGGAGGTGGGGCGAGGGGCCTTCTTAATGGCGGCTACCTTAGATTTGGATGGTTTTATCCCCTCCGGAGTCACACGAAACCCTAGGAACTCAACCTCGGTCGCGAAGAAGATGCATTTGTCTTTTCGCAGTCTCAACCCCGCCTTTTTGAATATTGCCAGAACTTTTCCCAGTCTCTTGGCCAATTCAGCCCAACTCCCCCCCGTTATCAACACGTCATCAAAATAAGGCAACACCCCCTCTAGCCCCTTCAGGAGGCGTTCCACGAGTGACTGGAAAATTCCAGGCGCCGAATTTACGCCGAATTGAAGGCGCGTCACCTGGAATGCCCCCTTATGAGTGACTATGGTCTGTGCAGCAGCTGCGGCAGGGGACACTGAAAGCTGCTGGTAGGCCTGTGCCAAGTCGAGCTTAGCGAAACACTTTCCCCCGTGCAACCTGGCAAGCAGATGGCTGACTACCGGCACCGGATACGCATTAGGGCGGATCGCCTTATTGATGGTGCACTTGTAATCAGCGCATATGCGGACCTCCCCATTTGCCTTTAGTGCTGTTACAATTGGAGTTTCCCACTCCACAGAATCAACAGGAACAAGGATCCCCTGGCCCACCAATTTGTCCAGTTCCGCCTCTATTTTGTCCTTGAGTGCAAATGGCACCCGGCGCGGTTTGAGTCGTATTGGACAGACCTCCGGGTCTAGGTCGAATGTCACTGGGGGGCCCTTGAATTTCCCCAGTCCTTTTTTGAAAACTTCGGGGTGCGCGTCGCACACCTCCTGCACCGGGTCAGTCCCAACGGCGTGCACCCCCCCAATAAACAAACCCAGGGGCTGAAACCATTGAGTTCCGAGGAGGCTGCAATTCCCCCCTTTAAGCACGACTAGGGAGAGAGCCACGGCATGCTTCTTAAATTTGACCTGAAATTCTCCAACCCCCAACACTGGAATACTGTTCCCTTGCACGTCCCGTAGCGTGGACCTCAACGCTTTGAGCTTGGGTCGCATGTGGGGGGCAATTCTCAAAAACTCCCTCTGGGAAATGAATAAGAGGAACCCGAGTCAATTTCCATCCTAATGGGGACCCCTTGCACTAGTACCTCAACAAAGTAACGGGGGTGTCCCGCGGGCACGCTGAATACTGGGGCGTCGTCCTCGCTGCCGTCGGAGATGCGGCCCACGCCGTCCCGCTTTCTCGTGGCCTGAGCGCCGTCTTTGGGTCTCGTCGAGCGGTCTTGTCCCGTTGAACGGTCTGCCGAGCTCCTCCGGGCCTCGCACCTCTTTCTGCATACCTTGGCGATGTGCCCGCGGTGGCCGCAGTTGTGACACTCAGCCTTTCTGAACGGGCATTTGGTGCGGTCGTGGGCCGCTCCACAGCCGTCGCACCGCCGGCCCTCTTTCCGGACCCTCCGGACGTCCTTGTCGTCGCTGCTCTCTGCGGACGATTTCGAAGTTCGCCGGGCTGCATGCACCGATGTCTCTGCCTTGCTCGTCTTCGGCCGCCAGTCCTGGAGCTCTTGTACCCCAGCCTTTGTGGCTTCCGCGGCCTGTGCCGCTTTCAGGACCTCCTGCAACGTGGGGGGTGGCTCTTGGTTCATCAACGTGCGCTGAGTCTCGGTGTCGTTCAGGCCGCATAGCACGCAGTCCCTGAGGGTGATTTCAACGTTCTCCCATTTACACGGGCCGGCAGCCAGTCGCAGGGCCGCCACGAAGGCGGCAACCGTCTCCCCGGGCGCTTGGACTCGCCTCCAGAACGCGCTCCGAGCGGGAAACATCGCCGTGGAGGGCCGGAAATACTCGCGCAGCATCTGTAGGAGCTCTTTGGCCTTGAAATCGCTCACCCTTTTCGGTGCGATCAGGTCCACCAAGGTTCTTTTGGTTTCTTGTCCAAGCATCCTGGTGAAGATGGCCCTTTTCTTTGCCTCATCCGTGACTTCGGATTCAACCAGTGCTCCCTGGAAGTCCATTTCGAAGATCTCCCAGTCTCCCGGTTTCCTGATTTCGAAACCGGCGCATGTCTTGGTCCCGTGGGCAGCCATATCCCACCTTCGTCGCCAATTTGGTGTATGGGACCGAAGACAATGAAACAGCCGAAAGGTTGGCTTAACACAGGTTTATTGCATGATGATCCGGAGGAACATGTGGTAATGGCGGATGGGTAGCTCAATATATACAGCTGGCTATACATTTGAATGTGGCTCGTTGACAGTCTATTGGTTGCTGCCTGCGTGACATCATAGAAAGGTCACGCCCTTCTTGTCCAGGTGAGGAGGTGGCGGGAATCTTCCCGCGCTGCTGATCCAGGGTGAATCTGAGCCATGAGAGCCGGACGCTCGCTATTGCCATCTAGTGGTCACTAGCTCGCGTCCTCTTATAAGGGTTACAGTGATACAGCTGAAGGTTATTATGTTGCATACAGAAAGGTTACATTGTTAAAGGCACAGCTTTACAGAACACAACAAAGGATAATGAGTCAGGGGGAAAACATATGGGGAGAAGGAGACTCCTCTATGATAGGAGGTCTTTCTGAGGGAAAGTTCTGTCTCCCAAGAAAAACAATGGGTCAAATTCTTCAGTTCAGTTCCTCTCTAAGCTAGATAAATACCTACAGTTGAGCTCTGATTGGGATTCCAGCAGCTGAGCTATTTAAACGTGTTTAGGATTGGGAGTCTTACTGAGCTCAACTTTTTCTGTTGCTCTAGACCAGTGTCTCCCAACCTTTGGTTTTTGGATTTCAATTCCCAGAAGCCTAACTCAATTCCCCAAAGCAATGATTAGCAATGTACTGAGTTAAGCTTCTAGGAATTTATTTATTTATTTATTTATTTATTATTATTTAGATTTGTATCCTGCTCAACTCGGCACAGGCCAACTCAGAGCGGCTAACAGCAAGTTAATATAAGTACAATGTAACAGTGTGATAATGCAAAAATAAATAATCAATACATTTACAATACAATTACAATAAATTCCACAATACAATATATCAGTACAACAAGTCAAAATATCAACAATCAGTATATCAAAAGGACATATCCAAAAAATATATCAATAAGCATATCAACAAAACAGTGAAGCCACGGGACATATCAAAAACAATCTAACCAGTAATAGAAAAAGAGACTTGGAAAATCCAACTGCAGATGAGGAAGTGGCAGCTCCACCTTTTTTTGAGCTCCCCGCCTGGTGGGGGCCAGAGGAATGGGTGCCAGGGGCAGCAGCCTCCCATCCCGGGACTAATGGAATAGGCCCTGGGAGAGGCTCAAGTCCGGTGTCGTTTGGAGGTGGGGAAGCTTTTGGGGCCTCAGAAAAAGCGAGCCCCAGGTGTGGCCAGTTCTTTCCTCCCCACCTCCTCCTTCGGCTGGCTGCCAGGTGAGCAGCTGTTTTCACTCCCCACCGACCGGCCGGGCCGGGGGGAGGGCGCAGAGCTTCAGCGTCCGGGCTGGCAGCGGCGCTTTTGAGGGCGCACATCGCTGGGAATTGAAGTTCCCCTGTGGGGCATGGGCCCCATGTTGGGAACTACTGCTCTAGACTCTCCTACAGTGTATCCAGATCTCTGCTGATGATTCCTTACTCTGTATGACTTTTTTATTGTTTGTTTATATCTCAAACAAATAAGAGAAAGCACTTTTTCACCCAGAGGATCACTGGTCTATGGAACTCCCTGCCAGAAGAAGTGGTCTTAACCATAGCTTTTGCTCTAATTCTGGATTCCCTGTCTAGACTTGCTTTGTGCCTCAGCCTGCCAAGACTTTGCCCTCAGGGCCAACATATGTGGGTGTAGGACATTGCATTTCTCTTTTTCTCTGAGGATCTTTCACAGGTCAGAGTCTCCACATTGTGAAATCATTACAGCTGGAAGTACAACAGTCTCCTCCACCATTGCACATCTTGGAGTTTCAGTATTGTTCAGCTTCTTCATCACTGATACAACTTCCATTTTCCCAGTCTCTTTGACTTGATCAAACAGTTCTGGCTCAAATACTGGGCCAATACCTCACATTCCACATCAGAGAGAAAACTTTAACAAATTTCAAGAGATTAGTGTGGATTTTCTCTTCCACCACCCTTCTCCTCATCACTAAAGCAATCCAGTCTAACAGGTAGGATAAATTACATTACACCCTTGCCAATAAAGGTAGTAGAAAGCTGAATCTGATGGGTAAGCACTTCTCTGCTGTCTTTGCACTCTATGTTTTTAATTATCACACTGCCATGACAGCATATCAACAATTTCTCTAGAATAAAATGGAGCACTTCCTTGCTGGCTTCTCAAAAGATCATAAAAATGTAGCTGTTCTTTTCCAGAGAGAAGCATATAGCTCAGCTGCCTCAGTCTACTCTGTCGGGCATTTGGCACATCAAAGCTAGTGTCAGCAGCTGTTGTCCTTCATCACCATGCCTGATTACAATCAGCAGATGTAACTGATTATATACAAAGTCCATATAAAGGGCCTGTCATCCAATGGAGATGGATTCTTCGTTGCTTACATGGATGAAACTATGCCAAGTTTATTTAAACCTAGGAACCTTATCATCTTATCTCGATACCTGATGAACATACTCTGGATTCTTTCCATCAAACACAGAATTTATCTTCCTTTCTCAATTCAGACAGGGTTGGACATCTAAGCCATCTCTGTTCCTTTCAGAAGACACTTCCACTCTTTTGTTCCTGAAACATTTTTGGCTGCAATAAAAGATGGAGGTTTCCATCCTATTCTAGATCTCAAGGGTTTGAACAAGTACATTGACACCAATAATGTTTTGCATAGTCATATTAGCTTTCCTCCTTCCCTCATTGAGAAAAGAGCTTGTCGCTATGATTAATCCAAAGAAGGTGTACAGTATTTCCACATGTTCATTAGGGCTTGCCACCACTGAAGTCTTCACTTTGCTCTGGAAGGATCCCTTTGGGTGGGCCAAAATGCTGAGAATATTTACAAAATGTCTGACCCCAGGTATCAGCTTAACTTTAAGCACTTGGCATTATGATTTTCCTGTATGTCAACAATTGGTTCCTGGTGGCAGATATTGTTGTGTATGTAACAGTATCACTTTAAGAATGTATGAATGTAACCTGACAATGATTACAATGTAACCCAGCTGTTTAAAGGAACGTGAGCCAGCTGCCCATAGAGGGCAGCTGCGAGCGTTCAGCTCACATGGTTCAAATTTCCCAATCACCGGCAGCCGCGGGAACCTTCCCGCGCAAGGAACACCTGGAGAAGAAGGGCGTGACTCAGAATGACGTCACGCAGGTAGCAGCCAATGAGCTACCGTGCAACCCTTTTCAAATGTATTGTTGCAGTATAAAATGAGCTGTACCTCCGCCATTACCACATGTTCATCCTGACCATCATGCAATAAAGCTGTGTTTTAGCCCTCACTGTGGCTCCTTCTTTGTCTTCCGTGCAAGACACTAAAGATATGCATTATGTTATTGAGAGAAACCTCACCTGACCAATCTTGTTCATTATGTTAGTCATTCTGAGTCTCAGTTCTACCCAACTCAGTGAATTCAACAAGTAGGAACCACCCAACATTCTATAGTGGCATGGATTTTCTTGCTGAAGGACAAGATAGAAACCTTCTATTCCACTGCTCATTATATATACCAGTGACAGCGAACCTTTTAGAGACTGAATGCCCAAACTCAACAGGGTGTCCTCTGCACTGCAGAGTTGTGGGATGAACTTAATACGGGGGGGGGGGAGGAAGCCTTCCCATTGGGCTGCTGGGCAGAGGGGCAGGGTGAACTCCATGCTGGGGGAGGGAGGAAGTGCTCCCATTGAGCTGCTGGGCAGAGGGGTGGGACAAACTCTGTGCTGGGGGAGGAAGGAAGCACTCCCATTGGGCTGCTGGGTAGAAGGTTGGGATGAACTCTGTGCTGTGGGAGGGGGGAAGTGCTTTCACACTAGAGTGGGTGCTTTCACACTAGAATGGTTTGGGTGGGTGTGTTTTGCATTTGTGGTTTGTGACTTTTTTGATCTATTTTATTAGATTTATTTGTGATTTGGATTTATTTCTTATTTTTCTGACTTGTTTTTACTCTTGTGGACTCTAGGTGGGGCTGTTAGTAATAGTGTTGGATTCTCTTTTTGTTTGACTTGTTTTTTCTCTCCTGGCCTCTAGGTGGGGTTTCTTCCGGTAAGCAGTCTTTGTTTCTTCATTTCTGTTCTGGAGTTGTGGAGGGAGGACGTGCTGGTGAGTTCTCTGGTTTTTTTTAATCTGGGTTTTGTTTTTTGTTTTTTGTTTTTTGAGTGTGTGTGATGGACTGGTAGGTGTTTCTGTTTCTTCTTTTGTGGTTTTTTTTGGGGGGTTTAGATGTGTTTAATTGTTTTGTTTACTTCTGGGTTTTTTATGTTTCTGATTTCTTCTGTGATTATTTGTTTAATTTGTGGTATTTTGTTGTTTGAGTTAGGTATTTTTGTGTTGTAGTTAGGTGTTTTTTCTGTGCTTGCATGGTATTTTGGGTGTTTTTGTTTGTGGATTTTGTTGTTTATTGTTTTGCTGGTTAATGTGTTTATTTATTTATTTATTTGTGTTTTATTATTTTTGGTGTTTGGCATTTTGGGCAAATGTTTTGTTTTGTTGTTGTTGTGTATTTTTGCGTGAAGAATGGGCTGCCTGTCGGTTCCTCTTCTCCCCATTGCTGCTTCGAATTTTGGTTTCGATGCAGCAATGGGGAAAAAGAGGAGCCGGCAGTCAGCTGGCTCTTCCCCCGGGAAGGTTCGTTAGGTAGGTTGGGGGGAAAGGAGGCAGAGAAGAGCTATCTGCCTGATAATGGTTCTCTCCTCTCTGTCTCCTTTCTCTCCTGGCTTACCTAACCGAAGATCGGCAGGTAGCGATCCGTAAGGAGTGGTGCTCTTCCTTGCGGATAGCTGGCTGCTGCTTTTATATTACCTCTATCGGAAGTACAAAGGCAGCAGCCACTCATCTGCCAGGGAGAGTGCTTCCCCTGACAAACTGCTGCCTGATGCTGGTCTTTTTTTCCACCCCGGCTCAAGGTACCTTGAGGCCGATGGTGGTCTCGCTGTGTCTTCAGCAGGGTAGCGTGGAGGAGAGGGAGTCCCTCTTCTCCCCATTGCTCTGGGAAAGAAAGCCGGCGGTGGTATCGCTCTGGTTATTTGTGTGTGTTTCTTGCGAGGCCGTGAAGCGCTGCGTCCGGCTGCGGTGGACTTGTGCTCCCGTTGCGGGAGGCCGGCGTGTTTTTATTTTATTTTTCACGCACCGGCTTTTTCAGTGTTCTGCGTGCTCGAGCCCTTCAGCCTGACTGGCTGAAGTGCTCATGGTGCATAGGACGCTGGGACTTGGAGTTTTGTTGGTTTTGTTTGCGTTCATGCAGCGGTTTTTTTTCTGCAGCTCGATTTCAATTGGGTGCGCCGTGGTTCCCAACGTTCTTTTTGCTCGCACCTCTCAGCCTGCGCAGAGGACATTGGGAATTGAAGTTGTTTCCCTTTGTTTGCGTTTGTGGGGCTGCTGCCACACTGGTGACGACCAAAACCCCGTGGTGCTGAGAAGGCAGAGGTTACAGTGAGTGCGGAAGGCTAGGTCAGGGATCGTTGGGCCTGGTGCGGGAGCCTTTGAACGAACCCAACGGTTAAGGCCTCTTTTTATAGGTATAGATAACTGCAATATTTAGTTACTTCTATAGCGATGGAGTGTAATCTAACTAAATGGCACTCCATATGTTCTTGGACTTCAATTCCCAGAAGCCCAAGCTCCCATGAATCCACACAAATGGGTTTGCTGTGATTCATCCGGCCTGCACCGCCCTCGTCGCTCCTGGAAGCAGAAGTAAAACACACCTCTCTAGCAGATGGAACAATTAGCCCCATAATTTTCTGAAAAGTCCATGTGTACAATTACATCAATCTTGATGAGAATTTCTTTCAGATATTTAATATCCTTAAACTGGTGAATTATGTTTTGCTCATGGTTAAGATAAATGTCCAGATCTTCATGTAATAAATTTTTAAAATCGCGCGGGTAAGCTTCAAAAAAAAAAATTCCGCATATTTTGCCACTGGGCGTATCTTTTTGGTCTTCATATCAATGAACTCTTTCTTCTCAGCTATCCACTTTTTGAATACAACAGGTTTGCTATTGTCAAATTCTTTGTAAGAAGAATTTTTGTTGACAAAGCTTTGGCACTTTCTGGACAAACAGCTCTCATCATAACAATAATAACATATGTCTTCTAATAATTTTTGATGATTATTGTAATGCAAAATTTCCAGCCATTTAATGCAGACAATTTGAGATCTATATTAGCATGAGTAATGCAAGGGTGTGTGTCACATTCATTCTCTTTTGGTATGGCTACCCAAAAAGGGCGAAGGTAACAAAACTTCTGATGACTGATAACAAACTTTGCAGTTTTTTTAAACTTCTTGTACAAATTAACCATTGTGTCTAGCAGATATCTTATTTGCTTTTTTACACCTTTGCGGGTCAGAAATTCACATTTGCAGGTTCCTAATCTACTATTGTCATCACTTTGATACCAGGGGACTGTTTTTCTGAGCAAAATAATTGTTGTGGCAAAAACTAATAAATCATTCTTAAAGTACTAGTAATAGAACATGAACTGTCTCATGAATGAATGAAATATGTGATTATTGTGAAATAATTGCTAAAAATAAAGGAAAAAACACTGACCAGGGGACTGTTACTCTATGGGGTCCAGACACGTGGTTCACCTATAAATTCGGTTGTGATAATGAACAAAATGGCATCAGCTCGCATTTTCTGGCATCCGCGACAACTTCACACTGGTTGTGTTCTGTGTGATACAAAACAAGTTCATTACCATTGATAGAACAAATTTAGTGGGATTTCAAAAATGAGCCAGGGGACTGTTTCACAAAGTTAGGGGCAAAGTTTGATTTATATTTTTGGTGAATATATGATTATTTTTAAAAAGTCTTCACTTTAAAAGTATTTATTAAGTATTAATGTTTTACTAGCGATTGTTAGAAAAACTGCAAATTAAATAGATTAAGTATATAATTGTAGTGACATATTTCATTCTGGTTTTGGGACACACCCAAGGACTGTGTTTTAGGGGTATTGAAAGGCTGTAAATTTTAAACTTATGTTTTATATTATCTGATATGCTATGGCACACTTTAATTAGTTTATATGCCACCTATTGTTTACGTTTGTAATTTACAATAAGAGCCATTATATAGATATTTCCTTGGGACTGATTTTACATTTAGTGAAGAAAGTGCCATATAGAGCTCTTAAGCAGCAGGAGACAAAGCAACCTTCTTACCCTCACAACATTTCTGCATTGTTTCGTTGTACCTCTGGAAAAAAACTTGTAGCGCCTTTGAAAATCATGAGAATTTCAAAGGTACATGAGGGAACAAGTCCCTACAGATGTGTTCTTCATACTCTTTGGCAGCTTGCCATCCCTTAATTTGACTTGAGGCAGCCCCACCAAATTATGGGACTGGGAATTCCCCCTCACCAAACTCCCATCTCTAATAGGGGCATTGGTTCATTTCCCTTTTCTCCTTTGCATCTCTGTTTGAACATGTGGAAGACCAATTCAAAGTTTTATCCTTAAATTGTATATCTAAAAATTCATGACCCATGGAAGTTGGGAAGGGATCAAAACATTATGTTTCCATTGTATGATATCCTGCCCATCCTATAACATTCCCATGGCAACAGAATATACCACCATACTGTAGTATATCCTATCATGTATGTCAACATGCAGGATCGAAACAAAAACAGAGCCAGAACTTGGATATGTGTCACAAGTGCATGCTTGTTTTGCAGGTAACTTGCAGCAACTATACTTTCCCTTGTTTATTTCAATAGTGTACCTCAGTGGTTTTCAGCATGGGCCACACGCCTGCCCCACAGGGAAACTTCAATTCCCAGAAACCTAAGTAAGCACATTGACTGATCAGTCCTTTGGGGTATAGACTTAGGCTTCTGGGAATTGAAGTCCAAAAACCAAAGGTTGGAAAACACTGTGTGGCTATGAAGGAATTAGAAAATATCCCCAATGTTATAATGTTCACTATTGCTATTCATGGAGTCAAAATCTGGACAATGTAGAAAGTGATGGGAGAACAAAAATGATTCATTTAAAATATAGTACTGTATGGGAAGAGAGCTTTGTTGATGCCACATCCAACCAGAAAGAGAAATAAGTGGATGCTAGATCAAACCAGGCTTTTACTCTCTCTAGAAGCAAAAATGTCTACCAGAGACTACCAGAGACTCTTGTACTTTTGTCATATCGTGAGCAAACAAGAGTCTCTGGAAGAGACAATAATGCTGAGAAATGTTGAAAGTATCAAGCTGTGAGAAAGTATCAAGCTATGAGAAACAACAGATATGAGATGGCTTGCTTTATTGAACAATGTGAGTAGGGCTGTCAACAACAACACCTGTTGGAAGTTACTTGTACATAGTTTTGCTCTCCCTAAGTGGAAATGACCTGATGGCATGTAACAACACCACTGGTTGCAAGGATTACAGCTAGATACTACCTGTGAAATGCTTTGAGTATTTAGAAGAACCGTTCATATTTTAAATGCTATCTCTATGATCATCTGATATTTGTTTACAATATCATTTTCTTAGCTCCCTTTTAATTAATAAATTGAATGTTTAATTACATTCCTGAACTGCAAACTGGGCCAAACGGTGTGGAACAACCAACAATACAAAAAAAATGCTTGAGATGATGAACACTGCAGTCTCCGCGAGCCCAATTGGCATAAACGGCCCCTGGCAGAGGCCACACCGGTCGAGAAAGCTCCTGGTCACTGGGATCTGCAGGCACAGAAATTGGGGGGCGGATTAATAGTCATAGGATTAATTCACCCGCATCTGACCTGACCGGCAGTTCTGCTGAGGGAAGCTAAATCACTAACTCCCGTTAGGCATTAGGCAATTACTCACTTGCCGATGAGCCCAAGCTTTAGTGCAAATAGTGGCCATGTTTACTCTTGAGCAAGCCAGGAACAATGGTTTTCCCCCGTCAGTATTTGTCCTAGTTAATTAACTTCCCCAAGAGAAGTTCCCAATTAACCCGGGTAAATGGGTGATGTGATTTTCTGCCAGATGACGATTCTATCACACGCTGCCTTGAATTCCTATATATGATGATGCTTTTCCCTCAATAAATGACTGGTCTTCGCTCCATCTTGTCTCGTGTCGTTACTTGACCAGTCTCCTCCGGGACCTCAAGGGCTGCTTCACGGCCCCAATCCAACATCTGGTGACCCCGACGTGATTCTACTCGTGAGTAAGCGATCTACGCGGTCCGGTTCTATGCTAGAACCGTGTCCGATTCGTCCCGGAGGGCAGCGCGGCAGCTCCGGTCGGAAAGCCATCCGGCCGGGGTGACAGCTACGCGGCGAGACATTCCAGAGAGGCATCCTACAGCTTGCATCGCGGAAACGCGTTCCGCTCAGGGGCAGGCTGTGAAACCCTGATTCCAGCGCAGAGGCCACCGAGGGCCCGTGGCAGCAGTCCACGCTCCGAGCTCCATCCCAGAGATTCGTCACGCTGAGACCTATTGCCTTAAAAGACGCGTCGAATTCGTCCCGAGAAGAAGCCCTTCGAAGGACCCGGCAGGTAATATGGGGACTTGTCCTCAGTGGCAATGTCCATCCGCTAATCAGAGAATTCACTTCATGGAATTCAAGGCCCTGGCCAGGGTAAATAATTTACGTCTTCACAGCGGGAAGTTAGCGGAACTCTTAGCGTACCTGGAGGCCAATTGTCCGCTTTATCCAGAAGCGGCTGTACTTGACCTCACACTTTGGGATCGTATAGGAGCCTGCATTCGGCAAGCACCAAAAGCTCCAAGCAGCATAATTGGCACATGGAGCAAATGTAGGAAGCTCTTAGCAGAGGATGACCCAGTCCGGATAGAAGCCCAGAAACCCCCAGCGCAGGCAGAGCCATCAGCTCCAACGGCTCTCTATCCGTCACTCCAGCTCAAGCAGAGTAGTGTAGGGAGCTTTCCCTCGGTGACAGCTGCAGACGTCACCGACGGAATGCGTAAGATGGGAAGCGCTGGCGCTTCACTGACAGTTACGGGTTCCTTAGCTACCAAGAGCGTGGTTCAGCGCATGGCTGAGGAAGAAATCAGCAAGGGGGAATTGCCAGCAGAAGATCTAGCTGAGCTTAGGCAGCTATGCCCAGTTCGCATAGAAGTAGATGCCCTCACGGGCCAGCAGCAAGCAATTCATTCACCAGTTCCGTATAAGCTACTCATGGCCATACGGAAAGCCATCACAGAGACAGGACTCCAGAGCCGATTCACTAGGGGCACGCTTCAGCAAGTGTGCGAAACCATGATGCTCATTCCGTACGACTGGAAAGCCGTCATGCGAATGATGCTCAACCCCAGCCAGTATCTGCTATGGGACAGCAAGTATCGTCTCGAAGCGCAGGCAAGGGCCGCCAGGATGGGCGGAGCGGTAATCCCTGACCAGCTATATGGTTCAGGTCCGTTCAAATCCGTTGACGCGCAAGTCGCCCTGCCGCTCGCCACACTCCACATGGCAGCGGAGACAGCCTTCAAGGCTTACCTCAAGGTCCCGGCAGCTGGCAAAGCAGCCAAAAATTACACAGCGGTCAAACAGGGATCCCAGGAGTCCTACATGGACTTTATCAATCGATTAGAGGAAGCGATCAGTAGACAGATCGATAATGAGCAAGCCCAACAAGAGCTCATGATGAAATTGGCCAAAGACAATGCCAATCTCGACTGCCGTAAAATCTTGCAGTCCCTGGGAAATCGTCCCGACCTGACTCTCACAGATATGATTAGGGCATGCGCCGACGTTGGCACAGATGCCTACAAAATGGGTCTGTTGGCAGCGGCGGTGCAAGGAGGCAAGAGATTCCGGTTCAAGGGAGCATGTCACAATTGTGGCAAGATCGGTCACTTCGCTAAGGAATGCCGATCCAAAGGCAGTGGCCAGCGCACCGGCCGTTCCAAGGCTCCAACCACCCCATGTCCCAAATGCAATAAGGGCCTTCACTGGGCCAGGAATTGTCCAAATTTGGGAAACTGGAACGCGGGCACGTCTCTGGCCCCGGTCCAAACAGAGGCTTCCCTCGCTCTGGGCGCGCCAGAGCTGGATTAGATTCCAATCACATTCCAAGCATTGCGAAGGCACAGGCCAGCCCCAAGGGTAGTACAGGGCTAGAATTGACTTGCCAGGCAGACGTCACATGCGACTTGCCAGGCATAGTCTATCTGGTGGATTCCCAGTACATGGGACCCCTACCCAAAGGCTTCATAGGCTTAGTTTTACCTCGTAGTGTCGCAGGAGCACGTGGAATTCTTGTAATTCCGGGAGTCATTGACTCCAATTTTTCGGGCATTCTCCAAGTTCAACTCTGGACGCACCTGCCCCAGACCATTCACAAGGGGGACACGTTAGCGCAACTGATTATGGTTCCTTGTAACTCACCAGCAGATAGCCAGGGAAGGCTCAGGGGCAGCGCAGGGTCCGGGTCAGAAGACCGCTCGAGCGCAAGGGAGGCAGTACAAGGATACCAGGTCTTAGCGACAGTGGAGACCAACATAGAATGGAAACAGCGGCCAGTTATTGAGGTATTTTTGAATAAAAAATCATTCTCAGGGTTGCTGGATACCGGAGCTGACGTCAGCGTTATTAGCCGAAGTCAGTGGCCGAAGGAATGGGCTATTGAGCCAGTCTCCGATATGGGGGGGGTAGGCGGCATCCAAGAAGCATTTATAAGCCAGGATTTGGTGGAAGTCACAATCCCCAAGGCTGACGGCATGGCGGTCATTCGGCCGCACATTCTGGACGTGCACATCAACCTTTGGGGACGAGACATTTTACAGCAATACCGAGCCACTCTTACCTTCGGGTAATGGCTCTGTCACTTAAATGGCTTACCAACACGCCAGTCTGGGTAGAACAATGGCCGGTAGTGGGGGAGAAGTTAGTCGCCCTGAAGCAGCTGGTTAAAGAACAGCTAGACGCCGGACACATAGAGCAGTCCACTAGTCCTTGGAATTCGCCCATTTTTGTCATCAAGAAAAAGTCGGGGAAGTGGCGACTCCTCCACGATCTCAGAGAGATCAATAAGTGTATACAGCCAATGGGTCCGCTTCAATGCGGCATTCCGAATCCAAATATGATTCCCGAGGGTTGGGAGATCCTGGTCGTAGACCTTAAGGATTGTTTTTACACCATTCCCCTAGATCCGAGGGATCGGGAAAGGTTCGCCTTTACGGTGCCGGTTGTGAACCACAGTGAGCCCATGCAGTGTTATGCGTGGAAGTATTTGCCACAGGGGATGCTCAATTCGCCCACTCTGTGCCAAATTTATGTTCACAACGCACTGGCAAAGTTTCAAAACCTTCACCCCACAGCTCTAGTATGCCATTTCATGGACGATATCTTGGTCGCAACGCCGCAACTCAGCAGCAAAATGTTTACAGACCTCCATACTAGCCTGGGGGAAAAAGGGTTACTCATTGCCCCAGAGAAAGTGCAGAGAACCGAGCCCTTCTCATACTTGGGTCATTGGCTTCTCCGCTCTTTCGCAGCACCAGTTTTGCCCCAGATCAACTTGAAAGACTCAGTCACCTTGGTAGAATTGCAGCAGGTTTTAGGTAACATTAATTGGGCCAGACCGTACTTCAGATTGGATACGGATCTTCTAAAGCCGCTCTTCTCGCTGCTAACACTAGGTAAGCAGCCGGCAGACTGGATACAAATTCCTCGAGAGGCACGCTTGGCTCTCGAGAAAGTCAACCAAATTCTCAGCCGAAGGTGGGTGGACAGGATTACTCGGGGGCCATATGCCCCGATCCTGAACTTGTACATCGTTCGGGCCGGATCCATGTTCACCGGAGCCCTAAGAGTGGACTCCGAGAAAGGGGCGAGTATCGTGGAGTGGGTGTATTTACCGAACACCTCTTCCCGAAACATCGTTCCTCCCCAAGAGTTGGTCTCCGCGGTGGTTCACCGCGGAAGGCTGAGAGCAAGGGACATTTCAGGGCACGACTTAGCAAAAATCGTGATCCCATTCACCAAAGAGCAGGTTCAGCAGCTGATGCAGCTCGGTGACTCGCTTCCAATTGCCTTGGAGGGATTCACCGGATGCTTGGCATACCACTTGCCAAAGGACCCCAGACTTGTCTCGCTTCAAACGCAGACAATCACCTTGTATGAATTGATCTCGCTGGTTCCACTTCAGGGGGCCAGAACAGTTTTTACGGATGGGGGTCGCACATATGGTGTCTTAACTTGGCAGGAGGGCCAGGCTTGGCGCACGCTGCTAACTCTCCCACAGAAGTCCGCACAGCGGGCGGAGTTGGCAGTGGTGAACCTTGCTTTGCGCACCTTCGCCAAAGAGCGCCTCAACATTATTACTGACAGTCAGTACGTTAGGAATTTGCTTCACAGTCTACCGGGAGCATACATCACTCCCGCGATAGACAAAAATTTGCTGAGTTTGTTCCTCACAGCTCAATTTCACTTGCGAAACCGCACAGAAGCGCTCTATATTGCCCACATCCGAAGTCACCAGGACCTACCGGGTCCGATTTCCGCGGGCAATAGCAGAGCGGATGCGGCCGCGAAGGAAATTCAGCAACAATCAGTGTTAGGTGTTTTCACTACTCCAATTCAGAGTCATGCATTCTTTCATCAGAATGCCAAGGCGCTCACCAGACAGTTTAACCTGCCACTTTCTCAAGCCCAAGGCATAGTTCGCTCTTGCCAGCATTGTGCAGGGGCACCGGGGGGGCCCTCGTGGGGGGTCAACCCACGAGGGACAGAGGCTAACCAGGTGTGGCAAATGTACGTCACACATGTCCCGCAGTTTGGCAGATGGCAGTACATGCACGTTTGCATTGATACTTTTTCACAATTCGTTTGGGCAACGGCGCAAAAGGGGGAGACAGCTTCCCACGTGGAGCAGCACCTCCTCTCCTGCTTCGCGGCGATGGGCAAACCACGGCACGTGAAAACCGATAACACCCCGTCCTACAGCTCTAGGCAGCTGGCCGACTTCATGGCCACCTGGGACATTAAGCATACCTTTGGCGTTCCTTACAATCCACAGGGGCAAGCGATTGTGGAACGAGTCAATCGGACACTCAAGTCCTACATTGACAAACAAACAGAAAGGGGCAGCCACCAGCCCTCCCCAAGTCAAAGGGTCAGGCACAGCATTGTCTGAACAAGGTGTTGTTCACATACAATCACCTTAATGTTTTTTCCGATTGCACGCCACAGGAGAAACACTTCCGCCGCTCGGAAGCTCTCCCGCAGCCCTGGTCCGGTACCGAGTGCCGCCGGATCCTTCTTGGAGGGGTCCGGCGCCGCTCGTAACCTGGGGAAGAGGGTATGCTGCAGTTATGTCTCCTACAGGTGTCATCTGGATCCCAGCCCGGTGCGTTAAGCCTCACTTGGAGCCACATGGCGTGGACCCAGACCGATCCGAGTCCGATCCCGGAGATGGAGGACCTCACCCTGACCGAGGGGACCCGGCGGAAGAAGCGGTGGCCACAGATGACAGCGCCGAAGATCACCTGGGGGATGGTCAAGGCCCTTTGCCATGAGGCCCAGGACATCATCCAACGCGAGGACAGGGAACTGACACCGGAGAACTTCGTGGCTGCAGTCTTTGGCCGAATTACTGCCAACACCGTGGCAGCCACCATCATCCTGATCCTCTCCCTACTTGCGGGGGGAGGCGTTCAGGCAGCCTCACTAAAGGCCAGCGATCTGATGCCAGGCGGAGACCTCTCTGCCCAGATGCACTACAACCTATGGGAAAGGTTGGCGGGTCTCGTCAACCAGTCTGATTTTTGCCTCAATTCTGAGCACCTGTCTCATCCCAGTGTGCCACACTCCAGACGCGCACACCAGGGATGGCGACTGGCTGGTGAGGCGGATTTTCGGTCCGTTTCTCCCAACAAGTTTCTCAGCATACGCTCGCTGGGGAATGCAGTTAACCATGACCTTGCCGGCTGATGCATCCACTCTCCACACCCCTCGAGTGGCGGTCAGCCCGAACTCTACCTGTGCTCGAATGACCGGCTGCTCCGCAGTCGGCCGGATTCGACGCCGCTGCCTCGACGCTGGCAGCGGCAACTGGACTTGTAATAACCCAGAGACACTTGGTTCAATGTGTGCTCATGTTACCCTACCTTCAGGTTGGTTCTTTACATGCAATCAGTACACTTGGAATTACATTCCCGCAAACGTATCAGATTCCATATGTTGTATCAGTCGCTTGACACTGTTACTCCCCACTAGGGATATGATTGTTCCAAGCACAAATGTTTCCGCACCCATACGGCGCACTCGTGCCACCCAGTTAGACAGCTCATGCGATAGCAACATTAGGGTTCTGAGTCCAGCTGAGTACGTCTCGTTGGCAGTCAGCATACTTGGCGTGCCAGGCTTAGCCGTCGGCAACGCTCGGAGAATCGGTCAATTGGCTTGCGGATTAGCAAAGGCCATTAACCACACATCCTCAGCGATAGCGCTGCTCAACCAGGAGCAGGCAGAGCTTCGCCATGCCATCCTAGACAATCGAGCAGCTATAGACTACCTTCTGTTGTTACATCATTTGGGTTGCGAATCTGTCCACAGCATGTGTTGCTTTAATCTCACAGACAATACCCGTAAAGTGCAGAGCCAGCTCACGGACCTCCACACCCTAGTCAAGAACATCAAGGAGGATTCTTCATGGGGGTGGTGGGATTCGTTGTGGTCGTGGCTCCAATGGGGATGGCTCCAGACGACGCTCAAAGTGATTGTGGGGGTGATAATCCTGGGCACAACAGTGTGTTGTTTCATGCAATGTATTCCCTCACTGCTATCGAGATGTCCCCCGTGGAGGGAACCCCGAAACGTCATTCCCACACACCAGCTGATGCCCCTCTTGCGTAGGGCCGTCTGTCAGGTCCAAAAATAACAGAAAAAGGGGGAGTGTGGTCTCCGCGAGCCCAATTGGCATAAACGGCCCCTGGCAGAGGCCACACCGGTCGAGAAAGCTCCTGGTCACTGGGATCTGTGGGCACAGAAATTGGGGGGCGGATTAATAGTCATAGGATTAATTCACCCGCATCTGACCTGACCGGCAGTTCTGCTGAGGGAAGCTAAATCACTAACTCCCGTTAGGCATTAGGCAATTACTCACTTGCCGATGAGCCCAAGCTTTAGTGCAAATAGTGGCCATGTTTACTCTTGAGCAAGCCAGGAACAATGGTTTTCCCCCGTCAGTATTTGTCCTAGTTAATTAACTTCCCCAAGAGAAGTTCCCAATTAACCCGGGTAAATCGGTGATGTGATTTTCTGTCAGATGACGATTTTATCACACGCTGCCTTGAATTCCTATATATGATGATGCTTTTCCCTCAATAAATGACTGGTCTTCGCTCCACCTTGTCTCGTGTCTTTACTTGACCAGTCTCCTCCGGGACCTCAAGGGCCGCTTCACGGCCCCAATCCAACAGAACACGATTAATTCAAATTTTTTTATAATGAAACATAAAATCCTTGCATCAGGTTCAAAATGAATATAATCCTTGCATCAGGTTCAAATGAATATTTCACAGATGGAGAATCAAAAATCAGTAATAGCAATAGCACTCTTGCATCAAAGTAATCTTTTTTTCCTTTTCCTTTTTTATTAAAATACATTCATCATACAAATACATTCACCATACAAAACAACATAACATACATTACAACATACCACATAGCCTCACCCTCCCACCACCCTCCCACCACCCACACCATGTACCAGACACGTTGAATTTGCCTTCCTCTTACACCAAATTTATCTTTGTCAGTTCACCCAAAAACTACATTCATCCTGCACAGGCTTTAATCCGTCTTTGGCTAGTAGGCCATATTCTACCCATGGTCTCCAAATTTGCCAGAAGGGATTATACTTGATTTCTTCTCTTGCCATTTTCATTTCTAATGTTAATTTATCGTTTAAAGCCAACCGCCATATCTGACTGTACCATCTTTCTTTGCTTATATTCATTTTATTCTTCCACTCCATAGCTATAATCTGTCTTGTAGCGGAGAATAAAATAGCCATTAACTCTTTCTTTTCATCACCAACATCTATATCCTCAAATTGTCCTAAAATAGCAACTTTGGGGTTCAATGCTATAGTTTTTTTAAAAATATTACCAAACTCCTGTTCCACCATTTTCCAACATTTCTAGGTATATTCACAATACCACCACATATGAAGGTAAGTACCCAACATTTTATTGCATCTCCAACATTTGTTTGAGCTTTTTTTATCCATATTGTGTACTGTTATTGGGGTCAAATACCACATCCAGATTAATTTAAAATTATGTTCTCTTTCCTTAATAGATAATTGATTTGTTATACGTTGATTCCACTTTTTTTCCGTGTTTGCTCACATATCTTTGTATTTAGTTCTTCTTCCCATATATTCATCAATATCCTTTGCGGTTCCTCCTTTTTATTTATCATTTTATATATTCTACTTACCACCCCTCTCTTGACCATAATCCCCTTCCTTATACTATAGATCAGCTCTTCAAATTTCGATAACTTCCTACCAATCTGATCTTTGCTTCTTATTTTGCTATCCCACTTTTCTACCTGGATTTTTTGAAGCCAATGTAAGTCTAACTTTTGAAAAATTTCGGATCGCTTTTGGTACATAGACTCCTTTATTATCCAATCATTGAGCTGTATTAAATTGTTTACTCTTAATTTCTGTCTCATACCTCTAATCCCATTCAACGGGCAGTCTGCAAAATCCAAAACTTCCAAAATTTGGAGAATCCCCTTTGACTAGTTCCTCCTTCATTCCCTTCCAAAAAAATGTAGGATTCCCTTACTGACCTAGTCTCAATATACACTTTCTTATTTTGATTACAGAGGAATAGACTCCCCCCAAATTTTTTGTATTCAATCTGGCTAATATCTTCATATTTATCACTATCCTGAGTTAATAGATTTACAATTCTATTCAGTTGGAATGCTTTATTGTAATTTACTATATTGGGGATGCCCAGGCCACCATCCTTTTGATTTTGGTACCACAAAGATTTCATAATCCTGGGCCTTCTTCCATTGTTGCTAAACTTGTCTATCATCTTTTGCCAAAGTAATCTTATTATAACTAATTGTCAATATGAAAACAAGATGAAAAATGTACAGATTCAATGAGTGATTTCAGTTATTTCAGTGCTTTCAAAGTTGATTCCGGTTAATCCAACTTTTCAGGTTATACTTTCATCAGGAAATCTGAATATAATATAGAAACAATAAAATTATTAATCACAATGGTATCCAATTGTACTTACTAATGCACTTACTATTCATAACTTTGTTAGTAGGATCTTGACTAAGAAGCTTATAAAAAGTAGTATTTTTGAGTTGCCAATCTGCTTCAGTGATATAGTCAATTCGATCCATCACCACAATTCCACCCCCCTTATCCACAGGTTTGATTACTATATCAGAATCCCAACAAAGCTCCTGGAGTGCCTGCCATTCATTACACATCAAATTAAAGCTCCCTCGCTGGTTTTGTTGCTCAAGTGTCGCAATGTTCTTTAGAACAAGTCTTTTGAATACCTCTATGGAAGGAACATCAATGTTGGGGCAAAAGGTTGAGTTCAGTTTAAATTTATCAATCACAGTGGTGTCACAATCTTTATAAAAAAAACTTTACTTTACATTGAATTTTCGTCTTTCCTTTAACTATCGGATGAGTCACTCCCTTCTGTAACTCTCTAATGAGCCACATCTGCCTCTCCTTATGGGGTATATTTACTTCTAGGAAACCATACCTAACCTAACGTCATGAGCACATATGAATTACACTTTGAGTCTCTGACACTCATTACATTTACAACATTAGAAAGCTTTGGTATGTATTTTAAATTCACACTTATAATTGAGTTCACTGTTCCTTGTCTTGCATGGTATTTTACTTCAAGGTCTGGCTTATGTAAGTTTGTATGTGTAATAGTAAGTGCATTAGTAAGTACTCATTGAATCTGTACACTTTTCATCTTGTTCTCATATTGACAATTAGTTATAATAAGATTACTTTGATGCAAGAGTGCTATTACTATTACTGATTTTTAATTCTCCATCTGTGAAATATTCATTTGATCCTGATGCAAGGATTATATTCATTTTGAACCTGACGCAAGCATTTTATGTTTCATTATATAAAAAAATTGAATTAATCGTGTTCATCGCCTCAAGCGGCTTTTTTGTATTGTTGCTAATTACATTCCTGAGGCATGTTACATTATATTCCACACCTTAACTTGTAGGAGGTAATTAATTGTCTTGATTTTTCCCCATCTCAGACCACACATACAGACAAAAGTAAGTGACCTTATCTGCATAATTTCTGATGGGTGGAATATGAAACTAAAATTTTGTCAAGTCAGGAGGAGCAATAGATAGCTATTTTATGGCAGCTTGACTACCTACAACTCAAAATATGGTCCTAACAACTAGAAAAACAAGGGTACAGCAACCATTCTCTTTATTAAAAATTTTCTCTTCTGTGCTCCTTTTTTCAGGTTGTGGTAGGATGTGGACAAGGTGATCAGAAAGGAATGTGAATTTCACATCCTATGTTAAGACTCCCAGACTTAGAGGCTAATTGTGGTTTTTTAAATGGAGGCAAAAGTACAGGTACAGTACATGTAATACATAATATAATATGCAACATATTCTATGCGAGTTTTTTATTGTGTCTTATGTGCCATCAAGCTGGAAGGGACTTAGAGGCTGTCTACATGGACATAGAGCCCACTCTGTAGGGTGGAATTGGGACAGGTTGGTCCAATCAAATGCTTATGACGGTTTGGCCAGTCCATCCTAACCCACCCCAACCTGATCCATTTTGAGACCCCATTTTTTCATTTCATGTTTAATTTCTATAACGCTTTACTCAACCTAGCGGATGACTCAAAGCGGTGTGAACCATCAAGGGTTCAACTAAATTGCCCTACTGTATTTTACCTCATCCTCAGCCATGTGTATGGGATAAAATAGAATGTGACCCTTTTTCCAGCTAGTAGGAAAAGTGATTCTCCCACCAGAAAAACATTTTAGACAAGGTTAGTGAATGTAGAATTCTGATAGTTTTTCTTTCATTTGGAAGAAATGCTATATTGTACCGGCCTTCTTGCCCCCCTAAAATATGACTTGAGGGCTAATGTTATGTGGACAGGCATGATTAATGGGTGGGAGAAAGTATGAAGGATTTATATCAGGCAGAGACTGAAGAACTGATTGAGTGGGCTCTGTATTAATCAATGTATCTGTCAGTTATTGTGCAGGGATTCTGTATATATATAGCATTGTGAGGCAATTGCAAGAAGAAGACTGAGACTTAGAAGAACAGCAGTGAAGTAATTAGGAGATATTGCCAAGTGTAAGGAAGGATGTGTCACTGGAGACCAGGGTAAAGATCACCCAGACTCTTGTATTCCCAATCACTGTGTACAGGTGTGAAGGCTGGATAGAAAAGAAAGCTGATAGAAAACAATTCATTTGAAAGATTGTACTGAGGAAAACACCCTGGGCTTCCGGAAAGAAAAACAAATAGGTCCTATATGGTTTCCCCGTGCCCCCTTGGGCATGGATCGGCCCAGCAGAGGCCACTTTCGGGAGAAAGGCTCCCTGGCCCGTGGGCTCTGCGAGCAGCCAAATTAAGGGGGGGTGAATAAATTATAGGGCTATAGGGTTTGATTCACCCAATTACCTGACCTGACCAGCGGCTCTGCCAGGCAAACAGATCGCTATCTCCTGTGTATAATTGGGTACACACTCATCTCCCTGGCTTAGCGCTAATCTCCGGCCATGTTCGGACAGGGACCATGTTTGCCCAGCCTCTAAGCCCGAAACAATAGGGCTTCCTCTGTCAATGTTTGCCCCTGCTAATTAACTTCCCCTGAGGAGTTTCCCCAATTAACCTGAGTAAACAGGTATTGTGATTGACTTATTGGTGACAGTTGTTTTCTCCTGGCCTTCTGGTCTATAAAAGGTGTATGCATTTTCCCAATAAACACTGATCTGATCCTGCTTCCTTGCCTCCTATTGTCATTGATCAGTCTCCTCCGGGACCTAGCGCCGCCTAGCGGCAGACACTCGCTACATCTGGTGACCCCGAGACGTGATTCTACTCGTGAGTAAGAGACCCCGGAGAGGTCTACTCGTGAGTAGCGATCCACGCGGTCCGGTTCTGCGCTAGAACCGCGACCCGTCATCCCGGAGGACAGCGCGGCACTCCGGCCGGCAGCCAGCCGATCGGAGAAGTGGCCTGCGGCGAGGCATTCCAGAGAGACATTCCTACAGCTTGCTCCCGCTTTCGAGGAGGTTGCCATAGAGGGAAACGCGTTCCGCTCAGGGCAGGCTGTGAGCCCCTGACATCGCAGAGGCCGCTCGAAGGGCCTGTGGCAGAAGGTCCATGCTCCGAGGTCTACCCCAGACACTAGACGCCCGAACCTATTGCCTGAAAAGACGCGTCGCACTCGTCCCGAGGAGGAAACTTCAGAGGACCATCTGCAGGTAATATGGGGACTTGTTCTCATAGACCAAGTCCGTCCGCTAGCCAAAGAACTCATGAGGAGGAGTTCAGAATCCTGGCCAGGGTTTTTAAATTACGATTTCACAGCAGGGAATTAGCGAGACTTTTGGCGTATCTCAGGGAACACTGCCTACTTTACCCAGAAGTAGGTACGTTAACCCTGAAGCTCTGGGATCAGATAGGAGACTGCATTCAGCAACCCCCGAAAGCTCCAGGAGGGATAGTTCGTACATGGAGAAAGTGTAGGAGACTCTTAGAGCAGATCGAACCAGTCCAGGTAGAGGCCAAAGAACCCCCGTTAGTTGAGTCATCAGACAAGTCAGTCGAACCAACTGCGCCCACGGCACTCTATCCGTCAATTAGCTATCGGCAGAGTAGCGTAGGGAGCCTTCCCGCGGTGACAGCTGCAGACGTCACCGAAGGAACGCAAGGAATGAGAAGCGCAGGCGCTTCTCTGACAGCTCCAGGTTCCCTAGTCGTGAAGAGTGCCCTTCAGTGCACAGCTGAGATAGAGCTAAAGAAGGGGGAACTGTCAGCAGAACAGCTAGCTGAACTTAGACAGATTTGTCCAATCCTCATGGAGATGGACGCGCTCACGGGCGCACAACAGATAGTACACTCCCCAGTCCCGTACAAGCTTCTCATGGCTTTACGGAAAGCAATTTCAGAGACAGGGCTCCAAAGTCGTTTTACTAGGGGCACACTTCAGCAAGTGTGCGAGACCACCATGTGGATTCCCCATGATTGGAAAGCCGTCATGAGGATGATGCTAACCCCTAGCCAGTACATGATCTGGGACAGCGAGTTTTGGCTCGAGGGCTGCTAGGATGGGAGACGCGGTAATTCCTGACCAGTTATATGGTTCAGGTGCCTTTGAGCCCATCAATGCTCAGATCAACTTGCCTCTCGCCACCCTAGAGATGTCAGCCGAAGCTGCCTATAGGGCATACTTCAAGGTCCCAGCGTCTGGCAAAACGGCCAAAAATTACACCGCTATTAAGCAGGGAGCCCAGGAGCCCTACATGGACTTCATCAATCGCCTGGAGGAAGCAATTAGCAGGCAGATTGATAATGAGCAAGCCCAACAAGAGCTCATGATTAAGCTAGCAAAGGACAACGCCAACTTGGACTGCCGTAAAATCTTGCAGTCCCTGGGCAATCGCCCTGACTTGACCTTAACGGACATGATCCGAGCATGCTCCGACGTTGGCACAGACTCCTACAAGATGGGTCTGCTAGCGGCAGCAGTGCAGGGGGGGGGAAGGCATCAGGGCAATGGCAAGATCAAGGGAGCATGCCACGCTTGTGGCAAGGTCGGACACCTCGCTAGGGAGTGCCGATCCAAGGGAGGTGGACAAAAGTCCGGCCGTCCCAAGGCTCCGAACACCCCCTGCCCGAAGTGCAAAAAGGGCTATCATTGGGCCAGGTATTGTCCGAGTTCGGGAAACTGGAATCCGGGCACGTCTCTGGCCCCAGTCCAAACAGAGGCTTCCTTCACCCAGATCCAGAACTCCCCAGAACTAGACTAGGTTCCAGGCACATTCCAGGCACCGCGAGGGCACAGGCCAGCCCCAAGGGTAGCACAGGGCTAGAATTGGCTTGCCAGGCGGACGTTACATGCGATCTGCCGGGCACAGTCTATCTAGTCGACTCTCAGTATATGGGACCCCTACCCAGAGGCTTTATAGGTTTAGTTTTGCCCCGTAGTGTAGCTGGAGCACGTGGAATTTTTATAATTCCGGGAGTCATTGACTCGAATTTTTCAGGCGTTCTCCAGGTCCAGCTTTGGACACACCTGCCCCAAACAATCCACAAGGGAGACACCTTAGCGCAACTGATCATGGTTCCTTGTCACTCGCCAGCAGGCAGCCAGAGAAGGCTCAGTGACAGCTCAGAGTCCGGTTCAGCAGACCGCTTGAGCGCGAGTGAGGCAGTACAAGGATACCAGGTCTTAGCGACAGTGGAGACCAACATTGAGTGGAAGCAGCGCCCCATTATCGAGGTATTTTTGAACAAAAGAGTGTTCTCAGGGTTACTCGATACCGGAGCGGATGTGACCGTGATAAGCAGAAACCAGTGGCCGAGGGAGTGGGCCATTGAGCCAGTCTCCGATGTGTGGGGGGTAGGCGGAGTTCAGGAAGCGTTTAGAAGTCGAGAGTGGGTAGAAGTCACAATCCCAAGGGCTGACAGCACGGCGGTGATTCGGCCGCACATTCTTGACGTGCACTTCAATCTTTGGGGGCGAGACATTCTACAGCAGTACGGTGCCACCCTTACCTTCGGGTAATGGCGTTGCCACTTAAATGGCTCACCGATACTCCGGTCTGGGTAGAACAATGGCCGGTAGTGGGAGAGAAATTGGTTGCTCTCAAGCAGCTAGTTAAGGAACAGCTAGACGCAGGACATATAGAACAGTCCACAAGTCCTTGGAATTTGCCAATTTTTGTTATTAAGAAGAAGTCGGGGAAGTGGCGACTCCTCCACGATCTCAGGGAGATCAATAAATGTATTCAGCCGATGGGTCCGCTTCAATGCGGCATCCCGAATCCTAACATGATTCCCGAGGGGTGGGAGATTCTAGTTGTAGATCTCAAGGATTGCTTTTATACAATCCCCTTAGACCCCAGGGACCGGGAAAGGTTCGCCTTTACAGTGCCGGTTGTGAACCACAGTGAGCCCACGCAGCGTTACGCGTGGAAATATTTGCCACAGGGCATGCTCAATTCGCCCACCCTGTGCCAAATTTATGTTCACAACGCACTGGCAAGGTTCCGAAGCCTTTACCCTAAAGCTATTGTTTGTCACTTCATGGATGACATTTTAGTAGCGTTGCCGCAACTCGGTAGCGCAGTGTTTTCTGACCTCCAGGCCAGCCTGGGGGACAAGGGTTTACTCATTGCCCCGGAGAAAGTGCAGAGAACCGAGCCCTTCTCATACTTGGGTCGTCGGCTTCTCCGTTCCTTTGCCGCACCGGTTTTACCCCAGATAGCTTTACAGGACTCAGTCACCCTGGTAGAGTTACAGCAGGTTTTAGGAAACATCAATTGGGCCAGACCGTACTTCCGATTGGATACGGATCTTCTGAAACCGCTCTTCTCGCTGCTAACTTTAGGTTAGCAGCCGGCAGACCGGATAATAATTTCCCGAGACGCGCGCTTGGCGCTCGAGAAAGTGAACCAAGTCCTCAGCCAGAGGTGGGTGGATAGAATCGCCCAGGGGCCATATGCCCCAATCCTGAATTTGTACATCGTACGGTCAGGATCCATGTTCACTGGGGCGCTAGGCGTAGACTCAGAGAAGGGAGCGAAAATTGTGGAGTGGGTTTACTTGCCTAACACATCTTCACGGAACATCGTTCCGCCCCAAGAGCTGGTTTCCGCGGTGATTTACCGCGGCAGGCTGAGAGCTAGGGACATTTCAGGGAATGATTTGGCCAAAATTGTAGTCCCGTTCACCAAGGAACAAATTCATCAGTTAATGCAGCTAGGCGACTCGCTTCCGATAGCTTTGGAAGGTTTCACTGGAAGTTTAGCGTACCACTTGCCCAAAGACCCCAGACTTGTCTCACTGCAGACAGGAACAGTCAGCTTGTTCGAATTACTCTCGCTGGTCCCGCTTCAGGGGGCCAGGACAGTTTTCACAGATGGAGGTCGCACGTATGGTGTTTTGACCTGGCAGGAGGGCGAAGCTTGGCGCACGCTGTTAACTCTTCCACAGAAGTCCGCGCAGCGGGCAAAGTTGGCAGCCGTGAACCTTGCGCACCTTCGCCCAGGAATGTTTAAATATCATCACTGACAGCCTGTATGTTAGGAATTTACTCCACAGTCTGCCGGGAGCTTACATTACTCCCGCGATAGACAAAAACTTGCTCAGTCTGTTTCTCACTGCTCAATTTCACTTGCGAAACCGCACAGAGCCGCTCTATATTGCCCACATCCGAAGTCACCAAGACCTACCGGGTCCGATTTCCGCGGGCAATAGCAGAGTGGCCACGGCCGCAAAGGAGATTCAGCAACGTTCGGTTTTGGGAGTTTTTACTACTCCAATCCAAAGTCATGCCTTCTTTCACCAAAATGCCAAAGCTCTCGCAAGGCAGTTCAATCTGCCACTTTCTCAAGCCCAAGGCATAGTCCGCTCTTGCCAGCATTGTGCAGGGGCACCAGGGGGGCCCTCGTGGGGGGTTAACCCACGGGGGACAGAAGCTAATGAGGTGTGGCAGATGGATGTCACGCATGTGCCGCAGTTTGGCAGATGGCAGTACATGCATGTCTGCATTGACACTTTTTCACAGTTTGTTTGGGCCACGGCGCAGAAAGGGGAAACTGCCTCCCACGTGGAGCAGCACCTCCTTTCCTGCATCGCGGCGATGGGCAAGCCGCGGCACGTGAAAACGGATAACGCCCCTTCCTACTGCTCTAGGCAGTTGGCCGCCTTCATGACCACATGGGACATCAAACATACATTTGGAATTCCCTACAATCCGCAAGGGCAGGCGATTGTAGAGCGGGTCAATCGGACGCTAAAGTCCTACATTGACAAACAAACAGAAAGGGGGGAGCCACCAGCCCTCCCCAAATCACAGGGACAGGCACAGTTTTGCTTGAATAAGGTATTGTTCACTTACAATCACCTTAATGTATTTTCGGATTGTACGCCGCAGGAGAAGCATTTCCGCCGTTCGGAAGCTCTCCCGCGACCTATGGTCCGGTACCGAGTGCCACCAGACCCTTCTTGGAGGGGCCCGGTGCCGCTCATAACCTGGGGAAGAGGGTATGCTGCAGTTATGTCTCCTACAGGTGTCGTTTGGATTCCAGCTCGGTGTGTCAAGCCCCACTTGGAACCACATGGCGTGGAACCAGACCGGCCCGAGTCCGATCCCGGAGATGGAGGACCTCACGCTGACCGAGAGGACCCGCCGGAGGAGACGGCCACCAACGGCAGCACCGAGGATCACCTGGGGGATGGTCAAGATCCTTTGCCGTAATGCCGAGGACACCGTCCGGCGCGAGGGGAAGGAGCCAACACCGGAGAACCTCACAGCTGCAGTCTTTGCCCAGATCCATGCCAACACCCTGGCACTTGCCATCATCCTGACCCTCACCCTGCTTTCAGGGGGAGGCGTCCAGGCCGCCTCATTGGAGGCCAGCGATTTGATGCTGGGCGGAGACCTTTCTGCCCGCATGCAGTACAACATTTGGGAAAGGTTGGCAAGCCTTGTCAACCAGTCCGATTTTTGCCTCAGGCAGGACGTCGGTTCTGCTTCAATCCTCAGCACCTGCCTTATCCCGGTGTGCCATTCTCCAGGCGCACACCTCGCTAGGGATGGGGACTGGTTGGTGAAGTGATTCTTCAGCCCGTACATCCCAACAGCTTCCTCGGAATATGCTCGTTGGGAGATGCGGCTAACCATGACTTTGCCGGCTGATGCGGCCACTCTCCACACTCCTCGAGTGGCGGTCAGCCCGAACTCTACCTGCAGCCGAATCTACGGTTGCTCCGGACTCGCCCGAACCCGGCGCCGGTGCCTCGATGTAGGCAGCGGCAATTGGACTTGCAGTAACCCAGTGCCACGTGGCACAGCATATGCACATATCACCCTACCATCTGGATGGTTTTTCACTTGTAACCAGTATACGTTTAACTACATTCCTGCTAATATTACAGACTCTATATGTTGTATCAGTCGGTTGACACTCTTGCTCCCCACTAAGGATATGATTGCCCCAAGCCCTAATGTTCCCAATGTTTCTAATGTTTCTAATGTTCCCTCACTCATACGGCACACTCGCACCACTCTGTTAGACAGCTCATGTGAAAGCAGCTTTAGGGTAATGAGACCTGCCGAGTATCTCTCCTTGGCAGTCAGCATCTTTGGCGTGCCAGGCTTAGCCGTCGGCAACGCAAAAAGGATTGGTCGCTTGGCTTGCGGTCTAGCAAAGGCCATCAACCATACCTCCTCAGCGATAGCGCTCCTCAATCAGGAGCAGGCGGAACTTCGCCATGCCATTCTCGATAATCGAGCGGCTATCGACTATCTCCTATTGCTGCACCACTTGGGCTGCGAATCTTTTCACGGTATGTGCTGCTTTAATCTTACGGACAACTCTCGTAAGATTCAAAGCCAGATCGAAGATCTTCACTCCATAGTGGCTGGCATCACAGAAGGCTCTGCATGGGGGGCTTGGTGGAGCTCACTATGGAAATGGATGTGGTCGTGGATTCCATGGGGGTGGCTTCAAACGGTAATCAAGGTGGTGGTGGGGGTAGTCATACTAGGCATTGCAGTCTGCTGTTTTGCTCAATGTGTCCCCTCACTGATTTCGAGATGCCGCAGAAGAAGGAAACCCCGTGACGTCACTCCCGATCAACAGCTGGTCCCGCTCCTACGCAGAGTTGCAGGTCAGGTTCTTAAGAAAAATTAAAAGGGGAGATATGGTTTCCCCATGCCCCCTTGGGCATGGATCGGCCCAGCAGAGGCCACTTTCAGGAGAAAGGCTCCCTGGCCCGTGGGCTCTGCGAGCAGCCAAATTAAGGGGGGTGAATAAATTATAGGGCTATAGGGTTTGATTCACCCAATTACCTGACCTGACCAGCGGCTCTGCCAGGCAAACAGATCGCTATCTCCTGTGTATAATTGGGTACACACTCATCTCCCTGGCTTAGCGCTAATCTCCGGCGCAAACAGGGACCATGTTTGCCCAGCCTCTAAGCCCGAAACAATAGGGCTTCCTCTGTCAATGTTTGCCCCTGCTAATTAACTTCCCCTGAGGAGTTTCCCCAATTAACCTGAGTAAACAGGTATTGTGATTGACTTATTGGTGACAGTTGTTTTCTCCTGGCCTTCTGGTCTATAAAAGGTGTATGCATTTTCCCAATAAACACTGATCTGATCCTGCTTCCTTGCCTCGTATTGTCATTGATCAGTCTCCTCCGGGACCTAGCGCCGCCTAGCGGCAGACACTCGCTACAGTCCTAGAGTAAATCAAACCTGAACTATCTTTGGAGGCAAAAAAAAATGGCAAAATTGAGGCTGTTCTACTTTGGGCACATGCTCCCATTTTGGCTCCATTCTGTTTTCACTAGTGGTAACATTTCATTCTATGTTTTGTAAATATTATTCCTCACTATGCTTTTGGGATGTGGTAGTGGTAATGGGGACTCTGAAGTATGTTTTTGGACCTTTGCAAACATCAGCATTCCCCCAATCCCATGGCCATTCTCCTCTTGTTTCTCACCAGGCCAGTTATGGATATAATCCTGTACACATTCACCACCTGAGTTCACATTAGGAGTGATGTAATATGGCAACAGACAAGCTGTATCATTGCATAAATACTGCTGCTTTGTCCTAAGGGCAAAAACAGACATACAGTACCTCCCTGCCAGAATGAAAACATATGATTTAGTGATACATGGTATATGTAGGAGTTATAATGTATAAACAGTAGAAGCTTACTGCTATTTCTTAGATGCATTCATTTGAGATCAGGGATACCCACCCACCCACCTCGCCCCGGCACAATTTACTGTATAAACCACAAACTGTGCTTTCCAAATTGTGCTTTTGTTGTTGCAGAACTGAAACAGCAATATGTCGTGAAAGGCTATCCCTCCACCAGTGTTGTATTTTGTAATATAGAATATGGCAATTTGAATATTGTTTGTGTTATGATCAATACAAACCCCATACAACTAACATCTTGCCCATAGTAGAGCTTTGGCTTTTTCTTAATTTGTGGGGCCAAAGACTTGGAAATTAGCCAACAATATGGTTTCAACTGGTATATAAAGTTTTTACGCAAGTTGTTTCTCCCAAATCTTAAAATGGTGTATTTTCTGACCAGGAGGAGTGAGTATAAAATTCATACTTGGATACCTTGGAGTCATTATTCAGTGAGGGGTCATTGTATGAGTGGATGTCTCCGCGACGACAACTTCTGTCCATAATGATCTGTCCCTGGCAGTTCTTCTCCATGTTGGTCCAACATTTTTCCTGAGAAAATCTTCCCATCTGCAAGGTGGTCTTCCCCTAGGTCTTTTGTGATCTCTTGGATACCAATTCAATATTCTGGTGCTCCATCCATTGTTACTTGTGCATGCAACATGGCCAGCCCACCTTAATTTGTTTGTCAGATATCCTGTTACTACGTCTTTTAGCAGTGATCTTCACCTGATATCCTCATTTTTCACTTTATTGAAAAGTGAGATTTCGAGCATTGATCTCTCCATTGCTTATTGTGTTACTTGCAGCCATTTTTCTTCTGCAGCTGTTAAAGCCCACATTTCACTCCGTTATGTCATTGCTTTCAAGACCGTAGCATTGAACAAGTTTGCCTTTGTTTCTGGTTTAGATTTTCATACTAGGCCCAGATAATCCAATAGATACTTGTCCTCAACTGGTCAGTATTTTGGAAAGGAAGAAAGATGATCAAGAACAAAACTTTGTTCACCCTTCTCTCTTGCACAATTTCCCTTTATTTTGTTATGACCACGGAAACGTCTGCAGCAGCAGATAGCGCTGGCTCTTCGGCTTTGAAACAGAGATGAGCGCTGCACCCTAGAGTCGGATACGACTGGCTTTCGAGCAAGGGAGACCTTTACCTTTACTTTAAAAAATTGTTTTTGAAGTTTCACACTTTTGCTACTTTTGTGTTGGAGCTAATATGTGCCTCGGTGTTTGGAAAGTGTATAAATATGTGTACACTCATACATCCAGCTATCCTGATAGAGGCGTGGGATTGTGTTCTTGCCATTGGAAACAGCAGCTTGAGGAAATGTCATGCAATAGCTAAAGTGCAACTGGAAAACACTTTGAGTCATGGCACAAAAAGTCCCACAGCCTCACCTCCCCAGGCCCTGTGTGTGTGTGTGTGTCTGCCCTTTCGTTTTTCTGGTCAGGGTCCGGTCAGCTGAGTCAGTAACTTTCCACATGAAAGCAGCAGTTAGAGGTTGACATGAAATGACATGAAGAGGGAGGATGAAGTTTTAAAATTAGATTTTTGGAAGTTGTACAAAGCATGTTTAGTTGCTGTATTGACTCAGCCGCCCAATCAATTCTCTTGTCACAGTCTTTTTGTATCTCTCCTCCTCTCTCTCCTGGACTGATGCTTGTGTGGCACAGCTTAAGTAGGATTTCTGAAACTGAGGGGAGGAGAGAAGCGCTGGACTCATACAAAGACAGCTCCCTTTAGGTCCTGATGGATATTGTCATGCGTCTCATTCACACAGACACTTAAGGAACTATCACATGACCCAGTTCTTGAGTGCAGTTTGAGCCCTTGGGTCTGATTGGCCACTTGCTCATTTTTTTGAAAGTTTAGGTGTCCCTGGGAACGAGTAACAGGTCAGCCATACTTTCTGGACCTCTCAGAGAAGTACCGCAGGGACAGAAGAAAGATCAGTAACGGAGACATAGCAGCAGGCAGCACATTATTCCTCAGGTACCTATAGTAGGCTGTTCGGGTGGTGGGTTTTCCCCTTTCTTCCTACACAAACTTTAGTAAGCAAATTGTGTATTTGTGCTTAGGAGTATTTTGAAGTGAAACATTGTCATTGAATGTCAAATCCTGAATCCTTCTGCATTGGAGTTAAGCATCCTTGACCTTTCTGTGAGAGGTTTTCCAGGGCACTGGTATACTCGTGGGAATTGCACCTGTGGCGACAAACCTGCGAAAATAAATTGTTAAGTCAAAGGGCTGCTTTGCACATGCTTGTCTATAAGAAGAGACAAGACATGGCCTTACTTCCAAAATTATATCTCACCGTTCATCCAAAATAAGCAACAGCAATTGCAATATACCGCCTCATCGGACTTTGTGCACTCTCTGTGTGATTCACAAGTTAATTAGCATTTTGCCCCCAACATGCTGGGTAACCATAAAATGTGTGAATTATAGTTCAGACAATATGTTCTACAGTATATAGATTTTGGGACGCCATTGTAATTCTCAGTATGCCCTGACGGCTGCAGTGGCTAGATTCGCTTGGAGGGCAACCTGTATACGTAGAAATAAGGTTAGGTTGTCTCAGTCTAAGATCAACAGTCAATAAGTAGACAAGCAGATATTGAGCTTATTCCAGCACTTTTATGGTATCATACTCCATGCCCAGAGGTTACTAGCTTCTGTATTTTGGAGTACATATAGTCAATTTTTAAATTAATGGTCAGCTGTAACTTAGGACTTTATTAATATACCCTGGCGATTTTATAATTCTAAAGTTTTGGGTTAATGACAATAGTTTTAATTCCGGAATTATTTGTAACTACTTCATTGAATATTTATTTGAACGTGCTGGAAATGGATACACCTGTGATGTTGCTCTCAAACACTAGTTGGTTTTATTTGTTTGAATTCATATTTACTGTATCTGGCCATCGGCCGTAATAAAGAATTTGATTTGTAATTCTCAGCAACATTGTTTTAAAGTAGTAGATGGCTTAAAGACATAACCTCAAGAGATTTAGTATAAATCCTGATGTGAAGCACTTATATTTGACCTGGAAATAAAACTTTTACTGAGCTAAATTGACTTCTAAGCATGTGTACTTATGATTATGGTCATAGCTATATGGAAGACAAAACATGTTTCTCAGTTTCTCTGATTTGCTGGGAATCAGATATTTAGAAATTCAAGCTTCTAAAGAAGAAGAGCAATAACACTTATATGACACCCCATAATGCATAGCACACTCTCTGGGTGGTTTACAAGGTAATTAACCTTTTGCCCACAACATGCTGGATACTCATTTTACCGACCTCAGAAGGATATTGTTTCCCAGATGGGCGGGGTATAAGGATGATGATGATGATGATGATGATGATGATGATGATGATGATGATGATGATGATGATGATGATGATGATGATGATGATGATGAAAGGCTGAGTTGACCTGAGCCCTTCAGGATCAAACTCAAATTGTGAGAACCGTTTTGCCTGCAGTGCAGCAGTTTAACCACCGCACAATGAGGGCTCATATGACAGAATAACAGAGGAGCAATATACAGTACTGTATATTTATGCGGACATTTCATTATTCACATATAGGGTCTTCTTTGCTTCCTTCCACAAAAAAAGGAGTGCACAGGATGCCCATCCTTCAGTGTGCAACCAGCGCCCAGTGTAGTACATATGGTGGACATCAATGCAGCCACAGGTAGCAGACAGATCCAAGGCAAAAGTGAATAGCAATATATGCATGTGTAGGTGTGTACACATAACAAACAAGCTTTCACAAAGACTCAAGGCTGAAGGAGAACACTGTTGGGCCCTAACCCTCTGCTTTTGGTAAGAAGGCAGGTCAGAGTACACTGGTAAAGGTAAAGGTTTCCCTTGCTCGAAAGCCAGTCATATCCGACTCTAGGGTTCAGTGCTCAACTCTGTTTCTAAGCCGAAGAGCCAGCGCTGTTTGCTTCTGCTGACATTTCCGTGGTCATGTGGAAGGCATGAATAGACACCGGAGCGCACAGAATGCTGTTATCTTCCCACCGAAGTGGTCCCTATTTATCTATTTGCAATTTCTTGCTTTTGAACTGCTAGGTTGGCAGGAACTGGGACAAAGACGGGAGCTCATTCCATCCTGCAGTACTCGGGAATTGAACTGCTGACCTTCCGCCTCCCAGTCAGTGTCTTAGCCACTTGAGCCACTGCAGTCTCAGTACGCTGGTACCTGTGGTCTAAGGTACAGTCACATGTCCTAAGGCCCGAGTGCCCAAACTCACCTTTGTCACAGACTCAACAGGCTGCCATCTGTGCTGCACTCTCACACTGCATGTGAGCCGCCTGCCTTACCCCTCCTTACCTGTCTCACTGATATATTTAATATTACTTGCAACAGCTATGTACAGGTAAATAGTCAGTTTGGTGTAGTGACAGAGTGATGGACAAGAATTCAGATGGCCTGAGTTTGAATGCCAGCTCAGCCATGAAAACTCACTGGGGATGTGCAGCTGCTAAAACCACTCCTTAAGTATCTCACTTTGAAAGTGTTATTTAAGGTTGCTATAAGGCAGTTACAACTTGATGGCACGTAGCAACAATGCCTATGTACATTTAGCCACGTATTCACTTGCATTTGTTCCCTCTGTTTAAAAGAAACTAGTTTTTGTCTCTAAAGCAATAAACCTTTTTCGTATATTGCCGCTTGATGTGTAAATATGGGCAAAAGTGGCATATTGGCCAGCTTCACCCAGCAAAGATACCCCATATAGCCAGATAGATGAGCAAGTGGGATTCCTCACTGACAGAAAATGAATTTCAGAAATAGGTTTGCTTTTATTCTACTTATGGTGTCAAGAGAATAAAATATCATGAAATTGATCCAGGGTTCTTAGATAAATTGCGACATCTTAAGGAAGTCAATAGCTGGCTGGATAGCTCAGTGGTTTAGATATCTGGCTGAAGAGCCAGAGGTTGGGACTTCAATTCCCCACAGTGTCTCCCAGGAGAAGAGCCAGCCTGTGCAACTTTGAGCAAGCTTCACAGTCTCAGGATGCCCCAAAAGAAGGGAATGATAAACCACTTCTGTGTATTCTCTACCTAGAAAACCTTGAAAAAGGCTCATCAGAATTGATAGAATACATACAAATAAGTCAATGGCTTCTAAAACAATCTCCCACCTCTAACAGTGGAGAGAAACTTGACAGTAAATACAATATACAGTGATACCTCATACAACGTCCAAACTTGGTTCCACAAGTTTGGACTTTATATGGATTTGGACTTTGTATGAGGAATGCAAAATCCTAGCCGCGATGCCTCATACAATGTCCAAATCCTTGCCGTGATGCCTCATACAATGTCATTTCCATAGAGATACATTGTACTGTAACAGCACAAACTTCAGGGCAAAGTCAAGGAAACAGACAGGAAAACTGACAGAACTTTAAGAAATCATTGTCTAAAGGCTAAAAACATTACAAAAACATGTCAAACAACCTTGATTGTCCAAGAACCTGAAGAATGCTGCAAAAATCCCAGGAATGCTTCTAAAAATTCTGATGAAAAAATTCAAAAAAATCCAAAATTGTGCTCAAAACCACTCCTAAACACTCTTCGCCTCATACAAATCCCACAAGAGCAATGGACGCATGTGTCCTGCCTTTTATACTGCCCAGGCACAATGCAACCTGGGAAAACCCCAATGCCTCATACAAAGTCGCATGACTTTGTATGAGGCAACTTTTTTCAAGGAATTAGGCAATGTTGTATGAATCCAATGTTGTATGAAGTGGACTTTGTATGAGGTATTACTATAGCCTTCTTTTCCACCTCAGGCTGCCAGAGGAGTAAATGGGGCTCCCTCCCCTGGCCTCCCTGGTCAGGAGAGGTTGGAACGCAGCTGCCTCGCATCACCACAGCGGGGCTGTGAAAAAGCTGCCGCTGCTGGAGTTCCGGAGCCGCCGCCACATCTTGGCTCCCTCCCCTGGCCCCGCTGGTCAGGGGAGGTTGGAGTGCAGCTCCCCTGCATCACCACAGCGGGGCTGTGAAAAAGCTGCCGCTGCTGGAGTTCCGGAGCCGCTGCCACATCTCGGCTCCCTCCCCTGGCCTCGCTGGTCAGGGGAGGTTGGAGCGCAGCTGCTCTCAGGGGAGATGGGAGCAGTCCAGCTGTGCTGCGTTCCCGGCGGGGGAAGTAAGGACGTTTGAGCCTTTGCATGTTTATGGATGTTTTTCAACCATGGGGCTCCAGCTATGGGTGTTGAATATTGGGGGCGCCGTTCGGGGGCGCTTAGTAGCCAAGGATAATGTCTATCTAATTTTGTCGGCATTAGTATTTAAATAGCGTTTTTATATGATATGCAGTTGCTTTGTAAACCTTGTAAGTGTGAATTTTGTATAATTTGTAATATTGTACTTTATTTTATTTATTTTGGAATAGTTTAGGGACTGTTTATTTTATTGTAAATGTGTATTATATTGTGCTTATATAGAAATAAATTTTGCTTATATTTTTTACTGTATATTGTATTTTCAATTATGTTGTAATGCCGCCCAGAGTCGGCCATGTGCTGAGTGGGGCGGGGTACAAATTAAAGTTGGAATGGAATAGAATGGAAAGTTAAATCACTGATAAGAACTGATAACTAAGGAGAACAGCACATTCTTATGTAGGGCTGGAATCTGCTGCCATGTAGAAATATGAGCATTAATTGAAAGAAAAGGGCCTTCCGGTGTGAAGTCATAGTATTACTCAACTGCAGGCAGGTTTCAGAATGAAAGTAATGCCTCTGGGAATGTTTGCAGTTACATTTAAAAAACAACACCAGTATCAATCTAGAATGCAAAAACTGTTGTTTATAGTTTGTCTGCCCTTACTTTGGGTGGTGAGCTTCAGCTTTCTTCTGCCTATACATTTTTTTCAACCCATTGACATTTGACATGGAGTCCACTATTAAATTTTTGTTCTTCAGTATCAGTTTTAAATGTGCAGCTGTTCAAACGCAATATCTTTCTTTACACAGAGACAGATGCATGGGGGAGGGGGGGAGGGAGAGAGAGAGAAAAAAATAGACTCAGAAGCACTAGTGTAGTACAAAATAAGTCTTAACTTATTTTCTTATAATCAGTGGCCACAGGATTGGAAAAGATCAGTGTACGTTCCAATCCCCAAAAAAGGCAATGCCAAAGAATGCTCAAATTACCAAACAATTACGCTCATCCCACATGCCAGCAAGGTGATGCTCAAGATAATACAGGATAGACTTCAGTAACATGTGGAGAGAGAACTACCAGAGGCGCAGGCCGGTTTCAGAAGAGGCAGGGGGACTAGAGACCACATTGCCAACATACGTTGGATCATGGAGAAAACAAAAGAATACCAGAAACAAGTCTACTTTTGTTTTATTGACTACACCAAGGCTTTTGACTGTGTGGACCACAACAAAATGTGGCAAGTAATTAAAGAGATGGGAATACCAGAACACCTCATATGCCTCATGAGAAATCTGTACACGAACCAAGAAGCAACAGTTGGGACAGAACACGGAATGACAGAGTGGTTTGGAATAGGAAAAGGAGTAAGACAAGGCTGCATTTTGTCACCCTGCTTATTCAATCTATACACAGAGCACATAATGCGCAATGCAGGGATGGAGGAATCACAACATGGGATCAAAATTGCTGGGAGATACATCAACAATTTGAGATATGCAGACGATACCACCCTAATGGCAGAAAGTGAAGAAGACCTAAAGAACCTCTTGATTGGATTGAAGGAGGAGAGTGCAAAAGCTGGCTTGAGATGCAATATCAAGAAAATCAAGATAATGGCAACAGGTCCCATCAGACCCTGGAAAATAGATGGGGAAGAAGTAGAAGCAGTGACAGATTTTACTTTCCTGGGATCTAAGATCACTGCAGATGGCGGCTGTAGCCATGAAATAAAAAGATGACTAATTATGGGGAGACAAGCAATGAGAAACCTGGGGAATATAGTGAAAAGCAGAGACATCACCTTGAAAACAAAAATTCGCATAGTCAAAGCAATGGTATTCCCAGTGGTAATGTATAGGTGTGAGAGCTGGACCATTAGGAAGGCTGAGCGCAGAAGAATTGATGCCTTTGAGATGTGGTGTTGGAGGAGAATCCTGAGAGTCCCCTGGACAGCAAAGAGAACAAATAGGTCAATACTAGAAGAAATCAACCCTGACTGTTCATTGGAGGGACAAATAGTGCAGATGAAGCTAAAGTACTTTGGACATCAAATGAGAAGGGAGGACTCACTTGAGAAGGCCTTGATGCTGGGAAAGGTGGAGGGAAAGAGAAGAAGGTGGCGTCCAAAGATGAGATGGATAGATGGTATTGTGGATGCAATGGGCACATAGCTTGGTGGGATGAGGAGAATGGTGGAGGATAGAGGTGCCTGGAGGAAAATGGTCCATGGGGTCGCAAAGGGTCGGAATCGACTGTGCGACTGAACAACAACAACATACAATAATCAGCTTCATGATCTTGACCCTTCCTCTGATTGCATTATGTCTAGCACCATCAATATGGTATTTGTCCTGAGAAGCTTACAATTTAAAACTGAATAAAGAAAAAATAGAAGAACAGGAGGCAAGGAAGCATTTCATAGTTTCAGTTACCTATGTTTGGTTTTTTATAAGCTGCAGCAGGTCTTGAAAAACTGAGTGTTGAAACTACTGTTGACACCTTGGTGATCAAATGGATTATTTGGCATACATTTTCTTAGACAACACTTTTGTGCTGGTGCAGTGGGCTGATAAGTATGTACGTTCATACTGCTACAGTCATTTTTCCTTAATTTTATTTGCTTGCAGTTTGTGTAATGAAATATATAATTGTATGTAATTGAACTTCTATTAATTTGGGTGGAATGAAGGTTGTTGTTTTCAACCCTGCATTCTGTTTGGCTGGTACGACTATTGCAAGCAATTTCTTCAATATTGGTATGGTTAGTAATAGCAAACACCCTCCAGCAGAGTTTAATAATGATATATGATTTGTAATAAGGGTGATTGAAGTGCAGTAATATGTAAGATAAGGATAAGGGGTGGGTGGGTTTTTAATTGGGGCTTAGTATGTTTTATTGGGGTTTTATATGTTTTTAGTGTTTGATATTGTCAACTTCTGTAAGTCATCCAGAGTCGTTGTCGAGTTGGGCGGCGATAGAAATACAATAAATAAATAAATAAATAAATAAATAATGACTTACCAAAAGTATGATGAGTGGAATGTGTTTATCATGATTCTGAGTTTAAGGAGAGCAGAAGTTATTTAAATATTGGGCAATGTTTGGTTGAAGGGTTATCTTTGCAGCTCCAAAAGCTTTTTAATATAATTCCTTACATTCCATAGTTGTTTCTTCTAGTACAGTCCTGTTTGCAGAGTAAATACTGTAGATTTTTTCCATGCTCAGAAACAAATATGAAAAACCTAGAACTTCCCAACAATGTGGCAATAACAAATAAGAACAGAAAATACTAATCATGGTATAGCTTATAACAGTCATAATTATCTGAAGATAAATCTCTTTTCTCAATAGCACAATGGGATCTTCACTCAAACTTTTCAACTCTTGAGTTTCTTATGTATAAATGTCTGTCTTTTTTGTCTACCGAGAAACAGTACCGTAAGTCAGTTTCTGTTGTCATGGGTTGCAGGTTGTCTGTATAATGCACATCTTACAACTATGTTGCAGCAGCCTAGAGAAATCTTGTTCAAACTTCTTTCACTGAAAATCATCAGAATTTATACTTCTAATGCTGTGCAGAATTATTTTAAGGGCCAGGGTGTGGTGGGGTTGGGGGGTTGGAAGCAAGTACCACTGCATTGAGTAGGACCTACGTCCTTAGCAAGTATGCTATTCTTTTTGTTATTATTAGGTGCTTTGTAACTCTGTGCTGGTTCATCCCAGTGGGAAATTCTAGGAAGGGGCTGTGTTTCAGGATTGAGTTAGAACAGGGGTGCCCAAACTATGTCCCGGGGGCTGGATCTGGCCCCTGGGCTGTAGTGACCAGCTTCCTGAACCACATGACCGGCCCACGGCCCAAAAAGTTTGGGCACTCCTGAGTTAGAACAATTGGGAGAGGTGGAGAAGCAGGAGCCTCTATTGCCACATAGGAGGATAAGGTCTTTGCCACCTGGGTTCTGGTAGTAGAGCTAGAGTTGATGTTGTTTTCTATTTTAAAATTTGGAAAAAATGGGAAAAAATAAAGATAATTGATTATGGGATGTTTTAAGAAAATATGTTTATATATTCTCAAAATCATTTTTAAAACTATGTACAGTGTAGCTCAGAAAATGAGTCTGATTAAATTTCACTGAATCTTAATCCCTTCCACACATACTCCACCACCATCACCACCACCACCCTTTAAATTCTTTTTATTGGGAGGGATGCTTTATGTCTATTTGATACTATGGAAAGGAAATATTACATAAACAATTTCTTTGTTAACTAAGGTTGATGGTTTCTTCTGGTTTTTTAAAAAACGTGTTGGTTTTTTTGCCTGCTCTACATAAACTAGCAAAACCAAAGAGGTTCTGTCCATACAGTTCAGAAGTTTGTTGCTCCATTTATTACAATTACAATTTTTTTAAAAAAGGAAATTCCATTTGTAATAATTGTTTGAATACACTGTGTTTTTAATATACCAATCGTGATGATTTTATACCAAATCAAATTGTAACAACAAATGATCAAAATCCCCTTGAAGACTGGGAAGGGCCCCTACTCCTCACAGAACAAAGTAAGCATATAATAATAATAATAATAATAATAATAATAATAATAATAATAATAATAATAATAATAATAATAATAATAATAATAATAATAATAATAATAATAATAATAATAATTTCATGTCAGAAATTATTCTGGGTTGAAAGGATTTTTGCTGGAGAATCTCTGCTCAGGGGACACCCCAGCGAGGCTCCTTTCATGTTCCCAAGATCTTTTCCTACCAAAATGTTCCCTATTTATCTACAGTACTTGCAATTTCTTGCTTTTAAACTGCTAGGTTGGCAGGAGCTGGGACAGAGATAGACACTCAAACCGTAATGCAGTGCCTGGGTCTCTTACTGCCAACTTGCCAGCCTTCCACCTTACAAGGCGAGCTTCTTAACCACTGAGCCACCACACAGCTATTATATATACATAGGATTTTAACAGTGGAAGCATCTTTAAATTAGAGTGGTGTGAGTCAGACAGATTTTCATGTTTGATAAATCAACAAATCACACAAGTCTTGAAGACCAGTCTCAAAACACAGGATGTTAATTTGCAAGATAAAAGTGGTGACAAAAGCTCCTCTACACTCAACTGTTTTTAGATGTTAAGGAATTCCCTTTTAATGATACCTGTAATATCTGTTTCTGCCTTTAGTGCTGACCTTCTTTCAATTAAGCCAAATAATTTGATTTGATTTGATTTATTGGACTTGTATACTGCCCAATTGGCTACGACTCAGGGTGGCTAACAACAATTACAACACAATCTAGTCACAATACATCTAATTACAATATTACAGTACAACAAAATACTATAGAAACAAATAATATATCATAATCACAAATCACAGTATCAAAAAAGCATTATAAAAGGGAAAAGCACTCATTTGAGAAGTCCCACAGCAACAACACAAAAGTCACCGCACAAATACGTCATGGCACCCCAACCATAACCACCGGTGGGAGGCCGAGGAGGGTGTTTCTTCAGCCTCCTGTGGCCATGGGGGCTCTTTATCCTCCTGGCCGGTGGGAGGGACGAGGAGGGGACGACGGCGTCTTCACCCTCCTGTGTCCACGGGGGCTCTTTATCCTCCTAGCCGGTGGGAGGGCCGAGGAGGGCGTGGCAGCAAAACAATAAAATTGTACAAAACAGTAAAATTGTTGATGCAAAATTGTTGATGCAAAGCAGAGATAAGTCATTGATGGGCCATGTTGTTATTCAGCCGCACAATTGAGTCCGGCACCTTGTGATCCCATGGACCACTGCATGCCAGGCACTTCTGCCATAGATGCTGCCATTATGCCTCCTTTCTTTTCCTATGGCATTTTGGCTTGCCACTGGCCACTAGAGCTGCCACATGGCAATACTCCAAATTCAGGTAGCTTTGTTAGCTTTTTATGCAAACTAGGTAGTTGACTAGTGATATTTACATATTGTGTAAAGTATGCATATTTATTTATTCTTCAAATTTCTTCAACTTGGGTGGCTAACAACAATTAAAAGCAACATCAAACTAATTAAAAGCCCTTAAAAACCCCATTAAAAATTCTAAATAATTTACCCACTCACCCAATCCATTAATATATATATTAATATATATATATATAACCCGCAGGAAAGACCGGAGACAGCAGCAACAGTCCGGTTGCCTCCCTGTCTTTTAAACCTCCTGCCGAGGAGAGGGCAGGGCCCAGGACGCCGGCGGTAATGGTGCTCCTAGTGTCCAGGCTGCGGGGGCCGCTCCGCCATGCCTGCAGGAAAGACCGGAGGCATCAGCAACAGTCCGGTTGCCTCCCGGTCTTTTAAACCTCCTGCCGAGGAGGGGGCAGGGACCAGGACACTGGCAGTGATGGTACTCCCGGTGTCCAGGTGCTACAGGGGCTGCTTCGCCATGACTGCAGGAAAGACCGGAGGCAGCAGCAACAGTCAGGTTGCCTCTCGGTCTTTTAAACCTCTCGCCGAGGAGGGGGCGGGGACCAGGACGCCGGCAATGATGGTACTCCTGGCATCTAGGTGCTGCGGGGGCTGCTCCGCCATGACCGCAGGAAAGACCGGAGGCAGCAGCAACAGTCTGGTTGCCTCCTAGTCTTTTAAACCTCCAGCTGAGGAGGGGGTGGGGCCCTGGACGCCGGCGGTGATGGTGCTCCCGGCGTCCAGGTGCTGCGGGGGCTGCTCCGCCATGCCCACAGGAAAGACCAGAGGCAGATAGATGTTATTTTACCATATGTTTTTATTAATAGCAAAAATTCCAGCACCAGCAGCAATAACAACAATAAAACCACCACTCTAGATCCATGAAAATTTTGCAAGAATTCCCCATGATACATTGTCATCTGGGTTGCAAGAAAAAATGCAGGGGACAAGTGAAGTCAAAATGAAAAAATCTACAAGAATATTTTATGATGACTAGAAAATGTTTTATCTTAACTTTCTTTTTCACATTTGGCATTACATTATTGTTACAGTGATTTTGTGCCATCAAATAAATTCTGATTTATGATATTTCCCAGGGTCTTCTAGGTACTCAGAAGTAGTTTACCAGAATCTCCTTCTGGTATTGTTGTGGGACCCTGGCAAGTGAGATGTTAAATTCTTTCTCACACTAGGTCAGGTGAAAGGGACTGCAGAATGAACCCATCAAAAGGTACTTTCATTTTGGCAGTTTTATGTCTGGCCTAGACACAGAAGATTTAGAAATTTTATGATTTGAAGTATGGCTTAGATACTGCTACGATGCTTCTAGTCTCAAATGTCTGTGCAAGGGCAGACATAATTTCACATTAATTTTCTTGTTGCTGACAATTAGGGTATCTGGCTTCAGGCTATGCCTATGCAGACAATACGGCCACCTGAATGTAAGGTCATGAAATCCCACCAGGCCTGATAACTTGATACAAAAAGACTACAAACAAGGGTCAAAATTGTGAATTAGAGTGGTGGACAGATGACTGTTTTTTTTCTAGCTGCCAATCAGCTAATTCACATGTAGCTAGACTTACTAACTTTGTAGGTTGTAGGAGCTGCTTCAAGTGTATAACAGTTGTATCTTGCACTTTATGCTGTGACTAACCTGATTTTTGTCACTGGAACTCACATTACAGATGATGCCAGACTTGCACTTTTAAATGAACATCTTCTCCATTTGCATGTGAACCACAGAGTGCAATATGATTTGAACAACCGTGGAGACCTATAGGCAGTGGTGGGCATCAGCAGGTTCGTACCAGTTTGCCAGAACCGGTAGCAGAAATTCTGGCTGGCCCAACCCATCCAAGTTTTGAAATAAAGTAGTCCTAATTCGGGTGCAACGCAGAGCTTTCCCCCTGGCAATGCCCACCATACCACGCCCACAGTGTGGTAGTACATTTTTTTGGAGCCCACCACTGCCTATAGGTGAGAAGTACTGCAATACCTGTTCTCATCCCTGTATTTTGTCCTTGAGATTCTTTCCTTTACTGGAAAAAGCCTAGGTCAAGAAAAGTCAAGGAAAGATCCACTTTCTACATCTTAGTAAAGTCCGCCCTTGCTCGAAAGCCAGTTGTATCTGACCCTAAGGTTCAGTGCTCATCTCTGTTTATAGTCAAAGAGCTAGCGCTTTCTGTGTTTGCAGATGTTTCCGTGGTCATGTGGCAGGCATTACTAGACATCAGAGTGCATAGAACACTGTTTTACCTTCCCACCAAAGTGGTCCCTATTTATCAACTTGCAATTTCTTGCTTTCAAGCTACTAGGTTGGCAGGAGCTGGAACAGACGACAGGAGCTCACTCCATCATGCGGTACTCGGGTCTTGAACTGCAGACCTGCCGATCTTCCTGTTGTCAAGTTCAGTGTCTTAACCACTAAGCCACATCTTTACATGGGGTGAATTGCGGGGGGGGGGATGGGGGTTGAGCCTTAAATTTCACCCTGTATATTCATAGAAAAGGGGGCAGATCAACATTCAGGAGCACAGATTAGTCACTTTCATGTTTATTGTGGACATGAGTTGGCTGGGAGCTATGCTAGCCCTGACTTCCTAAACGCTCTACATTTGTAGGAGTACACATGGAACATTTTATGAATAGACATCAACAATTTAATGCATGTAGTGTTTCACAATATTTAGATAGGACAGAGCAGCTGTTAGAAATGTAAGAAAATAATGCAACCAATTCTGTACATCACAGAAAGGTCCAGGCCTGGTGCCCCTCTTGAGTGATTGTATACCTCCACCCATAAAATAGTATATCATTTGCATTCAAAGTGTACACAGTATTTAGAATTGTTGGTGGGACCTTACCAATGCCCATCTTTGGCATCAGCATTCCACACAAGTATTCATCAATTTTAGGAACCAATTAATGGTTATGGAGCCAAAATGCTTTATTTGCTCTCAACTCATATCATCCAAGCCTGCAGCCTTATTGTTCTTCATCTGTTGGATAGCAGTTCTCAGTTTTTCACATGTGAAAGGTGTAGTAAGATGGTCTTTCTCCTCTTTATACCTTTGAGATTTCGTTTCTCTGGGTCTTGTCGTTTTCTCATTTAGAAACAGTTGATGTGCAATTTGTTTAGGAGTGAGGCTGTTGGATCACGGTGGAGGTTTTAAAAAATAATTTCCAAGTTTAGCAACTATTCTGTTTCAGCTTAGCAGAGGCTAAGCTGGCATCTGCTCTTGAAGAACTAGCTGTCTATTATGACAACAATCACCTGAAAACTAATCTGGAAAAACCACAAATATATGCATTCTATTTATGAAATAGAGAGGCAAGAAAAATGTTGAACATAATCTGTAGAGACCACAAATTAAACCACTGTGACAATCCGAAATGCCTAGAAGTAAAACTGGATTGTGCTTTGACTTATAAACTTCATTGTCAAGTTATTAAGCAGAAGATATGTGCCAGGAGCACAGCATAGCCTAATGTTCTCCATACTTCTACCCTTACCTTATGTTTCTCTGCTGCAGAGTAGGCTGCCCCAGTCTGAAGGAACTCTGCCCATGCTGGCCATGTTAACGTGGTTCTTCAATGAAATAGGCTGTATAGTTATAGTGTGGCTGTATAGTTATAGTGTTCAATTATGTGGTGGACAAAAGAAACAATTCAAGGATATAGTGAATACAGCACTGAAATAATTTAACATTGACTATATCAATTGGGAAACTCTAATTCAAATTGAAGTGTCTGTCAAAACACTGAAAAACAAAGGAATAAACAATCTGAAATAAAAACAATAATGGGTGTATACATTTTAATTTTAATTTAATAGTCATATTTATATATGCCGCCCACTCAGGCAGAACCCGACTCAGGGCGGCATTACAACAAGTTCTAAAAACACATAAAAACACTTTAAAAGACCCATATCCCACCCACTTTAAAAGACCCATATCCCACCCACCTATCCCACCCACTATAAAAAGAAGCAAGAGAATAATGAAAAAACAAGGATGTAACATCTTAACAGCCCAACAAGCCCAGGATCAACTAACCTGACCTCTGTTTCCATATCTTCCAGGCTTGCATTGTGTTATTTAGTCACTTGCATGTTAACCTCTCACCACCACCACCACCACCACCACCACCACCACCACTACTACCATGGCTGCTGTCAGGGGGGGGCACAGCCAGGCCCGGAGCTGCAGGGGGCCCACAGAGGTGGGCAGCCCATTTTTAAAAACTTTTTAAAAAAACAATTCTAACTTTTTAAAAATTGTGGCGCGTGGCCGCGGCGCCACTGCGCATGCCCCATCAGAGGGAACCCTCGCCCCTGCCTCGACCTGGATATCTGGGGCCAAGGCTTGCCAGCCCTCGAGGAGGGCTTGCCCTGGGGCCGAACGCAGCAGCGGGAAGCCACAGGGCCGTACCTTCAAAGGCACCGGGGCCTCCAGCTGCCGCCGAGCAACAGCAAGATGTGGGGTGGGGGGCATGACTGCTGTTCTTTGGCCTGCTCCCTCCCCTCCCAGGTGGGTCCATCTATTTGTCTGTCTATCTATCTATCTTCACTAATCCACTCTTCCTTCCTTCCTTCCTTTATTTCTTCCATCCTTCCTTTCTTCCTTCCATACTTTCTTTCTTCTGTCCTTCCATCCATCCTTCCTTACTTCCTTCCTTTCTATCTATCTTTCTTCCATCCTTCCTTCCTTTCTTCCATCCTTCCTTCCATCCTACCTTTATTTTATTTATTTATTTATTTATTTATTTATTTATTTATTTATTTATTTTCACGCTTATATACCGCCCACTCAGGTACAACCCAACTCAGGGCGGTTTACATAGCGGACAGTAAATACATAAAAGACACATGATAAAACAAAGTTAAAAGTTAAAAAACCCACCCCTAAAAGGTGCGCAAGAACCGAAGGGACCTTGGGGGAAGGCACACTTCTCTATAACAACCACCCAACGGTACCCCCATCCCCACCCGCACCCCAAACTTGGCCCACCAGCCAGGTCTTTAGTTCCTTCCTAAAGGGCAACAACTCCGTCTGGAGACGCAGTTTCACAGGCAGGAGGTTCCAAAGGGCCGGTGCGGACACGGAGAAGGCCCTCCTCCTTGTGCCAGAGAGGCGAGCCCCCCTGGCTGATGGCACAATTAGAGAGCCCCTCCGGTCCGCTCTGGTTGGATGGACAGACGTCCTTAGGGCGATGCGGTCTCTAAGATACTCTGGCCCACTACCATGTAGGGCTTTAAAGGTCAAAACCAGCACCTTGAATTGCACCCGGAGACAAACTGGTAGCCAGTGCAGCCCCCGAAGCAGTGGTGAGGCATGGGCATAACGTCCACACCCCATCACCACCCGGGCCTCCGCATTCTGGACCAGCTGTAGCCTCCGAATGGTCATCAAGGACAGCCCCATGTAGAGCGCATTACAGTAGCCTAGTCTGGAGGTCACCAGAGCGTGAGTGACCATGAGCAAAGAGTCCCGGTCCAGGAGCGGGCGCAACTGGCGAATCACCCGAAGTTGGGCGAAGGCCCTCCTGGCCACAGCCACCACTTGTTCTAGCAGCAGCCGCGAATCCAGGAGGACTCCCAAGTTGCGCACTCGGTTGGTCTGGGGCAAAACAGCCCCATCCAAAACGAAAGATGGTAGCTCCCGGGATAACGCAGGACCCCGTATCCATAGCTACTCAGTCTTGCTAGGATTCAGCTGTAGCCCATTTGCCCCCATCCAGACCCCAACAGCCTCCAGACAGCTGGAAAGGACTTTGACTGCATCACTGGGGTCCCCACGGGCCAAGATGTACAACTGTGTGTCATCCGCGTACAGGTGGTAATACACCCCGTGGGAACGGATGATCTCACCCAGCAGCTTCATATAGATGTTAAATAGGAGAGGAGAGAGTACCGAGCCCTGAGGCACCCCATATTTTAGGGGCCTAGGTTTGACCTCTCACTCTCCAACCACACCGACTGGGTCTGGCCCCTCAGAAATGAGGAAAACCAGGACCACACCATGCCCTGGATCCCCAATCCTCAGAGCCGTTCCAGAAGGATACCGTGGTCAATGGTATCGAAGGCCGCTGAGAGGTCAAGAAGAGCAAGGACGGACGGATGACCGCCATCCCGCTCTCGCCAGAGATCATCCATCAGCGCGACCAATGCAGTCTCAGTACCATATCCAGGTCTGAATCCTGACTGGAATGGGTCCAGATATTCCGCTTCATCCAGTACCCCCTGCAGCTGACGTGCCACTGCCTTTTCCAGAACCTTCCCCAAAAAAGGAAGGTTGGAGACAGGTCTGTAGTTGGTTAGGATTGCTGGATCGAGGGAAGGCTTCTTCAGGAGGGGGTGCACAAGAGCATGTTTCAGCAGTGCAGGAAACATCCCCTCTTGAAAAGACGCGTTAATTATAGCCCCGACCCAGCCACCTGTCACCGTCTTAGAGGCTTTTACCAGCCAGGCGGGACAGGGATCCAATGGACAATTAGTGGCACGGACCACCGCAAGGAGCCTGTCCACTTCATCCGGGGCAACTGGATCAAACCGATCCCAGGTAACACCGCAAGACTGCGCACTGGCTCCCCCAGGACCCTCCCCGTCCATGCCAAGTTTGAACCCCGAGCGAATCTGATCGATTTTCTCCACCAGATGGTCAGCAAAGTCCTCAGCTGATCCCTGCCAACCAGGCACAGGCCCTGCCCTACCCAGGAGGGACCTGGTCACCCAAAACAGGGTGGCTGGGTGATTATCAGCGGAGGCAATAAGGGTGGTGAAGTACTGCCTCCTCACCACCCCCATCGCCACTAGGTAGGCCCTAATAGCGGCTCTAGCTAGTGTCCAATTGGAATCGCTCTGGGTCTTCACCCAGCGGCGCTCAAGGCCTCTCTTTGCCAGTTTGAGCTCCCGTAGTTCTTCAGTGAACCACGGGGATGACCTAGCTCCACGGGCTCTGAGAGGCCGTAGTGGAGCGATTTCATCCAAGGCAGATGTCGTCGACCCGTACCACAGGTCAACAAGTGCCTCAGGTGAATTGTGTCGCCGATCCAGAGGAAATTCCCCCAGTTCCCTCTGGAATCCATCCGGATCCATCAGTTGACAGGGGCGGGCCACTTTAATCGACCCTGCCTCCTTACAATGAAGTGCCGCCCCCAGAAAGTCTAGAGCCATCAGATAGTGATCTGACCATGGCACAGGTGTTATGTCTAGCTTCTGTAAACTCAGATCACTCTGCCACTGCCCCGACAAAAAGACTAAATCTGGCGAGTGACCACTGCCCCTGGTCAGGCCCTGAATTACCTGAGCCAGGTCCATAGCTGCCATGGAAGCCATGAACTCCTGTGCCACCTCGGAAACAGACCCCAACGAAGGCAAATTGAAGTCCCCCAAAACCATCAGTCTAGGGAACTCCAAAGCCAACGCCGAGATGGCTTCAAGGAGCCCAGGCAGGGAGTCCCTTACCCTGCAAGGAGGCAGGTACAGGAGTAGGATCCCCAACTGACTGTTAGGGCCCAACCGCAGGAGCAGGACCTCACAACCCGAAATTTGTGGAGCGGTGGCCCTGGCGACTCCCAATGACTCCCTGGCTATAATGGCAACACCACCGCCCTTACCCACATCCCTAGGCTGGTGCCAAACACCGAACCCAGCCGGACACATCTTTCTTTCTTTCGGAGACCTGGTGGCACAAAACTGTGGTCATAAGGACTGCAGTGGCTCAAGTGGCTAAGACACTGACTGGGAGGCGGAAGGTCAGAATTTCGATTCCCGAGTACTGCAGGACGGAATGAGCTCCCATCTTTGTCCCAGCTCCTGCCAACCTAGCAGTTCGAAAGCAAGAAATTGCAAGTAGATAAATAGGGACCACTTCGGTGAGAAGGTAACAACATTCCGTGTCCTCTGGTGTTTAGTCATGCCTGCCACAAGACCATGGAAAAGTCTGCAGAAGCAGACAGTGCTGGCTCTTTGGCTTTGAAACAGAGATGAGCACTGCACCCTAGAGTTGGATACGACTGGCTTTCGAGCAAGGGAAATCTTTACCTTTTAATTATGTTCGTGTTGATATAAAAGTCTGTTTTTTGGGCATAATGTGTGGCACCTTAAAGACTAACTTCTGTATTTTAATGTGAGCTTTTGTGGATCAAGGCCACTGGCTCTTTGGCTATAACCAGAAATGAGCACTGAACTCTAAAGTTGGATACAACTGGCTTTCAAGCAAGGCTTAAAGACTAACTTCTGTATTTTAATGTGAGCTTTTGTGGATCAAAGCCACTGGCTCTTTGGCTGTAATCAGAGATGAGCACTAAACTCTAAATTTGGATACAACTGCCCATCGATTTCTTTTGGGAAATTGTGTATTCCAGCCGCCGCCGCCACCCCAATGCGAGGAGAGAGAAAAGTGTGTGTGTGTGGGGGGGGGGGGGGGGGGAATAGGATGGCTCAGTACAGGGCCCAGAAATTTCTGATGGCGGCCCTGACTACTACTTCTACTACTACTACTACTACAGTCCCCCCAATGGTGAATCTGAATCTGATGGAGATGTTTTTCTTTAAAATATAAACTATTTAATAATATGTTGCATAGATGTTACTAGCACTGCCAGAAATTACCATACAGAGAAATATTCTCTTCTTCCAACTAATGACCAATATTACACCTTGAAAAAAACTTCTCTTAAAATACAAAAGATGGAACAAAGCAATACTTCTAAATACATCTCTTGCCACTTGGGATTGATAAGAGAATGGCAAAAAAATTGAAAAAATAGTTGTCAAAATGCTTTTGGACATTTTTAACTCTATGCTGTTACTAATCTGCAAAAGGTAACATCTTTGTTAAAATGTATTATGGGCACTAACAACTTGATCGGCAAGTCACTAAAAACTGAAGACTTCTGAATTAAACCAGTTGAATCCCACAGTGTTCAAGCAACCTAAATTGTTTTACAGCTATATACTTCATCTTGTCTGAACTACGGGTTGTAGTAATGTTTAATATTTAACATGTATTTAATGATTGACTGTGTTCAGAACCCTTATGTTTTCCCTACAATGAGGGCCAATGCCAGCTCTAAGTAAGGCCCCAAGGACAACAGCTCTTTACAGTATTATAGTCTTATCTGATGACAGGAGCTGGGTCTGGGAAGTTATCTGCCATGTTAGGTTCCCACAGTGCCCAATAGCAACACTACGTTGTGTTTTCAGGGGCAATGATGGAAATGTAATCAGTAAAGTAATCTTGGGTGATAAAGGCAAAACAGATGCCAGCACTGGTGGAGCCAAGAGGCAGGCATCGACTTTGGCAGCGTGCAAGACTTTGGTAGACCTATAGCATGGCAAGATTAGTACTGCTAATGCCAGCTGCACCCTGTTTACAGACAACCTTCAAAGCTAGGTCAGTATTATTCCTAAGAAAGGGTTATTAACTGATGTCATATTTGAAGTTATTATTTAAATTGCTGTAAATTTTTTATTTTAATTACCTTTAGTCATCGTCCTAGTATCCATATGGATGAATGTAGTTTAAAATGTCACAATAAATAATTGCATAATTGCAGATAGGGTTGGACTGGATCTGAGAGAGTTTCTTGTCTAAGACTACCTTGTCAGCTCAGGACAAAGATGGGATCCTTTTTAGAGACTTCCACAAATGCTACACACTAGCCCTCAAGACGAGATCAGTAGTCATCTTATTTTGTCAGCACATGTCCACTTGGTTTTCAAAGTATAGAATGCAAACAACATTGGATAATGAGCCATCAGCATGCTTTTACAAAAAAAAAAATAGTCTGCAGCATAGTGCATCTTTGTAGTGGTCACTTTCCTCTTATCTCATGGCATGCTCACTGGCTCCATCCTTACTCAGGCTCTGATACAGGACCTTGATTAGGAATGAGTGACTGACAGGGAGAAAAAGCAGACTTAGACAGCCCTGTAGTAAGCAACCTTCTTCAAGTTTGGAGAAGAAAGGTTAGCCCTAGATAAACAGTTATTCCTGTTCCCGTAGCCCTCATCATCCCGTAACACTGACTCTGGGTGGGAAGAAAAGCTCTTTAACAGCTGCAGTTTTTCTTTCCGAACCTTACAGTAAATGAGTGGGATCAGCAGGTCATCACAGTTAGAGCCCCTGGGAAAGAGGAAGGTTCTTCTTGAAAGTTTCTTAAATCCGTAACTAAATGAGTGTGACTGTGTTGCTAACTGCTTGAGAGATCCTGATGGTGAAGGTCACCAGCTGCCTTGCAAGCAGAAGTACTATAAAGGCTGTTTGTACTCCCGTAAATGTAATGAATGTTGCTGTATCCCAGGAAAGGAGAGAAATAGATGCTTGCTGACACCTGTGGAAAACAGAGTGAGGCAAGAATACAACTAGTTGTGTTGCTTCAACTTTGTTTTTCTTCCCAACCTGGTTTTATAATCCAAGCTGCAATTCTCTCTTGCTGGAAGCAAATTTAACTGAACCAGAGGAGCTTTGTGTTCTTTACTTAATAGTGTCCAAAACTCCTCCTTATGTGCAATCTTATGTGTGTTTATTCAGATGTAAGACCTGTTATATCAGATGGGGTTTACTCTTTAATAAGTATTCCTATATATTCTTCTTCTTCAGGTGATGTATCTGTTAGGGATATTGGCTATCATCATGGCAATAGTCTTCCTATTCTTAGCTCCTTAGAACAGTTCTTCCAAGGACATGCCACACCAGTCTCTCCGGTTCTTCAGCAATGAAGTTTGTCTACATCCAGGGCCTCTCTTCGGCTCTTTCCTTGCAGAGCGAGTTTGAGTATTCTATATTTTATGTTGTTCCTCATGATATGGCCAAGGTGTTGGAGCTTTCTTTGCTTAATGGTATTAAAGAGTTATTTTTCTTTATCCATCCGGCGCAATACTTCTATGTTAGTCACATGGTCAACCCATGATATGCTTAGCAGTTGTCTGTCGATCCACATTTCAAAACCTTAGATTCTCTTTTCAGTTAATGTCCACGATTCAACTCCATATAGCAGGGATTCTCAACCTGCACCTCATGGGCTGGATGCGGCCCATGGCACCATTTCATGGCAAAGCATGAGCCAGCACTTAAACTATACAATATTTATTCTCTAGCATTTAGTTTGGCCACATCCTCTATATGTTTGAGTGACGTAAAAGATATACAGTGGTACCTCATACAATGATTTTAATCCGTTCCATGGGGCTCGTTGTTGTATGAAACAATTGTTATATGATACATGCATCGTATAGCGATTTTCCCTATGAGATGTATCGTACAACAATTTATTTATTTTTTGCTAAGTGGTTTTTCTCATTGAAAAATTGTTGTACGATTTTTTTCCATAGGGAAAATTGTTATGCGGGACACCATTTCCCCCCCTTCAAGACCTAATTGTTATGCGATTTCGTTGCTATACAGGGCGATTGTTGTATGAGGTTCCACTGTAGTTACATAGCAAAGGAGGCGGCCCTCCCTCTTAATTTAATTAATTTAATTTAATAGATTTATATACCACCCTATCCAATGGACTCTGGGCAATGTACACAAGTTAAAACCAATACTTAATACTTATAATCCATAAAGTAATGTGGTTATGCCTTAATGCCAAAATGCATTAATTGCAATCATATAGTTATTTCCGGGGACAGGGAAGAAATGGCTTATTGTACCTCAGCTATATACTAGAATGATTGGCAAGTACAAATGTACATTTCAGTTACCACAAATAGGAGCGGCTCAAGGTTTCTGATGCGGAAGGCAAAACGCTGCCACTCCCATAGCACACAGTCCTCTGATTTCACCCTGTCATTTGTGTGGGTTGGTAAGAATAACAAAACAGAAGAACATAGAGTAAAACACAGGCACATACATACATACCTCCACCACAGAAGGAGGTAACTAGCTTTGGTCGCACCTGTACATCTTCCTCACTACAGGATAAAAGGAGAAGGAGGCAATGAGACAATTATCAAACAACAACAACAAGACAAAATAGCAGCAACTGCCTGTTCTGATGCTATCCCTTTATATACTATGACACCAGCACAGAGGCACAGAGGAGGAAGAGGAGGAGAGGGCAGAGCTAGGCAAATGGCAGAAATGGTAACTGACATACGCTGTCCAACTGCTTCCTGAAAGCTAGCTGTCCATGAAGTCAGTTGTTTCCACAATACCTGGTCCTGAGGTATCTACAAAGCTAAATCAGTATCAGAGTGTGATCTGACAAATTGCCTGGCGGGGGGGGGGGGGGGCTGGGATTAATTTCACTGGATATATTTAAAGCATTTGACTCATTGCAATGGATTTCAATTAAGGAAATAATTAAATGTTATGGATTTGGTGATAAATTTAGAAGAGTAATAGATCAATTGTACCATCAAGGCACAGCAGCTGTCAGAGTCAATGATGACTACACAGATGAAATAAAGCTGGAAGCAGGTACGAGGCAGGGCTGTCCCTTATCATCAATTTTGTTTATTATGGCCATGGAGATTCTAGCAAAAGCTATAAGAGATGATGGAAACATAGAAGGGATTATGGAAAATAAAATAAGTATGTATGCAGATGACACAATGCTAATTGTAAAACACCCTGAGAGGGCAATGGAGAAAATTAGATTACAATTACAGGATTTTGAAGATATTACCGGCTTTAAGATAAACTGGGATAAATCTGAAATAATACTGTGCAATGTAGGAGAAGAAGATAGGAAGAAGATAATTGGGAGGAATAACATTCAAATTAAAGATAAACTGAAGTACTTGGGAATAGTTATATCTAATAGATTGGAAGATCTTAAAAGATTAAATTATGATAGTTTAGAGATGGAGATTAAAAATAAAATACAATCTTTTCAAAAATTGAAATTGTCATGGTTTGGGAGGATAGCGCTTATTAAAATGATGGTGTTACCCAAAATTAATTTCTTACTTGATGCATTAGCAATTCAATTGAAGGACAAAGAAATTAACGACTTTCAAAAAATTATTAACAGTTTTTGTAACGGTGGAAAGAGGCCTAGGATATCTAAGAAATTATGGTACTTGCCCCAGAAGGAAGGCAGTTTGGGATTACCAAACTTGAGGGGATACTTCCGAGACTTTCAAATTAAGAATGTGGTGAAGATCTTGGCAAGAGAAAAGACAATATGGGAGGAAATTGAGATGAAGGATTATAGATACATAGGTAAAATGGTTTTTTTTGGGAGAATATGGGAAAATTAGACACTAAAAGTACCATGATGAAGGGATTAATAAGGGCATGGAAGAAAGTTAAAAAGGTTCTGGCCCCGAACTTCTCTCCAATTATGGAACTTTCAGATATGATGGGTTTCCCGATTAAAATAGATAGTGTAGTAAAAGAAATTTTGGGTAAGAATGGAATTGTTCTATTGAAAGATTGGTTGAAGGTCTGTAATGAAATTAATTGCAGAACTAGCCTCTTTAAACAATTAAAATTGAATTGGTTTCAAATATTGAAAATTAATAAATGGAACGATAGGTATAGGATGGAATATGGTAGGGAAAGAGACAGGACGGAATTTGAGGACTTGGTTTTGAAAATAAGGAAAGGAGAAAGAACTACTAAAGGTTTAGTTAGTAAATTATATTCTTTATTAAATAAAGAGAGCGATCCACAAGAAAATTTGATATCAATTTGGGAGGAAGAGCTGAAAATAAAGATAGATAAAAATATATGGAAAAATAAATGGAAGAAGCGAATAATGAGAACTATGTCATAAAAGAACATAACTTTAAAATGTTATGGAGATGGTACTTGACCCCAGTGAGGTTACACCAGATGGATAACAAAAAAGATAGGATGTGTTGGAGGTGTAAAGATACAGTGGGATCTTATGAACATATGTGGTGGAGTTGTAAGGTGGTAAATGATTTTTGGAAAAGAATTGAAAAAGAAATGAGTGAAATAATGAGTAAGAGAATTAAGCTGGGGTCGGGTACCATCATGCTAACAAATGTTGAATCTATCTGTCATGACAAAGATGAGAGAGAATTATTAGAAATAATGCTTACAACAGGAAGACAATGTATCGCTAGAAATTGGAAAAATAATATAACTATACAGATTGAAGAATGGTACAAAGAAATGTGGAATTTAGCATTGAATGATAAACTAACTTGGGAAATAAAACAAAAAAGAGATAACCTAAAAGAGAAGATTTTGGAATATATGGAGGCCTTTTGTAGATCATGCAATTAAAGGAGATAAAAGTAACAGGCCTGTACTGGACCAAAGTAGTTTTTGGATGTAATATACTGTGGTTTCCGAGGTCCTCCAGGGCACATTATCCTCTCACAGGGTGTTTAGGATAGGTTTTTATTTTCTTGTTTAATTCTGTTTTCATTTTATGTATTTTCCATGGTTGTATTATGTATTGTGTTTGTTTTGTATGATAAAAATAATAAAATATATATTCCAAAAAAACCCAAAAAACAAATTGCCTGTGCTGCTGTGTTCTGTCTAATCACTCACAGTTAGGGTTGCCATAATTCTCTCCTGCCAAACCGGGACAGCCAAATGACATCATTGCATTCTTCAAACTGTGCATGCCTCAGATGTGGCTGTCAGGGAGACCGCGGCTCTAAGACCCCGTGAATCCTCATCCAGGGTTGACAGCCTTCGTCAGTTTAAAATAAACTGTAGTCAAGAGGTTTTTTTCCCATGTGATTCTTCTCACAAAAGTCTGATGGTTCTAATTTTATTTTTTTGAATAAAATTTCTTGGGCCACTCTTGAAACCACCCTTCCTCCCCCTGAGGTCACCCCACTCTCCCCTTCACGCACACCCCACTGCAATAGACTCACCCTCAAACCCCACACAAGGATCCCTTGGAGAAAAGTTATAAAGAGGGGCTCAGAATGGCAATGCAGTCCATGGCGCCTTCATTTCCCTCTGGAAGGAGAAAAGCAGGAGATAGGAAGGGACTTATTTTGGAGGAGGACCTTTGCGATGGAGGACTCTTCACTTTCTGTCCACCCTGTTCCCTTCCTCTCTAGGGATACTGACCCTATTCAATTAACCCTTTGCGGTCACGTGAAGAAGGAATCCTCTGTCCCAGTGTATGGTGGAAGTTTGGCTTCTTAGATATGGGTATTTCTTGTTCCCTCATGGCTTTTGAGGAAAAAGGCTGAGGACAACTCCTTGTATCCCAAACTTCAAGGTGAGCCAAGGGATTTTTGCAAATCCCTCCGTGCCTTTCTTTCAATTATCTCACTTGCAAGTTCCTCCCTTCCCTGGCGGCTTCTCAGGGTGCTGTTTTGCCTTCACTACTTTCAAGCAGGATAACTGAAAGAAAGGCAGGGAGGCAGGGAATTAACTTTGTAAATATCCCTTGGTAAGGGGTGATCTTGCTTTCTTTGCTCAAATTTAAAAATCCACTACTTTTACATGTTTTTTCTTGAACCGGCCGGGACAGCTTGAATCCGGGAAAATCCTGGAAAACCGGGACATATGGCAATCCTACTCACAGTGCTTTAGTTTTGAGGAAACCTCAGAGGCAAGAATTACTGAACTAGATGGCTCCAAAGATCTTCCTTATGGTAGCAGGTTTCCAGAGCATCACAGCCTGCTTGGGATGGTGGCAGTAGGTTTATTTGCTGTTTCTGACATGCTGTAGCTGCAGCAGCAGCCTTGCATAGCAGGATAAATAATATGTTCCTATATATCTTATAGATTGATACTTCGAATCTATTTTAATATGGCTCAAAATCTTGAGTGTTTGTATTAGTGGGATGAAAACTGGCTGCAACCCCACCTCTTGCAGAAAGGGCCAGCCAGCCTAGCTCAGATGGCAGATCTGAAGAAACCATCCAAAAGCAGAAAATACATCTATTAATTTTCCACCAGCAAATACAAAAAGCAGCCCTGTGATATAAACCTTGAAATTAAGGCAAATGGAGCAAATTGGGCCAGATATAATGCCCATCATTCATGAGCTATACTGCTAATAAAGCAAAATGCAGTTTAGATTTCACATTAGGCTCTAAAAACAATTGTCAGATCTGTGTGGATGGGGGCAGGGAATGTGCAAAAAATGGAAATCCATGTTTGCAAAGTGGAGAAAGCTTGTAAACTGTTACTTTTGTCAGCTCCATTTCATGTGGAATCTAACTCTTCCTTTGGTGGCACCCTGGCTTCAGGCATCATTATATCTGGCCCAAATTTTGAACTATTTTTCAGAATGAATTATTTTTAGACCATCTTTTGCTGATGAAGAGTTCTTGTTGTTGTTCAGTTGTTGTTAAAGTTGATCCTATTTGTAATTTTTTTAGCAATCCAATAAAGGTATTGAACAATCCGGAACTTTATTATCATATTTTTATGGATGGTGCACCATTTAAATTGCCTGCCTCAGGTATCAAAATGTCCTGGTCAGTTATTTGGTGCAGCTGCCAGTCAGTATTTCTCCTAAACTTCTGCTCCTGTGTATCTTAACCCACAATGTGGACTGTTAGTCATTTGCTGTAATGAGATGAAACAACTCTCCCCCCCAAAAAACTGTTTATTGGGTCTTTATTTTGTTTTGATTTTCTTTGGTCTAGAACATCTGGATTCTAGAATTCCTAAAATAAAGGACCAGCCCAAAAGCTTTTGAGTTAGGTCTTAGCTCCTTTGAAACCCTAATCCTTCAAGATTTAAGCAAATGACTGGTGTTTAGGAAACATCAAGTAGACACATTTCATTCCTGGCACTTCTCTAAACAGAGGAGGTCCCCTTTCCCCAAGTCTGTGTTGATTGCTGCCAAAAAAGGTGACAGTTTTATGGCACAGCCTTATCATTGGAAGAACACAGGCTTTTAATTATTATTATGCAGCAGGCTTATCTTGCGCTGTTCAACAGAAACTCCCTGTTGGTTTATAATCCAAATCAATGTGCAGCAGGGATTTCCCCTGGAAAAAAAACCAGAGGTTAGGTCTTGTAATTAAGGATTCTGCAATCTTATAAACCCGAATGAATTAATTATTCTGACATTTTGACATTCTTTTGTTTAAATGGATTTTCTATACTTCATTAGTAAAACACCCTTGGATTGAACCTCCATGAAAATAAACAGTAGTCGAAAGGGATTATGGCTTTAGGCAGGCAACTACACATATACATGTGATTTTAAGTTTCATTATGCAAGCATTGTAGATGTAGAAAGTGACTAACATTGACAGTAATGAGTCAAGGAAATGGTATTTATTTTCTTACCTGACCTAAAAATATAATTTCCTTGATACATGCATCTTCACTTAATAAAATGTATGTGATGAGAACTTCAGACATTCAATAAACAAATAGCAGTTCTCCACACATAGTCCAAATTAAGTTCAACATTTATGTGATACATTTGGGGGGGGGGGATTGACCCCCTTCCCCCTATGTAATCCGACCCTAATTTTAGCTTCAACCCCCTCCCCCGCTTAAAATTACAGAATCCAGAGCTTTTTGTATTGAAACTCTAATTTTTAGAGCTTTTCACTATTGGTGCCTAATACACAACAGCTCCAAATGGATTACATAATCTTTGACTGGCCGCCCCCCATGTACTTTTTCTGTAATTCAGATGGCAGACCCCCCTCCCCCTTCAAGGAGCAGGTAATTGTTGAATGGCCCCTAAGGAGAGAATGAAAAATTAAGTGAGAGCGAGCTTTAAAAAGTTACATTTCATGTTACAATTTTACAGTGGCTGGGAGATTCTGAGAGTTGCAATTCAAAAATAAATAAATATATTTTTAAACCTCTGATTCAGCCAAGTAGCCATTTGCAATTCAATTAACTTTCTGAACTTTCAAGTCTCTGGATGTGATAAAGGAGATCTATGACTGGATGTTCCTGCAGTATTTTCTTTTTCTTTCCTTAGATCAAAACAGATGTATTGGGGGCAGGGTGGGGGATGATAAATCAGATTGGAAATACAGTAAAACCCCAAATAAAGAGCACCTCAGAGACTAACTTGCTTAAAGAGCAGAATTTTCTCTGAATGGTCGCCTCATTTAACAACTAAAACAAACCAAAAACTAGCTTAAAAACTAAATCGGGGTTTGCAATCCCCCCTGCCAGAAGTCACAATTTGTCACTTACAATGGTGTTTCACTTAAAGAGCAAACTCACTTAAAGTGTGGTCCGTTACAATAGTGAAATCCCTGCCGTATAGGAAGTCATGGAACTTCTTTGTTCCAGCAACTATGGCCAGAGCCTCCCTGTCAGCTTGGCCTTAGATAGGGACCTTGAATAGAATGCAATCGGGGCTTCCTTCCCATTTTCCAGCACATGACAGAGAACAGCCCCCACCAGTGAAGCATCACATACAAGAACCACAGGTTTTCTGGGATCAAAGTGAGTCAAGACTGCTTCGGAAAACAGAAGCTCTTTTAATTCACGAAACGCACAATCCTGGGTCTGCCCCCACCGCCAGAGTGCGTCCTTTTTTAGCAAACAGTGCAGCAGCTCCGCTATGGAAGCCTTCCTGGGCAGGAAGGAGTTATAAAAGTTAAGAAGGCCCGGGAAAGACTGCAACTCAGGTTTTGCAGTTGGACGGGGCATTGCGAATGACGGCAACCTTTGAATCGGAGGGTTTGACCCCCTCAGGAGTAATCTTAAACCCGAGGAATTCTACTTCCTGTGCAAGGAAAACACATTTGTCTTTTCTAAGACGTAACCCCGCATTTTCAAAAACTTGTAACACCCGGTCTAACCTGCTAGCAAGTTTGGACTCGCTCCCAGTGGTTATGAGAACGTCGTCGAAATAGGGGAGGACCCTGGGAGACCCTTTAACAGATGTTCGACAAGTGACTGGAATATACTGGGGGCTGCATTCACCCCAAACTGAAGGCGCGTTACCTTGAAAGCCCCCTTATGAGTAACGATGGTTTGGGCCTCAGCAGCAGCAGGTGTAACGGATAACTGCTGGTAGGCCTGTACTAAGTCCAACTTAGTGAAACATTTACTCCCATGTAAAGCAGCCAATAGGTGGCTAACTACCGGCACCGGGTATGCATTAGGCCGAATGGCCTGGTTGATAGTACATTTATAATCTGCGCAAATCCTCACCTCCCCATTGGATTTGATCGTAGTCACTATCGGTATCTCCCATTACATGGAATTCACCGGAACCAATATCCCCTGACCTACAAGTTTGTCCAACTCGGCCTCGATCTTGTCCTTTTAGGCAAATTGCACCCTGTGAGGCTTGAGACGAATAGGCCGCACGGCCGGGTCAAGGTCGAAAGACACGGGGGTCTACGTAATTACCAAGTCCCTTTTTAAATACTGCCGGGTGCGTATTACAAACGTCCTGCACCAGATCAGCATGGACGGCATTGATGCCGGACAGTCTAATCCCTAGTGGTTCAAACCACTGCACCCCAAGCAAGCAGTTTGTGTCTCGTGTGACCACTACGAGAGGTAGTTTTGTTGCAATGTTCCTGAACTCAACGGCAAAATCCCCCACCCCCAGGACTGGGATCTGGCAACCCTGCACATCTCGGAGAGACGTCTTCAGAGCCCGCAATTTTTGGGGGGGTTGGGGGGTTGGGGGGGGATTCTCAGGAACTCCCTCTGGGGCAAAATGGAGTAGGACGTACCAGAATCCACCTCCATCTTTACCAGGATGCCGTGCAGCTGGACTTCCACGAAGAAGCGGCTGGAGATGCTGGACACACAGCGGACGGAAGGCTGTGCTGCGGAGATCTTCGAGGTGGACGTTCCCTTACGGCTCGGTTGGTTGGGCTGCTCCAGGACTTGCTTCTGGCGCTGCCTGCAGACCTTTGCAATGTGGCCCTTCTTGCCACAGTGGTGGCAGTCAGCGTTCTTGAATGGACACTGTCAGCGGTCGTGCCTCGCCCCACAGCTGTCGCACCTGCGATGGGCCCTCTTGGCAGTGTGCTTGTCCGTTTTCCTCTTCCGGACCTCAACTTCTTCATTGCTGGACCCAGACCCTGATGTGGATGTAGTCGCTGGTGATGCTGAAAACATGGAGGAGCAGGGCGACGAACAGCGGTGGGCCTGCACAGTGGACTACGAACCCCCGGAGGCGGCAGGCCTGTGTTTGAAAGACTTGACACCAGATCTTGCAGCCTCAGATGCCAATGCGTCCTTGAGGACCGACTTAAAGGTCAAGACATCTCTGACCATGAGCCGGCGTTGCGTCTCCTAGTCCCTCATGCCGGCGAGCAGGCGATCCCGCAGCGCTTCTTCCAGGTTGTTCCACTGGCAAGGGGTGGCAGCCAGCCTCAGCGCAGCGGCGTAGTCAGCTATGGACTCTCAGGGGAGTTGGTCACACCTGTGGAACGCCACCCGGGCCGGGAAGATGGACACCTTCAGTTGGAAGAGCCACCAGAATTTTGGCCAAAGGAACCGTGTCGATGTCCTGGGGCATCACAAGGTGAATGGCGAGTTCGAGGGTGGCCAGGCCGCACTGAGAGAGAAAGCAGAAACGCTTCTGACCATTGTTGATGATGGCGTGCCGAAACTGACACCCGTAGAGGTTCCATTTTTCAGGGGCGGCCACGTCAAACAGAGCTAAGGTAGGTGCATGGGATACCATTATCCCATCCTTGTCGCCAATTTGATGTTCTGGTAGAAATGTGAAGCAGCCAGCATAACAGAGCCAAACAACTTTATTAGGCAGTCAGAACATGGAGAGCAATGGCGCAGCACTGCTAAATATATACAATTGGGAATGGATACATTTGGGCAGGAAACAACAGGATTGGACAGGAGAGGAGTGGGGTGACTGGGAGGTCATCGGACCGAAGTGAAGACTTTACATGACTCCATAGTTAAGGCGGGAACGCAAGTCCCGTGATACTTCAAGACCAAGAAGAAGAAGTCAAAATGGAGGATCGTACTGATCCTAATAATATTACACAACGTTACAGCAATACACACACACACACACACACACAAAACACCATCCAAATCGAACGAGCAACTCTGGACGGCATAACAACAGTGAAAACATTACAATTATAAAACATTAAAAACCCTTAAAAACTCTTAATAGACCTTAAAGATTACCCTTCCCCTCCATTATTTAAAAATTATGGTTAAAAGAATGACTAAAAGAACAGAGATGCCTACACTACTATATAAGCCAGCAGGGTGGGGTTACCACGTCACTGGTGCCCCACACCTGCTTTGCCAGCCAGGTTTTTAGTTCTTTCCTGAAGGGCAACAACTCTGCCTGGAGGCGCAACTCAGTTGGTAAGAGGTTCCATAGGGCTGGAGCAGACACCGAAAAGGCCCTCCTTTTAGTGCTAGAGAGTCGAGCCTCTCTAGCTGATGGTATCTTCAGAGAGCCTCTCTGGTCCACTCTGGTGGGACAGATGGATGTTCTCAGGGTGACGCGGTCTCTTAGGTATCCTGGCCCACTACCATGTAGGGCTTTAAAGGTCATAACCAGCACCTTTAATTGCACCCGGAGGCACACCAGTAACCAATGCAGCTCCTGGAGCAGTGGCGAGGCAGGGGCATAACGCCCGCACCCCATCACCACCCAGGCAGCTGCATTCTGGACCAGTTGCAGCCTCCGAATGGTCATCAAGGGTAGCCGCATGTAGAGCGCATTACAGTAGTCTAGTCTAGAGGTGACCAGAGCATATGTGACCATGAGCAAGGAGTCCTGGTCCAGGAGCGGGCATAACTGGCGGATCACCCAAAGTTGTGCAAAAGCTCAACTTGCTGTAGCAATCTTCCTCCTTCCTCTGTTTAGCATTTCTTCAACCAGAGGATAGACAACACCATGTCTATTCTGACTTTGGATAATAACTAGCACCAACTATCACAGGGAATTGCATAACTCCCTCTGGAATGCAGGTATTTATTTACAAGTGTACTGGGAATTTTAAAATAAACGAAAAGGAGCATCCTGAGGTGGAGTTGAAGTGTTTTTTGTTTTGCTTCTACAGTTAATAGCTATGGTTCTTTAACCTTTTGCTGACTCAGGCATGAAAATAATTTTTTAACTTCACCACTCAGTTAGGTAGCCCAACCCTGTATAATGGATCCTCCACTGTTGTAATCAAGATTTCTATTAAGATATGCAACCCTTTGTCTTACGCTGACTTGCTAGTCTCTGAGACTCAACTCTCAATAACTTGGTTTGTTTGATTTGAAAAGCTAGGTTTAAGTTTGTTCTGAGGTAGATGTCCTCAGAGATTATGCACATAGATGAATCTCTATTAGATTTAAGAATAAATATTAAGGTACATATTTATTCCATTCTACCTTTGGTTTGTTGTGGACCAATTCTAATTGGTCCTGCTGCTGGTTTGTAATGGCAAGTGTGCTATGGAAGTACAGTACAGTTAAAATATGTTTAATATATAAAGTGTGATGGATCTGAGTCTATTACAATTAGAGATAGGATAGTAAAGGTAAAGGTTTCCCTTGCTCAAAAGCCAGTCGTATCCGACTCTAGGGTGCAGTGCTCATCTCTGTTTCTAAGCTGAAGAGCCAGCGCTGTCTGCTTCTGCAGATGTTTCCGTGGTCATGTGGCAGGCAGGTATGGAGGATAGGGGTGCCCGTTGTACGGTGTTCCATGGGGTTGCAAAGGTTCGGAATTGACTGTGCAACTGAACAACAACATGACAAATATAGTGAAGAGTCAGTGTAGTGTAGAGGATAATGTTGGATTCGGCCTTATGGGACTTGGGTTCAAATCATTACTCAGCCGTTTATTTATCTTATACCCTGCCCTAATTTAGCACAAGCACTACTCTGGGCAGCTAACAACAATAAAAGAACAACCCAGAATATAGCAATACTGTACTGTATAAAAAACAGAACAAGCCAAACAAAATAAAAATAAATTATAAACATTAATAAAATACCTACCTAGGTGGCATTATTAAATTTAGGGTCCTGCAGTAACCTATGGAAACTCACTAGTGGTAGCAATGATAAAACCAGCCCTTAAATATCTCACACACCTTGGAAATCCCATTGCAGTTGCCATGAGTCAAAAGCAGCCTGATGGCACATGGAAATGTTGCTGACTCTTGCCACTGATTTTATTATTATTATTATTATTATTATTATTATTATTATTATTATTATTATTATTATTATTATTATTATTATTATTATTATTATTATTATTATTATTATTATTATGTTTAATTTCTATCCCGCTTTCCTGAAACAAGTGCCACTCAAAGCAGCTTACAACACAACATGTAAATACAATAAATATACAAGCAGGTTCAATACAAAAAATCAATCACAAATTACATTACAATAACCACAAAATACAATATAGCAATACAGAGCAACATCAATATCATTTAACATTACAATACTCAAAAAATCCCCAGGTGACAGAGCACAGCTCATATCCCAGATGGAGCCCAGCTCATCAGTGGTGGAAACATCAACAGCTGCTAGGCCAGTCCATCTCCCTGTTTCTCGAACTCTCCACCCACCCCTACTCACACTAAGGGAAGATTGAGGAGGCCGGGAGCTCTGGAGTCGGCTAAGCCAGTCTCTCCTCCCTGCCCTGCTCCCACCAGGGCGGATGTCCAGTAAGCCCAACAACTCCAGGCTTGATGAAACAGTCCTCAGCCGCGCTCCCACCTCCTAGGAAGCCAGTGTTTGGAGTGGCGGCGGCAGCTTTTTCACGGCCCCTGCCGTGATGTCAAACAGCTGGGCTTCGCTCCCACCTCCCATGACCAGCAGGGCCATGTGAGGGAGCCGAAGGCGCTGGTGTCCAGAGTGGCGGCGTCAGTTTTTCACGGCCCCTGCCGTGATGGAGAACATCTGGGCTTCACTCCCACCTCCCGTGACCAGCAGAGCCACGGGAGGGAGCCGAAGGCTCTAGCGTCCGGAGTGGCGGTGGCGGCTTTTCACGGCCCCTGCCGTGATGGAGAACAGCTGGGCTTCGCTCCCATCTCCCGTGACCAGCAGGGCCACGGGAGGGAGCTGAAGGCGCTGCCGTCCGGAGTGGCGGCGGCGGCTTTTCACGGCCCGTGCCGTGATGGAAAACAGCTGGGCTTCGCTCCCACCTCCCGTGACCAGCAGAGCCACGGGAGGGAGCCGAAAGCGCTGGCGTCCGGAGTGGCGGCGGCAGCTTTTCATGGCCCCTGCTGTGATGTCAAACAGCTGGGCTTCGCTCCCACCTCCCGTGACCAGCAGAGCCACGGGAGGGAGCCGAAGGCACTGGCATCCGGAGTGGCGGTGGCGGCTTTTCACGGCCCTTGCCGTGATGTCAAACAGCTGGGCTTCGCTCCCACCTCCCGTGACCAGCAGGGCCACAGGAGGGAGCCGAAGGAGTTCTGTCTGTATTCCAAGAAGATCTTTACAGCAGCATTTATTGACTGAAGTGTTAATGTCATTGTTAACACAAGTATTATTAGCTAGCAGTTCAGATCATACCCGTCAAGCGCGGCTGTGGAAAATACGGGAACTGCTCCAGCCTGGGTGCGCATGCACAGCAACAACTCCTTTGTGCATGCGCAGAACCCCTTTGTGCATGCGTAGAACCCCTTTGCACATGCACAGAACCCCTTTGTGCATGCGCACCACTGCCTCTGATGGGCGCGCATGCGCAGTAACCCCTTTCCCCATCGTTAAAAATACGGGATGGCAGCGGGAAAGGGGAGGAACGAGCGCTAAAATATGGGAAATCCCAGCCAATACGGGATACTTGACAGGTATGGTTCAGATGGTCAGGAAATATGTAATAAAGTCAATGAAGTAATGGACTTGGTCTGAAAATGACTAGAAAGAAAGCCTGGTAATCAGTAAATAGCAAGCACTAAAGAAAGGCATTTTAAAATCCAAGATGAAAGTGTGGCATGTTTTGCATACCTGTCAAACCGCAGTTTTCAAAATCTGGGAGCCGGGCACGCATGCGCAGTAAGTTTCCAGGTGCCAGGCAGGAAAGGGGTTACTGCGCATGCATGGCCGTCAGAGGCAGCGGCGCACATGCACAGTAACCCATGCACACATGCACAGTAACCCCTTTGGCCAGGAAAGAGATTACTGCACATGCGCAGTAACCCAGTAGCCCCTGCACACATGTGCAGTAACCCTTTTCCTGGCTGGTCAAATTATGGGATGGCTGCGTGAAGGAGCGTGACGGAATGGTGAAATACGGGATTTCCCAGCCAATCTGGGATACTTGGCAGGTCTGGTTTTGGTAAATACAGTATAAATCACTTGGAATTTGGATTAGACAGACTGTGGTAAATCATAGTTATGAAACAGAACTTAAAACAAAGATGACTACCAACTCTAGGGAGGCGGGGTGTTCATCTCCATTTACAGCCAAAGAGCCATCACTGCCTGCATCTGCAGCCGATTCTGTGGTCATGAGACTACATGCCGAAGTGCAGGGAACGCGGTTACCTTTTCCGCCAAAGCGATGTTTATTTATCTCCTTGCAATTTCTTGCTTTCGAACTGCTAGGTTGGCAGGAGTTGGGACAGCCCACGGGAGCGAAATCCATCGTGCAGCACTTGGGGCTCAAACTACTGACCTGCCAACATTCTGGTCGTCAAGCTCAGCGCCTTAACCACTAAACAATTGCAGCCTCTTGGAATTTAACACAGACAACTGTAAAAAAACAACAACACATGACTGTAAATAAATGCACATTTCAATTGTCTCTGTCTTTTTAAAAAATCATTTTTCTGGACTTGAACAAAGACAACTGTTTAAACAAAACATTTGAAATGTGTATTTATTTCTAGGCAATGAGAATTTATTGGAACAAATTGTTACAGCTGATGAGAAACGATGAAACCCAATGGGAAAAGATGTTGGCGGGAGAAAAATTTATTGGCCAAAATACAGGTGAAACTCGGAAAATTAGAATATCGTGCAAATGTTCATTCAGTTCAGTAAAGCAACTTAAAAGGTGAAACAAATATATGAGAGACTCATTGCATACAAAGCGAGATAGTTCAAGCCTTACTTTGTTATAATATTGATGCTTGTGGCTTACAGTTTATGAAAACCCCAAACCCCCAATCTCATGTGCCCCATAATCATCACATAATCTCATGTACGCTGTATGCCATGATCATCACAATTCTAATGAATTAAGGCATGACATTTCTCGCTTTGCACGTAGTGAGTCTATCTCATATATTTGTTTTACCTTTTAAGTGAAATGAATGAACATTTCCACGATATTCTAATTTTCCGAGTTTCACCTGTACATTGGAGTCCGAGTATGCCGTCACTCAACGTCATGGCTCCGAGCTGCTACGGGCCAACGCCAGAATGGCCATCTGATCGTCCCAATCAATCAATCAATCAATCAGTTTAATTTATATCCCGCCTTCCTCAGCCAAGACCAACTCAAGGCGGCTAACAACATAATCCAACAAAGTAACAATAAAAGGATAATACAGAGATACAATAAATTCAAAATGGAAAACAATCCAGCATAATATCAAAATACAAAAAAAGCTACACTACATAATTAGGTCATAAAAATAAAATAAAATACAATAAATATAATTATACTACAGCAAAACCAACTTAGCAAGACCCCCATGTCCACTGGAGAAAAGTCGTAGGAGCTACCACTCCCCCGACAACTTGGGGAAGGAGCTCCCCGTCTCAATCTCAACATGAGCCAAGGCAGACACGGGAAGGAGCCGAAGACGGCGATGGTCCTGGGGCGGCGGCAGTCTTCGGCCTGGCCCGGCGGCCCACGGCCCTTTATCTCCCCCTGCAAGGGATGGGAGAGGAGGGCGGGGCCCCCTCACAGCTGTGGCGATGGTCCTGGGGCGGCGGCAGTCTTCAGCCTGGCCCGGCGGCCCACGGCCCTTTATCTCCCCCCGCAAGGGATGGGAGAGGAGGGCGGGCCCCCCTCACAGCTGGGGCGATGGTCCTGGGGCGGCGGCAGTCTTCCCATCCATACCCGTCAAGTTTCGGGAAATTCCTGTCAAATAAGGAAAATTTTCCATCCAAAATGGGAAACTGGACAGCTATGCTTATCCTGTGCTGGGCTCCAGTCTAACTCCAGTCTAATTGCAGTCTAACTAATACGGGATGATGGCAGGAAAGAGTGTAAAATACGGGGTTTGACAGAAATTTCCCAAAACCTGACAGGTATGGAGTCCCATCTCCAGGAGGAGGAACGGAACCAGAAGAAAACGAAAAGAGTTCCCGAAGAAGTGCCTTCCGGGGAGCAGGTTAACATTTGGAAAAAACATCCACTGCTCTACCAAAGTTTCGGGTGAGCCTGCGGAATGGCCCTTGGAGCCCCAGGGGGGAAACAAGCCTGGATCTCGCCGGCAGCGCCTCGAGTCCTTCCCACTCATTGCCAACCCGGAAACCGTACATTACCGTACGGGCTGAGCAAAAATTACCGTACATTACCATATGGGGTTCGCGCATGCACAGACCCATTTCTGCGTGCACATACTGGGCGGAGCTATGGGGGGAGCCTAAGCAGAGTTATGGGCGGAACCTGGGCGGGCATTTGTTTTGAATATTTATGAGGAAAGAAAACGAAAGTAATCTTTTTTTTTTCATTTTGACCTAGGATGGAACTGGAAATAATCTTTTTATTATTATTATTTTTCGAAATTACTGAAAATTACCGTACATCTCCGTACGGTAGTTGTACATCGTAAGGTTAAAGGTTCCCTTGCTCGAAAGCCAGTCGTATCCGACTCTAGGGTGCAGTGCTCATCTCTGTTTCAAAGCCGAAGAGCCAGCGTTGTCTGCTTCTGCAGACGTTTCCATGGTCATGTGGCAGACATGACTAGACACCGGAGCGCACGGAACACTGTTACCTTCCCACCGAAGTGGTCCCTATTTATCTACTTGCAATTTATTGCTTTTGAACTGCTAGGTTGGCAGGAGCTGGGACAAAGATGGGAGCTCATTCCGTCCTGCAGTACTCGGGAATCGAAATTCTGACCTTCCGCCTCCCAGTTAGCGTCTTAGCCAATTGAGCCACTGCAGTCGTACATCGTACGGAGGGCCAAATTACCGTACCGTACGGGTTGGCAACGTATACAGTCCGTACCTGTTGACATTCACAGCGGGTGGGTGGGAGGCGCGGAGGCGGAGCCTCGTCTGGGCGCTGGGCGGGGCGGGGGGGACGGGGCGGAGCCAGGCGGCAGGTTGCGCAGGAGAGGCGTTGCCTGCCTGGTGGTGTGTGTGAGAGCAGGCGCGCGCCGCACCAGCAACGGCCCCTGCTTTGCCTCCAGGGGGCGGGCGGGGGTGGGGGGAGCCCGGAGACGCCAAGCCGGACAGGCGGCGTTGCTCGGCGACCACCTTGCGCGGCCGCGCGAGGCAGCAAGAGTAGTTAGTAGCAGCAGAGTAGTCACCGCAGCAGCAGTTTGGGACGAGCTCGGAGGAGTGGAAGGACGCGGCGCAGCTGCTGCAGGAAGGGCTGGGCTGGGCTGGGCTTTGGCCGGGCCAAGAGGATTTGCTTGGGCTGTTTCTGTCCCAGCTTATGAGCAGCAGGTAAGGTGGCCGCGCGTGCCTCGGAGGCTGCGAGTTCGCGGCTCTTTCCCTCCCGTTCCCGCTCTTCCTGGACGTGGTTTCCCGGGGGTGCTGAAGCCTCCTCCTCCTCCTCCTTGGCCAGGGCAGAGCGGAGGAGGAGGGAGCCCCCCCCCCCGCGCTTTGCCCTCTCCTCCCACTCCCCCCCCCTTCCCTTTGAGCGCCCCACCCCCACTTTCCTGCGAGTGGAGTTTGGACTCAGTTCTCCTCTCCTGCGTGAGTCTCCCTCCCTCGCCTGTGTTGGGTCCTGGTGGTAGCAGAGTCGCGGCGGGAGAGCGAAGGCAGCAGGCAGGGGTTGCTGGGCGCCGGGCCAGAGTGCCTTCCTCTTCCTCCTCCTCCTCGGTTCCACAATTTGGGGGCTCCCTCCCCTCCCTTTGGCAATCCAAAGGCGCTCCCCCCCCGTTTCGTTGTGCCTTCCTAAAGGGGGGTGGGGGTGGGGGTGGGGGTCTGGAACTCTCTCCCAACTCCTGACCCTTCCTTTTAAAATCATGCATGGTGTGGACAAAGTAGAGAAGGAAAAACTGTTTTCCCTATCGCATAACACTAGAACTAGGGGACACTCCATGAAACTTTTGGGTACTAGTTCTCAAACAAATAAGAGAAAGTACTTTTTCACCCAGAGGCTCACTGGTCTATGGAACTCCCTGCCAGAAGAAGTGGTGACAGCTGTCAGTCTTGACAGCTTTAAGAAAGGATTAGACAAGTTCATGGAGGACAAGGGTATCAATGGCTATAATTATGGATACTTAAGGACAACCTCCGGGTTGGAGAGATAGGCAGGATCTCTCTCAATGCCATTTCCAGGGAATCCTAAGCAGGTGAAGGCATCTCCTTGGGAATACCCTGAAGGAAATGGTGAGCCACTGTGTGAGACAGAAAATGCTGGACTGGATGGGCTTCTGTGGCCTGTTCCAGCAAGGATGTTCTTATGTTCTTTTTCTCCGGGAAAATCGACGCACTCCGTAGAAATCGGTGCGGGAAGTGGCTCAGCCTGTTCTACGACCTGCTCGCCTGTGTGTGTGTCTCTCCGGGCCAAGAGAGGTGTGAGGACCAAGTCCTGTTCCCTCTTTCTTGGATAGCTTACAAACCTAAGAAATACATAAATATTGGCTGCTGAGCTTTCAGAAGATGCCCAGCCTGCTGTAGGACTGGATTTCCAGGGGTGGTTGGGGGGTGTTCGCCACTACATTTTCTTACCATGGCTAGATGGGCTTTCCTTGGTAAATAGACATTTCCTTTTATAAAAGCCCTGAGATGACCTTACCATACCATTGAAGCAGAAACTTGAAGTAACAGGGGAGGCTTCGGGGCAGGTGCCCAGCCATACAGGTGAAACTCAGAAAATTGGAATATTGTGTAAATGTCCATTCATTCCACTTAAAAGGTGAAACAAATATATGAGATACAGTATGCTCACTACATGCAAAGCGAGATATGTCATGCCTTAATTAATTATAATTGTGATGATCATGGCATACAGCGTACATGAAATTATGTGATCATTATGGGGTACATGAGATTGGGTTTTTTCATAAACTGTAAGCCATAAGCATCAATATTATAACAAAGTAAGGCTTGAACTCTCACTTTGCATGCAATGAGTCTATCTCATATATTTGTTTCACCTTTTAAGTTGCATTACTGAACTGAATGAACATTTGCACGATATTCTAATTTTCCGAGTTTCACCTGCATATATCCACTGCAGTGAATTGTGGGCTGAAACTCAAAACATGCTTGCGTGTTCGATGTTGCATTCCGTTTATAAGTACTAGCCTCTTCCTTTTAAATATGTGACTCATACTGTCCTTGAAGGCTCAGTGTCAACAGCTATAATAGTATAAGCATTTTATTGGCAAGGGATTACAGTCCCATACAATACGTGTTTCCGGAAATAATGTGTTTCCAAATAGAATTTACATACTTTTAAATATCTTTCTCAGCTGTTTTTGCTATTCATACTGTTAAGATTGCATTGTATGGGGCTGCAATCCCTTGTATGTGTTTTAGAAATAAAATGCTTAGGGAATCATCAGTACAATTTTATTTCTCCCTTTCCCTTTGGAAATGTTTAATCTGTTTTTTTACAGGGAGAGAATTAAGATTTTATGTATCTGCTTGGGACTTTATATATGAAATATTCTGTGCTTCTAATGTTCAGTACTTAACAGCAGACAGACATATTGGGGAGAGGTGAAAATGCGTAGGCACAGGTGCCATCTACAGTGCAGCAGACTTAGTTTTCAATCGCACATGTTGTGTTTGCACTCAGCCTGGTAACAGGATTTCAGTCTTCCCACATCTCTGTGGAAAGTTAAGGAGATGAAACAAACAGGCTTTTTATTATGTAACTTTATACATGTCTCTGCATTAACAAATCCCTTTGTAACCAGTGCAAAACTATCACTTGCTTCTCATTTGCTCTGATTTTTTTTATACATGATACACTGTCAGTTTAAGGAATGCTTTAGGCTTTACCTAATTCTATTATCAGATTTTTCAGCTGGCTGCTGATCTATGTTTGGTTTCTTACCTCTGTACTGTAAGTGATGAAAATACCCAGAAGCTTTCTATCCAGTCTACATTGTAAAAGACACTCAGGATGCATTTCATTTATGGTGTATGGCCTTAGTTACAAAGTGGGTGTCCACATCAGGGTGAAAATATGTGTAAAGCTATAGTTGCTGTACCTTGTCCTATACTCACCTCTTTCTCCCAACAGTGTCTTGGTTTGGGTGGCATTGTTGTATTTTGTGACTGAGGGCTTGGTTTACTCCTCATTCTGTGCTAACCTTGAGCTGTGGCCTTAGCAAGTTTCTTATCTGTTGACAAAGTCTAATGCAGGAGTTCCCAAACTATGGCCTGCAGGCTGGCTCCGGCCTGTGGCGCCAAATAACTTGGCCCACGCCCCCTTCAACACTCCTGGAAGCAGAAGTTAAACTTGCCTGCACATGCGCAAAACGCTGCCATAAATGCACCTGCACTTCTGATTGGAGGAATCGTGTGACCAGCCCATGGTATGAAAAATTTGGGAACCCTTGGTCTAATGTATCTTGGAAATATTTGTTTGCATTCCTCGTGTTCTTTATTGGGTTCACACAGAAGAAAGATTTGTGGTGGTTTCAATGAAGGGTTTAGTCAGCAAGAGCATAAAATGTAACATGCAGTAGTCATTTTAAAATGCAATGAAAATACTAAAAATGATTAGTGCCTTTTTGACACTACAGAAATGAGAGAGATGTGAGCTATCAGGTGTGTACCATGTTGAAATACATTCCAGAAGATTATGTGTGCTAAATTCCTTTTTATGGTTACCAGATAACTTATGTTAACCACGTCGCAAATGAGTTTGAATTTATTTGGATGTGGAAAATCATAGGAATGATGTCAGATCAGTAGTGGGGCTTAGGGCTTACTGTACTATGGATTACACATGCATATTCACTAACTATATTCATTCGTTTTCATGTCAGAGATTCTCTGACTAACTACATTAAATCTCTGATGAACTACATTACATCATGGATAGTCAGCTTGTCGCTCTGCAAGTATATTTTGCTCTGAAACTTTAGCTAGTCAGCATAGTTAGTGGTAAAGGATGATGGGGGTGGAAGTCCTGCACATTTTGGAGAACTATCAACTGACATTTTCTTATAGGGCTGTTAAAGTTAATGGTCAAACTGTTCTTCAGTGAATGCTGAAATACTTGTGTATTCAAAAGTTTATCCTTATCACTTTTTTTAAAGGAAGAGAAGGATTGGAGGAAATTTGAGTTTTCTTACTGCCTTTCTGAAAATGCAGCTAATAATGTCAATATTAACACATCTGGTGATACTGAATTTCCTTCCATCTCTTTGGATGCTTAGATTGTTAGTTGCTTAACATTTAAATCTTTATGAGGTTCTGCAATAAGAACCAGATCCCAACCATCTTTGTTTAGAAGATCTACTGAATAGCATAGAGCCATCTCAAGTAAGAGTGAAGACCACTGCAGTCCAAATCATATCTATTTTAGTATCTTTACTGAAAGTTTTAATTGGTATGAAGTCAATGTCTCTTATGTCTGTCTCTCTTAAACACTATATGTTCTGAATCTTCACAGACCTATTTCCATGTGGTGCCAAAGCGGGATTAAAAATTTCAGTTTATGATAGATGTTTTTCTAGTCTACACAAGGGGACAATTTGATTTGGGGGAGGCATTGTAGAATGACTTATTAACAGCCTTTTAGGCTTCCTCCATTGAATAGGAGTTCACTTTTTGAATAATAAAAATATATGTCATGGGGGAGGGGGGTGTCAGGATTTTAGAGATGCTTGGATGGAGCATGGCCAAAAAAAGTTTGGGAACCACTAGGCTAGATCATCAATTTTTGGACTGATTTCCTGTTTCTGCAAAGGATTAAATTACAGGAACCATAAGAACCTTTGCAGCTCAGTTCTAAAAGTTCTCAAAATCAACTTCCAGTCCGTAGAAACTGCTATGGCTTGAAGCATCTACTATTGAAACATCATATATATAAATTGTTTCTTATGGTTTAATCAATTTCTGTATTGCTTACTAAAGCTAATGTTATCTTGAAATGGTAAGAAAATTTCCAAGTGTCAAGTGGGAGTAGTAAGACGCTTAGTGTTTTTTTTCCCCTTTTTGTTGTTGTTGCTCAGTCGCACAGTTGATTCCAACCCTTTGGGACCCTATGGACAATTACTCGCCAGGCACCTCTGTCCTCCACCATCTTCCTCAGCCTGCCCAGCTCTGTGCCCATTGCATCTACAATACCATCTAGCCACCTCATTTTTGGCCGCCCCCTTCTTCTTTTGCCCTCCACCTTTCCCAGCATCAAGGCTTTCTCAAGTGAATCCTCTCTTCTCATTTAATGTCCAAAGTACTTTCGCTTCATCTTTTACTATTTGACCTTCTAATGAGCAGTCAGGGTTGATTTATTTCGACTGTACAGTATTTCTACATCAGGGAAGTCTGTTGATTGAACTAAAAGATATAAAAAAAGGGGGATAGTCAGGTGTCTTAAAGGTATTGATAATGTAAAAATACTTACTGCTCTATAAGGACAATTGCAGTTCTAGCCAAAGACAGGAACTGCTTCAGGCAGCTGACTAGGAGTCTTGAATGGACATTGTAATTTCTTATTGTCTTTTTAAAAAGTGTTGTGAGGGGAGGCATTTGTAGGAGTTTCTGCCTTAGGGGGTCACTTGAAGGAGAGGGGCACTTGTACTGCTTTACCTGAAGCAAAAAGAAGTCTTGGGCAGGCTCTAATCTTTGTATCACCTAAAGATGCAAAGAAAAACTTAATGCATGTAATTAAGGAAGTGCTTGGGCTGATACTGTGTTACAGTGGAGTAAACAAGCAGGTAAAATTATTCCTATGTACTGCTGTTAGTGTTCCTCCGCATTTCATAGTCTTTCACCGTGTATATTTGTTCCTGCCTCTTTGAAACGTGTGGGTTTAGGCATACAGTGGAAACTAGGTTAAGAAATTAATGCGTTCTCTGGGACTTTTCGTATTACAAAAAAATTGTAAACTGAATTTCCCATAGGAATGCATTGAAAACCAATTAATCCGTTCCCAAAAAATTCCGTAAACTGAGGCATTATTTTAAATGGATTTTCATTCATAAACTAGAAATATTGTTAACTGAGGCATTTGTAAACCAAGGTTCCACTCTACTTAGGCATTTAGATCCAGTCGGATTAAATGTGCACATCTAATATGCATAATTTACTTCATAGCAGAAATTCATAACAATGTTGTCAGAGATGTAAAATTTCTGGAAATTTTAAAGCTCCGGAAAAAACCCAGTTTTTTTCGGGGGGAAACGGAAATTTTCGGATAAATTGAAAAAATGCTACATTAGCATTTCTCTTTCTTTTCCAGATTGAAAGACATTCTGTTATTTAGAAGCATAAACTATAACTATGGACAATTTTACGGGGCATAAAATTATCACAACTAGCATATTAAAAATATAGTGTATCCAAACAAATATTACAAACAGAATTTTAGAAATGATTTATAAAATATCTGAACCCGGCCTTATCTTAAAATATTTTATTCATCATGTTAAAAATAAAACATTCCATAATATATTTTTTATTTTTTCAGGGAAAAACAAAAAAGGCTTCAGAAAAAAACAAAGAAAAAAATGTTTTTTCCCCAAATTTTTCCGGTTTTTCCCTGGGCCTTCACATCTCTAAATGTTGTTGACAAGATAGAGATGACAAAGCAATCTTATTTCTTGTGCTTACCGTGAACTGCTTCCTCAGAATTGTGTTGCCTTAAGTGCACTATTTGATGTTGGCTTCTTTCAGGCTGTAGAATATTATATAGTATGAACTAAACAGGATATATGCAATAGGATGCTGACTTAGAATCTGTAACTTCTTACATTGTTTATTCAGCAAAAGATTGATGCTGTACAGACCACAGAAGTGGAAAGATACATATCCATATACAGTACATCAAAGGCAGTGGTTGATGGGGAAAGATTTCTAAAGAGATCGTTTGATATAGATTATTTTACAGTAGATAAACTGTCCAAAGCTTTGGTGGTGTTATGAAAATTCAAACCAAGGTTTTTTGTACTTTACATTGGACATTCCTCAGTGCACAAATCATATGGCAGTTTCCATTTTTATTCTCAGGAGTGTTCTGATCTGAGCATTTATTTTAAGTAACTCTTTGGCAATTTAACTTTTACATTAGTTTTGAAGGGTTTATTTGTACCTTACCCAAAAAATGAGTAAAATGTTAATTGGAATGAATATTATTATGAAATAATACAAATATATTACTTTTATAAAGAATGCCCTAGCTGGGACTTTACTCTTAAAGACCGTATTGTTGAAGAACGTTTAGTTGCATCACAGTTCTACTGCCAAAACAATATCATAATCATATTAAAACATTGCATTTGATGGTGACTGAAGAGAAACAGCATGTATTATGTTTTCTTGAGTGGTTAAGACGCTGACTGGGATGCGGAAGGTCAGCAGTTCAAAACCTGAGTACTGCAGGACGGAATGAGCTCCCATCTCTGTCCCAGCTCCTGCCAACCTCGCAGTTTGAATGCAAGAAATTGCAAGTAGATAAATAGGAACCACTTTGGTGGGAAGGTAAACAGTGTGCCGTGTGCTCCGGTGTTTAGTCATGCCTGCCACATGTCCACGGAAACGTCTGCAAATGCAGACAGCGCTGGCTCTTTGGGTTTGAAACAGAGATGAGCACTGAATCCTAGAGTTGACTACAACTGGCTTTCGAGCAAGGGTGACCTTTACCTTTAACTCACGGTAAAAATGTTCATTTTCTCCCTTTTAAAATTGTTAACACTGTGGAAGCTAATCAGTATAGAATTATTATATTTATGAAAGGAAAATTAACTCTGAGAAAACTAAGAGCAAGTTCTACAGTCTTTTCTTTAGAAGTGCTAGAAGATCTATTGGTAGTGTATGAATTCTTCCTTGGGCTGGCAAATGTTTTCTTCTGAACTGGATGAAAAATGTTTGACTTCCCCAGGAGGTGTGTGCAAGCTCTGAACTATGTGGTATCAATGGTTTTGTAAAGCCAGGAGAAAGGCTTACGTGTACTTAGAATAACCTTGTGCCTGCTGGAATTCCAGGAATTCTGTTCTGGTGAGCTGTCTCAAAAATTATCTTCCCATTACTAGATGGTGTTTTGTTTAAACAGTTTGAGTTTTTTTTTTTTAAAAAAAAAATACCTACTTGTTGCATCTTTTCTTATTTATGTAAAATGCAGAGAGAAAGGGAGAGAGAGAATTATTGTTAGTGGTTAAATAAGTAGCTCCAGAGTCAGATGAATGCGGTGTAATTGTGCAACCTTACCCTTGGATTGCAAATGCAAAACAAAAGAAAATTAATCAAAGTTATGTACCCACTATCGGCACAGGTGTTTAATAAGCACCTGGTGGCTCTATAGTTTACACAACAGTGACCCTTCCGATTAGTGGATGAAATGGTGAGAAGTCTTTGAAACTAGATTTACATGATATGTTTAGCATACATTTTTTCCAACTGCAGCCTACTTCATCAGATGCATGGGTTGTGATTCATCATGCATCATCTTGCAATGTTGTAATGGCATTTATTTAAACATCTGGTGCCCACTCAAAATCACAGGTTTTCAGGGCAAGTTACAAAGTTGTATAAAAACAACTTTAAAACATAAGATATTTAATACATTTTTAAGAATAATCAGCCATTTAGGGCTTTATAAGTCATTGTCAACACCTTGAACAAAGACCAGAGCAAACCTTCAGAACTGATGTTGTGAATTTTGGAGGATGTCCCTTTTAACAGCCTGGCTGCTGTATACCTCAGCGTTCATGTCATCTTCAAGGATAGTCCCCATTCCCCATAGAGTGCACTGTAATAATGTAACTGGGAAGTTACCAGGACATGGACTACTGTGGTCAGGTTATCCTGTCCAGGAATGGTTGTAAGTTAGTGGACCTCAGTCACTCTGAGCCAATGAGCTCATATTGAACCTCCAAAGACAAAGATTAATCTAGGTGTTCCCCCAAACTATGCACCTATTCCTTAAACGGTGTGTGTGTATCTTAGCTTCATCCAGAACTCCACCTTCCAATCTTGGGAACCACTAAACCACAGAGCCTCCGTTTTGTCAGGATTCATCGGCTTCAGGTTATTGGCCCTCATCCAAACCATTTGTGACATGCAAAGATGCAGGAAAGAAATCTGTCATCCCTTCTGTCTTTCTGTGCATTCTCTTGGCAGTGTTATGCAAAAGCTTGCATGTGAGAAGATTAAAGATTGAAAAAAGTCCTTGAGTATAACTAGCATGTTGTGCATTGTGCTACAGAATATGAATGCTAAACACAAAGTCAGGGTTTTTAATTCTGAAATCTATGAATACAGTTTGTGACAGCTTAGAATTCGTTAACAGTTATTTAAAGATGCAATAACATCACCTTCAATATATTTAAATTGGAAATGAATGTATCAAAGCTATCCTGCTGTTAGTGGGCACAGTCTGTTGCTGGATCATTCATGATTGGTTCTCCTTAGTTTTATATGGTTCTGCCACTGTTCTGCTAGGTGCAAATCTGTCAAAACACACTCACAAGGAAGAGAAACACCAGAAGACTAATGCGCGCTGAATGAAGAAAATGGTTCTAAAAGCAGTGGTTCCCAACATGGGGCACACGTCCCACAGGGGGACTTCAGTGCCCAGAAGCCTAAGTCTGATCAGTGCATTGTGGAATTGATATAGGCTTTTGGGAATGGAAGTCCAAAAACCATAGGTTGAGAAACATTGATCTAAAGTGTAAATGCCTCAGAGAATTCATCTAATTCTATCTAAATACTTATAAAGGCTTATCGCAGAGATTCTGATTAGGCCACATAAGCGGGGAATCAATACAGGAGACAAAGTTAAACAAAAGTAATTATAATGTGGAAAGGGGTCCTACTACTACTATTCTCAGATTTAATCTAAAATGTCTCAGATTAGTTCAGTTTAGTTCTCTGGCTATCAAGCTATCATTACATATTTTAGCATGTTTGGCACTTATGGGCTTTCCCTCCGTGCTTCTGTGAGAAACAATAAGGAAAGTGGGAAATGAAGCAGATTAAGCATAGTGAAGTACATGATAGTATTTTGAATTCACTGCCAGATGGCAATATATTGATGAAGATGGTCTTATTCTAAGTGGCTGATTATTTCCAAACGCTAAGTGATTAAACAGTTTGTTAAACTAGTCACTTGTAATTAATTCCCTTTCTCAAATGAAGATTTAATTTAGTAATAGTGCAATAGTAATTTTTTAAGAGATAACATTTACTCTTTTTGAATTATAATTGGATTTCCGACATTATCCAGTTTTAATGTTGTGCGGTGCAGGTGCACACATTATCCCGGGTACTACTGTACGCTGTTTCTCCTCGAGTTTCAGGCATTCACAGAAGGCCTTAGAAATACAGGGGGAAATCTGTATTATCAATTTCAGGGATTTTTCATCTAATATTTTTTGACCCATTGATATTTGAAACTTTGGAAACAGGACCTACAGATACAGGGGGTGAACTGTAACTACTTTTTTGGACCTTGGAACTGATGCTGTAAGGAAAAGTTAACTTTCCAAGGCCTGCCCTGATACATAGAGAAGCAGAAACTCATTTGTTTTTCCCATTGAAGAACGTCAGCATGTTTACACCTGGCACACTGAGGGTACAAATGTCTAGTTTCTACTAGTTACTTAAAGATTGTGTCTGGTTGTGACTGGCATCCATTTTGTTGGGTGCTTCCATGTACACTTTCAAGGCCAGTGTTACAGTCATATAAGACACAGCATGCTGAAAAAGTAAGAATTGTTGTTACCACTTGCAATCTGGCAGGCCTCTGCAATACAGTCTTCTAAGCTGGAGGCTCTATTGCTTAGGTAAGTTTGAGTTTTATCACTTTTGGGGTAACTGGTAAGTGTGAGGTGGAGTTCTGTGGTTGAGAAAAATCAGAATCCTCTATTGAGAGCAAGATTTATAATTCCAGCATTGTATTGTACATTATATCCAACCTTGATCTTCATATTAATGGGCTAGTTGCACGTTTGGATAAAGGTGGAATAGAGTCTTAATTGCTGGTGGGTGCTATGCTAAAAACCTGCTTACGAAAAACAATTTTGTTTCAAGAAGCTGTTGAGAATCATTATGGATTTCCAGCTTTCTATGTGTAGATATTTATGCTGAGAGAGAAATAACTTACATTTTGCTCAATTCCAAGAGTCTTTCTGTTCTCAGAACAGCACTGTACCATCTGGAAACAATATTGACAAGTAGTTGCAGTTAGATGAGGCTGGTGTATGAAGAGGAAATAGAGTAAGAAAAAGAAGCATTGTATTAAAGTCACCAAACAGGTAAAATGGGATTGGCTTCTGAATGTCTACCTTCATTGCTGAGCAAGGGTGTGTTCTAGTTCTTCACTAACCAAGACTCTACCGAAGCATACTTCCATTATTTTGTCTCAAGTAGCAAACCTAGGTCCGAACAAATTTGATATTTAGATTTCCCCCCATACCTGTCAAGTTTTGGATTTGAAAATAAGGGAAATTTTGGCCACACCCCTCTGTGAGTGTGGCCAAATCTGTGGGCGTGGCCAAATGTAGCCATGTGACTTGCTGGGCTCTAGTCACGCCTGCCACATGGCCATGAAAATGTCTGCAAACACAGACAGCACTGGCTCTTTGGCTGTAAATGGAGATGAGCACTGCACCCTAGAGTTGGATATGACTGGAAGATTTTACTTTTTTAGGATCAAAGATCGCTGCAGATGGTGATTGCAGCCGTGAAATAAAAAGACGACTGATGCTTGGGAAACAAGCTATGAGAAACCTGGGGGACGTAGTTAAAAGTAGAGGCATCACCTTGCCAACAAAAAATTGCATAGTCAAAGCAATGGTATTCCCAGTGTTAATGTATGGGTGTGATAGCTGGACCATTAGGAAAGCTGAGCGCAGAAAAATAGATGCCTTTGAAATGTGGTGTTAGAAATAGGTCGATCTTAGAAGAAATCAACCATGACTCCTCATTAAAGGTCAAATAGTAAAGATGACGCTAAAGTACTTTGGACATCAAATGAGAAGAGAGGATTCACTTGAGAAGGTCTTGATGCTGGGAAAGGTGGAGGACAAAAGAAGGGGGTGGCCAAAAATAAGATGGCTAGATGGTATTGTAGATGCAATGGGCACAAAGCTGTGTGGGCCAAAGAACCCTTTCCCCATCTTCTTGGGGGACTTTTGTTTTCTTTCTTGTTTACTCAGTGGCTTAAGTGACTAAGATGCTGACTGGGAGGTAGAAGGCCAGCAGTTCAATTCCCGAGTACTGCAGGACGGAATGAGCTCCTGTCTTTGTCCCAGCTCCTGCCATCCTAGCAGTTTGAAAGCAAGAAATTGCAAGTAGATAAATAGGGACCACTTTGGTGGGAAGGTAACAGCATTCTGTGCACTCTTGTGTCTAGTCATGCCTGCCACATGACCACGGAAATGTCTGCAGATGCAGACAATGCTGGCTCTTCGGCTTTGAAACAGAGATGACCACTGAACCCTAGAGTCGGATACGACTGGCTTTCGAGCAAGGGAAACCTTTACCTTACTCATTTTTAATTAATTTTTTTCCTGGGAAGCAAAGAAAGTGCAGAATAGTAAACCAGCCCCATAGGGTTACCAACTGCTTGTAAGCAGCTTGGTTTAATGAACTAGCCCTGCACATGGCTAGACACCCCCCCCCCATTAGGGTGGAGGAGCAAGGGATTAATTCCCCCAAATTGACCAATCTATTTGTTCCTCACTGCAACCAAATGAAGCACCAAACCTGAGAATGTCGGATCCAGCTTAAGGAAGGGAATTAGTAAAGAAGTAAAAAGCAACCTCTGTAGTTTCCAAGCCTCCCAGCAGCTGAGGAGTTAATCTTCCTCCCTCCAGATGGTTTGTTAGAAAGTGGGGTGCTCTCTCTCTCTCTCTCATATAGTGATCAAGCAACATCCCCCCACGCCCCCCTCCCAAGTTAACTCTAGAACTGTAGAAACGGAAGCCTCCAGCCAGGAGGCAGGGCAGAAACAGCTCAATAAACCATGAGAGTGAGAGAGAAGTCTCTCACGGATTTGCCCCTGCATATATGAAATATCGCTCACCTCTAGAGTAGACTCCCCGTCCCATGGTGGCTCTGAACAGCAGCAGCAAAAACGAAGCCTCCATGACCATGTGGCAGGGAAGGGAAATGAAAGAGAAACTACAGAACGCCCCCACCACCTTCTCTCTCCCCCCTTCCACAAGCGAAAAGCCACACAGCGACCTCTGGTGGGAGGAAAAACATGCTGCAGCTTCGCCTGTGAGGGCTCCGGTCAGGATTTTTTTTTAAAAAAGGGATATTAAGGGAAAATTAATAAAACAGGAGGGGGCGGGAAGAGGGGTAAAAATAAGGGGTTTTCCCAGGAAAAATAGGATACTTGACAGGTATGCCCCCCCTTCCTACCATGTGTTTGTATGCAAGTGGACACACATACACTTTCTTGTTCTATATTCCTGTTTAAACAAGAATAATGAACTGTTTCCCATTGCATTTTCTTTGGACCCATTTCTTAGACACAGGGTAAATATTTCGCTTGCATTATAAAACAAAAGTTAAAAAATTTCCCCTTTTCAGCAATTGTTCTAGTAACGTAGAATAGGAAGTAAGCTGGAATGTGGGCTGCATTCTTAATACATTATTATGACAATTGGGCCGTGTTGTCTTCTGGAAGTGTCTGTGGAGCTCAGATAAAGTGTACACGGATGTCTAAAATTATGATATACAGGTTTTAGTTTTAACTACCCTGGGGTAGGAATCAGTGGTAGAATCTAATAGAACTGGAGAAGCACAGTACAGTATCTGCAACCCCAGAGGTGAACCCTTAAGATAGACTCTGGAGGAAGAAGGAAGGATAAGAAAGTTTTGTGTGGCTGCCAGCATAACATTGTCTCTTAATGGAACACTGCCTCTCCTCAATGTGCTTTTTCATATACAGTAGAGTACAGTATGTATTTTAAATGGTTGTGGTATCAATTGGATGTAAAAGTTTGAATTTCAGTATACATCTTTCATCTGCTTGACTTCTAACTTAATTATTTTCCTCCTCTGTAACTTTTCTACCCCAGGAAACAACTTGAGATTGAGTTAATCATTACTGATTACTCTATTATTGCTGAGGTCAGGGAATGTATAGTTGCAGCATTGTCTTGTTCACATAATCCTTTAAATCTTTAACAGATTTTCCTTATCTTGAAACCTACATTGAGTTTCACTGCCTGATGAGTGTAGTGTGCTGATGAAGCCTGGATTGGCTTTTTAACACTTGATTATAACTGCTAACAATTCCCTGAAAATCTGTCCTTTTGTAAGTCTTAAAACCAAAGTCAGCATATAGCTGTCAGAATAGAGAGGTATAGTACTTAGAGTACAACACTTTACTCACCTCTGAAATTCTTTGTGAGACCTTGGGTCAGTCACTTTTTGTCAGACTGACCTGCCTCAAAAGATAGTGAGAATAAAGGAAGGAAGAAGAGAGTTATTTGGAGAAAAAGTGGGGTTAAATACAGCAAACATTTAATTTTGTAAGTAAGCAAGTGATGCTTGTGGAAATGTATGGAGGTTACTGTGACTTGTTACAAACAATACCTGTCGTGGACTCTGACTACAGTGTATATATAGGCTCTTTGTACTGAGGATGGGCTTGTAAATACACCATTTGTTCAAAACAGACCAATATCATTTGTTCTGTGCAAAAGCTCCCATCTTGTTGCATTGTAAGGAAGTAATGGCAGTGAAACATCTAACTGACTGCTTAAACTTTGACAATCAGACAGCTGACCGTATCTGGTCTTTTTCTTTCTGAAAAGCTGTTAAAAGATAAAAACATGTACAGTATTTCTAAGCCCCTGGGGATGGAAGACACAGAGGACTTTCTACTTTGTATTTCTCCATCTTCCCTGTTGTGCATAATTTTGATGAGCAGGAGTCAAAATGTCTGATAAGGTATGGCATAGATGCACAAAACTGTGATATTTTTTTCTTTTGTTCAATTTAAAAAGACCACTCTGGGAGGGTGTGTACAGTGGAACACTGACTTATTAGCTGAGATTGATTATATCCTGGAGGGTGAGATAAAGCTGTGAGGTTTGAGAAAGATAATAAACTGGTTTGCTTAACTGCAGCTAAGTTATTCTGTTTCTGATGTTAAAACCCCCATAAATGTGTACATTTTGGTAGCTAGTATTTATGCTACTACTGGGCAAATTAATTACATGCACTGCTTTTGAAAGTGGATTCTTTGCTAAGCACAACAATGTTCTTATCAAGTGTTTCAGCCTGAATTTGGCCACTTGTTCAGTTGATTGTTTCTGTGGTCATGAGGTTGATTTTAGTTTGTATTGACATGTAGATTGTCCGAACAGTTCTATGATGGTGCACTATTGCTTTAGACTTTGAAACTTCAGATTGCCGACATGGGAGAAACAATTTATGAATTTTGTGTCACAAAGAAAGTGGTGTTTGAAAATAATGCCTCTGCTTATGTGTTCTTTCCTTCACGTAGTTTTTATTTTTTACAACAGTAAAGGTTTAACTCAATGACCAAAATCTTGTAGCTTAGTGAAGCAAATCACACTACAGTATGGTCACTGAATCAATGGGGAATTTGGTAAGTTAACTCCTTTGAGTGTTCTATTGATTCAAATTGGCCTACTCTAACTTACTATGTTAAAGTTAATTCACAGGTAAAGTAGGGCCATCTGAATCTTTTGAACTTGGGGTGATGTTGATTCACCAAATCCCTTTTGATTCAGTGGGCAATCTTCTTCCACATCCAGACCAGATGTGAAACTGCCAAAATGAAGGCACCTTTTGGTGAGTTTATTCTTCAGATCCTTTGGCCTGATCTAATGTGAGAAAGATTAGTCGGCAACACAAGGTTGCCGTTATCAGGGTACGCCCGATTGTGGTTCAAAAATAACACTATCTTTCTGTGTACCCGTACCATGAAGACTGTCCTGAGAATATAATACTGTGGCCTTTCAACTGCCTTCTGCATCGCAGCGTGACACCCGTACCACTGATCCATGAGTCACTTTCTGATCCTGAGCCCTTTTGGCACACAAAGCCCTCCTCAGCCCCAGGCCAGTAGTGATGAAGCTGTTGCCCACCATCAAGATGGATTCAAGTGGGATTTAATCCACTTGGGGACTATCACCCTTCCCTGTGGACTTCGGCATCCAAGTTCGCTAGTCCTCAGTTCGCTCAGTCCTCAGGGTTGTCAGGTTAGTTAACCGCTGCCTGACACTCAGTGATGAGTCTCTGACAATATGGTCTATTCATGGATAACCTGGCCAGACTGGAATTAAAGATACAGTATGCCTTTTGGATATTAGCTCCTGGAATTCACCATTCTGGAAGTTCCACCTGACTGACCTACACCTATCTACAGTGATACCTCATACAACGTCCAAACTTGGTTCCACAAGTTTGGACTTTATACGGATTTGGACTTTGTATGAGGCATGCAAAATCCTAGCCATGATGCCTCATACAACGTCCAAATCCTTGCCACGATGCCTCCTACAACGTCATTTCCATAGAGATACATTGTACTGTAACAGCACAGACTTCAGGGCAAAGTCAAGGAAACAGAGAGGAAACTGACAGGACCGAATGCCTTGGTGAGAGTGGGGAGGCTTTTGCAGACGTTTCCGTGGTAATGTGGCAAGCATGACTAGACACTGAAGTGCACAGAACGCTGTTACCTTCCCACCGAAGTGGTCCCCGTTCTCACCAAAGGAAGAGAGAGAGAGAAAGCAAGCGCTGCTTAGCAGGCCGGCCAGCCACGGCCTTTCCTTGCAGCTCTTCGCAGGGACTGCTCCTCTCAAACGGGGCCGTGCTGCTATCATCGTGGCCGAAGAGGAGGAGACTGGTCGGGTCTTCCGCCGCCGCGTTCTCCAACTTCCTTCCACCCCGGAACTTGCTTCAATTCCTCCTCCTCGCCCGTTCCTCCTCTCCTGTTTGCCACTGGGCGAGGGAGGTCGGGGCCGTTTGGCTCCATTGGTAGCAACCATGGGGAGGCAACAACAAGCAGCGGACCAAGGGTGAGTCGGTGGTCGGCGTTGGATATTTTGGGGGGTTCCCCCACGCTCACGCCGGCCACCTCACAGCTGGGGGCAGTCTGCTCACAACCAAGGGTCGCTTCCCCTGGTTAGAGCGGGGAGGTGGGGGCAAGACTCTGGCGTGGCAAGTCTTCTTATGGGCCACGCCGGCCGCCTTACAGCTGGGGCCAGCCTGTAGCCCCCGCCTCCCCGCTCACAACCAAGGTAAGCGTAAAAACCCTAATGCCTCATACAACGTCCGGCGACGGTGTATGAGGCATCTTTTTTCCAGAAATTGGGCGACGTTGTATGGATCCGACGTTCTATGAAGCGGACGTTGTATGAGGTATTACTGTATATTACATTATAGGAAACCCATTATTAGAGTTGAAATCAAATTAGTGTTCAACAAATGTCTTTTGTTTTTGGTGTTTGAAAAATCAGATTTAGGTCATCACTAAATACTGATTCTATTATCTAGAGGTGGTTCTGTTATCTTTTCTTAAGAGGAAAATGTCTTTTTATTCAGGTATGAACTTGTTTCAATACATTCAGCAAATTACTTAAAATTGGTCAGTTGGGATATAGTATTGCTTTGCTCCTATGTTTGATATCTCAGGCATGCAACATTGAAATATTTGCATGCTTGGAGAATAAATGGAAGAAACATGCATTTGTATAAAAGGAAGAATATGTTGTTGTTGTTCAGTCTCACAGTCGATTCCGACCCTTTGCGACCCTATGGACCATTGATCTCCAGGCACCCCTGTCCTCCACCATCCTCCTCAGCCCGCTCAGCTCGGTGCCCGCTGCATCCACAATGCCATCCAGCCATCTCATCCTTGGCCGTCCCCTTTTTCTTTTGCCCTCCACCTTTCCCAGCATCAAGGCTTTCTCAAGTGAATCCTCTCTTCTCATTTGGTGTCCAAAGTACTTCATCTTCATCTTTACTATTTGACCTTCTAAGGAGCAGTCAGGACTGATTTCTTTCAAGATTGACTTATTTGTTCTCCTCGCTGTCCAGGGTACTCACAAAACTCTCCTCCAACACCATATCTCAAAGGTGTCTATTCTTCTGCGCTCACCCTTCCTAATGATCCAGCTCTCGCATCCATACATTACCACCGGGAATACCATTGCTTTGACTATACGGATTTTTGTTTGCAAGGTGATGTCTCTACTTTTCACTATGTTCCCCAGGTTTCTCATGGCTTGTCTCCCTAGAATCAGTCGCCTCTTTATTTCATGGCTGCAGTCACCATCTGCAGTGATCCTAGATCCCAAGAAAGTAAAATTCGTCACTGCTTCTACTTCTTCCCCATCTACTTTCCAGGTGCTGATAGGGCCTGTTGCCATTATCTTGGTTTTCTTGATGTTAAGTCTCAGGCCAGCTTTTGCACTCTCCTCCTTCAATCCAATCAAGAGGTTCTTTAAATCTTCCTCACTTTCTGCTATTAGGGTGGTATCCTCTGCATATCTCAAATTGTTGATGTTTCTCCCAGCAATTTTTGTCCCATATTGTGATTCCTCCATCCCTGCATTGCGCATTATGTGCTCTGTGTATAGGTTGAAAAGGTAGTGTGATAAAATGCAGCCTTGTCTTAATCCTTTTCCTATTCCAAACCATTCTGTCATTCCGTGTTCTGTCCTAACTGTTGCTTCTTGGTTCGTGTACAGATTTCTCATGAGGCATATGAGGTGTTCTGGTATTCCCATTTCTTTAAGTACTTGCCACATTTTATTGTGGTCCACGCAGTCAAAGGCCTTGGTGTAGTCAATAAAGCAGAGGTATACTTGTTTCTGATATTCTTTTGTTTTCTCCATGATCCACCGTATATTAGCAATGTGGTCTCTAGTCCCCCTGCCTCTTCTGAAACCCGCCTGCACCTCTGGCAATTCTTTCTCCACGTGCTGCTGAAGTCTATCCTGTATTATCTTGAGCATCACCTTGCTAGCGTGTGGGATGAGCGCAATTGTTCGATAATTTGAACACTCTTTGGCACTACCCTTCTTTAGGATTGGAACGTATACTGATCTTTTCCAATCCTTTAGCCACTGTTTTGATTTCCAGATCTGCTGGCATATCAAATGCAGTAATTTGATTCTGTCATCTTTTAGAGCTTTGAAAAATTCAACTGGGATACCGTCATCTCCACTAGCTTTGTTGTTTGCAGTGCTTTTTAGGACCTTTCTGACTTCACTCTCTAGGATGTCTGGCTCAAGTTCAATGTTCTCCTCATTGTGATTATCAATGGTGTTGAGGTCCTTTTTGTAAAGTTCCTCTGTGTATTCTTTCCATCTTTTCTTAATCTCTTCTGCATCAGCTAACTCCTTGCTGTCTTTGTCCCTTATCATGGCCATTTTTGTTTTGAATGTTCCCTTGATTTCCCCAATTTTTTTGAAAAGATCTCTAGTCCGGCCTCTTGTGTTGCTTTCCTCTATTTCTTTGCACTGTTCATTTAAATAGATTGTCTCTCCTTGCTTTTCTTTGAAATTCTGTGTTCAAGTGACTGTATTTTTTCTTTTCTCCTTTGCCTTTTGCATTCCTTCTTTCCTCTGCTATTTTAAGAGTCTCATCAGACAACCACTTTGCTTTCTTATGCTTCTTTTCTTTTGGTATGCTTTTCCTTGCTGCCTCCTGTATGATGTCCCGCACATCTGTCCATAATTCTTTTGGCACTCTGTCTATCAATTCCAAACCATTACATCTGTTCCTCACCTCCACCATGTATTCCTTAGGGATGTTGTCTAGGTCATATCTGTCTGGCCTGATTGTTTTCCCTATTTTCTTTAGTTTAAGTCTGAATTTTGCTATTAGTAGGTTGTGATCTGAGCCACAGTCTGCTCCAGGTCTTGTTTTTGCTGACTGTATGGAGGTTCTCCATCTTTGGCTGCAGAGTATGTAATCAAGAAAGAATATACATTAGTATATTTGGTACCTGATCCTTAGAGAGGAAGAATGACCAAACAAAGCAAGCTAATTTGCAAATTGCAGTTATTGTGAAAATCTCTTTCTGTGATAATTACAGTCAGAACTTAAGGAATTCCTTCTTGTTGTGATGGCTGCCTATTGAAAAATGGGTCCTGAGTTTTTAGTAAATAACATAAGATTTCTTCTTGCCTAAAGACAAAACTAGTTGCTAGTCTTGCCCAGATATTCTTTAAAATACAATTTGTTATATAATCAAAGTTACTGAGGCCTGGCCCAGTTGGCAGGCTATCTTGCTGGTAAGAAAACACAACAGTGGTGATTGGAAAAATGACTGTCTGTGCATCAGTTGGAAGAAATGGGCACAGTACGTATGTCTGTTCTAAAATATTTGCTCCTCTTAGGTTGTTTATTCTATATTTTAAAAGTTTACACACATTAGCTGTCTCTTTATTAGTCACAGTGTGCATAAAAATTGGTATGTATTTTTTCTCTCTTGCAAGGTAAGCATTGTTTTTCCTCTATCTTTGCACTGGCAAGAACATACCAATTATTGCACTTTGTTTAATTTATATGTTGTATCTTGATTGTGATTATTTAAGGTTGTGTGGTTTTGGTTCTTGTATTTGGTTTGTGATTTATGGATACAGTATTTGTAAAAACTTTAACTGTTATACACCTCCTAAGTGGGAAAATGTGCCAGATGGGTGGTTTATAAATGAAATAAATAAATAAATTAAAAATTTATGGAGTTAATAGGCTTACTTGGTGCTTTTCAATTAGAGGAGGAAGGAAATATTTTTTAAAAAATTCATCCACAGAAAAGGATGATTGTCAAGTAATAGGCATTGCCTAAACCAGGGGTGGCCAAACTACAGCCCATGGGCCGGATTTGGCCCACAATGCCCAATCAGCTGGCCTGCAGCACCCGCGCCACTACCGGAAGTGGAAGTAAAACGCACCAGTGCACGCACAAATTATGCGGTAAATGTACCCACAGCTGCCATAAACATGTTTACAATAGCCGCAGAGGCATTTTTTCAGTGGGAGGAACCATATGACTGGCCCATGGCGCAAAAAGTTTGGGGACCCCTGGCCTAAACAGTGTTATGCATGGTGTGGGCTTCTGTGAAGCAGCAGAACTGATTTCTTGTGATCTCAGTCTTGGAAAGAAAGCTGTACCAGTGAACCAAACTTAGTGAGAAAACTTGTCTGCAAGGAAACTCACTGCTCAAAATTTATATACACAGTACTGTATATATAAACCATACATAGTTTTCCATATAAAGACTTGTGGAAATATATAATTTTCTTCCATATCACTGCAAACAGATGAGGTTAGATTTAACAAATCATTGTTCTTGACAGTGAAAATTCAGAATTTTGATATGCAGTATTGAGTTCTGTGTTTTCATTTTGATTTTTGTTTAACACTTCTGAGTGTCTCTGGATTTTCTGTGCAGTTTTTACTTCTCGCTCTCTCAGCGGTTGAGTTCTACTGCTAAAACAATATGGAATGTACCTGCTGCATTAGTGCATTTCAGTAGGATTCCTTCAAGTAATATCGTTCCAGCTCTTTGGCACATGAAAGGAGCCACATTTGGACATTTCCTGAGTGGAGTTTCTTCTACAAAAATCTTTTCAACCCAGAATAATTTCTGTCACAAAATTATTATCATGAAACTCCCAGAAGTAAAGCTGTGGCTCAACAGGATTAGTTTTCAGGCATTTGTGTTATAGCAGAGCCTTCAGAAAGGCTCTTGCTACTTTCATTCATTGTTTATTTTGACATATAATTTGATTTGCTTTGGATTTGTGAATTTATTCTAAAACCTTTCCACAGAAACTGCTTGCTAAGATAAAAGTGTACTGTAAAAACCTCGCATAAAGAGTGCCTCACTTAGAGACTAACTTGCTTAAAGAGCAGAATTTTCTCTGAATGGTCGCCTCGCTTAACAACTAAAGCCAACCAAAAACTCGCTTAACAACTAAATCGGGGTTCGCAATCCCCCCTGCCAGAAGTCACAATTGGTCACTTACAATCCCATTGAATGCATTATGTTCTTTAAGCGAAGTACCACTGTATATTCTTCATATATTAAGGATGTCAAACTCATGCAAGAATGCAGGAGAAAGTTGGTATCATGGTAAAAACTCTGCCACTCATTTATGATTATGATTGGCTTGAAGTGGCATAATGTATGTAATACACAATTCTAGCTGAACTGACGAAGTCTTTGAACTTGAAGCGTTTTTCTATATTATTGCAGAATGGTGTTATCTTATTCTCTAGTTATCTTTGTGACTTTCATGATACAGCACTATATAACAATATTTTAGCAGGATGTCTTTTAGTGGATGATGAGGCACAGACATAACTTGTTCAGATAGTTAAAGGACAATCTATATATCTTTATCTATCTATATATAAAGCAGAGGTGTCCTCTTGTAGGTCCTGAATACAAATCCACACCCCTCCACCAATCGCCCTGAAACTTCGCACACACCTACTTGTAGCATGTGAGATGGTCACTGTCGGGGTCACGAGTCCCATGGGGGGGGCACAAAATGGGGAAAACAGCAGAAACTACAACTCTCAGGATGCCTCAGGCGCTGCATCATCAGAACTGTGCCCATGCACCATGGAACCCAGGGCCTGGTTGTGCTGCGGCCGTTGATGGAATGCACCAATTGTCCTGGAACTTCGCACACACCTACCTGGAGCATGCAAGAGTGCCTCGGCAGAGGTCCGGCAGCCCATTTCGGGGTTTGTGTCCCCAAAAAGGGCTGTAAATGCCCCCACCCCATCCACATTGAAAAATGACCAGGGGAGGCGGTCATGCGCATGCGTGCAACTCTGCATGCACAACACTGCCTCACGTGAAATCCGGACAGCGGCACGTGTGCGGGATTCCCTCACCCCATCTGGGTCTACATGCTGAAACACAAAGGTTGCAATGGTCGCAATGGTCCCACCCACTGCCCGACAGGACTAATGGCCAAGAAGGACGGATTTGTGTATGCACGAACGTTTGCATGCACAACACGCCCTCAATGGCCATCCAGGTGGAGGCGAGCATGTGGTGGCATGCGCAAAAAAACCCCACGGGAGCCTGGGTAGCCACGACGACGGGAGAAACACACCGCCTGACCAAGCAAGCAGAGGACAACGTGGCAGCAGCGGGGTGGGCCCCGCGCCGGGCACGGGACCCCACATTTGGGAGCCCAGAGAGCCAGCCCTGCCCGCAACCCCCATGCCGCCACGGCGGAACGGTCACAAACAAGGCAGTGACAGGAGCAGGCCCTGCACTGGCCATGGGACGCCTCAGCGGAAGCCCAGGTGGACAGGGTGACGGGGAAAACAGACCCCGACCAGGCAGGTAGCCACAGGAATATGCCCGCGGGCGAAGCCGGGTAATCAGCTAGTGTGATATATTACTTGATTGAGAATATATGCCATTCTCTTCGGTTAAATCTATCTGGGGAACCAATGCAATAAAAAAACCTTATCTGCTTTGAATTTTCCCAAAATCTGTTGCTGAAGAGTTCTTTGTGTGTACAAAAAAAGCTATTGTGTGCAAGAGAGAATGGCTGCATAGAATAACCTTCAGCTTGAGTAACCAGATAAACTGGAAAGTGAACATAAGTAGGATGAATGAGCACTTTGTGCCTGACAGGGGAGTGTGCTGACCTCCCAGTGTAGGGGCAAAATAAGATATGAGTACACACACATTCAAGCTGCTGAGTTTTCTTCCTGTTTGCTTTCTTGTATGTAGGTAGGTATAGGTAGGCATATAACATTGTACTATAAAAGCAAATCCTTTATTTAAAAAAAGCTAATTAAGATAGGTTATGGCTTTTCCTTTACAACATAGCAAATCTTGTCTTTGTAGGTTTGCCATGTAATAACAGCCTAAGCAGGTTTGGATGGGAATCCATGGCCACTCAGCAACTGTTGTCTCTAAGTTGATGGGGTATTGTGCTACTCGGCATTTGTAGTTAACATTTTCTGCCAGAGCTTTAAACACCAAATTCTGCTTTAAGTTAGAGTAAGAGGGTTTGCAGGGGACTGTGGCGGCTTAGTGGTTAAGACGCTGAACCTGACGACTGGAAGATCAGCAGGTCAGCAGTTTGAGACCCGAGTGCTGCACGATGGAGTGAGCTCCCATCTCTGTCCCAGCTCCTGCCAACCTAGCAGTTCGAAAGCAAGAAATTGCAAGTAGATAAATAGGTATCATTTTGGTGGGAAGGTAAACAGCATTCTGTGCACTCTGGTGTCTAGACATGCTTACCACGTGATCAAGGATACATCTGTAGACGCAGACAACGCTAGCTCTTTGGCTGAAAATGAAGATAAGCAGCACTCTTAGAGTTAGTCATGACTTGCTTTCGATCAAGGGAGACCTTTTGCCTACAATCACTAACAAACAAAAACAGCTGTTTGATCCTTTCACAATACAAATGCACTATCCACTAGAAATTGGTGCATGCCTGAAAAAAATAATCTTGAATCATGAAAGCTCACATGTTTGAGTTTATAATTAATCCAATAAAGGTACTGTATTACCTTTCTCCTACCTTGCATAACTATTCAGTTTCTTTGCTTGTATTTCTGCTCCTACTCAAGAGTAAAGTGGCAGCTTGGCCTTTGTTAATTTTTGCTGTGAAGATCTTTTCCTGAAGAAGAGTTCTGTATGACATACTCCTTCAAGTAGCAGCAGTTTCTGCATTTTTGATTCAATAAAAATTTCAGGCTCTTTTGCCCAAAAAGCAACAGAATAATTTGGCATAGTGGAAATATTCTCTTATCACTAGTCACTTAAGCAACTTCCCTAACATTGTCTCTTCATATTTGCACTTTGCTTCCAACTAAGCATAAACAAGTGAACTATTTCACGTTTTCTCCTGTTACCTCACCTCCATTTCATCCCCCTTTCTCTGTTTGTGTTGAATTATACTTGTGAAACTCCATAATTGTACTCTGTAGAGTAACACAAATGGTGATGGCATGCTGTCAGTTGTTGGTGGTGAGGATGATGATGATGATGATGATGATTGTATAGAACCAAAGCTGTATTTGAAGTTCAAAAGCTTCCTGGACTGATAGATGAGGAGAAGGTAGGTAATGGCAATTGCTGATAGGATGCTTAAAATCTAATTTCTTTTTAGAAATTATGCTTGCCTTCTATTTGCTATGCCTGAGTGTACGTAGAAAGATTTCTTCCCTGCTTTATATATTTATTGGGATGATGATGAGAGACTATCATTCATTTTTAGATCATTTCAAAAAAGTGGCAGATCCTGAAATTGGATGGTAAAATACTTGTGTGCCTTAGTTTGTGTTTGAGATAGACAGATATCACTTCTGTAGAATTCTAAAAAGGGAAATGTAAGTAAAAAGTGAGATCAGGCCCCATCTTCTGTGGAGTGAATGCCACCAATGTGGATAGCTTTAAAAAGGATTCACCACAAGCTATTAGGGACTACTAGTCAGCATCATTAAATATTACAGCAATATCAGAAACAACAGGGATATCACTTACTGCAAAGCACTGGGAGCTTCTGCCCTAATGTAGACTTTCTGTATGAATCTGTTTGGTCAGTGTATGAAAAAGATATTAGACTAAATAATCCCTTGATTTGATCCAGCAGGGCACTTCATATGTTTCTACAGTAAAACCCTGACTTATGAATGCCTCGAGTTACAAAAGATTCAACTTAACGACATTTTTTTGTGCTGAAATCCATGCCCCGATTTACAAAAATGGCCCGATTTACAAAATACAGCAAAATCCTGATGCAAGTCATAAGAAATAAAAAATGGCGCTGCTGCCATTTTGATCACTAAAAATCCATCCGCCCCCAGCGTCGGAAGTCTCAAGAAGTGACTTACCATAGCGGCAGTGGAGGCGGCTGGTCCCCGGGAAGTGCTGCAAGGCAAAACGCTGGGGGAAAACTCCTTCATCAGCTGCAGGTTTTGTCTTGCAGCACAACCCAGGAAGGTCTTGGGATGTCGGAAACAGCGTGGATCAATTCCCCCGACTCTCACAGAAGCAGCAGGGGTGGCGGAGAGCCCGAAATGGGCGAAAAAAAACCTCTTGTCATGACAGAGTTTTTTCCGCTGATTTCGGGCTCTCCGCCGCCCCTGTCGCCTCTGTAAGGGTCGGGGGAGCTGATCTGTCCGTACAGTTACTGACATCCCGTGACCTTTCTGGGAAGTGCTGAAGGAGTTTCCCCCTGCGTTTTGCCTTGCAGCACTGCCCGGAAAGGTCGGGGGACATCAGAAACAGCGCGGATTGGGAAGCAGCAGCAAAGGTAAGGACATCGCTTCATTTAAAAAAAAATTAATTTTTTCCCCTATGCCTCCCTATTTATTTATTTATTTATTTTTCACGCTTATATACCGCCCACTCAGGTACAACCCAACTCAGGGCGGTTTACATAGTGGACAGTAAATACATAAAAGACACATGATAAAAAAGTTAAAAGTTAAAAAACCCCACCCCTAAAAGGTGCGCAAGAACCGAAGGGACCTTGTGGGAAGGCACACTTCTCTATACCAACCACCCAACGGTACCCCCATCCCCACCCGCACCCTAAACTTGGCCCGCCAGCCAGGTCTTTAGTTCCTTCCTAAAGGGCAACAACTCCGTCTGGAGACGCAGTTCCACAGGCAGGAGGTTCCAAAGGGCTGGTACGGACATGGAGAAGGCCCTCCTCCTTGTGCCAGAGAGGCGAGCCCCCCTGGCTGATGGCACAGTTAGAGAGCCCCTCCGGTCCGGTCTGGTTGGACGGACAGACGTCCTTAGGGAGATGCGGTCTCTAAGATACCCTGGCCCACTACCATGTAGGGCTTTAAAGGTCAAAACCAGCTCCTTGAATTGCACCCGGAGACAAACTGGTAACCAGTGCAGCCCCCGAAGCAGTGGTGAGGCATGGGCATAACGTCCACACCCCATCACCACCCAGGCCGCGGCATTCTGGACCAGCTGCAGCCTCCGAATGGTCATCAAGGGCAGCCCCATGAAGAGCGCATTACAGTAGTCTAGTCTGGAGGTCACCAGAGCGTGAGTGACCATGAGCAAAGAGTCCCGGTCCAGGAGCGGGCGCACCTGGCGAATCACCCGAAGTTGGGCGAAGGCCCTCCTGGCCACAGCCGCAACCTGTTCTTCTAGCAGCAGCCACGAATCCAGGAGGACCCCCAAGTTGCGCACCGGGTTGGTCTGGTTTGGTCTCCCTATTGGGATGCCTCGAGTTACGAAAAAGGCCAGGGAACTGATTTTTCCGTAACTCTGGGTTTTACTGTACTTGTGTATCCTTTCTAGATAAGATAGCTACTTTTTAAATTCTGGGTGTCAGAACAAAAATTAGACTGGAGCTCCTACACATAGTCCCCAATCATGTCCTAATCCTGATCATATTGTGTGTATGTGCATGCCCGTATACATGAAATAGAGATTTACTCATACAGTACTATACAGTGGAACCTTGGTTAACAAATGGCTCGGTTAACATAAAAATCGCATAACAAAAGGAAATCCATAGAAAATAGAGGCTCGGTTTACAGATTTTTTTCTGAAACAGATTAATTAGTTTTCATTGCATTCCTATGGAAAACCATGTTAATGTATTTTGGTTTTTAATGCATTCCTATGGGGAATTCGGTTAAAGTAATTTTCACTGTAAGAAACATCCTGGAGAACGTATTAATTACGTTAACTGTGGTTCCACTGTAATGGATATTTAGCTGCTGCTAAATTTTCCCACAGAAGTTTTACGTCTGCCTTCTGGGAAGACATTAGAATTTATGACGCTGACTGGGAGGCGGAAGGTCAGCGGTTCGATTCCCTAGTACTGCAGGACGGAATGAGCTCCCGTCTTTGTCCCAGCTCCTGCCAACCTAGCAGTTCGAAAGCAAGACATTGCAAGTAGATAAATAGGGACCACTTCAGTGGGAAGGAAACAGCGCTCCGTGTGCTTCGGTGTCTAGTCATGCCTGCCACATGACCACGGAAACGTCTGCAGCAGCAGATAGCGCTGGCTCTTCGGCTTTGAAACAGAGATGAGCACTGCATCATAGAGTCAGATATGACTGGCTTTCAAGCAAGGGGAACCTTTACCTTTACTATTTAGAACTTGTGTGTGTGTGTGTGTGTGTGTGTGTGTGTGTGTGTGTGTGTGTGTGTGTGTGTGTGTGTGTGTGTGTGTGTGTGTGTGTGTGTGTGTGTGTGTGTGTGTGTGTGTGGATTGCTGACTGCTCCTAGCCAATATTGCCAGCTAAGGCAAAAAACTTACTTTGCTAAACTCTGACCAGATTAATCTCAAGTGGAATTGTGTATGTAGTCTTTAGCACACTACAAGATTTTTAATTGGTTTTGCTTCAATAGGCTAACGTAGCTACTATTCTACAGCGCAAATGCTACAGGTTTTATCCACCCCTCCCCTTGTCCTTCTTTCTAGGTACAAACAACTCAGGGAATGGTAATTTCAAAAGAAGCTGTTTATACTGCAAGCATAAATCTCTCTTCTTTCAGTATATTTCCATAAATATCCTTAAGCACCCTCTTAGCTTGATCTTGCCCAGATAGTGTCCTGGTCTGAGTCCCACTAACTCCCCAGTATTGGGAGACCTTCCTTCTCACTGCTTTGGCTCTGGTTTTGCCCACAGCTTTTGAAAGAGATGTGATAGCTTTATGACAGGGGTGCCCAAACTTTACCAGCCAGGGGCCTGACCACGCCCCCTCAGACAGTTGAGCAGGCCGGCCATATGATTCCTCCTGGCGGCGGCAGCTCTTGAATTCACTGCATGTTTTGGGGCATTTTTGCCACCTCCACCACTTCCCATGGTTGCGGGAGTCAAAGATGACACATTTTTGCCTTTTTTTGGATTTATTTATTTTTTGTGTTTTTGCAGCATTTTGGCGCAATTTTGGTGCAATTTCGTGATTTCCGGTGTCAGTGGCAATTCGGCCCATGGGCCATAGTTTGGGCACACCTGCTTTATGATGTGCCTTTTTGTACAATGATAAAAGTGGCCTGGAATATTAACTTCTTTTTCAACCTTTATAACTATCTGTAAAAAGAGTAAAATTAATTAGTAATAGCTTGTTCTTCCTTTTTACTTTTTAAAAAAATTTGTCATTCCTGACAGTTTGAGATAGGATAGTGAATTTCTCAACATGTGGTTGATAGCTCTGAAATTTAATTTACAGCTAATCTTCCACAGTGTGAAAATTACAGGTTTCTCCCAATCGCTTCCAAGACGTGCTGTTAAAATAATCAAGGCAGTGCCCTTTCAGTGTGCCAACATAATTGCTATTTGCAGTTTTAGAAACTTCATGAAGGTTGAAAATAAGGCATTGTATTAATCTTACTCACAAGACAGTGAGTTCTCAACCTTTTTAACCCGGGGGCTGGGTCACGCTCCCTCAGACAGCTTCGGGGGCCACACGGCCATTTTGCCCTTCTTCCACCACATGGCACATAGTGTGGTAGAGGCAGTGAGGGGCCACATGAAATGGTGTTGTGGGTCACACCCGGCCTGTGGGCCACGGGTTGATAATCCCTGCACTAAGAGGTCAAGTTCTCAACATTTTGTACTTTGCTGAAATTGTTGATTTGCCACAACACCATAAAATGGAATTGTTATAGATAATGTAATATAACATTAAAGAGACAGCCTGGTATAGTGGATAGTGTGATGGGTTCAGGAGACCTGGGCTCATATCCCTGCTTGGTCATAAGAACTCACTTGGGAGATGTTGGTAGTACGACTTTTCCTGAGATACCTTATATTCCTTGAAAACCCTGTTAGGGTCACTATAAATATGTTTTGTTGTCTTGTGTATCTGGCACGGCAGACCTATTTTTGTAATAACAGAGGCAATGAACACCATGGACATTGTGACTCCTAGTAAAAATCTTTATTAGAAGGCTCATCAATATTTGGATATCAGTCATTACCCCCAGATTTGAAGTGGGAAAAACCAAGGTATGAGGAACCATTTGACCAACCTTTTTGATGTTCAGAAAGTCACTCAAACACGTGTTTTTAAACAATTGAAAAGGTAAAGGTCACCCTTGCTCAAAAGCCAGTTGTATCTGACTAAGGTTCAGTGCTCATCGCTGTTTATAGCCAAAGAGCCAGCGCTCTTTGTGTCTGTAGACGTTTCTGTGGACATGTGGCAGGCACGCAATGCTGTTTACCTTCCCACTGAAGTGGTCCCTATTTATCTACTTGCAGTTTCTTGCTTTTGAACTGGTAGGTTGGCAGGAGCTGGGACAAAGATGGGCGCTCATTCCCTCGTGCAGTATTCGAGTCTTGAACTGCTGACCTGCCAAACCTTCCAGTCAGCGTCTTAGCCACTTGAGCCACCGCAGCCCTTTAAAAAAAATAATAGAAAGGTCTTTTTAAAAAAATAAAAAGGGAAGGATGATTGATTGATTGATTGATTTGATTTGATTTCGATGCCGTCCACTCAGCATACGCCGACTCAGGGCGGCTCACAACAAATCAAACATTGAAATACAATAAAATATAGCAATACAGTAAAATATAACCGCTACAAAAATAACAATACAGGTACAATAAAAATGGCAATACAATAAGATTACACAATATTCAATCCAGACAATATATCAATAGAAACAATACCACAATATATTAAAATATGACATATCAATAGAAACAATTCCACATCACAACACTGCAGCAGCCTCTCCGCTCCAGCCACAAGCAAGTCCGGGTGGGGGGGCAGCGAAGTCCTGCTGCCTGCCGCTGCCACAGCCTTTTGAGCCCCGGCCAGAGGCGGGGCCCAGGACGCTGGTGTTGGGGGTGGTCCTGGAGTGTGTCGCCATGGCAGCCTCTCCATCCCGGCTGCATACGTCCAAGGGCGGAGGTGAAGTCCTTTTGAGCCCCGGCCAGGGGCGGGGCCCAGGACGCTGGTGGGGGGGGTGGTCCTGGAATCTGTCACCGCGGCAGCCTCTCTGTCCCAGCGCAGAGTCTAAAGGTGATGGCAAAGTCCTGCCGCCACCGCGGCCTTTTAAGCTCCAGCCAGGGGCAGAGCCCAGGATGCTGGGGTGGTGGTGGTCCTGGAGCCCATCGCCGCGGCAGCCTCTCCGTCCCGGTTTTGTGACAAAGTGTTGGCAGACCTTTCCATGCTGGACCAGGTGCTCAGGTGCGGATGCTGGACATGTTTTGTCCTTGTCTTCGTACATGGTTGATTTTAAAAAGCAAAAATATGTCATATTGGTATGCAGTACAATTCCATCTTCAAATCAATGTGCACTACTTGTGTTCTGAGTACGAACACGTTATTTTGGGGCTACATTTGATTTATCTGGGATTTGAATGAATAGTGTGAATGCTTCTAGGTGTAAACCCCCCCCCCCCCTTCCCAATATGTGGAACACCTCAATGCGGGCCTCAAATAATATATTATTTTAAAAAATCAAGCTGCAATTATGAGCAAAATTAAACTTGTTTCATCCTTTACTGCTAATGTTAATTAATTTCCACTGCAGGCACAGCACTCTGGCAGAAAGAAATCAGAGAGCTGTAAAGTCTCTCCCTCCCAGTTTTATCAAATGCCTGTGGTTTTTAAGGGGGCAATTTAATAGTGAATGGTCTTTTAGGCTTTCTCCACGTGAATAGTAGTTCACTTTTTGAATAATAAGAATTATATGGGGGGCATCAGGATTTTAGAGATGCTTAGGTGGGGTATGGTTAAAAAAAAGGTTGGGAACCACTGATCTAATCCAATAGCAATTTAGAATGCTGCTTGTATCAGAGACCGAGTCAAAGTTTGCTATTTCTGCTCGGGTTATGAGCACATTTTCCAAATTGTTTCACCAGGTAACAGATGAAATGCTGGGTCTTTGTCACTCTTAACCTTTTTGTTGAGCTAGAGCAGGGGTGGCTAAACGTTTTGGGCCGTGGGCCAGTCAGGTGGTTGAGCAGGCCAATCATGTGGTTCTTCCCATCGGAAGCGGAAGTAAAATGTGCCTGCACTTGTGCAAAACGCTGTTGCAAATGCACCTGCGACTGTCGTAAATGTGTTTACAACAACCACGGGTGCTTTGTGGCAGCATTTTGTGCATGTGCAAGCATGTTTAATTTTTGCTTTCGGGAGCAGCGCGGGATGCGTGGGCTGGATTATTAGGCACCACAAGGCAGATCCAGCCTGTGGGCTGTAGTTCGCCACCCCTGAGCTAGAGTTTACATAAGTCCATGATGGTGAACCTTGGCACTCCAGGTGTTCTTGGACTTCAATTCGCAGAAGCCCAAGTCAGCACTCCTGCTGATCAGAGCTTCTGGGAATTGAAGTTCAAGAACAGCTGGAGTGCCAAGGTTCGCCAGCACTGGATGGACACAGATTAAACACACTGCTTAGTTATGAAAGAGCAGTCAATACTAACATTTATAGGATTCCAGCAAGTTTTGTTGTTTACATCTGAAATTTGCTACATGTGAAGAAAAGAGTAGGGCCCAGGTTGCATTAAAATAAATAATTATTCTCCCTAACTAGATGTGGTTTAATTTGTTGCATATAGTATAGGTACATCCATTGTTAAGTGAAAACATGTTTTATTTTTTAGTCAAATGAGATGCTATATGGATCATTATCCCATAAGGGAAATACGTCTTTCTGTACACAGCAAACACAGCAAATAGCAGGCAAGAATGGCTATTAAAGAAAAAGCAGGCTGGAAGTTTCCTGATAATAGTTATGCTATCTACCTTCTCCCCATCTGTCAATCTTAGAAGCATTAAAATTGGTGTTTTACTTAGACTATAGCTGCAATTAATCATTTTTGTCCCACAACACAACTTTCTCAGATGCAACCGTAACAATTTGAATCGATCTATTAAATGAGTATTACCAACACAAACTTAGAGAAATTGACTCCACACATAAAGTATTTAAAACCCAAAAAATGCTAACATGGGTTCAAATACCCGTATTTTTCGCCGTATAAGACGCTCCGGCATATAAGACGCACCCAATTTTAAAGGAGGAAAATCTAGAAAAAAAAGATTCTGAACCAAATACTGTACTAAAATATTTTATATCAACTGTATAAAGTAAACAGCAGTTTAAGAACAATTTTATGTCAACCATGTAACATATTAAGAACAATCTTTACTCTCATTAACAGTCAGTAAAGTCAGTAAACAGTGAAAGTAACAAAAATCAGTCTGTAATGTTTTTATTCGAACCCCAAGAATTCCTCTTCTTCGCTGCTATCAGAAATGAGGAAGGACAGATCCTCGCAGTCATTGTCATCACTTTCTTCCTCACTGGTGTCAAATAAGACGTCGTCTTCTGTTCCGTCCAAGGCATTACTAATGCCACACTTCTTGAAGGATTTTACAACAATGTCCTCCTTCACGGAGTCCCATGACCTTTTAACCCATTCACACACTTGTGTGATAGTGGGCCTCTTCATCCGCCCAGTAGGCGTCAGATCATGGTTCCCAGCTGCCATCCAGGTGTTCCACTCCTCACGCGTCAGAACTTTGAATGGCTTGTTAATGGAAACGTCCAGAGGTTGCAGCTGGCTAGTGAGGCCACCAGGAATCACAGCTATTTGGGTTTTAACTTCCTTAAAGTTCTTTTTAGTATTTTCCGTAATGTGCGCTCTAAACTGGTCAAGCACCAACAAGGAAGATTTCTTCAGAAGACCGCCAGGACGTTTGGACCACACTTTGTCAATCCACAGCCTCATGCCATTTTCGTCCATCCACCCTTTATCGTGAACATGCACGACGACTCCCCGTGGGATTGTTTCTTTTGGGAACGTTTTCCTTTTAAAAATCAACATCGGAGGCAGTTTGGTACCATCGGCACAGCAGGACAGCACAACCGTGTAGTGGGTTTTCTCATGCCCTGAGGTTTTTACGGTTATGGTTTTTGCTCCTTTGTTATCTACGGTTCTGTTAGATGGCACATCAAACGTTAGCGGGACTTCATCCATGTTCCCGATCTGGCTAATTTCAAAGTTACCGGTATTCTTCTTCCTCGCATCAATAACAAACTTGTGAAAAGAAAGAATCTTTGATTCGTATTCCTTAGGCATTTTTTGTGCAATTCTGGTTTTGGTGCGCATAGAAAGGCCAGATCTCTTCATAAATCTATAGCACCACGATGGTGATCCGGTGAAATCCCGAATGCCTTTCTCCACAGCAATACGTCTGGCCTCATAGATTATCATTTTTGTTGAGACAGAAAGTCCATTTTGCCTGTGATGTGCGATCCACTCCTTCACTTCCACCTCTAACTCTGGCCACTTTGCAGTTGGTCCACGTAAGGTGTGCTTGCCTTTATCCAACTTTTGGAGCTGATCCTCCTGTTTTCTCCACTCTCTTATCATTTTCTCAGTTGGAGGTGACCCGAAGTGTCTCTCCGCTGCTCTATTCCCATGCTCCTTAGCAAATTTAATTACTTCCAGCTTGAAAGCAACTTTATATGCCATTCTCTTCTGCTTAGACATCTTGAGGAGATGGTACTATAATTTTTCTGCAAGAAATGTAACCCCCTCATATTTAATCTGGTGCTCTCTAACCCCCCATATTTCCTCTGGTGGTCTCGTAACCCCCTCATATTTCATCTGGTGCTCTCTAATCCCCATATTTAATCTGGTGGTCTCATAACCCCCTCATATGCCATCTGGTTTGAGTGAATGCTGCTGGAGAGAATGTTGTGGGATAGACTGCAGCCTTGGTTTACAGACTGTTACACTGACCACAAAGGGTAACATACATGTGTCATGAGAACAGCTATATGGGGAGAAGGCCAATGGCAAATTTATAATCATATGGGGGCACAGGAACAGCCATACTGCAACTTTAAATCATCAGTAAAATCAGCCAATGCTTGGCTTTAAATGTTCATTATGCTCTAAGCTCTCCTAGACCCTAGGTGTGTGTGTGTGTGCATGTGTATGCACATTTTACATTTCATTTACCCTGTAGTTGGTCCGCCTGATCACTTTCTCACATACACCATACACGTTGTCTGTGATCTACCCAGAAGGCACATTATGACGTAGGGAGGGCGGTGTGTCTTCTCCCTGTGATTCGGGGGCGGAGCTTGTGAAGCCATTCTTCTGCCCATCAATCATGGGCATCCAATAGACTAGTGGGGGAGGAGCAAGACCGGCAGTATGAGGTAGGGAGGGCGGTATCTTCTCCCCGGGATTCGGGGGCGGAGCTTTGGCGGATCAATCCTTCTGCCCATCAATCACGGGCATCCAATCAACTAGGAGTGGGGCGGGGCAGAGTACGGACAGCAGTAAGCATTGGCTGGAGGAGGCGGAACGAGGAGGCAGACATGCGGACATTTCAGGGCAGCATGGATTGATCGGGTGCCCGGGAGATATGCAGAGAAGCGGCGAAATTGTGCCCACACTGCCCAGCAAGGAGTGAGACTGCTCGGGGAGACATGAGGAGACGCAGCCTGCGCTGATGGATGGAGGTACCGGCAGTAAGCTCAGCATGATGCCCGTGCAGCACATGGTTAGACTGTCGGGAGGGGGGCATGGCGCGCTATAGGAGGGAGAGGGAAGCCCGAACACACACAGCCTGGCTGTGCAGGGAGGGTCACAGAAGTCACCACAGCCCGCAGTACGTGCCCCAAATCCAGCCCGCAGCACACACTGCATAAGGAGAGGACTGCGAGCAAGCGCCACACAAAGTTGGGGGCAGTTTTAATGCATGTAAAATGTGTATTTGCCGTATAAGACGCACCAACTTCCCCCCCCCAGTTTTGGGGAAGAAAAAGTGCGTCTTATACGGCGAAAAATACGGTACATATGATCACTATCCTTCCAGTATCCCTCTTGCACAAACATATTGGAATTCTACTGACTAAGCCAAAGTAGCAAATGCCTTATTATTCTGTGTGGAACATCAGCTCCTAGCTTCCCCATTCTTTCTAATTCAAATTCTGAATCACAGCCCCTTCCTGAGATTTTCCCACCCATTGGGCTGAACCATTTTGTCCATAGGTGTTACACAAGCGCCAGCCATCAGATTTTCAAAATAAACCTCATCTGTGTTCACCTTAGAATGGCCAGTCACAAAATGAAGCAAACTAAATGCAAGATGCGTAGATGAGAAAAAGTACAGGTGTGGTGAACAGATGTTTTTAATCACCTAAATGCATACCTGTCAAATATCCCGTATTGGTCAGGATTTCCTGTAATTCTGTGCCGCTTTTTCTACTTTCCCGCCGGGACCCACCGCCATCCCGTAATTTGATGGCGGGGGGAAGTAGTTACTGCACATCCCCTTCTGTGCAGAACCCTTCTGTGCATGCATAGAACCTTTCTACGCATGCACAGAACCTGTATTGTCCGGAGCCGCGCTTGACAGGTATGCTTAAATGGAGTACTTCATCTAAATAAAATACATTCAAAACTGATTTTTAAAATTTGATCCTTATATAGGATAACTAGCAGATTTTGCCCGGCGGTGCCGGGCTGTTTTAAATGATTTTGGAAGGTTTTTTTTCTTAATTTTTGGTAAAGAGCCGGGCTGTTTTAACTTGTGTTGTAAGGGATAAATTTTTTTTGGTAATTTATGTAAAAAAGAGGTGTGTTGGTGGTTAGGGGTGGTTTTGGGTGTGCACAACCACCACTAACCATACAATACCACTCCAACCACCAACACACACATTAAAAATTCCTGGCAAGGCAGGAGTGTTGTGTGTGAGAGAGAGAGAGAAAGAAAGAGAGAAAGAGAAGCAGTGTGTGTGTGTGTGTATTGTCCCCCCAACCCTTCCAGAGCCAGGGGACCCTGCAGAGAGGGGATCTCCCCCCAGGACACCCCGTTATTAAAGAGAAGAAACCAAGTGGTTTCTTCTGTTTTAAAATGGAGTGTGTGTGTGTATGTGGGGGGGGGTATATTCAATCTCCTCTCCCTGGTCCCCTGGGTTTGGTAGTGTTGGGGGGACAAAAAGGGTCTGTCCCCCCAACCCTTCCAGAGCCAGGGGACCCAGCAGAGAGAGGATCATTCCCCCCCAAAAAACAAAACACTCCGTTTTTAAAGAGAAGAAACCAAGCTCTTTCTTCTCTTTTAAAACAGAGTGTTTGGGAGGGGGTGTTTCGTTCCCCTCTCCTGGGTCTCCTGGTTCCCCTCTCCTGGGACAAAAGGGGTCCCCCCAACCCTTCTGGACCCAGCACCTTTCATTGCCTCCCTCACCCACCCCCTAACCCTTACCTAACCCTTACCTTTTCCTGGCTCCCTCCAGCTGGGTCTTTCAAAATCTTTCCCTCTGGCTCCAACCGGTTTTTTTAAGTCAGCGCGCATTCCCAGCCTCCTCTGCACTCGTATCTCTCAGCCTGATTGGCTGAGGGGTTGCACAGTGCAAAGGATGCTGGGAATTGAAGTCCTTTTTCTTTGTTCACGTTCGGGGGGCTCCTGCCCCACTACCACATTTCTCAACCCGACAGTTACCTGCGAACCCGGTTCGGGTGAGTGCAGGGAGGCTCTGTTGGGGCTAGTGGGGACTGGTGCAACAGCCTTTGTCACATTCCAACGGTTAACGCACAGATTTATAGGTATAGATGCCATGCTGTCCTAAGTTATTTGGCATAGAAAAGTTATCTTTGATTTTTGTCAGCCTTCATAAATTGGCTCTAGGTTACATCCATCCATTCTGTCATTATGGGAATCAGGTATTCTTAATTTTGTTGGATTCCTTCCCCCACCACATTTTACACATTTGCTTTTAATGTGTTACTAAACATTTCAAAGTGAGCACATTTGAGCTTCAACAACCATATTGTTCTGTATTCCCTTGTAAAATATTTTTCCCCTTCGCAGTGTAAGTTTTTTTACATTTTTCTTTCTTGTGCCGTATCCGATTCAGAATATTGGCAATCATCATGGTGATCAGCCATGAAGGCTGTCCTGCAAATATAATGCTCTGGCCTTTCATCTGCCTTCCGCATCGCAGTGTGACACCCGTACCACTGATCCAGCTCCGCGAGTCACTTTCTGGTCCTGAGCCCTTTTGGCATGCAAAGTCCTCCTCAGCCCCAGGCCAGTATTGATGAAGTTACTGCCCTCCATCAAGATGATTCAAGAGGGATTGAATCCACTTGGGGAGCATCACCCTTCCCTGTGGACTTTGGCAAAGACACTACTCCTCAGGGTTGTCAGATTAGTTAACCGCCACCTGATGGCGTTGAGTTGCTGGCAGTATGGTCTACTACTCTATTACCATAGCAGGATAACCTGGCGAGACTTGAACATTTTTGTTTGGATTTCTTTTTTTACATTTTTCTTTTGGCTTCTCTGTCTTTTATCTCATTTGCCTGCAAGTCTTGGAACCAGAGTTAGAAGCAACTGACTATGTTCCTAGGGGACAATACAACATAGATTTAATTCTTTCCTTTTAGTTATGAAATCCAAACCAAGTGGGTTATTTCCTGGTTCTCTCATGAATCTAAAATATTGACCAGTGCTTTGGTATCTGTTTTAAAACAAGGGCTATATGTAGAAATCCACTGGGACCACCATGAAGAATACATAAGAGGAAAAAAGAGACGAGAATCTGATTTATATCTGAGAAGACAAATAACTTATTTAATTTACTTTGAAGTAAGACTATTTGAAAGTGTGGAAGGGGATGGGTGCCTTGTATAATAAGTATTTATTTTCAGGGATTAGAGATGGAAAAGGCAACATAGCTGGGTGAGATAAAAGGATTTTGTGTTGCCTGTGATCAGGTAGTTTTGAAAGGGTACAACCTTCTGAAATTGTCTGATGTTTCCCAGCAACCTGAAATGCCTGTTCTCTGAAGTGGGCTTTTATCTGCATAAGTACCTGTTTAAATGTAAGCACACTAGCTCATCAGGTCTGAGTAATGTTTCAAACCATTGATTTAACCTGTTGCTAAGAATCACAACATAGTGTACATGGGGGGAATACTGGCATGGCTTTCCCTGCCATATAAGAGTCTTTAATTAAGACCCAGTGATACAGACATTGTAGACAAACCCAATACACACTTGCAATGAGATTAAACGAACCTTGTATTCTAATTGTGCTGCTGGTTTTGGTTACATGGGAGGGGGATTAAAAAAACAATAGCTAAGTGGAAGATGCTAGTTATCTAGACAAGGCAGAAATAACAGTGTAATTTTGTGGCATTTGGTGAAGTGTTCCCAGGTGATTATTATAGATATACCTTGTGAGTTTGATGCTTACTGATAGACATTCACCATTTCATTTTTCCTCTTCGCATTCTTCTCCTACTGGAGGTTGGGAATCATTCTGTTCTAACTTTCAATACAACAGTTCTGATCTATGATATTATTTTGCATCCAGACCAGTCTTTAGTGGGTTTTTCCCTGCCTATTTCTTTCCCTATGTTTTTCATCATGAATGATCTACTTCTATAACAACCTTTAAGGCAGTATTTCTCAACCTTTGGCCTTCAGTTCCCAGAAGCCTAAGTCAATTCCCCAAAGCCAATGTACTGACTTAGGTTTCTGTGAATTGAAGTCCCCCTGTGGAGTGTGGGGCCCACGTTGAGAACCACTGCTTTAAGGGGTGGTGGGTTGTTGTTTCTTGCATTACATGACCAAAGACTTGTAGCATTTTATGATTTTTAATTATTAATTTTCGTCTGTAGTTCTTTCCTCTATAGTTCCGTTTACAAGGTTTTTGGCATTTCTGGTCTTTAATTTTTTGAATAATGGGTTCTCTTTTGCTCCTGTGAGTTTGTTTACCAGTTTTATTGGCAAACATTGTCCTATAAACTACCTTAAATTCATCCCTTTTCATGCTTCCAGAATCTGAAACATTCCTTTGTCAAGTGGTGCACCAATACCCTGCTCTTGCACAAGTGATCTCAGCCTAAGTGTTATTTTTTGTCCTCAAATAGTTAATGGAAACCCATCAGAACTACTCAGTTCAATATTTGCCAAGATGGCTTTTGGGGAGATCCTTAGTGAGCATTTTGCTATTCATATTCATTTTAACCACCCTAAGTAATTTTGTGTACTCTGCAAACATGGCAACCTAGCAGTTCGAAAGCAAGAAATTGCAAGTAGATAAATAGGGACCACTTCAGTGGGAAAAGATCTTAGGGACATGAAATTAGCTTCATTCGGGTGTCCCTTGAACAGAGTTTCTCCAGCAAAAATCCTTTCAACCCAGAATAATTTCTGACACGAAATTATTATTTTGGCCAGCTAAGTATTCACTCTTAATTCTAGATCAGTGGTCCCCAACCTTTTTTTGGCCATGCCCCACCTAAGCATCTCTAAAATCCTGATTCCCCACCCCCCTGACATATAATTCTTATTATTCAAAAAGTGAACTCCTGTTCATGCGGAGGAAGCCTAAAAGGCCATTAACTGTTAATACCTCATTCTCGAATTGCCCCTCTTAAAATCAAATTGCCCCATGTTGGAAACCATGGTTCTAGATTGTTTATAAAAACAGAAGACACTGGGTCAGACAGAATTTATTCTGTTTCAATAGTAGAGTCATGCAGAAAGTGAAACTAAGAAGAAAGACAAGAAATGATAAGATGGGTTGGAATGTTTTCCTTGTGTGGAATTGTCGAAACTAGGTGAATTGTTAGTCACAGAAATTAATTGTTGAGGGCAAACAATGTAGTACAGGATTATGAACCATGAAAAATTTGTAAAAACATACTAGCTTGCACTCTACTTAATAGAAAAATGCAGCAGACATATAGGAAATTCTATATGGCAGTGTCAACGCTAAACCAGAATTTCTCACTTTTACAAAAAGGAACTTGTCTAACAAGACATTCAGGATTTAGAGCAATATCAACTAAAGAACTCTTTCAATGTCTTTACAGATGATAATTTGAGGAAATAGTGTTGTTCAGGGAGCGAAGACACATGTAGCATGCAGAACATCTTGAGTTCAATCCCAGGCATCTAAAAATAGGGTGTACAAATTTGTAGTCCACAAAATAACTTTTCCTAGCCAATTATAGAACCTATATGTGTAATTTAATAAATGACCAAGAAATTAGTTACAGCAAGTAAGCTGTTATCTTTTGCTTCTTTGTTTGTTTGTTGTTGTTGTTGTTCAGTCGCACAGTCGATTCTAACTCTTCGCGACCCCATGAACCATCGCTCTCCAGGCACCTCTGTCCTCCACCATCCTCCTTAGACCACACCCCCCCGTGCCCATTGTGTCTACAATACATACCTGTCAAGTTTTGGATTTGGAAATAAGGGAAATTTCCCAGCAAATACAGGATACTTGACAGCTATGCTTATCTTTTGCTGCCCTCCAATGGCAGCAATAGGGCATTGCAGTCTAATTAATACGGGATGACGGCAGAGAAGAGGGTAAAAAAGGGGGTTTTCCCGGTCAATACAGGATACTTGACAGCTATGCTACAATACCATCTAGCCATCTCATCTTTGGCTGTCCCCTTCTTCTTTTGACCTCCACCTTCCCCAGCATCAAGGCCTTCTCAAGTGAATCCTCTCTTCTCATTTGATGTCCAAAATACTTCAGCTTCATCTTTGTTATTTGTCCTTCTAAGGAGCACTCAGGGCTAATCTCTTCTAATATTGACCTATTTGTTCTTCTCGCCGTCCAGAGGACTCTCAAAACTCTCCTCCAGCACCACATCTCAAAGGCATCTATTTTTCTTCGCTCAGCCTTTCTAATGGTCCAGCTCTTTGTTACGCAGGGACAAAAAACAAAAACAAAACAAAAACCCTGGGAAGGCAATGAAAAGAGAAAGCAGCTTTTAAAAAATCTCATTAGTAGTGAAAATGGCTGTACATTACAAGTGGGTATGATTCAGGCTGTTTTTCCTTCATTGTGCTTGGGGAAAGTACTGCAAATGAATGGTGATTAATGATTTCCAAGGGCGAATGACTGGCAGGCTTAGGACAGCAGCAAAAACTGTGAAGTGGGATTTTCCCCCTTTCGGAAATCCTCGAAACAAACTTGGCAGTGTAAGTATACAGAACATCTGCTATTTTACTCCTGAACAAACTGAACTTAGGTTGTTTTCAGTGTTTGTGTTGCTAACTTTCTCTTTGCCCCTAAGAACAGCCAGAAGTAATGGTCTGTAGCTATGATTATTGTTATTTTGCTTTCAGGAAATGCAGGTGTTTGTTGTTGTTTTTTAACTTGAATGTCTCAAATGATTTTAAAACCATCATGAGCATCTTGGGGTGGATTGATTAAATGCTGGGTTACTTAATAACAAGAAAATAGGAAACTAAAAAGCAATCTAATTGAATTGTTCTCTGTGAAGAAATTACATCAGCCTCAGAATATGAATAGATTTGTGTTAAGTACTGCCAGAATGGAACTGACGTATAGCAATCCAAATAGGTCTTTCAAGGTGATACACAGTATTTAAGAAGCAATTTTGCCATTTCTGTCCCCTTAGGCAAAATTCAGGCTCTGATAATAAAAAATTCACGTCAGAGATTACTCTGGGTTGAAAGGATTTTTGCTGGAGGAACTCAGCTCAGGGGACGCCCGAATGAGGTTCCTTTCATGTCCCCAAGTGCCGTCCTCAGGTATTGAAACCCCACCTTCCAGTCTCCAAGCTCAGCAGCGTCTTAACGACTACGCCACCAGGGAAGCTCTGATGTCTGAGCACTAAAGCATGTTAGTGTCAGACTCTGAATATCTCTGACAAAACAGAAATACCTATAAGGCAGATGCAAAGCTCTATTTTCTTTATGTTGCTACATAGGAAGGGACAAATAATTTCAGCCATATTTTGTGCCTAGTCTATTACAGACCAATAGATAGTTCCAATCTTTTTACTTTTCATTCTTGGCAAAACAAAAGACAGAAGAGTGTAGCTTTTAATAACAATGGCAATTACTTTGTTCATTTAATAGCATGGTTTAACACTGATTTCTCAAGGTTCTCAAATGAATTGCAAGGGCTTTATGATACCTATAAATTATACCTTCGAAAATACGATGTGGTCCTTGTGTGTGGACTAAACTGCTTTATCATGTAGTCTGTGTAAAATCTTGTGTAACATTTGAACAAGACCCCTGAAAGGCAGCAAGACAATATTTTTATGTTCTTTAACAATGAAGGGTATTATATAGGAGCTCATTCAGAACCTGTGGGTGCTTCTTGTTATTGAAAATATTAAAAATTGCTCTCCTTTTTTCCTTCCTGCTTTGCCCTTATCAGTCTATATTACCTTGGATTAATAGACTCTGTCTGGTGATTTTTTTCCACTATACCACAAATCAGAGAGTGAGATTAGTATGGGATTATTTTGCTTTATGAAATGATCTAGCAGAAAAACTATGGAGGTTTCAGAATGTTTTGCAGGGCGAGTGTAAGGATTATTGAGACAAAGTGTGTGCAATTCTTTGAACCTCTCAGTAAGTGTCATATAAAAAGGATCAATATTGTTATCCTGAGGGGGAGGGGGTTGTTCCTTGTTTTCAGATGTATGAACATTTAAGCTTAATATTAACATGGTGCTGTGGACAAATTTAGAGGAGAGAGCTTGGCTCTGCCTCAGTCTGTTGACGCATTTTGCACAGTTAATAGTTAGGTTTCAAGTGCTTCCTGCTTGTTGTTAGGTTGTTTTACCTGTGTGCAAAAGCCTTGGAAAAATCTGGATTCTTGCTCACATATAGAGCTACCAGGCAAGAAGGATTATTATTTTCAGATGTGAAATATTAACATGAAGAATGAAACAAGGAGGCAAACCTAGGTGCTCCCCATAACAGCATATTCACAGCACTAGACTGGTTAACATCTGGAGTTTATGTAAACAGTAAGTGCGGGGAAAACAGAAACGGTCCTACTGCTCCCCTCGTTTGAACTTCTGTCCTTTGGTGACTTCTGTTCTATAAGGTTTATGCAGGTTTCTTAGTGGCATAAAAGATTGTATTCAACAAAGTTAATTTTAACACATAGGGCAGACGTTCGCAATATACAACCTGCGGGCTGGCCCTGGCCCCTGACACCAATTCATTCAACCTGCGCTGCCCTTACCGCTCCTGGAAGCAGAAGTAAAATGTACCCACGCATGTGCAGAATGCTGCCGTTAATGTGTTCTGCACATGAACGGGTGTGTTTTACTTCTGCTTCTGGTGGGAGGAACCACGTGACTAGCTAGATCAGCTATCGGGGGGGGGGGGGGGGGCAGGCCCGCGACCTGAAAACATTCAGAAACCCTGATACAGGGTTTGGGACTAGAAATAGAAACTGCAGTATCACTCCCCTTTACAGCCATTGATTCATAAACGTTTATAAATACTTTATAAATGTCCACATTCACACCTAAATCTGCTTCAAAAGCATAGTTCTCAATTCAAACCATGAGTTGGTGATGAGGAATGTACTGTACTGCCTTTTTACCCCTCCTGTCTGTGATTTACTATAACCACACTTTACCCTAGCTAATTTAAGTCAGAGTGGAATATGGAAAGTGACACGAAAGATTGCCGTGGAACAATGAATTGGAATTCATGAAAGGATAAATGATGATTTGCCATAAACCATTAAAGACATAGCAGGGGTTTTTTTATGCTTCCAGTCCCTAGACCATAATTTCTGACCATGAGAACATTGCATCTGAGCTTTGTATCTGATCAAGAGCCTCAAAAATGTACCCTTAAAACTAGAGATCCTGAAAAAATAGATGGAAAATTAGATCCTGGAAGGGCTTCACATCTTTCTTTAAACTACCAATGAGCAGTGATTCTCTTCTGCCTTGGACTTCCTCAGCATACATGCATTCCTATTCATTGCCCATGAAGGAGCATTTGTCCCTCAAAATCACCTCTTCTGGACATTGTTTAAAACATAAGACTCTTATTTGTTCCTGACCAGCCATTATGTCCAAGTGGGATGTTAACCTGAAGAGGGATCTGTGATATAAATCTGGATCCTCCTCTAGTTTATTATAAAGTAATGTTAATTTCTTCCTTGTTTTGATACACATTCCAATTACCTTGTTTCCCTTTGTTTTTGTTATATGATATCAAGTCAGAACTGACTTATAATGACCCTCGTAAATTTCCATGGCAGAGCTGGAAAATCAAACCCAAGTCTCCTGATTTCTAGGTCATTACACTCTCTACTATGCACTGTGTAACTTATTTCCCTTACCATATGCTATGTACTCGTTTTTAATACATTTCTCTTATTTAATTATTGGCCGGTTATTTATTTACACTTTGAGGAGCTGGATTGCTCTCCAGGTTGCACATACTGTTTCAGTCACACTTACCATGTCATTGGCTGAGAAAGAAAGAAAGAAAAGAAGGAAAGAAAGAAGGGACAGTAATGTTGCTTGTTCCTGAGAGCATGGCTTGGCCTTTCCTCTTTTGCAAGTACAGAAAAACCTCGACTTACATATGCCTCGAGTTACATAAAATTCGTCTTACGTAACGATTTTTGCACTAAAACCATGTCCCGATTTACATAACCCAATTTCCTATGGGTTTGCTTCAAGTTAAGTAAAAAATTCATTTTTCCTATGGGGTTGCTTCAATTTATATAAATATCATTTTCCTATGGGGTTGCTTCGAGTTAAGTACAAAATTCATTTTTACTATGGGTTTGCTTTGAGTTAAGTAAAAAACCGATTTACATAAAAGCCAATGGAACAGACTTTTTATGTAAGTTGGGGTTTTACTGTAATGCATTCTAGGAACTCAAAAGATCTCCCTGTCTTACAGTTGGCAAGATAAAAGAAACTGGTGATCAAAGCTACATAGAAGGGCCAGATGTGTGGAAGGGTTGTCAGTAGAGTATGAGTATTTGCATGATTTCCAAGCATGCTTTTGAGTTCTCCGGAATTTTTCACCAAGCAACTTGATATAAAAACGAGGGGGGCGGGGAGAAACATAACATTTGAAAGCTTAGGCCAAGTGTTACTGTAAAGCAGGGGTGGCCAACCTTTTTACGCCGTGGGTCTGACCACACACCCCGGACAGCTGAGTGGGGCTGACCATGCCCCCCCCAAAAAACAACAACAGCAGAAGCTTCTTCAGCATTTACGACAGAAGAGGAAGCTTCTTCCGCGTTTACAACAGCTGCAGGTGCATTTACGCATGCGAGGGTGAGTTTTACGGCTGATGTAAACACGTCTGCTTCTACTTCCGGGTGCGGTGGTGGTGGGCCACATGAAATAGTGCTGCGGGCCAGGACTGGTCTGTGGGCCATAGTTTGGGAACCCCTGCTTTAAGGTCTGCCTTCCAGACTCAGTCTGAAGATGGCCTCTGTGGATGGAATTATCAAAGACTGCTAAATACTGCAAGGATCATATTATGCCTAACATGTAAGGGAAAAGAATTAGGAGCAGATCCCGCTTTTCCAAAATTGTAAAGGCAGGCTGTGATTCCAGTGGCTGCGAGTGGTACTTTCAGGAAAGGCCCATTTGTGTTAAATCAGGGGTCCTCAACCTTTTAAAGCTGTGGGCCGATTCATGCCCCCTAAAACTGTTAGCGGGCCAGACCCCACCCACCCCCCCGCTGCTGCTGCTGCTGCTGCTGCTGCCGCCACTGCTGCCACCCTGAGCCCTCACCACTCCTCCATACACCACTTCCCTGCTTACCAGCCTGGAGGAGCTGCATGGTGTGGGTGAAGGAGGGGTCCAGGTTGTCCTTCTCACCTGCGCTTGGCCAGAGCAGCCCCCGGGAAAGACACGGGCAGCCACAGGCGTCTGCTGCTTCTGCTGCCACATCAATCCTTGTCTCCTCTGCTTGGCTTGGCGTACCCCTAACGGTGATCTGTAGCAGAGCCGATCTTGTAAGGCTTACAACATCCGCCCTGCTATGGAATCGCCATTAGGGACACACCAAGCCAAGCAGAGGAGACAAGGATTGAGGTGGTAGCAACTGGAGCGAGGTCATGGGCCACATGAAAGGGTGCTATGGGCCAGGTCCGGCCCACGGGCCATAGGTTGAGAACCCCTATGTTAAATGAATAGTGCAGCAGTGTCCAGCACCATGTCAAGAACCATCACCAGCAACAAGAACAACAATAATGGTGGAATTAGGGTGTTGGTGTGTGACAAGCTACATCAGAACCAGCTTTACCATGAAGCAAATGTGGGTGGATAGCAAAAGCAATCATTTCATTGTTTTTTCTTAGTCTCCTGCAGAGGCTCTGTGCCTTTAGCCAAGAGATAGAGGTATGTGTCCCATACGCTTGTCTCGTTCTTTTAAATTGTTGCTTTTGGAGATGGTAAGGTAGAGGAGCCTGAAGTCATAGTTAGCTTGCAATTCAGATCCTTTCTGTGCAGAATGTGTTTGCCTCAGGCAGCAAAATATACTTGTCAGGCCCTGGCTTGGATTTTAGATCCAGTGTTTTTAAGGGAAATTGTGTAATTGTGTTTAGTGCTTTCCTTGTGGTAGCAGAGCTGGTAACTTGCAGCAACAAGTTCTGTGCTCTGTTTTTAAAACCTGGCGAAGATGAAAAGTAAAGATTCTGCATATCCTCACTGATTTGAGGGGCCCAATTGGCTTACCAGATGTTTGACTGCACAAAGTCCTGTTTCTCTGTGTATCTGTAGTACCACAGAATTACTTTGACTCCTGTTAATCAACCACACACATAACCTTAAGAGACTGACTTGCTGTGGCTTCTCTTTCTATGCACAACCTGTCAAAATAATAATGCACAGTGCAGTTTTTACACACTTCCTTAACAATTGCAATAAGGTCTCTGCCCATGAATCAGATTTCTTAAATCTATGGTCCCAGGGAAGAGCAGGAATGTTAAAACTGTTTGTGATGACAGGCTCATGTCTTGTGGCTGCAATTGACAATCCACATGCATAAACAGTTTCTATTCACTCTGCCTAAGTGTTGCTGTGTAGAACATGACCATCTCAGCTTCTTTGGGAAGCATGTGATTTACCAGCAGTTTATTAATTCTGCAGTTAATGAATTTTGGTGCTAATGTAAAAATTGGTGCAATAAAAGGAGGTGGGTGCTTGCTCTCTGGTTGTAATATTGAGCACTGTTCTGGATTCTCGAGTCATTTTAACTACATGCCCCGAAGAGATTTTTTGATCTTCTCCCACCCACACTGTTATTTCATGTGGTAGAAACTGAGCACCTAGTCAGGATGATTTAAGTGTGCCAAGTGGATGCTTCCACAGTATCCTTGATCCACCATTGCAGTAATATGAAGGATAGCATGGGAATTGTGTTCAGATAACTATCTAAACACATGCAATATTCATATCAGATAATTTCAAAATATCACATCCTTGGGAAATCTTGATTAGTAGTATTGAGAAGGATTAATATCACAGGGGCAGGCTGACTAGGGGAAGTTAACAGCAGTTTCTCGTTTTGACAATTCTGCTGCTATAGAATTTAGTTTAATGCCATATTTGTGACAGTGCCATCTTAGATCCTGCAATTCCTTGATTTAACTGTTGTTGTTGTTGTTGTTGTTGTTGTTGTTGTTGTTAGTATTATTATTATTAGTATTAGTATTATATTTGAACTTATATACCACTTTTCTTTGTCAATGACAAACTCAAAGCGGTTAACAACATATTCATTTACAATAAAATCCATAGTAATACAATATATCAGTACAAGTCAAAATATCAAACATTCAATATATCAAAAGGACATATACAAAAAAAATCAATAAGCATATCAACAAAACAATGTAACCACGGGACATATCAAAAAACAATCTAACCAGTCACAGTCTAACCAGTCACAGAAAAAGAGACTTGGAAAATCCAGCTGTAGATGAGGCGATGCGGCTCCAATGTCTTTTGAGCTCCCCGCCCGGCAGTGCCAGAGGGAGGGGCGCCGGGCGCAGCAGCCTCCCATCCCGGGACTGATGAAATAAGCCCCGGGAGAGGCTCGCAAGTCCTGTGTCGGTGGAGGTGGCTAGCCACTTTTGGGGCCGCGGAAAGGCGAGCCCCAGGTGCGGCCAGTTCTCTCCTTCCCGCCTCCTCCGGCCGGTCTTCTTGTGCTGTGAAGCATATCCTTGAGACTTACTGTTTGGTATAAACAAAAGGAAAGCTAGCGAAAGGAACTCACTGTTCTAATGTGCTTGGTTAATCATGGAAATCATGTGGACTATGGCTCTTCTGATTTTTTATTGTGTTTTCCATGAGACCGACCAACCAGCATAGCCAGGGACAATGGGAGTTGTAGCCCAATATATGGCAGGCTATAGATTTATATAGAAAGGGACTACGGTGGCTTAGTGGTTAAGATGCTGAACTTGACGACTGGAAGGTCAGCAATTCGAGACCTGAGTGCTGCATGGTGGAGTAAGCTTCCGCCAACCCAGCTCCTGCCAACTTGGCAGTCTAAAAGCAAGAAATTGCAAGTAGATAAATAGGTACCACATCGGTGGGAAGGTAAACAGCATTCTGTGTGCTCCGGTGTCTAGTCATGCCTGCCACATGTCCACAGAAACATCTGCAGATGCAGACAGCACTGGCTCTTTGGCTATAAACAGAGATGAGCACCGAGTCCTAGAGCCGGATATGACTGGCTTTCCAGCAAGGGCAACCTTTACCTGTAGATTTCCCATTCTTGATAAATGAAACCTAGATGTTTGTGTAATAGCTGGAATTGGATGATATTGTTACCTCTGTTACTAATGCTTCTAGTCTGCTTATCAAGCATTGTGAAGGCAATGTTCAGAAGAATGGCCCTGCCAATCTGTAATATCAATCTGAAATACATAAGAAGAATTCATTAAATATATCTATGTGGTGTGGTGTGGTGTGGTGTGGTGTAGTGGTGGTGGTGGTGGTGGTGTGTGTGTCTGTGTGTGTCTGTGTGTCTGTGTGTGTGTCTGTGTGTGTGTGAGAGAGAGAGAGAGAGAGAGAGAAACATAATATTTGAAATAGGAAAATGCCTCATAAATATTTTTATTTATGGGAGAGAGCACTGCTTAATGCATATTGATCCAAAACAGCACTCATATTTCAAGGGGCCCCTAATTTGCATTATCTACAGATAAAAAGGTGCTTTTCCTAAAGAATGGTAAGTCTGATTTTTATTTGAAACATAAATAATTGCTCTTTCCTTTGCCACCATCTCTTGTCTTCGGTCCTGGCCACGAACTTATAACCATAAATTCAACAACAGATACTACTACATTACTAAATTCTAGTTTCTGATATAGAACAGTGCCCAAAAGGAGAGGTATGGTGTGCAAATAAATTGCAGAATCTAGATGATTGATGATGGTAGAGATTGAAAGCTTCCTGTGAGTATATAATGTACATAGAATGAAATCACAAGCCTTGCCCCTGCAGCCTTTCTTTTTGGTATTGTTTTCTTTGGAAGAGACTTCTTGGAAAAATGAAAAGTGGCCTGATTGAGTTGTAGTATTTATTGCAGACATTTGTAGAACTACTACCTTTTCTCTTTTTCTTTATATATGTTTGTTTTTAGAGCTGGATATAGAAGCACTCTCTGTTTTGGTCATTGTTGCCTCCTCTCCACACGTATGTAGTTTTTTTGTGTGTGTCTCAAAGAAAGTGGCTAATTTCATTCAGACATTTAGATTTCATCTAATAAGCAGAGTTAACCAGTCAGGCATTTTTGAGATTTGCAGCCAAACCTAGAATTAATGTGACCTGACAGTCACTGCTTAATATAATATCATCCTCTTAGTGACGGGTACACTTGTAGTGCCATTGATGACACTCTGTAGCAAGTTCTAGTGTTGATTAATTGGTTTGATTTGATTGATACCCCACCCGATTAGTAAAATCACTACTCTGGGTGGTTTACAACAAAGTTAAAAACAAAACAAAACAAACAAATACAATCAGAATCCTTCAAAAATACAATCAGAATCTTTCAAAAAACAAATAACGCAGAATAAAATAACAGTATACACATCTATCAATATAGGAAATCTTAAACTTCAAAATTAAGTTGGAAATTATTTCATTTGGCCACAATTTCCATTCCTCTTCCTCAAACTTCCAGTTGTCAAGTTCAGCCTCTTAACCACTTGAACCACTGCAGTCTGTTTTTTAAAGGATGTGTTTGGTTGTTTTATTTTTATTTTGGTTGTGCGTTTGATTATGTTATTTTGTTGTTTGTATGTGCACCGCCCAGAGTGGGAAATATCCCAAATGGATGGTATAAAAATGTAATAAATAAATAAATATAGCAATAGGGCTTAGGATGGTCTGTTTTGCTAGCAATCACCTTTCCTAAACAATCACAAATGACAAGAAAACTGTGAGAGACTTAGAATTCCTTCAGTGTTTGTAGAACCTTTTAAAAATATGAGTAACAGACTTTTATTTGAACAAAACAGTGGCTGTGACAAGTGATGAAGTATTTGGGAAATTCAAAGGACTACTTATTGTAATGTGTTGCTTATTATCAGAACCAAACAACAACAACAGATAAAATGTGTACTGGGAGTGCTTTGCGATGCCATCTGAGGTATGTTTGGATTCTGGCAAGAGAGAGATCAATGTTTAACAGGATTTATTTATTTTTAAAAGCAAATTATGGAGTTTGTTCATTACACTCCAGCCAATTACATTAGGGTTCCTGTGTTTGTAGAACATTCCTTGATGCCTGGAAGCTTCTCTCCTCTCTTGAGTGTATTTTTAACTAGAAGTCTGGCATGCTGTGAAGTAAATTGTCAGTCTCCAGGATTATGTGTGTTTCCTGGGCAAAGCACCATGTGACTGGACCATATTTTCTGTTTTGAAGCATGTCCAGCTGCCCAGAAAGAAGGAAAGCATATGCTAGGGGTGGTAGGAGGGAATTCCCAGCTTTTCTTTTAGTTTTGGGGGTGGTTGTTTTTGTTGTTGTTGTTCATAGTGGGGAAACTGGTTTTATAAAAACAATGACATATCTTTTTGTCTTCACTTCATCATCTTGATCTGTCTCAGCATGTTAGCAAAATTAAAGGGGAAGAAAGAAAGAGAAACCGAAATATTGTGGCATTTAAACAACAAGTTAGATATATTTCAGTGTGAGCTTTGATGAACCAGAATCTATTTCTTTTTAGACAGAAGAAATTTATTTTGATTTGAGGAAATGAACTTTGATCTAGAAAAGCTCAAATGAAGATAAATCTGTAAGATATTAACTAAATATATTATCAGTATGCTTAACTCAGTGCTTACCAAGATCAAACAATACTGTAGTAGTTTAATATTACTGACAGCAATCTTTCTCAGTTAACATCTGCTTCTGGAACAGGCTCAATCAGTCTGCTTCTGCATCTGCCTTGTCTTCCATTTTTTCTTTAATCTGATGAAGAAATAAGGTGTGTTCCTCCAAAATTCAAATACATGTTTCTTGTCTTTTATAAAGGCCTCTTAAATGAAATGGAACTTCCTACCAACTAAAATAAAAAAATTCTTGTTTAAATAAAGCAGTCAATTTTCTTTAACAATTTAATTTGTCATTGATATAAGCAGAGAGACTAACATAAAACATCTCACAATTTAATTTAATTTTTAATTTAATTTAATAGTCATATTTATATATATGCCGCCCACTCAGGTAGAACCCGACTCAGGGCGGCATTACAACAAGTTCTAAAAACACATAAAAACACTTTAAAAGATCCATATCCCACCCACTTTAAAAAAACCATGTCCCACCCACCCAATACTTGTTTCAAATTACAAAATTGAAAATAAAACAGAAAACAAGTACAGTATTGTGAGAATTTAAACACTAACATATTTAATTCAATGCAAACTTTCATAAATTATAATCCACTTCCTCAAACATATGAATACATCCACAGTAAGTAGATTGTAATCAAGGAAATCTCACATGGAAATAAATCTGTTAGTCATTAAAGTGCCAAAATACTTAGATTAGTATGGCTACTTATCTGAAAGGTAATATAAAACATATTCTTAAACACAAATAGTTGTCAACAGGGTTTATTGTTTTAATATTATTATTATTATATACTTATTGTTGTTGCTCTCATGTGCCATCAAGTCATCTCCAAACCTATGGCAACTCTTTGACTGAGATATCTTTAGAATGTCCTATCCTCAAAAGCCCTACTTGGTTCTTGCAAATGTAGGTCTGTGGCTTCCCTCCCAAAATCAAGGCATCTCATCTTTCTTTTTCCCTGCTTCCTTCCACCTTCCCCAGCATTCTTGTCCTTGAAAGTCTTGCCTTCTCATGATGTGCCCAAAGTAGGACATAGTCAGATTCACCATCTTTGCCTCAAGAGACATTTTGGGCTTGACTGGCTCTAGGACCCATTTGATTGTCTTTCTGGCAGCCAAGGGTATCCAAAAAAGTCTCCTCCAACACCATATGCCAAATGAATATATTTTTTCCTTTCAACTTTCTTTAATGTCCAGCTTTCATATTGTGATCAGGAACTCAATAGAGTGAACGATCTTGGTCTTGGTGAAACATCCTTACATTTGATGTTTTTTCCTAATTACTTAATTGCTACTGTTCCAAGTCTCAGTCACATTCTGATGTCTTGGCTGCAATCCCCCATTTGAACTGATGTTTGAACCAAAATCTTTCACTATTTCAATTTCTTCATTCTCGGTTTTAAAATTATGTAATGATAGTTTTTGTTTTCTTAATGTTCAGCAACAATCCTGCTCTGGCACTTTCTTCTTTCAATTTCATTAGTCTCTCCATGTTATATCTTAATGGCAACTTCTTGTCCAGAATACAGGTTACACATCAAGACAGTCAAGTGTTGAGACACCCCCATTTCTTCACAACCACCCATAGTTTCTAATGATCCACCACACAGTCAAAGGCTTTGCTGTAGTCTAAAAAGCAAAAAGCATCTGTTCTTCTGAAATCCTTTGTTGTGTTCCAGTATCCAGCAGATATTTGCAATATAATCTCAGGTGCCTCTTCCTTTTCAGAATCTTGTTTGAACGCTGAGCATTTCTTGCTCCATATAATTTTTGTTATAGCATCTTGAGCATCACCTTGCTTGCATGGTAAATTAAAGCAATGATCCTATAGTTGCTACACCCCTAGGCATCTTCTTTCTTGGGGATTGGAATGTATATTGAGTATTGCAAGTCTGTAGACTATAGCTTTGTTTTCCAGTTTTGTTGGCATTCTAGATTTATTCTCTGTGGCTTGAAGTAATTATATCGATATACACCCAGACTGTACTTAATTATATGATGGTTTTAACGTAACTGACAACACTAATGAGGTGATATAGAAATGGAAAAAATCGGTAAATAGTTCAATAAATGCTGATGGATCCATCCTCTGGTTTTTTTCTCTCCAAAGCCATGTGTTAGGTGCATTTTGCTGTTGGATAGTTCTTTCTCTTTCTGTGGACTTTATGGAGCTGGGGAAGAATATGCAAGAGGAGTTATGTGCTGACTATGATGGGAAGAAAAATCATACAGAACTGCAATTGAGAAAATCAACAACACTGGAAGAGAAAGTGGACTGATAATTCAGACTGTGGGCTCCTTTCTTATATTGAAAATTGTAGATTATGTGCTTGGACCCTGTTCTTAGTGTATAGGAAAGCAATGAGGGGAAAGCTATTTTATAAAGGCCTGGATATAGTTTCATCCCATATCTGCTCAGTCTTGGAACTGAGAACAAATTGCAGCAATAATCCCTATGGCATATTAAGACAAGTTATGCCTGGGGTGATGGACAGAGACATTGATGGCACACCTTAGCACTTTAGGTGTTCTTGAACTTCAGTTCCCAGAAGATCTGATCAGCAGGAGTGCTGACTTGTGTTTCTGGTAATTGAAGTCCAAGAACACCTAGAGTGCATAGAGTGCTCCTGTTTTTACTTACCACATGTCAGGGTGGATGTGGTTAAAGGTTCCTAGAATGAAATTTCATTTTATTAGTGTGCCTTCTCTGTTCCAACCTACTAAGTGAGCGCCCATATTTACAACGTGAACTGCTTGGATGTCTTCTTCTATCAAGCAATATAAAAACAACTGGTAAATAATATTAAATAAATAATATATTTTAGAAATGAAAACAAGGCATAGGCAGGCCTGCCTGAGTCATACATTATATTGTTAGCAATTTGTTGCTGGTTTGGATGGTGATAAGCTTAAGATGAGGAGATGGTCCTTTTGAAAAAGACAGCTACATTATCATCATCATTCAACAACAATAACAGAATTACCATTGCATTAGAGTACTGCTGATGAAAACAAACCATTTTTCTCTATTTCAACAGGTGGTTATAGCAGTAGCAAATTCAGCAACACTGAAGCACTTAATCTTCTCATCTTTAGTACTGTTGTGACATTTTATCTAATCTGTTCATAGCATGAGATGTTAATTCTGTTTACTGTATGGGCAGAGAAACATCCAGACTACTGGGATTTACATGTATTTTGAACAGTCTGTTTTGACTCTAAGGGTTATTGAACAGGGCTTAGCCTAGGCTAGATAGCATTGAAATTTAAATCCAGCTGGTGGAGGGACTATCTGGCTAATAAAGTAGTTTTTGCTACTTTAGTTTATATTAGTCAGACAATGATTTTTTAAAAGTCAGCCATTAAGTAATAATAAAACCTTTTATAATAGATAATGATTTAATCAGTTGACAGCTCAGAATTTTCTTTAATTGTCATTTGTTAACAATTCTGGGCCATGTCTGTTCCTACTGTGGTCCTTAGCAATCTTGATTTCTTTATTTATTTGTGTCAGAGGCACCACCAGCATATAATAACATAGAAATCTTGATAAAGTTTGCCTTGTCAAATGTACCTTTACTACTCAGGATTCCAGTGAACATTGCATCTTCTCCAAGTAAAAGGCAAAAGAAAATTTCTACTCACCTTTTTCTGGAAGCAAAGACCATGAACATAGTTGACTTGACAAGCTAGCAAGCTTTTCATTGTCCTATACCCATGATGGCGAACCTTGGCACTCCAGATGTTCTTGGACTTCAATTCCCAGAAGCCCAAGCCCCCACGAATCCACACGAATGGGTTTGCTGCAATTCATCCAGGCCACGTCGCTCCTGGAAACGGAAGTAAAATGCACCTATATGGATGAATCGCAGCAAACCCATTTGTCCGGATTTGTGGGGGCTTGGGCTTCTGGGAATTGAAGTCCAAGAACATCTGGAGTGCCAAGATTCGCCATCACTGTACTATACAAATGTGGTCTTGCTTCCTGGAGAAGGAATGCTCCTTCTTAGTTGACCCATTTCCTTTCTTTTACCTGTGCAACACTTCTTGACCATATGAATTATGGTCACACTAATTATGGGCACACTAATTCAGCTAGCTGATACACAGAATGAGAATGTTTGTCTTGTGAAGATTCACACTGTTATGTGGGATCTTGAGTGGTTTTACGTCTTAATCTGTAAACTACAGTACTTAAGAGTAATGCTTGCACAAATGGGGCGCTATATAAATCAAAGTTTAAAAATTGATGTTTAGTTTGAAGTTTATGATGGGAAATATGTTTGGCTAAGAATCATAGAAACTATAGACATATAAGTTTTATTGGGCTTTATATAATACGATATAATGATTTGTGCCATCTACTGGTTTATGGTGACCTCTCACAGGGTTTCCTCCAGAAAAAGTGCTCAGTTGTAGACCACCAATTCCTTCTTGGGATGCTTTAAGACTGTTCTTTTGATCACATGAGAACATTGGATAATATTTGCAAGGTGGTGTAGTAGAGTCTAGTCAAGGATTAAGGCTGAATACTTTGAAATGCAAGTGCTTCTCAATTCCCCTTTTCTTTCAGCTCAAATTGACCAAATACTCAGACAACAGCCTTAGCAGAAGGGGGGGAAATGGTTACTTACTTGTGTCCAAATAATGTTGTCAGGCACAGTAAATGGCAAAAAATCTAATGCTGCAAACCAGTTTACTGCATCTTAGTTGCAAAAAGTAGAAAGAAAAATCTCTCATGCAAATGATGGTTGTAAAGAGGGTTTTTGTTGTTGTTGTTCAGTCACACAGTTGACCCCATGGACCATTGCCCCCATTGCACCTCAACCCGCCCAGCTCTGTGCCCATTGCGTCTACAATACCATCCAGCCATCTTATTCTCTGTGGCTCCCTTATTCTTTTGAGGGTACTGAGTTACTGACTTTATGAGACAACATTTTGAGTCAGAAAGAGTGAACTACAGTGAACAAATGAAACACTCAGACAAAATTGTACACAGAGCTCAGCATATGTACAGAATGGAAAGCAGTTACTTTTGGAGGAAAGAAACACTTAACCTGCTTATTGGCTGTTTAGAATCGAAAGCAGGTTATGACTTTGTTTGTTAAATGCTGGCCCTTGCCATTTCCATGCTAGTATCCAAAATACACACAAAACTCAAAAGAAAAGTCAGTTAGTGTTAGAAGTACACAAATAGCTTCTTAAATGCACATTACCCCTTTTATGTTCTTTGTTCTTCTTTGCAATAACTTAATATTTGTAGTTTATATTTCTCAGTTTACTTTACATACAAAAATATTTTGTCAGGATGTCATGTGTAGAGGGGAAAATCTGAAACATATATTTGTCAATGTGAAAAACCAGTATACTTTTCTTAGGATATTGTTGCTTTGCTTCTGTGTCTGCATGCGTACATGTGTCTAGATCTTTTTCCGGTCTTCAGGTGACGTACTTTTGTACTTACACTGGCTGTAAGGCAAGAACATTTTTAGGTGTGGCATTGTTGGCCAAAGGAGGCTTTTCTAATGAGGGCTGGATTCCAACAGGCTGATGCCCGGCCAAGAAACCTTCAGCCTTCATTCTTTTCATAGTTTTGGTAGATGGCTGATTTCTATCAGGTTAACTTTGTTCTGTGTTTAACCTAAGGAATTTCCCCCCCTCTGGTACCTGCACTGGCAGCTGAAATGAACACACTTGGGGAAAGAATTTGAAGATGCTTGGGTCTCAATATACATAGCCCACATTTTTTTTAAGTTGAGTTATCCGTGCTGTAATTTCCCCCCATTATATGTTTTATGTTGAGGAAGCAGTTATGTTCTGTTTCAATGAACTGAATCGTCTGTATTTCTCCCTGTATTTCAGTCAGGTGTGGTTGTTTTTTAAAGAATAAAAAGGTTAGATAATCATTCATCCTATATCCAAAAACCTGTTTCTATCAATTAATTATGCCTAACCTAGCGTAAATATTTATTTGATATTGACATAATTCAAGCTTTAAGGCTTAAAGAGCCTTAAGAGCCCTGCTGGCGCGGTGGTTAAACTGCTGTCTTGCAGCCACAATGTTGTGAGTTCGATCCTGACAGGGATCAAGGTTGACTCAGCTTCCCATCCTTCTGAGGTTGGTAAAATGAGTGCCCAGCATGTTGAAGGCATGTAGCTTAGAGGGTGCACTAACCACTATGGGGCAGTACAGAAGTGTAATTGCTATTGCTTACATTTTTTTATATGTTGTATAACTTTTGTGACTAAAATTATAGGCTTTAACCAGCTGTACACTAGCCAGTAAGACATAGAAGTTAGCTGGCTGGATAGCTCAGTTAGATATCTGGCTGCAGAGCCAAAAGTTGGGGAGTCAGTTCCCCACTGTGTCTCCCAAGAGTGTGTGTATAAACACACACACTGTCTCTCTCTTTAACAGCAAGTCCTTTTCTGGCTAGTTCTTGCTTCATTTATTTCATGTTGGTTGGCTACACCTTGGCAATGTGTTGTGCTCATTACTGCGGTGGCTGAGTGGTTATGAAATGCAACTATGCTTTAATCTCATGCAACTCTTCACTGATTTAAGCTAGTCAGTACAGTCTGTTTTTGACAAGTCAAGCATGAACAAAACTAGGGTAATTATATTTAGCTACAAAAATTTATCAGTTTATGAAGTCAGTTTGAGGAGATTGGGGTATTTCTGGTCCCTTTAGAATACAGGTAGTAACCTTTTCTTCTTGGGATATTGATGGAAGATAAAGAAAGCTGTGTAAATTAAAATGGACATTTGACATTCTCCACACGCCTATTCCCTTTTGAGTCAAAAGTTTCTGCAAATGATCAACCCAGAACTGCTTGTTAAAGTACACAAGCTAGAACTCACAAGAGTAGCAGAAAGAAATATATGAACTCCCCAAATTTCTTGAATGTAAGCAATTTAATGCTCTTGAAATAGACTGAGAGAGAAAATGTACAGGACTGTGCAATGGTCTTAGGCCACCACTAGTTGGTTTGGGTAAAATTCAAGTGAATGATTTGGAGGGCATAACTCAGCCCCCAAGACGCCTCCTAGACTTAGAGACACAAAAATCAGACAGAGCCTTCAGCTGACTCTCTTCTCAACTCTCCCCAAATTTAGTGAAGTTTTGAGTTAAGGTGTCCAAGTTGTGCTCCCCCCCCCCCCAATAATTGAATTTCTCCCCAACAAACTAGTGGTGGCCAAAGACTTTTGCTCAGTACTGTATGTAGAAATGAATCAGACAGCATGTTAAATTCCTCTTTCTATGAAATCCCCTCTGCAGGGAAGAATCACAGCCATGAACCAGAAAGTCTAATCCCCACACTCTTTGGTGATGGAGCTGAAGGTCTGGGTGGATGGTGTCCAACGCATTGTATGTGGCGTCTCAGATCAGACCACCTGCCAGGAGGTTGTCATAGCATTGGCGCGTGCCATTGGTAAGTACTCTCTTCATTGTCTCTGTCTAAAAAGTAAACTTGCAGCACAGTCAAGTGTATGTTTACTTAGAACTAAATTCCACTGAAATACATGGGTCCCCTATGGGGAGAAGGACAACAAAAACATGAAGGAAGGAAGAGATATGCTCTCATGTAAATATATGTAGGATTGCAATATATGTCTTCCTGTCCGGATGTCTAACTTTAAAACTTACTGACAGGCAAGTGCTTTACTTATGCTTCTGAATGTTCATGTCCCTATTATGCAAACAAGCTATAAGAGATGAATGTTATGTTAGCTGCATGTGATTGGTTTGCACAGCTTGAAGCCCAAATATTGTCAACACTTTTCTCTTTAGAAATGGTAAAATAAATCTTTGTATTTGAGGAAATTTGTAGACTGAGTGGAGAAACATCATTTAGACTGAAGATTACATTGGGATAAAGGAAGTGGCTAAGCTCAAGTGGCTAAGACGCTGACTGGGAGGCGGAAGGTCAGCAGTTTGATTCCCGAGTACTGCAGGATGGAATGAGTGCCCGTCTTTGTCCCAGCTCCTGCCAACCTAGCAGTTCGAAAGCAAGAAATTGCAAGTAGATAAATAGGGACCACTTTGGTGGGAAGGTAACAGTGTTCCGTGCGCTCCGGTGTCTAGTCATGCCTCCCACATGACCATGGAAACGTCTGCAGAAGCAGACAACGCTGGCTCTTCGGCTTTGAAACAGAGATGAGCACTGCACCCTAGAGTCGGATATGACTAGCTTTCGAGCAAGGGAAACCTTTACCTTTACTAAAAGTCTAGTGGGAAACAGTTGGCTCTTATTAGCAACTGTGAAGATGATAAACATTTTGTTATGTCATGGGGCAGGGAGATGGGATTGGGACAGACTGTATCATATTTGTTGAATGCAGCCAGTGAGGCATCCCCGCATCATCTTCAAGCCATAACAATTAGGCTTGAAAACTGCTGTCCGTTGGCATCAGCAAGAAGCTTTTTAAAATGCCTAATTTGCTGCAATTAGGACCCATTTTTCAGGACGGGGTCATAAATGAGGGAGGAAATATCCCCATGGATGCCACACACACCCAAATTATGTCTTCTTAGCCCTTAGGAAGGAATCAAGTACAGTAAAACCCTGACTTACAAATGCCTCGAGTTACATAAAATTCGACTTACATAATGATTTTGTGCTAAAACCATGTCCCGATTTACACGATTTCCTATGGGTTTGCTTCGAGTTACATAAAGATTCTTTTTCGTATGGATTTGCTTCAAGTTACGTAAATATTCATTTCCCTATGGGTTTGCTTTGAGTTACATAAACAAATAATTTTTCCTGTGGGTTTGCTTCAAGTTACATAAAAAACTGATTTAAGCAAAAGCCTATGGAACTGACTTTTTTCATAAGTAGGGGTTTTACTGTATTCCGTTAGGTCTAAGAGAAGGTTGTTTTAAGACCCAATTATTATGTGAACTGCATCTTTACCTCTGGTGTGAATGGGAATATCTGAGAAATGATGTCTTTGCTAGAGCGCACCAACCTACTCCAAGAACATTCTTCTCTACACCCTTCTGGTTCTTGTTAAGGGGCTTCTACTCTTTTAGTGCATGAATGATCACTCTACTTTGGTTTGTCTTCAGTACTTGTGATTGCTGGGACTAGAATAAAGGAAGTCTTCCTCTTTTAATTTGCATTAAAAGCCACTTCAGGATATTAGTAAATTACCATATTTGCTAGTGTATAAGACATACTTTTTCCCTCTTAAAATGCACCGTAAAAATGAAGTGCATCTTGTGTGCCAGTAGAGTGTGCCTGGAGATGGGGAAAGGGTGACATCAAAAAGACCCCTCTCCCCCGCTGATCCCCATAAGCCGGGGAGAAGGGTATTTTTAAAACCATCTTTTCCCCGGCTGGTGGGGATCGGTGGCAGTTGAAGGCAGGGAAAGGGTGGCTTTAAAAAGATCCCTCCCCCTCCACCAATCCTCACCATCTGGATTTTTCATACAATAAATCATTTTGGAAATTCATGAAAAATGTAGAAAATTATTTTTCCCTTTAAAATGTGTATAAAACCAGGGTGTGTTTTATACTCCGATGCATATTATACACCGGCAAATGCGGTAGTCATTTCCCCTGTGAGGCAAAGGGCAGAATATAATACTTATTTTTTGATTGTACATAGACTGTTGCTGATGCACTACATCAGTTATTTTAAAAATGTCTTCTCTTAAAGAGCCTGTTGAGAATTGCCATACAGTGGTACCTCGCTTAAAGAGCATAATGCGTTCCACGAGATTGCTCTTTAAGCAAGTTGCTCTTTAAGCGAAACACTTGGAAAAAGTGCCGCCGCTGCCATTGTAAGTGACTGATTGTGACTTCTGGCAGGGGGTATTGCGATCCCCGATTTAGTTGTTAAGCAAATTTTTGGTTGGTTTTAGTTGTTAAGCGAGGCAACCATTCAGAGAAAATTCTGCTCTTTAAGCGAGTTAGTCTCTAAGCAAGGAACTCTTTATGCGAGGTTTTACTGTACGGTTGAATCTGTGGTGGTAATTTCAGTTACAGGCACTTTCTTGACCGACACTTTAAGGGAAGACAAAGAAGATCTTGTAAATTTTTAAAATAACTGATGCAGTGCATCAGCAATAGTCTATAGAAAAAATGCACTTCCCCTGCCTTTTGCCAAGCAGGGGAAATGATTAATTTGCCAATATCCTGAGGTGGGTTGCTCATGAAGCCACTTTACAGTACTGTATTGACATGAGTATGTGAATGGTTGAGCTTGAATGGATTGTTCTAATCAAGCCCAGCTTCTCTCCAGAGTGACCCACAGTACCTTCCTTCCTGTTGCTAGTGTAGCTTCACCCTTAGTTTTTAAGCTGAAAGGCGATCCCTGCCTATACCTGTCCAGATGAGGTTGAGAAAATACGGGAAGCACTGCTGGCTCTGATGGGCGTGCATGCACAGTAACCTCTCGCGCATGCGCAGAAACCCCTCACGCATGCGCACCTCCGCCTCTGGCCGCTCCAAATTCAGGATGATGGCGGGACAGAGGGGGAAAGAGGGGTAAAATATGGGATTTCCCGGCCAGTACGGGACACTTGACAGGTATGTCCCTACTCCACGTAGCAATTACACAGAGATTTTATTTCATTGTCATAGTCTAAAGCAGGTGTTTGGTCCATCCATTTCTCTTCCCCTTCATATTATTTCTCTTAGTACTGGCATTTTCACCCTCTAGGAATATCTTATAATACCAGTGAAATGTTGTGAGATGAAATTAATTTTATAGCATATTTATTTAAAAAGCAGGTGTGAGGTTATAAACCTCCACACCTGCAGCCTCCTCTCTCTCTCCCCCCTCTCTCTCTGTGTATTGTGTGTGTCTGATTGTGTTGTGTGTATGATTGTGTTGTGTGTGTGGTTGTGTTGCATGTGTGGTTGTGTTGTGTGTGTACCCCCCAAAACCAACCCAACCACCAACACACAAGTTATACCTGCCTGGCAGGACAGGGCAAAAATACTAGTCTCTTCTATAATCAACCAATGATGTGCCTATTTAACATCTCAAGGGGCATCTCAGCTTCCAGAAATTTGTACCTGTTGTACTATTTTCAATCAAGCACTTATAATTGCAGAAATTTTTTTCACGCTTAAAGCTGTTTTCAATGCTGTCTAGAAGATGGGAAACCCTTGCAGCTTGACTGCTGCATTGTCTCATGGGACATTTGCATGAGAAAATACTGGCTAGGGCCAGCATTGAGAGTGGATTGGGTCAATGTTACTCCCTACCCTCTTCACAAACCATTTTTCTCACTCCACTATTTCTCTCTTCTACTTCTCCTTCACAGCTACTTACTATCCTAATTGAAGAGTCCTGATCCCACCCAAACAGAGCACTTGAGCTTTTAAAACAATTGCCACTGTCTACTATGGGCATCTTTTTTAAAATAAAAGTTCCAAGTGCTTTCTAGAGACAACAGTTTGGGAGCTACCACAGAGATATGGGAGATTAATCTCTCCTCCAGGTATGATCCTGCCTCCTCACTGCCTAAACACTTCTCCCATTCTTGTAAGCCAGAGGTTCCTCTTTCTCTTCTTGTATACCACATGCAGCTCTACAAATGCTGTGGTCAAGATGAGGAAGACTTGGAGTATTACAGTGTTATTAAAAAGGAGATGGTCACTGCAAGCAAAAAGATTCCCTGAGCAATTTAAAGGAGAGAAAAATAATATGACATTCCATCACCCACATTTAAAACATTGACAAACAAGAGGATGAGGAGGAAGGAAGAGAAATACAAATTCTTATAATCGCCATCTAGGATGGAAGCACTGTAGTTTGGTTCTTGCTTTATTCATGTCAGAGGCACTACCAGCATATAATAACATACAAAGCTAAAATTAACATATCTAAAACAAAAAGGAATTAAAAGGAGTAGATGACATCTACCCAATATCAGGCCACCTCAACAGCATTTCCTCTTGCCAACATATGGTCCTCCTCAGTGCACATTGAAGAGCATCGTGTGCCCTTCAACACCTAGTTTGGTTAGTCTGATGGAATGGCTGCCATTAGGAGAGACTGATCTGTCAGCAGAGAGGATAGAATAGCTTTGCATTTCTTTCCTGCTGGTCATGGGCACGTTTCTCTAGTGAGAAGGAGTCCTCGGTCGTCAACTGCTTCACTTGTGCCACTGTATGGAAGGAAGTAAGAAACAGCTGGAAAAGCCCTTCTCTCTCTTGCCTTCTCCATACTATGGTGCAAATGACGGAAACCTCTGCCTTTCCTTGAAGCCTTTTTCACCTGCCAGATGAAGAAAGAGTGGTAAGAACAAGTGTTGACTACCTAAATAAGAAGAGGCAGTGTTGTTGTTCAGTCGCACAGTTGATTCCGACCCTTTGCGACCCTATGGACCATTGTCCTCTAAGCACCTCTGTCCTCCACCATCCTCCTCAAACCGCCCAGCTTTGTGCCCATTGTGTCTACAAGACCATCTAGCCATCTCATGTCATTTCTCTTGTGGAAATCTTCCCTGCTCCTTGTCCTTCAGATTGTAATTAGGCTGCTTTCACTGAATGGTGGTGGGCGAAGGGTACTCTTTACTCCTCTGCATTTAATTTGAAGAGAATGCAGCTGGTTTCAAAACTCCAAAACATGATGTCCAGAGTATAATATGAGCGATGCACTAATGTGGTGGCTGGGAAAATCTGATGTTTGATCATTCATCACAAGTCCACTTGTCATTACTCAAAAGCCTTTGGCATTATTGACCACTTTCCTGCTCCGAAGAACATGTTGCTTCCTCGTCATTGGAGTACAGCATTGATTCACATTTAGACTACACAAGTATGACTCATAATGCTTGCATGTGTATACTCCCCCCCCACACACACACAAATAACTGTTATATGGGCACATTCATGCTGAGGGTGCTACTTCAGGCACCAGAGAAAGAACTGTGTTCTGTTACATGATGTGGAAATGCTTGCTATGGCAAGTAAAGTTTGTACTGTATTCACTTTTGCTTCTGCCCTCAAACTTAGATTAAAGGCTAATTTCAAGCCTGACTGTGCAAGACAGGGTTCCAGCGATGGCTTAGGTGGGTGCTGTGTGAACTGGTAAATTATCATCAAGGTTTTGAAGGGAGAAAAGCTAGAAGCGTATTGACTCACTGCTGGAATTTTTTGGAGCTGCTAACTCAGAATGCTTGCCAGTGATGATTCTGCCCAAAAGAGTTAGGTCTATACATGAAAATGCTCCAAGGATCTGCAGCCAGAAAAACGTCAGTAGATTTTAAATAATTTTTTCAAAGATACTCCAGAGCCTGTGGGAAAGCAACACTGCAGAGGTAGAACATTGAGTCTATCAAGTTTCTCAGGCTTTTACTAGATACTGCTATGTGGTGGTTTTCTCTCCCCACACCCAAAATGATTAACTTGGTTGTTGTTTTTCATATTCTACCACCTTCTTAGTCATATAATTTAGTTTGCCTATGCTGTTAGCGTACGTCTGGCCAGGTTATCCTGCTATGGTAATAGAGTAGACCAGGGGTTCTCAGTTTTTTTGCCCCTTGGGCCAGGGTACTCACCCTCAGACAGCTGAGTGGGCCAGATACATGGTTTCCCTCTGTCATAAAGGCTGCTGCAAGCTGTGCCGGGTGTGTTTGCACATGCGCAGGTGCGTTTACAGCTGTCATAAACGCTTCCTCTTCTGGGGTCATTGCCACGGGCTGGATGGAATGGTATCAGGGGCCAGGTCCGGCCTGTGGGCCGTAGGTTACGAACCCCTGGAGTAGACCATACTGCCAGCAACTCAATGCCAAGCATCAGGTGGCAGTAAACTAATCTGACAATCCTGAGGACTAGCGGCCTTGGTGAAGTCCACAGGGAAGAGTGATGGTCCCCAAGTGGATTCAGTCCTACTTGAATCATCTTGATGGAGGGCAGCAGCTTCATCAATACTGGCCTGGGACCGAGGAGGACTTTGCATGCCAGAAGGGCTCAGGACCAGAAAGTGACTTGCAGAGCTGGATCAGTGGTACGGGTGTCACGCTGCGATACGGAAGGCAGATGAAAGGCCACTGCATTATATTCTCATGATTGCCATGACGATCGCCAATATTCGGAATCAGATACGACACAAGAAGAATGCTGTTAGCACTTGGTTTTATCTATACCCATGATGGTGAAACCTTGGCACTCCAGCTGTTCTTGGACTTCAATTACCAGAAGCCCAAGTCAGCATACCTGCTGATCAGGGCTTCTGGGAATTGAAGTCCAAGAACACCAGGAGTGCCAATGTTGGCCATCACTGATCTATACTTCCCCAGTAGTGTGACTGCCAGGAAATCTACTCTTTCAGTGTGTGCAAAATGGAATTCTGCAGCTGCAGAGGTTAGACAGGGACGGTAAGAGCCTCGGATTGTGCCTTCTTGTGAAATGTTTCCCAAGTCTTTTTCCACTATGGCAACTGAGGTGTAAATGTAGAGGCTGTCTGTCTGGTTCAGGTCTACCCCTCAGATAATAGGATATGCTAGTTTGAAATGTCAAGAACCCTTTTACAATGCAGCTGCGTTTAATAGATTAGTAGCTGCCTCCTGTTACACACCTGCATTTCCCAGAGTAAACCCTAGCTTCTAGTTGGAGTAATGTTATAAGTGTAGAGTAAAGGTGTCTTCCCTGACAAAGGAAATAAGTGGAAAAGGATTTGAGGTCAATGCCAAGATTTCCTCTTGCTTAGCTGCAACTCTCTCTTTCTCCTTCTCCTTGTTCACCCCAAACATCATCCTCTCCCCTGCAAACAACCTTCAGATGTAACTCCTTTGGGCTTTTGAAAGACATATTATTGTGGAATGTGAGCTTTTCAGAGCTGGGTGAGGGCAGGGAAGATGACCTGTGCTTATATAGCAACTTGGTAGAGGTTCTCCCTCTCCTAAATAATATCTATCCATCCCTTCTAGGTCAAACGGGTCGATATGTTCTCATCCAGAGACTACGAGAAAAAGAGCGGCAGCTCCTCCCTCATGAATGCCCAATAGAGTCTCTGGCCAAGTGTGGACAGTATGCCAGTGATGTGCAGTTTATATTGCAGCGCACAGGCCCCAGCCTCACAGAGAGACCTGCTTCGGACAATGCCCCACAGGTCCCCGAGAGGACGTTTGTCAGGGCCAGCTTGCCCATCAAGCCAAGGCCAGTCAGCACAGAAGTGCCGAGGTCCAGGCAACCCAAAAAGTCCTTAACCTTCAACTTGGGTCCGGTGGCCTCCAGCAATTTGCATGCAAAGAGCAAGGTGAGGCAGCCCAAAAAAGACACTGTGGGCTTGAGGGATGGGGCCAGTGGGGCACTGCCTATGTCCAAAGAGGAGCTGTTCAAGACTGTCCTGCACCAGCAAGACCATCTCCATTCACTGGAGGTGCAAGGGGATACCTTGGACATGGACATCAGGCACTGGGAATACAGTCAAGGCTCCTGCCGGGAAGACGAGATCCGGCATCTGGAGCAAGTGGTCCGGCACAATGAGAGCGAGCTGAGCGAGGAAGAGTTTTGGCAGAATGAACTGCGTTCGGAGAAGGAGTGTGAAAGGGAGCGCCAGGAGAAAATGCATAGCTTGCGGGTGGCCATGGAGGAGTACACGCACAAGATCCATGAACTTATGGTGAAAACAGAGGCCCTGGAGAGGGAAATCCAGCGGGAAGTTGCAGACAGGGCCAAGAAGGCGAAGGAAATGCCTTCACCCAGCCCTGCCGAACTGGAAGAGATGGCAGCGAAAATGAAAAGGGACCTGGAAACAAAAGCCAAGCAGAGTGCTCAGCTGGAGGGCAACCTAGAGAAGGTGGGAAAGGCCTTAGAAGAAGCAGAGGAGAACATTCAGGTATGTGCTTAGAACATTTTGGTCTGTGGAAAAGAAGCCATAGATTCATGATGGCAAACCTTGGCACTCCAGATTTTATTGGATTTCAATTACCAGAAGCCCAAGTCTATGTGAATCCACACGAATGGGTTTACTGCATGTATGCAGCTATTCTTGAACTTCAGTTCCCAGAAGACCAAGTCTGTGAATCCACACAAAAGGGTTTACTGTGCGTAGAATCCATTTGTGTGGATTCACAGAGACTTTGGCTTCTGGGAATTGAAGTTCAAGAACAGCTAAAGGGCCAAGGTTTGCCATAGATGATAATTACAGCCTCTGCTTTTGTGCTTCTAAATCTTTTAAAATATGGTGCACATTATCTTCCATTTCCCGCTAGCTTTTCAGGAAGGTGTGGTTTTGTTTGTTTTTATTTTGCCGCTTAAAAGAGAATATGTAGGCACAGAACAAGGGAGCAACTGGAAACTATAACTGTTAGTCTAAATCCAGGTGTCAGAGCAGTCCAGGCAAAATTGAGGAAATCATTTTGCTAGAAGGAAGGTTGGACTTCACTAAGATGACTTTGCCTTTCCTTTATCATGCAGTTTTATAAAATCCAGCATTCCTTGGCATTTAACAATGAATAACCTGGTTTGTTGGCAACTATTTGAATTATTGACCTGGGAGGTCATGGCAGCCACAAACAGATTAAGCTGATTTTACATAGCACACCAGGGGCTCTGTGAATAGGCCAGCCTGACACATTCTTGGCATCACGCTGTTATCTGAATCTGTTAAACTTCATTGAAGACTCTTCCCATGAGGATTAGGATTTGCTCTAGTAGGACCATGGCAACCAGTTATCTTACAGAATCATCCTGCCCAAAGGAGCTCTTCTCTGCCCTGATAAGCAGGAAGGGACCAGGGGTCATCTCACAAATGTTAAGGTCCCTGGCCATGAGTTAAGACCGATGGCAATGCTCATCAGGCAGGCTATTGTCATTATTGTTTTGCACAAGGAGGAGAAGGTTCACGCTGAATGTGCAAAAAATGCACTTAATTGTAATGCTGGATGCAATTTAAAATAGAAGGAACATTGCTTTACAGTAGCATATATGTGAGATCATTAAATAATGGTGCCACTTACTTGTTTGCCAGCATCAAAGTGCACCTGTAGGCATTACATCAGAAGAGTCATTCCCAAACAGTACGCTGGGCTCATTGGGAAATTTTGGACTTAAACCATCAGTCTTGCTTAGGTCCAAAGCAGAATCCGTTTGTTTTGGCATGGTTCACTGTTCTGACTCTACCCGCTTCTATCCACTGTACACTTAAGGCCCATAATCCTATTGTGTGTCTGCACTAGTTCATCCAAGGAGGTAAGCCCAAAGCGGTGGCCCAGAATGGTGATTCACTGAAAAACACTGGGAGAGGGGCAAGGGAAAGCAGGCAGCTGTTTTGAAGGGGTAGGAGGTTTAACTTTAAAAAGTATCCTTTTCTGGGAGATGAGAATTGTGTGTCCAATTTAAATTCCAGGCATACAAAAACTGGTGGAAATTGTGCTAGGTCTAGATGCGTTTTGCGCATGGCTGTGCACCTGCATGGCTCAAAATGCTATTTGCTGTTGCTTCTTTTTCTGGCTACTGGGCTCTTTATAGATAGAAACACCAGTGTCAGCTTCTTTCCTGTCCTGTTGCTTTTAATGGTAAACTAGCCACTAGTGCCCTCTTATGGCCTAGGAGAGGAAATGTTGTGTTCACTTTAGCTTCAGTCTGATTATAACGACATGATGGTGTGTTTGTATTTGTAGAACACACGGAAATAATTCCAGGCTCTCAAAGACCACAGTACTGTGCAAAAAGCATTCTTGGTAGAGGTAAAAGCCACCCTTGCTTGAAATAGAGGTAAAAGTCACCCTTGCTTGAACGCCAGTCGTATCCGACTCTAGGGTTCAGTACTCTTCTCTGTTTATAGCCAAAGAGCCAGTGGTGTCTGCGTCTGCAGACGTTTCTGTGAACATTTGGCAGGCAGGCATGCCTCAACACTGGACTACACAGAACGCTGTTTACCTTCCCACTGAAGTGGTCCCTATTTATCTACTTGCAATTTCTTGCTTTTGAACTGCTAGGTTGGCAGGAACTGGGACAGAGACTGGAGACTGGAGAATCGAACTCTGACCTTCCAGTCAGTAGTCTTAACTACTTGAGCCACTACAGTTCCCAAAAGCATTGTTACTCAAATGTAATTTAAAGAAGATCTGTAAAGGAATTCTTTTCAAATTGCATCTTTAATTTAAACTGGATGTTTCTTCTCTTACATCCTTTTGACTTCATCAAGCAAAGCAATCACACTAAGCCCCATAGCACTTAGTGCACTCTCAAGCAGTTACATCAGGGGTCAGCAACCTACGGCCCGCAGGCTGTTTCTGGCCTGTGGGCCCAAATCATCCACCCCACACACCCTCGCTCCCACCGCCACCAGAAGTGCCATAAACAGCCATAAAACGCATCCATGACTGTTGTAAATGTGTATGCGACAGTCACAGACACATTTATGGCAGTGTTTACAGCAGGGGGGGAATCATCAGTCTTGCCCCCTCAACTGTCTGTGGGAGTGTGACCCGGCCCCCAACTTAAAAATATTGTCAACCCCTGAGTTACATGCTGACACATTGTTTAATGCAAACCACGGAAATGTCTGCAGCAGCAGCAGCAGACAGCGCTGGCTCTTCGGCTTTGAAACAGATGAGCACTGCACCCTAGAGTCGGATACGACTGGCTTTCGAGCAAGGGAAACCTTTCAAAAACAAATCACATTTGTCTCCATGAGCCATTGGATCAGTTGGAACACAAGTGATACGTCAGAGCAGCCTTATTTTTACCAAAGCATTTACACACACACACACACACACACACACACACACACACACACACATACACACCTGGTCTTTTAGACACTGTTGTATCTCTCCTTTATGGGGTTGTGAGACATGCGGCAGGACAGTAAGAGACTGAAAACATTAATGCTAAACAAGTTGTTGTTAACAGATTAGTTTTTAATCCCTTGGTTACACAAATATTAAATTGGCCAAGGCCACAGTGTGGCTTCTGTGATGGGAAGCTTACTGTTTTCAACTCTGTGTTCAAATAGACATCCTTAGGATTTCTGTCGGCACTGAATTTCCATGGAAACTTGTCTATCAAGTAAACTGTATCACTGTTTAGTGGGCCACTATGAGAAGCAAGTTGCTTTGTCTCTGTGTCCTATCTTTTAAACCCCAAAGATAGTATCCACAGTCTTTATAATAAACTAGCATTTTTGCCCGGCACTGCTAGGCAGGTTTTTTGTGTGTGTTGGTGGTTGTTTTGGGGAGTACATACACACACAATACAAACACACACAACACACACACACACACACACACACACACACACACACACACACACACATACAACAACACAACACACACACAACACCACACACACACACACACACATGTACGGTCCTTGCCTAGAGGGGAAGGGGTCTCCCTTCCTCTGTCAGGCAAGGCCTGAACGGGGTGCCGGCTTTGGCCCTCGCCTGGCGGGGAAGGTGTTGGCTTTCCCCATCAGGCTAGGGTCGACCGGAGCGCCGGATCCTGCCCTCGTCTGGCAGGGAAGGTGTTTGCTTTCCCCGTCAGGCTAGGGTCGACCGGAGCGCCGGATCGTGCCCTCGACTAGCGGAGAAGGTGTTTACTTTCCCCATCAGGCAAGGGTCAACCAGAGCGCCAGATCGTGCTTTCACCTGGCAGGGAAGGTGACCGGAGGGCTCCTCTCCCGAGGCCAGCGCCGGCCTTTCTAGCCGGGACAGCAGGGAGATGAGGGGCTCCCCCCTCCTTCCCACAATCCCGCCGAAGCCACAGCGAGGCCGGCGAGGCCTTCATCGTCGGGGCCGCGGGGAGATGAGGGGCTCCCCCTCCTTCCCGCAACCCAGCCGAAGCCGTAGCAAGGCTGGCGCCGGCCTCACTCGCCAGGACCGTGGGGATGGCTTCCCTCCGGGAGACGAAGTGTCTTCCTGAAGGAAGTGGTTTTGCACACATCTGCGGTTTTTTCTACACGTGGCGCTTGCCCCGCCTCCTCTGTGCTCGCGTCCTTCAGCCTGATTAGCTGAGGGGTTGCATGGCGTAAAGGACGCTGGGATGTGTAGTTCTTTTTTGTTCGTGTTCGTGGGGTGGGTGCCCCACTCTCGGCATTCAGGCCCTTGCGGCGATGCTCGCAGGGTCTTAAGGTAAGTGTGGCCGGCTCGGTACAGGATGGTTAGGTCGGGTGTGGCCACGTATGCCAGACACGTACCACACAACCCCCTTCTTATAGGTCACTCATACTCTGGTCACCTCCAGATTGGATTATTGTAATGCGCTCTACATGGGGCTGCCCTTGGTGACCATTCAGAGGCTTCAGCTGGTCCATAATGTGGCTGCCCGGGTTGTGATGGGGTGCGGGCGTTATGCTCGCGCCTCACCACTTCTCTGGGAGCTGCACTGGTTGCCAGTGTGCCTCCGGGTACAATTCAAGGTGCTGGTTTTGACCTTTAAAGTCCTTCATGGCATTGGACCAGGCTACTTAAGAGACCGCGTCGCCACAAGGAATTCAGCCCGCCCTACTAGGGCAGACAGGAGGGGCTCACTGGTGGTCCCATCAGTGAAAGAGGTACATCTTACTGGGACCAGGAAAAGAGCCTTTTCCGTGTCTGCCCCAGCCCTGTGGAACCTCTTACCACCTGAGTTGCGTCTCCAGACGGAACTACTCCCCTTTAGAAAGATGCTGAAGACATGGCTCTTGCAGCAGGTTCGGGGCACACTTGACTCTACTAGTCAAGCCCGCTGGCTGGTTTAGCCTATGTGAGGAGCTGCCCCCCAGCTTGGTTATTCTGTTTTAACGGGGGTAGGGTGGGGAGGGTTGCTTTTTAATGATGATTTCTTTGTTTGTTTGTGTTTTAATGCTGGTTTTAGCTGGGGTTGTTAGGTCTTGTTTTAGCTATTGTTGCTGAATTGTTTTATATTGTAATTTTTATTATATTGTTAGCCGCCCTGAGTGGTGTACCCACCAGGAGGGCGGGATATAAATGTGCAAAAATTAAATAAATAAATAAATAACTTTAAAAAAGAATTTTGTAGATCGTTTTTACAATTTATTACCCTATACCCACTGAGTATAATAATACTTGTAAATGTAAGGTTTGGTTTTTTTCATTATCTTCAAGGCCCCTAGGATTAGTTGCCATTACAATTTCAATGTACTGTATTAATTCTCCTAAGAAGTAAAAGGAACATCACTTTTTGAGGGGGGGGAAACAGTAGAACAAACTCCTTTTGGCTCACAAGATACTTACCTTCTGTCATTCCTACCTCAGTACTTACCTCAAAGCACAAGAGAATGGCAGAGAGCAGGTAGAAGCCAGCCCTTGAACTGTACTGTATCCCCCCCACCCCAATTTAATAAGGTCATAATTGCAAAAGTAGCAAAAAGTTTCATTACACCAGAAAAGGAGTGAAGCTATACCTTGTCTTGACAGTTGTATTTATAATGTAATTACACTTCAATAATAAGGGAACTGATCTACATACTGTATAGGCAACTAGTTACACATAACATAAGGCTCTGCATCCCACCACGAGGAATGTATGTGCAAACAGAATCACTGCTGCCTTTTTCTCTGAAGCAAAACCATATTTGTAGTTATTTGCTGCAAAAATCGCAACTGCTGATGGCTGGTGGAAAGGCACAAACATTTAAATTGACTTAATTAGAAATTGACATTATCTCTGCCTGCAGCACTGCTGTCTCTGCTCATCCTCTGACCAGACAAGCTTGCTCTTGTGTCATTTCCTCTGCATTATTAAAGGGATACGATGAGGTATGCTTTGTGCTTGCAGTTGGCACAGAGATAGGAAACGGATCAAGGAGGGTAGTGTCCAGATGGCCCCTCTGCCTGCATGTGGCTCCTGGCCTAGAGCCATTGAGATGGTGCCAGTTTCCAGGATCCTTGGTTCTTTTTTAAAACTGGAAATACAATATCCTTCTGTGACACGTATGTGCAAGTGCATTGCCACTGACCCTAACCCCCTTCTCTCCCTGCCTAACTAAGAGAGCCATTTGTAGATTCCCCCATCTCTACCCTACATCATTTTATCTGGTGACATAAATACCAGGAGAACACCTTCCTTCTCAGTCTCACTGAGACACATATAGCATTTATAGTATCCTTTTCAAGTTTCTCATTCCTAGTCTTGACCATCTCAGATTACTCTGACAAGTAATCAAAGGAGAAAATACTCAAAATTCAGACATTTGCTTTGGATTATCTCAGCATATTACCTGATCATCACCTTTGTCTCCTTTGCTTTTGAGTGAGTTTTCTTTATTTTATATTGGGAAAGAGTGGACCCTAAAAGGAAAAAAAACACCTTTCTGCATCAAGCAGGGTGGCAGATTCTCTGCTATTCACATGTACACTCATAACATATGTACCCACACGTACAGACAGATGGAAAAGTACTATAGAATTCAATGTAGTCCTTATAGGCTGGGGCTGAAGAAATGTGTCAGAGACTTAGGAAGAAGGGGAAATGCCATGAGGGAGGAGGTGCAATCAATTGGCCTTCACATATTCTTTTCCTTTCTACTGCTTTAATAACATTTTATTAATATCCACTCTATTGAAGGAACCAAATTGGCCCTTTATTTCAGACATTTGGACCAAATTAGCCATTTATCTCAGACAGCTGAGGCTTTTTAAAAAATCAAATGCAATAAGTTATCTGCCACATAGTGGTTGGTGTTATGCTAAATTTCTCTCACACATAGCAAGCACACAGATTATACTTTAGTGTGATGGAGGCAGAGACAGATCATTGCAAAAGGTGTTCTCAAAAGAGAAGAAGATAAGTTCTTATTCAATATGTTCATGACTGGAGAAAATTATGAATTGGCAGAGAAATCCACAGCTTTCAAGTAAGGTTCCTTTCCAACTGGGATTACTGTTTATTATTACTTGATAGATAGATAAATCTTTATTGTCATTGTCCTGCACAGAACAACGAGATTGGGAGAGAAAAACACTTAACAACCCAACAAAACCTAAACAAAAGCCGGGCTGCCAGAGACGCTGGAGCTGTCACCGTGGAGGGTCCCCGCTGTGTCTCTCCCGGGCCCACGCCAACGGCCCAGGATGGGAGATGCGGCTCACCTGCAACCGCTGACTTTCTCCTCCTGGCCCCGCCCACCGGGAGGACTTGAAAAGCCGGCCTGCCAGAGACGCTGTAGCTGCCGCCATGGAGGATCCCCACCGCGTCTCTCCCAGGCCCAGGCCATCGACCCGGGATGGGAGACGCGGCTCACCTGCAGCCGCTGACTTCACCGACCTTACTGACTTTCTCCTCCTGGCCCCGCCCACCGGGAGGACTTGAAAAGCCGGCCTGCCAGAGACGCTGTAGCTGCCGCCATGGAGGTTCCCCACCGCGTCTCTCCCAGGCCCAGGCCATCGACCCGGGATGGGAGACGCGGCTCACCTGCAGCCGCTGACTTCACCGACCTTACTGACTTTGCCCTCCTGGCCCTGCCTGCCAGGAGGGCTTGGGAAGAAGTCGGGGCCTTGTCAGTATGTTTTTGTACTTATTGTATGTTTGTATTATTGTTGGAATATGATGTATTGCTATGTAATTTTGTACTTGAAATTGTATTCTTGCCTTGTAATTTTTACTGTATTTCTGTATATTTTTGAATATTGTGAACCGCTTTGGGTTGTCCACAAAACGAGGAAAGCAGTATATAAAATTAAAATAAAATCCCAGGAAGGGCACTTCCTTGTTACGGAGGATTAAGGATTTTATACATAGTATGTGTCAGTCTGTAGTCCCAGTCATGTTTGAAAGGAAGAGGGAATTTTCTCATTTCATCAACAAGGAAGAAAGTAGAGTATCTGGGAAATTTTAAACAAGAATCTATGGGGGTTTATGATTAAGGACACAGGTGCTTAGGTGTTTTGTTAAACCTGAAATCAATTGCCTGGAGCTGGTTCATTCGTTTTCGTGTCAGAGATTACTCTGGGTTGAAAGGATTTTTGCAGGGGATGCCTGAATGAGCCTCCTCTCATGCCCCCCATCGTGCAGCTCTCGAGTATCGAATCCATCTTTCCAGTCTCCAAGCCTAGCACCTTAACCACCAAGCCATCGGGGGAGCTGCCTGGAGCTGGTGAATAGCTCTATCTCCATCTTAACTAGACTCCAGACTTTGGCCTGCTACAAGATACTGACTCCATGATAAAGAAGTTCCTTAGTTTTTGAAATTTATAAATTTATAAATACCCAAGAATGAATCTAGCCGCCATATTACTCCTGTTGTTAACCCCCTGTTTGCACATCATTCCTGATAGATTTCTGCTCAATTTTGAACAGAGAAAAATCAATTGAGCGTTTGACAAGAGGCTGGGGTATGATCAGGATCGTTTCTTCTTCCACTTTATATAGGGCCTGGGACTCACTCTCTACCTGTTCCTTTTTTGTCTTGCAGGCCCAGAACCAGGAACTGGAGGATCTAAATAAAGACTTGAGGCAATGTAACTTGCAGCAGTTCATCCAGCAGACGGGAGCCATGGTGATGGCACCGCAGCTCAGATCAGAAGGAGAAACCCAGCTCGATCTAATTAGCCATGAATTGCCAGCTCATCAGATAAATGGAGGTTGGAACACAAATTCCAGGGTTGGTGAGGGAAGGGCAGGGCAGGGGCATCGGGAGACCTCAGTGAATGCTCTCTCTTGACTGTGCTGTAGCATGCTTTTCCAATGAGGCAGGCAGAGAATGGTGCTCTCTCCCGTTTTCCGGCTGTAGATCCGTGATGGTGAACCTTGGCACTCCAGCTGTTCTTGAACTTCAATTCCCAGAAGCCCAAGTATCAGTGAATCCACACGAATGGGTTTACTGCGTGTACAAACTTGGCATTCCAAGTGTTCTTGGACTTCAGTTCCCAGAAGCCCAAGTACGCGCAGTATGTGGAGTAAACTCATTCATGTGGATTCATAGAGACTTGGGCTTCTGGGAATTGAAGTCCAAGAACAGCTGGAGTGGCAAGATTCACCATCACTGCTATAGACTGTAATATCCCTTTTGACAGCTCTAGACCACCAGTCCCTAGAAATGAATTGTGGATGGTTGAATGAACATGATTTTCTTTGAAGTCTCACTTGAAAATCTTTGGGAGAAGATGCAGAAGATTAGTTCTACACAAGGGTAACAAAAAAGGAAGGGATAAACAAGAAAGAGTGCAGTGTGTGAGTGTTATACATAATGATATTGCATAGTTGTTTAAAAGCAGATACATTATACACATTCGTGTTATGTGTATAATTGAAGCTATAGAAAAATCTGGCACCAGTGCACTTGCTACTTAACATATAACAGTCTGGATCCAAGTGATGTTCTTCCTTCAGTAGAAGTCTCTTTGATTCTTTGGAGGCTTCCTTAATCAGTGTAAAGATAAAGTGATTTTTCAGCCATTCTTTCTTCTGTAGCTCATGTGTCATCTTAAATATAGCTTATCTCACATCACTCTTCAAAAACTCCAGAAAACAATGCACTGATCACATATTTGGAGAAGAGCCCCCCCCCCCCCCGATACAAGACAGAATGTACATTTGTCTTAGTAAGGTTATTAAAGTTTTAAATGAACATACATGGTAGTGCAATTCCTGAAAATGCAGACTGTTCATGTTGGGGGGAGGGAATGCACTCTGAGTTGACGGAACCCTTTGTGTGCTTCTTTTCAATAGATATCTCCAGTCCCATTACAGATTTACCTCTCCGAGCCTCCGCCAAGCAGTTTCTCGGCCATCCACGAAACCTTCAGAACCCCCTGGTGTCCAGCTTGAACCCTGAGGGTGTGTATGTTTGAACTGGCCTTCGCCTCTTGTGTGCTTAACGCCTGGTCTTGCCATGCAGTCTCCAAATGTCCTAATCTTGCGGGCAGCTTTCATTTGTGGGGAATGGCAAACTCTCTTCAGCTCTCTGGTCTTTCTCTCTTTACTTTCCCTCCACCTTTTCTCTCCTTGCTCAGGACAGGTGTGGGCTCGGTTGCCCTGCAGGATTTACCTATTAATTGTCATGACCTGCAGTAACAGATGACAACAGAAATGAGACTGATGATAGGAGGAGGCCTCTGGAGTTTGGAATAGCAAGCCAGGGCTGGGACTTAATGTAGTCTATTAACCCCATGTTGTTTGGTGAATAGGATGTTGACAGTTGTTTGCCAGTAACATTCTGGTGTCTTGCAAGATAGCATTTGTCCTGCACTGGTTGCTTTAGCCTCCAGTGCAGTACTGCTTTTTTTTGCTAGCGATACTTGGTACAGTAATTGAAAAATATTTAAAACTTAGTAACAAGGACTTTATCCCACATATGACATTAGTTTGTCCTTCACTTGAGTTTTTCCCCAATTCCCTGAAATATCACATTTGGTTGAACAGATTGGATTCTATAAAATTGAGGCCAATTAGATTCCTCCCCCTCCCCCCATCTCCTTTAAATGCCTCCCTATCCCCTTTAAATGATTTTTTTACCTTTTCTTCATATGTCATTTATGGGTGTGTTTTTTTTGGGGGGGGGAGAAATAATTTTAGCACCCCAATGATTTGAAAAACTATTTAAAATCTTGCTAGAGCTGGTCTGTACAATTTTAACTTTCAGCTCTATACATTTCAACTCTTTAAACAAATAAAATTAGGACTTCAGCAGGAAATGAAAAGGAAAATATTTACATTGGAAGAGCTTAGAAAACAGTGCGATCGGTTGAGGAGCTATATTATTTTTATTTGAAAATGCACAGTTTTCAAATGCACTATTGCCCGGAATCAAATGTGCCATTATTTCAGATAATTTGGCTCCAAAGATTGACAAAAGGCCCCCCAGCTGCAGGATGGGAAATAGTGGCCTGTTAGAGAGAGCTCCCCCAGCTGGGCTCAGCTTTGAATAGATGCATTCCATGGTATTGTCTCTCTGCAGCTCATGCATAAAGCTGTGTCCAGCCACCACAGATATCTGTACTTCTCACAACAGGCCAAAGTGAGTGAGATTGTGTTTCTGTGTTATTCTCAAAGACTACTTTTCAATGCATTTCTACAGAGAGCAATGGGCTGCTGGTATATGGTGAAGCTTTGTGGGTTTTCTTCATCCATAGAAAGGGCAGGAAAAGTCTGTGTGTCCCATATTTTGAACATCAGATCTTCTATATGCTTCAAAAATATTTTTGACAGATATGGAATCTTCAGCCTTATCAGCAGGGTCAGCTATGAGCTATTTTATTCACAACTGAGGCATAACAACTGTCTGCTTTATAGCTCTGGTTTGATAAACCAAATAGGTTTTCTCGTGCTGTTTGCCTTTGCAAGATTGATGTGTTTCCTTTGAGGATGTCTTCTGAGAAGGCTACGCTAATATTGTACTTGCTTCCAAGTACAGGATCATTTTATAATGAAATGTGGCTTTGGCTAGGACTAGATTCCTGTGCTTATGATAGATATCAAGCATGGTTGTCTGTGTTATGATACTCTCTAGTTTAAGGATACACCTTCTACATTCTTGAATAAATAACAATAAACTTACTCTTGAATAAACCTACCAGTCATGGAATAAAGGGACGGGTCTTGTCCTGCATCAGCTACTGGCTAAGGGTCAGGAAACAGAGGGTAGCACTAAATGGACACTTTTCCAAGTGGAGGGAAGTAAAGAGTGGGGTCCCCCAAGGTTCAGTACTGGGACCCCTGCTTTTCAACCTCTTCATAAATGATCTAGAAGTAGGAGTAAATAGCAAGGTAGCCAAATTTGCTGACGACACTAAATTTACAGGGTAGTGAAAACTGATAGAGATTGTGAGGAGCTCCAGAGGGATCTCTTGACACTGGGGGAGTGGGCAAAACAGTGGCAAATGAGCTTCAACATTAGTAAGTGCAGAGTGATGCATGTTGGGGCAAAGAAACTCAATTACATTTATAAATTGATGGGGTCTGAACTCTCTGCGACAAACCAGGAAAGGGACCTTGGTGTCTTGGTGGACAGCTCAATGAAGGTGTCAACCCAGTGTGCCTCAGCAGTGAAAAAAGCAAACTCAATGCTAGGGATCATTAGGAAGGGTATAGAAAATAAGTCAGCAAGTGTCATCTTGCCTCTTTATAAATCTATGGTGAGGCCCCATCTGGAATACTGTGTACAGTTCTGGTCGCCATACCTCCAGAAGGATATTATGGAGCTGGAAAAAGCGCAGAGGAGGGCAACCAGAATGATTAGGGGACTGGAACACCTTCCTTACCATCTGAGGCTGCAACAGTTGGGCCTCTTCACTCTTGAACGACGACGTCTAAGAGGTGACCTGATTGAAGTTTATAAAATCATGCACGGTGTGGACAAAGTAGATAAGGAAAAACTGTTTTCCCTATTGCATAACACTAGAACTAGGGGACACTCCATGAAACTTTTGGGTACTAGTTCTCAAACAAATAAGAGAAAGTACTTTTTCACCCAGAGGATCACTGGTCTATGGAATTCCCTGCCAGAAGAAGTGGTGACAGCCGTCAGTCTTGGCAGCTTCAAGAAAGGATTAGACAAGTTCATGGAGGACAAGGGTATCAATGGCTACAATTATGGATACCTAAGGACAACCTCGGGGTTGGAGAGATAGGCAGGATCTCTCTCAATGCCATTTCCAGGGAATCCTAAGCAGGTGAAGGCATCTGCTTGGGAATACCCTGAAGGAAATGGTGAGCCACTGTGTGAGACAGAATGCTGGACTGGATGGGCTGTGACCTGTTTCAGCAGAGGTGTTCTTACGTTTTTATTCCTCCGTCATGTATTTAAAATATTTTCCAAAACCATGTGTTTGCTGTCATTTCAACTAGATCAAGCCACCATAAAGACTACACTCTTTTTGATTAAGCCTGTAGTTACAAAGGATTAGCACATTTCTTTCTACTTTCTGTCATCATCTTCTCATATATCAAATACTAAGCCCTCATAATGGGATCACTCCATTTATTTTTATGTGTCTTGCAGTCATATCAGCAAAGCAGAGCACCTGGAGGTAAAAAGGCCAGCCAAGGAGGACTGACTGCCTTGGGACTATTACTGTAAAAATAAAGTCTATTTCATGTATGTATTTGATGACTTCTTATTGTGAATTATGAATGTAGATGGTTGTATAAATATTTTTACAGACTTTTGTAAAAAGAACAAAGAACGTAATCCATTTGGAAGAAAAAGACTGCTTGTATTTTTTAAAATCTCTTTTGTTTTAATTTTAAATAAAGATACTGTTTGTGGCTTCTCTGAAATTTTATAAAGCCTTTCTATTTTAAGACTTGATCATGTGCAAGATAGCTTAGGACTGAATAGCTACTGTCCTGGAGTAGAATGAAACCTGGCTGTGTACTATCCAAAATCTTATATTTAGCAAGTTTTCTACATCTGCTCTGAAAAATTATACTGTAAGCCACTGCCGTACAAGGAAGAGGGAAAAAGGTGGGTGGGTGGGTTATATTGTCAGCCAGACCTCCTTACAGTACTATATCAATGCACTGTAATGCTCTTTTCTGTGTAAATATGTATATGTGTGTGTGTATATTGTTGAACAACAATTTGTATGTTGTTGTTTTTATTTTGCGGAAATATACAGCATTTTTAGTTAGTGAGGGAGAAAGAATTCTGTTCCATTTGTGATTATGAATGCATGAATCCAGAAAGATTTTGAGAGATAAACAGTTTATGGTCTCCTGTGCTTCCTATCCATGTTGTTGCTTAGCCTGAGTGCATTTTTAGGAATTACCTTTCAGATCTGGTAAAATGGGATTTAGGTGCTAGCACAGTCTTGCTATTTGTGACATGTGCCAAATATTACATGTTTCTAGTTTTGCAGAAAGAGAACTAAGTGTTTCAGCTTGTAGATTGGTAAAAATATTTTCTGTATAGTTTTATGATGAAGTATATAATAATTCTGAATTCTAGACTATTCAGAGTTCCACAGTAAAATTTCAAAGTACTGTAGGTGAACTGCAGATTACTCTGTGACAATCTGGAACTTGCATTGATGAGCACAGGCAGCATAAAAGTCTAGTCTCTGTAGACAGAGTGTCTGACACCTGGGTAGTATATCTTGTTCTTTCTCCTTCGCAAAGGAGTTGCTACAGGGCTTTTTAATTGTTTTGCTGAAAAAGAGGCCAGCCCAATGAAGCAATAATGCAATACCAAGAACACAGGTGGCCTCCTGGTAAAGGTCTGTACAATACTTTGCAAGGGGAGAGAAAAGACCAGTAGTTCAGGTCTTTGAAAAGGGTGTAGGTAGAGATGTTAGGATACTTGCTATAATATCTTGGACCCTCTTGTCTTTCCCATGCCACACATCTCCTATTTATATGTGTTCACTTTGCGCTGGGCCTGACAGTTTATGTATGGGAACAGGAAGAGGTAGGCTGGAAGCTTTAGTCATAGCAGAGAATATGTATCTCTCCATTTACAATAGCACTTTTTATTTATAATTGCATTATACAGCTCACATTCATGCTATTGCTGCACATGCTATGAAGACAGGAGAAAAAAAGGAGCAAGAGACCACATTGGATGCATGTACGCACATACACTAAGGATTGCCTTTTTTAGTTTAAAAATGCATGATGTGATTCCCAGTGATGGATAAATTCTAACTGCCCTTGTCTTCAGTGCTTGTAAACAGTAGCATTTTTCCAGTGTTAGTTTCTATGCTGTGGCTGTCAATTAGACTGTGAAGCTGAGCCCCACTCCCAATTTAATATGAACATTAATATGAGCATGCAGCATACTATTAACTGCTATTGCTTTTCAATTGTTATATCTGACAACGTTCTCTGATCTACAGGTAAAACTCGGAAAATTAGAATATCGTGCAAATGTTCATTCAGTTCAGTAATGCAACTTAAAAGGTGAAACAAATATGAGATAGACTCAACCCCAACCCCCTCAATCTCATGTACCCCATACTCATCACATAATCTCATGTACGCTGTACGCCATGATCATCACAATTATAATGAATTAAGGCATGACATCTCTCGCTTTGCATGTAGTGAGTCTACCTCATATATTTGTTTCACCTTTTAAGTGAAATGAATGAACATTTGCATGATATTCTAATTTTCCGAGTTTCACCTGTAGCTAGTTCCTGACTAGAAGATATGCAAGCAGATTACTTTTGTGGCATGTCAGTACTTGGTACCATCCTTAAGAACCTTTATTTACAACACTGATCCTCTACATATTGATTCTGGTTATTCACCATCCTAATAACAAGGTACAGGTATTACCAGGATTCTGTCCTATGTCCAAGGTTGATTTTATTTTGTTGGATTTTATTTTGTCAGCAGTATGGTAAAAATAGACAGTGGAAAAAAGCCTTCTTCAACATCCCATGTACTAGGCAAGACTGCAGAAGTATAGAAATCCAGACCTTCCAAGAATTTCATCTGCTTTTCTTCAGGCTGGTTGACAATCTGTTTTATCAGCATATCTGTTTCAAACATAGGCAGACATCATCACATCTCCCCTTTGGACATAGGTGTTTTTTATAAACCTTCTGCTGTGCATATCTCCAAATCAGGAACCAGAAGTAGTTATACGTTTCACTGAGAAAGGACACAGTCTTATTACAAGCTAGTTGAAAATATTTTCTGTATGTGTTCCTCCTTTAGTTTGTATGTTTGAGGAGTAAGTGGATGTCAGGTTTTTTGGTGCTTAACATTTTTGAAAGACCCTCCTGTTCTTTTACCAGGTCTGACTGAAACCTCAATATTCCAAAATGAAATCCTGTTGCATAGAAAGGAATTGGAGCCAGAAAATATTCCTAACATTCCTACATTTGTTCATTTTTGCTATTACTTCAACTCCATTTTGCTTCCAGGGACTTGCCAGGATGTTTCACACTTTTTGACAGCAGTAAGAACATCCTAAACTCTAATGCCATTTGTGTTGCTGAACACAAAACCAAAGGGAATCCTGGTCACTTTTGCAAGCTTGTTTCTGTTTAATCAGATCGGCAATAGATGAAGATAAATGTCAATTTGAAAGGATAATTGTTTCCAGAATGTGTGGTTTAAATTGCTCCTTCAATAGTTCTTTTTAATTGGAGAAGAATAAGGATGAGGATGCAACGTCATGTCAATTCCACTTTTGGTGATGTTTTCCAAAGTTTCTTAGGTAGAGTATAGCGCACTCAGAAGTAGTTTACCATTTCCTTCTTTTGAAGGTGCTCCACTTGCCCAAGGCTACTCAAATAGGCTTTTTTTCCTGGAAGTCAAAATGGGGAATCAAACTCTCAACCTCTGCCTCCACAGAAGGTACACAACTTATGAAGCTGTGTACAAGTGTAACAGAGGGAATGTAGTAATAATTACTGTTAGCATTATTATTATTATTTTGCTGAACATTTCATTTGGCCAATAAATTTACATTTGTGTATATCTATATTTGTCTAAAGTTGAATGTATGTACTTACTGTGAAACCAAGAGAAGCAAATCTAGACATGAGAGGGTTGGTAAGTTAGGAGGCCACGAATAGCTCTGGAAGGCCTAATCCTGTTTTTGTTTTTATTTTCAAAATAGTCTATACTGTATATGAAATGTGACTCCTGTTATTCTCAAATCAAAGTTGAAAAATCATGTTTAATATGTGAATGTATCCCATGCACTAGTGCCATGATGGCGAACCTTGGCACTCCATATGTTCTTGGACTTCAATTCCCAGAAGCCCAAGCCCCCATGAATCCGCATGAATGGGTTTACTGCGATTCATCCGGCTCACGCCGTCCTCGTCGCTCCTGGAAGCGGAAGTAAAACGCGCACGTTTTACTTCCGCTTTCAGGAGCAACGAGGGCGGCGCGGGCCAGATGAATCACAGTAAACCCATTCATGCGGATTCATGGGGGCTTGGGCTTCTGGGAATTGAAGTTCAAGAACATATGGAGTGCCAAGGCTTGCCATCACGGCACTAGTGGCATCTTCTGGTTTCAAATTTTAATAAAATTCCTCAAAACAATTTGTGTGAAATCTCCTCATTTACAGCCACTGTCATTTGAAACCAAGATATCTCCTGCCACCTCTTGGTGTGTTTGCTGCAGGCAGTGTTGTCAACATCTTTAGCTCACTGTTAACATGCTCTTACAGGAACTATTTGAAGAAATTTTTGAAGTGGTAGCCATGTTAGTCTGCGCAAGCATATCAGAAAGTGAACAAAACAAAAAAAGACAAAAGGTGCCACAGCGTTTTTTGTCTTATTTATTTTGTTTACTCTCTGATATGCTGACAGGAACTAGTTCTCAACCTTTCATATGTCGCAACTTACCAGTCAGTCACTCCTCCCAAGTCTCTGGATCCCAACACATAGAAACAACAAAATGCAATTTTCCCAAAAAGGATATTTTTATGTTTACAGGTATTTTGCTTTATTTAACATGTATGAAACATTTTGAGGATATTTTTAAAAAAATCATTAGTATTATAAGCAGATCAGTCCAGAGTACTATATTTACATTCATAGCTGAAAGCTGTAATAATGGTGTTAAGTATACAGTGAACCCCCATTTTAAGGAATGAATACGTTCCGTGTGGTTTTCCTTATAGCAAAGTGCGGTTTCCCATAGGAATGCATTGAAAATCAAATATTGCGTTCCGAAGCTCAGGAAAATTCAAAAAAAGTCTTGTATCTGTTAAAAAATCTGTATAAATGCAACAAAAAATTTGAAAGAGCACTTTATAATGACTTTTGAACAAAAAATGCTTTCTTTGGCTTATTTCTGAACTTGGGGACATTAAATTGGTTTTCAATGCATTCCTGTGGGAAACTGCTTTCCACCCTCTAGTGGCCAGCTGTGGTAATTATCCACCAGTCAGCAACTCATAGCTGAGTCCGCTGTCAGAAAACCCCCCAGAAAACCTGTCCGTATAGCGATTCTTTTCCTTGAAGCGGGCCATCATTTCCTATGGATTTCTTTTCCTGAAGCCGCACTGTACATGTTACAGGTATCATAGCCATAAAATACAAAGGCCAGAATCTTGCTGATTTTGCACAGCATTAAGCACACAATTATATATGTTTATTTCTGTTGCTGTCTGGCCACAGCACCCTTCTGGTTCTATAAACCAGGGAAGCAGGCACACTGTTGCATATTCCATTGAATGATAGACAAAAGGCAGGCCTGTGCAACTGCCCTTGTGTACATAGTTTTTCCAAATAGAATTCTAGTCAAAAATGGTAAACTTTGTTCTGCTGCAATTTTAATAATTCTGTGGCTAAAACATAAAATAACAATTCCATGATTTTGTGTGGCAAAAGCCCTGTGCCCCATCAAGTCTCCTTCTGAATACCACCAATTGTATGCAAGCACTTTGAGAACACATATTATAGGAAATTCCCCACTGAGAAGGACCTTTTTCCTGGTGTGGGGTGGCTTTACCTACATTTGACAACGGACCCTTCAGCCACACATTACAGTGGCAAAATAGCACTGCAGTGTGTGTGGGGTGGTAGTTCCAAGTACAATTGTCATCCCCACCAGCAGAGCAGCATGCGTTAAACTGATCTGCTCCTGATGCAGAACTTTGAAGTGTTTCTCAAAAACCCAATACCTCTTTGAATTTGGAAGGAGTGATGTTCAAAAGCAATGCTGTTTCATCTCATTAAGAGGCTCTGTTTCAAGTGTATTATTCCCACTGAACAGTTTCATGGCTGCACTGTGACAATGGCCATCTCAACCTCTGGGGAGCTCATTGTAATTTTACAAGCAAAGTTAATCATCTCTGCAGGCTTCTTTTTAAAGTAATCTAATATTGAGAATGCATGTTATGAGGTTGATTGACCTAATTCAGGAAGACACAGCATGAATTGGAAGACCTGAGCAGGATTGTTAGCAATAGGACATTTTGGAGGTCAATAATTCATAGGGTCGCCTTAAGTCGAATCACGTTGTCCTCATATAACGAAATCATGGTTTTGCAAAGGCCAGCCATCATTTATGGTTAAATCTTATTGTTACTTCCTAAAGAGATTATACCCTTTTCTCAAACCATGGCAAAACCATTTGGGTTGCGAGACGGTCCATGGCATGTGTTGCTTTAACCTCATGGACATCTCTCGCAAAGTACAAAGTCAGATCACAGATCTTTATACCCTGGTTAAAAATATCCAGGAAGATGCCGCGTGGGGGTGGTGGAATTCGTTGTGGTCGTGGTTTCCATGGGAATGGCTACAAACAACACTCAAGGTGATCGTGGGGGTGATAATACTGGGAACAGCGATTTGTTGTTTCGTGCAATGTATTCCCTCACTGATGTCAAGGTGTCCCCCATGGAGGAAACCCAGGATTTCCTCACTCCACGTCAGTTGATGCCACTCTTACGCCGAGCCGTCTGTCAGGTCCAATTAAACAAATAAAGGGGGAGTGTGGAATTCGCGTACACAATTGGCATACTGTCCCTAACGGAACCAGGATTTGGGGACACACACCTTGGAGCTCTGGTTCCAAAGGGACAGAAATTGGGGAGCGGAATATTAGATAGTTTAATTCACCAATAGCTGATCTGACAGGCAGCTAGGACAATGGAGAGCTAATGACTAACTCGCTAGGCATGTAATGGGTAATATCGCGTCCGCAGATTCCTTAAAGCCCTAGAGTCAATGTTGGCCACTTGTTTGCTTCCGATAGCAAGGAACAATGTATGTCCCTGGCAGTTAATTAAGTTAAATAAACTTCCCCCGGTGTAGACTTCCCCAATTAACTTGTGTAAACATGATGTGTGAAGTCAGAGTTCTCACTGTATCGCTATGCATATGCACGCAGCCAGAACAGCATAAATGCTTCTGATTTGTCATCATTAAACACTGGTCTTCGCTCCATCTTGCCTCATGTGTCTTGCTTGACCAGTCTCCTCCGGGATCCACCGGCCGCTTCGCAGCCCCGATCCAACACATATCCCCCATGTTAAGCCTAACCCTTGTAAAAGAATGCTTGGAGCTAGAGATGAGCACATGCTCTTCAAAAAAAGGCCCCAGGTTCAGTCACCACCTTTTCTGGAATATAATTTATGTGAAAACATTGATAATACATTATAACAAACAGTGGCAGAAAGAGGATGGTGGTGCACTGTCTGGAACAAAGGAAACATTTGCCTTCTTAGGATTCCTAGGTTGCTACAGTAAAACTCTTGAGCTTTTAGTGGGAACCGCTAAGAATGAAGCATAAGCCAGGAATGCAGCTTCCCCCTTATTAACTGCTTATATCCATCTCTGAAACAAGTTACCATACTCTAATCCTGCGAAGTTCTGCTACATGTTTTTAGGAACACTCCTTTGTGATCTATGTCAGTTTCCTACTTAAAAATAAAGCTAACAAAGCATCTCTTTTTGTAAGCACACCAGTGGATCAATCTGTAACAGCTGAGCGCCTGAGCCACTCCATTGTCTCTAACATTGACTGACAGACTTTGCTTGAATTTTGTACACAAGGCAGTTAAAATGCTGGAAATTCCCGAGGGGCCTGGCTATCGACTCATCTCATCATAGTGTCCATTTGGTTTTACTTGTAGCATTTGAATAGTTCTGTCACTCTTTCACTGACAATGTTCAATAATCCTTTGTACAAGGTGTTCCCAAAACTCCTGAATGCAAATGTACACACACAGATACCACTCAAACTTACCTCATATATACTTCTGCAGTAACCAGTGATCTGGCTGATTCATTCCACACATTATGTGCCTTAATTCAGGCTTCTTCAGCATGATGTCTTCCAGATGCCACAGAACCAAATTCCTGTAAGCTGAAAAACTTTTGTTCACAAAATGAAGGATTTATTTGGATATATTTAATTTTTCTGCTTTGCTGATATGTTTTTAAAAAACTACAGTTGTATCCTTTGTTATGACAGCTTCTGATTGCTGGTCAGGGCTGTTTGAAGATGAGGTATTATTCTACCTGCCTTACCTTGTGGTGGAAAGCTTCCTAATGAATACTTGAATGAGAGCTTATTCCAGGACTGCCTGGCTATGAGATAATTCAGAGCACAAAGAGTAATTTTTAAATATTTAGTATTAATAGGTATATATAACTAGAAACATAGTGTGCCATCATCTTAGACAAGTAGGGCATGGCTGCCATAGAGACTGTTCCATGTTTCATCAAATTCTTAGCTCGGGTACAAGACCTCTTGGAGCTCCTTGAAGCGTTATAAGGACCAGCTGAAACAAACCATGAAGGTGTCAGGTATAAACCCACGAACCTGGGAGGCAGCAGCCGTAGATCGCCCACTTTGGCACCAAACCATCTCTGATGCTACCAATCACTTTGAAGAAAACACTGCGGACATGAAGAGGCTAAGTGGCAAGCACGTAAGCTTCGTCAAACTCAACTACACCCTCCGCCATCTATTCAGTGTACAGTACTTGAAAGATAGTCCCAGATTTTAAAAAGATCCCAGAAATGGTCAACATTTTAGTCTAATAAGTAATTATTATTTGTCATTCTACCTTAATTATGTCATTCTAGCTTAGAGTACATAAGAATGTTTTGAGCTTTAGAAGACCTGTTTGGTATAAATGCAGAATAATAAGATAAAAATAACTTTAGAGAAGGAATATTAAGGGTTGAATGTCAAGTGTCTGATGGCTTGTAAAAAACATAGAAAGCTCCATAAAATCTACATAAGAATATAACAGAGATTGTGTGAGGATGAAAAAGTACAAAGTGTAAAGTCATATAGTCGGCTGCTACTCGTGTATCCAAGTACTGTATACATTTCCCCCGGAAGTCATTTTCACAGTTGATGGATGTGTCTCTGATGACTCAATAAACCGATCCTGGCACGAAACTGTATATATAATATATTCTTGCATTCTTTCAAGGTATTGGGACTGGAAAGTATACCAGGAAGCTTTACAGCTATTTTGCATTTATTTCATAGCACTTTTGCTTAATATATGAATGTCATGCTTTGATGTTTCATATTGTGCTTTTGCTTACTATAGAAATATTACTTAAATCATTTTTGTATTATAGCATTCATCTTTTCTATCGCTTGTGGTGATTACTACATTATAACTACTTTATCTGCTATGGTTTAATCATGATTATTGTTACAACTTCTAATGCAATATATTGTATTCCTTCATTTATCCATCCCTTCAATTTTATACCACCTCATTTAATGAACTACTCTGGGTGATTATACATACAAAAATAGACACTCCCAACAAACTACAGAATACAAATAAAGCATAAATATATGAAAATAAAAAATAGAAATTCTTCAAAGATAATCAAGTGGTGATAACTAACATTCAGACCATAAAAATAATAAGTCAATGGGTTGGAGTCCCTACCTAAGGGAAGATATTCTACTTTTAAAAACTTCTTTAAACACATTTTTTCCAAGTTTTCTAAAAATGAAAAGGAGAGAACCTGACATTCCTCTGATGAAAGGCTATTCCACAACCAAGAAGACCCAACTCTCAGCAATTACCATTTCTCTCTCGGTGTAGGCACCAGTAGCTGCAAGGCCTGGGACCTCAATGAACTTCTCTTCAAAATCTCATCTCTGTAATTTCAATAAATGTTTAATTGGTCTAATTTGTTGTGGTACTGCCTTGATGGTCACTCTCTATAAGCTTGTTAGAAGAACTAAAATATTGTGAACAAAGAACCTCCATTTCAACAAGATTGCCTAGTTTCTAGTCATCCCTAGCAGTGCAGACTGTGTAAGAGATGTGGTTCTTAAAGACAAAAACCAATTAACGTTGGGCACAGCCTCCCCTTTTAACATGTAAATCTACCAAGCACATGAGATCTCTCTCTACATTAGGAGTTCTCAACCTTTTCAAGCCAGGGGTCGGGTCACACTCCTTCAGACAGCTTTGGGGGCCAGATGGCCATTTTGCCCTGCCTGCATGATGGGGGCGGCCTGTACATTAAATAGGAAACACACATGATGCTTCCAGGTGTGGCAGAGGCAGTGGGGGTCCAGATGAAATGGCACTATGAGCCGCATCTGGCCCATGGGCCGCAGGTTGAAAACCTCTGCTCAGTGTACTTTTCTTCTGTTAAAGCTGCTTGCAGAAGCCGTGTCCATAATCTATTTCTGCCATTGCGTATTTTATCAATTATTTTACTTCTGTTTGCCGTTACAATTTCAAGGCTGCCTGATTGTTTCTAATTAAAATTTAACGGCCTACTGGCAGATACCTTCTCACTAGAGATATGTGGCTGTTCTTTCCTAGATGGCTGCAGAGCAATTGGGAGGAATGATTGGTGGCTGTACAACAAGCTATTACTTAAGCACAGTGGGCAAAATGAAGCAGAGTCATTTAGGAGCAAGAGTCTCAATCCTTAAATACCTAGTAGGCAAATCCAGTGGTGGCCACAAGCATCCCTTTCTTTGGCCTCTCCATGTCAGCCTCAGACTGGAGAAATTCTGGCCCTAGCCAGATGCTCCGTTGCCACTGGCTTTGTCCTGAGAAGAGTTGGACATATTCTTTTTTTTGAACAATTTATCTCAAAAATCCCCCAGGTAGCAGATTGTAGCCCAAGGAAGGAACGTATTTAATCTAAGGATCCCTTCTGCAGAAATGGATCTGCTGGGGATTTCCACTGATTTCTCCATTAGTTCCAGAGATAGAAGGACTCTCTGGAACAGGGAGAGGGAAGGGGTGCTGGGGGGATAGACAAAAATGAGCAAGTTGGGGGAAACTGCTTTTCTCTCACTTTCATGAATGTTATGGTGGCAAGACCGTTGTGGCACTCCACGAAGACCTCTACTTGCAGAAAGACAACTGGAACTCACTTAATATTGATACTGAACTCCTCACACTTGTTTTCTTCCCTTTGCTTATTAGTTAACGAATGAGCCAGCTTGAATCCCAACAAGTGCTCCTGGCACTAATGAATGCCAGGAACAGACCTAAACACTTTTTCTGAGGAAGACAAACACAAGCTACCCTTGCTCCAACCAGTGCGTATCCTCTTTTAGCAAGAGCAGTCCTCCACTGAAAGGATTACCATGTGTCTTTCAGTTAAAGGATGAAGGACCATATGGAGAGCAATAAGGGTCTCTGAAGTTGCTGATCTACAGTCAGTAGCACCTGAACAGCAGCCTCAACTGTTGGAAAATACAACTTTGCTTGCTTCTCCTTTTAACGCTGGGTGTCACCGGGGAATATGCTGTGATGTTATTTTATAGAGGCGGAAGGTCAGCAGTTCGATTCCAAAATACTGTAGGACAGAATGAGCTCCCGTCTTTTTCCTAGCTCCTGCCAACCTAGCAGTTCAAAAGAAATTGCGAGTAGATAAATAGGGACCACTTTGGTGGGCAGGTAACATCATTCCGTATCTAATCATGCCTGCCACAAGACCACAAAAATGTCTGCAGAAGTACAGCGCTGGCTCTTCGGCTTTGAAACAGAGATGAGCACTGAACCCTAGAGTCGGATACGACTGGCTATCGACCAAGGGAAACCTTTACCCTTCATTCAGAAAAATTGTTTCAAAGACTGAAAACTGCTTTCACTAGGATTGATGTGGATATGTATTGTTCTGGAAGTGATTTGCTCTATTTGCAAACGAAACTTCAGTATTATGGTATACCATCTTGCCTGTATGTTATTAACAGCAGGATTTTGATCATAAGTGACTAAGGAAAATGTTTTGAGTCAATTTGACTACGAAAGCACTTTCCCAGAAATCGCTGAAACAGAAGCGGACAGCTGTGTCCCTAAGTTGCTAGTGGTACCTCATACAATGATTTTAATCCATTCCATGGGGCTCATTTGTTGTATGAAACAATTGCTATATGATGCATGCATCGTATAGCGATTTTCCCTATGGGATGCATTGTATAACGAATTATTTTTTTGCTAAGTGGTTTTTCCCATTAAAAAATTGTATGATTTTTTCCATAGGGAAAATTGTTATGCGGGCCACCATTTACCCAAAAAAACCTAATTGTTATGCGATTTCGTTGCATGACGTTCCACTGTAGTTCCCATCAATCTGAGCTACCACAGCTAACGGTGAGGGATTATGGAAGCTAGTTAGAAAACACCTGGAAGGCCACAAATGCAGTGTGGTAAGTTTTCTACAAGGAACCAGTCAGAAATTAATTCTCAGATCACTGAAATATTTTTCTGCAGGACCTAGAAGAATATGTGCATGGGAAAATGCAGAGGAAAAAGGAAGCTCTGACATATGATGCCAAAAAAATTCATAGAGTCCAGAGTTTGAATTATGGAGAAACAGGAAGAAATCAATAATTATTTAAAAGGAAATAGATAACATGGCAGTAGATGAAACAATAGAATAAAGGGGCACAACATTACAAGAAATTGAGCTAGAAACTCACACTATAGAATCATCATATGGTTTATTAGTAGAGAAGAAAACATAAAAAAAACTACCGTCAGAAATCAGCATGGCACTTCCAAATAGCCAGAAATGCAAACAAACAAACAATTTAAATGTAGATTCTGAAATAAAGAAAAATGTGCATAAACAAGTGGCAGGAAAAACACCACAAACTGCTTCTTTCCCTTTGGAGTATCTGAAAGAAAACTTTCCCCAAAGTGACAAAGCAATGCAGATACAGTGGTACCTCGCTTAAAGAGCATGATGCGTTCCACAGGATTGCTCTTTTAAGCAAGTTTGCTCTTTAAGCGAAACCCCATTTTAAGTGACCAGTTGTGACTTCTGGTGTGTGTGTGGAAGTAGGATTGTGAACCCCCATTTAGTTGTTAAGCGAGTTTTTGGTTGGTTTTAGTTAAGTGAGGCGACCATTCAGAGAAAATTCTGCTCTTTAAGAGTTAGTCTCTAAGTGAGGCACTATTTATGCAAGGTTTTACTGTATACTAACTACATTGTGCAATCTGTCTGCAACGAAGCAACATTCTCGAAACAGGACTCACACCTTTCTTTTTTGGGAAGCCATGGGGTTTCCTGGGCAGTCCTCTAAGTCAGGATGCCATTCCATTGGTTCTTTGCACACCGTTCATCTTCCAACTCCTCCCATGGTCAGAAAACTATTTCATCTAGTATATTATTTTGAAACTTATTCAAGGCACAGAACATTTATTTGCATTTCAAAAACATGCAGCTGAAATTGCTAAATCAGGCATCGAAGCCAAGAATCAAGAAATAGATTCTGTCATTCACTTTATTCTGCAAACAAGTCATTACGAGACCATTTACAAATTCCCATGCTGCCCCCTCCCAATCCATTACCTTTAAGAGCTATTTGTTTTACAAGTGCAAGGTGCAAATGGTCAGGAAGACACCTGTTGATTCCAACACTCTGCCAGGTGTCAGGCAAACTTTGCACTTATGTGAGAGCAACAGGAAGGGCTAGGTTGGCAAACAAGAGTACTCATCCTGGGACAAGCAACTTGCAAGTAGGTGTAACTGGAGTTAGTTGGGAAAACAGAGTCCAAAATAAAACAGAAAGCATTATCTCTGCTCCTGCCTTGTGTCAACAGAATCTTACACGTACACACTGCCAAATATGGTCAAATGTTCTTATGCTTGTTACACTTGCACTTGTATTATTACACAAAATTCAAGATTGATCGATATTACACCCAAGTTTCAATTTTTCAATGAAGCCAAAAGGAGGGACAGCTTACAGACTGTGCACAGGAAGGACTCAACTCCAAATTTTCAGAAAAAGGCCTCTCCCACTGCTTTGAATACAGGCTACTCAGGTCTGTAAGAATAAAGAATGCCTATGTCTGTACAGCACCCGCTTACCAGCAGAGAGACAAGAGTTGAAAACTTCCCTTATTATTTTTTCAGTGGCTCATGTTCTGTATCGAAAGATATTCTTCTGGCTGGTTTTGGATGAACGGTTTCTCTCTCCCTGTGGAATTTCCTGCCCAATGATTTTTAAGAGGAGGTATTATATAAGCCTCCGCTCACACTGATGTGAAAGTAATGTGTGCTCTTCTGCCCCAAAACACTATTTACATTCTTCTTTCGACGGCATACTCAGAATCTGCAGGACATCTGAAGCAAAGCAAGTTGTTTCCCTTGCCCTTGGAAAAACCTCCACTGGCTTCTTCATAAGGCTGAAAAGAATAAAATCAAAGTATCCTTATGGCACAGATTCGTAAGACACTGAACACCGCTGCCTCTTCCAAAATGCAAGCATCTGTATTTCTTGGACCATAAGATGCACTTTTTCTCCCCCAAAAGTGGGGAGAAAATGAGGGTGCGTCTTATAGTCCAAATGCTGGTCTTTGGCCAGCTGTGGCTGTTGTAAAAGGATATTTTACAAGAGCTGCATCTGGCCAAAGACTACTAGTGCCGCCTCTCAGCTGTTCAGCTGTTTGGGGCAGGTGGAAAAAAACATATGAAAAACAAGTGGCCACTAGAGGGCGAAAATCGCAATTTCCCACTTAAATGCATTGGAAATAAATTTCTTGTATTCAAATGTTTTCTCTGTATGTTTCCAATGCATTTAAGTGGGAAACCAAACCTGTGCTTAAAAAGAAAGGGTTCCACTTACCTTGATGCCTTTGTCTCTACTCCACGTGGACAAAATGGAGAGGGAAAACATGCTTCCTGGTTGAAAGGAGAGCAAGAGGCTAGGCTAGAGTATCACTTCCTTCCTCAGCGCAATTGGCATGCCTGCCCATTTCTCCTGCAGCGCCACCACTGGTTGGTGGTGCGAAATACAGTATTAATTTTTTGTTTTGTTTTTCTGCTCTGAAAACTGGGTGCATCTTATGGTCCAAAAAATACAATAACTTAGCACTCCAATCAGGGCCGCAGCCAGGGTGGGTTTGGCCCATCTTGAGTTAGCACTTTGACCACCCTGGCAAAGCGCAGTTTCCCATAGGAATGCATTAAAAAGAGGCTTTGTTGCCCATCCTGAAAAAATATCCGCCCACCCACATCTAGAATCCTGGCTATGGCCCTGCCTACAATTAAGAGAGCCTTTATACTTTGCTTCAATTACTTATGCTCCTTGGGTTGCTCCCATGTCTACGTATGATGTGCTGTCAGGAGTATCAGGTTCTGATAACTTCAATCTTAAATACCCATGTGGTAGTAGTAAAACACAAATTAAGATGAGTACACCATTAAGTAGCTGAACAGTATCCTGAAGCTTCCATGTCTCTTGTTGGGAAGTCTACCAAAACTTCACAACATGTGTTTCTTTTAAGATAAACTTGTGTTATTGAGAGTAGCAAGGAGCTGTTCAACATTAGAAGGCCCAACTGAGATTTTCATGTTGCAGTTGATAAAGTCACTAATGCTTATATTCTTTACTGTTTATACTTTCTAAGTGGGAACCATCAAATGGAAACCCAAATACAGTAACTTGCATATCAAGCTAAGTTGATTTAGAACAGCGGTTCCCAACCTTAGGGCCCCATAAGTTCTTGGACTACCCAGAAATCGTGACCATCACCGCCAATGATGAAGACTTCTGAGAGTTTTTGTCCAAGTAATATCTTGATCTAAAAAGTTGGGAACCACTGATGTAGAAGGCAAAACAAAAACGTTCTACCACTGCATTTTTTTAGCCAGAAAGATTAACAAATATGACTTGCAGACAAGCTGCTATTCATATTTTCTCCCAAAATAATAGTTATGTTGAAAGACATTTATCGACTTAATGATGTGACAAAGCTGAAGTTAAAATTTGGAAATTTATATACTCTATAGTTGTGATACATGCATTGTACTTACGATAATATTAACTGCTTATGTGCTTTTAACTAATACATACAGAAATAATTTAACTAGGAAATCATTTTTATGTGTCTTTGGCTGTTGTATCCCTAAACATTAAAAGCACTTTTCAAACCCTGTCTACTCAATTCTACCCAACTTCCAGAGACTTTCAAGCCATATTCCTTATGCCTTGCTGTAATCTACTGCCTCTCTCTTTTAATCTTTCAGCAAATCTGCATTAAGTCATAATTATTTCCATTTCATATGTCACAATATGAATCCATGAACCACTGCAGTGGAAAATTTATTGATATGAAATATTCTCCCCAAATGGACATGTGTTGTCATTATCTGCTGTTAAATTGCCTCTGACTTAAAGTGACACTATGAACAAGTAACCTCCAAAATGTCCTGTCCACAAGGCCCTGTTCAGTTCTTACAAACCCAAAGGCTATGGTTTCTTTAGGAACTCAATCCATCTCACATTTGGTCTTTCTCTTTTCCTGCTGTCCTCAACATTTGAAAACCAACTTTTGCACAATTCTTATTTGGAACAGTAGAACATATATGTAAAGAACATAAACACAAGACTGAACATAACAGTCTGCTGATGCAACACTGGGCTGTCAAAACTCAGTATCTCTCATTAATTAATTAATCCAAATGAGTAACCAATTCCATTTACAGTTTAACTCTGAATGTGTAGTTACCCATGACATGGGCCTTAAGTTTTATGTAATTTACCATCTTTGTCTGTAAACCGCTTTGGGTCAGCAATAGGTGAGGAAAGCGGTATAAAAATATACTAAATAAATAAATAAAATAAATAAACCTACATACTTATCTAGATTTTATCTTTACTATAGGCTGGTTCATACACTGACATGCATTGTTCACTTACTTGCAACTGAATATCTGAATTGACTTTGGGGGTGATTCTACCCAAATTGCTGTCAGAAATTTTCTGCATTACAGATCGTTCATGCACACAAGTTATTTTCTGATTTTTGCAGTAGTCAGGTGATAACTGTTTATTGATGAACCAGTTGTTGAAACAGAAAAACATGTGTGCTGTTTTCTCCAGTAAGTACACTATCCAGTAGGACTGCAGTAACCTGCATAGATACTTTAAGATGCACAGGAACACTGCTTCAGAGTGGAAGCATGCGCGGAAGCACGCACACACAGAAATCAACTCAAGAAGACTCATCTCCCAGAAGCTGTCAAAATGGCTTCTTGTTTTTCTGCGGGCATTTAGGTTAAACAAAAAGAACTATGCTTACAATCTCCAAGGAAGGCCAGGAAGAGCTATGTTATGACCAGAAACTGCGAGACAAGTATAAAAACATTTTATCTGGGGAAACATATTGTCAGTGCTTAGCATTATATGGTTACAGGCGGAAATATATACATTTCTGTTTAAAACAATTTGTTTCTACTTGTATATAGGTGGAGGGGAGTACACACACACACAACACCTATCCTCATGTTATCATTTGGCTTTTTGTGTGTGTTAAGAATGACACTGTCAATCATGTCTTCCAGAATGTTCACAAGTTCCCTGTTGAAAGAAAAATCAAGTGTCTCTATTTAGTGTTATTTGATGGGATATAATGACTACCTTTGGAAATTTGGACTCAAACTCCAGTTCAGCCTCGGATTAATTGGGTGAATGTGCGTGCATTGTGGACTCACTGTCAGAAAGAAACACAATGACTCCACTTTCTAGGACAGGCATACATCGTAAAATAATATATAAATCTGAAAAACACATTAGAGATTTTTAAAATGCTAAACGAAGAAATGTCAGTGATACAAAAAGACCAAACTACAGTACAGTAATTCTCCATGTTTAGAACAAAATGGGAGGGGGGATTCTGTACTCTGCAGAAAATTCCTTCATTGCCAGAAAAGAAAGGCATAATTAAAAACAAATACTTTGCGCTGTCTTGGATTACCTTCCATTGGGACATTAAAAAGTGATGTCATTCACATATCTTTAAGGCCAAAAAAATCACATAAGCAGTTTAAAGAACTGATTATCTCTCAGGGATCTTCTGCACTTCAGTGGAATATTTACACTTTCACAACTGACATTTTATTGTACCTGGTATGTAAAACACTAAGAGAAGGCATTCCTGTGCTCATCCACCCTGACATAATGGCCTACCTTGCTCAGTACTAGACTTGAGTGCAATCCCACAACTTTTGGTTTGCTCACAACATTTCTCAGACCATTCAAAAGGCTACAGCGTCCCTTCTATCTGTATAGTACTTTCTTGCATCAACATATTAAGATAATGTCTCTATTTGTGGTTTCTTCCATTACCTTATAGTGTCAAGTATATTACTCATTCACTCACATCTACCAGGGGCTGTCTAATTCTTTGATTCAATACAATTTCTACTATGTAAGTTACAGAATAACTCTATATTTTGTACCTACTTTCACTTCCATAGACTAACTATCATTTCATTCACAATATATCTACAGAGATTTTGGTCTTCTCCCAGTTCACTGGAATAGTCTTGTGAAAGAACTCTCCAAGCAGGCCTCCCTGGTCTATAGCTCCGCATCTACTTTGAAAGGAAGCCACTGATGTTTTATTTCAAGCCTTGTGCACTGGGTACGAGAGACAGACCAAATGCAGATGTTGCGTCCCACTTTTCCGTAGTCATCGTGGACGTGCACTTTTGCTAGTGGTTAACGCTTATCTCTGAGGAGTCTTTTCTCTTACCACACTCCAAGTAGAAGACAGGCCATCAGATTCCAATGCATGGTGGTTTCCGGGAAGGGAGGGTTAACAGGAGGGGACACGGTGATGCCCGAAAAACAGGTTAGCCGCTGTCACACGCACAGTGGGGACACTAGAGCACAATGTGCGTTAGTCAGTGGCTCTCCTGCTTCTGGATAGTTAAGAGAAGAGCAGGCTCTCCCTCATCTCACCCTGCCTCTAACAAAAAGACCTGGAACACACAAGAGACAGATGAGAAGCAGAATTCCCCCTATCTTTCACCAAGTCCCAATGCACATCCCCTGATTTAAGATAGATTTAAATAAGCTTAGGTTGCAGCTCTTTTCGGCATTTCTGGTCTCCCTCAGAACTTATGCAACACAAGAAATATATTACTGCATCCAGTGGGGTTTTCTACAACATAAAGCAATGCATCGGATCCGCTCCAACAGTTTTAAAAAGCTTGAGATTATTCGCTCTCTTTACGTCTACTCTGAAATACTTTCTAGTTCACTTTCTGCTTCATTTCAAAACTCCCCCACAATCCCTATACAAAACTGCAAGTTAATTTTGGACAAATACATAGTTAAAAAAATTAGCTAAACATTATCAGTCCAATCATGTATCTGAAGACCTACAACAATTTTACAGAAATACTGTATAACAATTCTCCCAGTGAGGAAGTTCTTTTCCGTCTGGAAGTCAATTCATTTCCCCATTCACGTCTGTATCAAGATATCCATTGATTTAATGGCAATGAATGTCATCTTAGATCATTAGAGGAGGATATGGCTGAGGAACTCAACCTCCCAGAGTCACTTGGAGGACCCAGAATAGGCTGAGGGTTGGAGTTCCTAAACGCAAGACCAACAGGCTCAAAGTGTGTGTTGGTGGTGGTGGTGGTGGTGGGGGGCTGCTGGCGAACAACAACACGTGGTGTGAATGTGGTAAATGTTTCCCTTGCTCGAAAGCCAGTCGTATCCAACTCTAGGGTTCAGTGCTCATCTCTCTTTCAAAGCCGAAGAGCCAGCGCTGTCTGCTTCTGCAGACATTTCCATGGTCATGTAGCAGGCATGACTAGACACCAGAGCGCATGGAACGCTGTTTACCTTCCCACCGAAGTTGTCCCTATTTATCTACTTGCAATTACTTGCTTTCGAACATCTAGGTTGGCAGGAGCTGCTGGGACAAAGACAGGAGCTCACTCCACCCTGCAGTACTCAGGAATCGAACTGCCTCCCAGTCAGCCTCTTAGCCACTTGAGACACAGAATCCGGCTCATTTGCAGGTCTGAAATATGCACCGATGAAGATTTAAGTTTGGCCAGCGACAAAACCAAGAAAAGTGGCTTCAATTCGGCATGTCCAAAGTTTGATCTGGACACGAAAGAAGAAGAAGAAACACAGACCTCCCATGCCGCTATAAAGGGCACAGTGTTTGCCTTGGACATTCAGGGCCCCCGTTTTCCTCACTTAGGGGGGATGCAGTGCTTTCACGGGCAGCTTTTTCTGCACCATGAACAATTAAGAGCAAAAAAGAAAATAAAGGAAAGCCCGCCCTGCCTTCCGTGGCAAAAAGGTAAAGGTTTCCCTTGCTCGAAAGCCAGTCGTATCCGACTCTAAGGTGCAGTGCTCATCTTTCTTTCAAAGCCGAAGAGCCAGCGCTGTCTGCTTCTGCAGACGTTTCCGTGGTCATGTGGCAGGCATGACTAGACACCGGAGCGCACGGAACGCTGTTTACCTTCCCACCGAAGTGGTCCCTATTTATCTACTTGCAATGTCTTGCTTTCGAACTGCTAGGTTGGCAGGAGCTGCTGGGACAAAGACGGAAGCTCATTCCGTCCTGCAGTACTCGGGAATCGAACCGCTGACCTTCCGCCTCCCAGTCAGCATCTTAGCCACTTGAGCCACTGCAGTCCCTTTTCCCGTGGCAAACCCACCAAGTTTTTAGGAAGCGCCCCAAGTTAAACCTCGCTTGCCGGGCGAACTTCCCCGGGAACGCCAAAAGGGATCCGCTCTTTTTCAGGGCTTTTTCCATAAGGCGGGGCGGCGGAGGGTCCCCACGAGTGACCTCCCACGACCCCGGCGCGGCTCCCGTGGGAAACGGAGACTTAGGGCAGGAAGTTGGGCTTTTCCTTCGCCGGGGCGGCGCTCCCTTCCCAGCCCCAAAGAATCCCGCTTGCATTTTTCCCTCCCTTTAAGACCTTTCCCTTCCTGGCTCCCAAACAGGGTCGACTGGCAGACCCGTGTACCGGTCCCCGTCCCGACGTGCCCTCCCAACCCGGGTCACCTCCTCCTTTACCTGAACTTTCCCGCGCCTCCCCGTAGCGGAGCACCGCAGCCTTTCCGGAGCGGCTGAGCTGTTGCTCTTTCCCCGCAGCCAGGGGGAGCGGACGGGCGGGACGAGCTCAGCCGCGTCCTTCCTCCGCTTCGGCAGCCCCGCGTCGCGGCCACTACGCTGCCGCGCAAACCTGCCTCCGACCGTCCGCGCCCGACTCCATGCAAATGAAGGCTTGTGACGCGCGCTCCGAACCGTCCAATGTCAGCCTCGCCCGGCGACTTTGGGGCCACGCCCTCCGCCTGGCTGGCCAATCCCCTCCTCGCAGGCGGCCAGGCCGCTCCCGCCTTCCCTTGCCCCGTGAGCTACAACGCGGGGTGCGGCGCGTTCGGTTCTGCACGTCCTTACTTTAGGGAGGAACCAACTGTACTACTTGCCCAAGCGAGCGTCAACACACTGCCTTTCCTCCTCCTCCCCCCCCGCATTTCCCGCAATGGTTGCCGCCAGCTCAGCTAGGCCCCTTTCCAAGAACGTGGCTCTAAGTAGCCTGACTCTGAGGAAGGGGAGGCTCGGGGCGAGAGCTTTCGTTGCCCTTCGAGTGGCGTGGGTCGCCTCGACGCCTCGCGTCCCCTTCTTGGAGGTGGGGGGTGGGGGAGCGCGCTCGGTGGTACGGCCCAGCTCGAGCTTTGCCATGAGGACAGTGTCAGTGTGCACGTAGCAAGCGCAGGCAGAAGCAGCAACAGAAGGACTCACTGCTGGTCCCAGGCGGCGCGCGCGGTGCCGTCGAAGGAAGGCGCGCGCGCTCGAGGTCTCTCCCTCCCTCCCTCCCTCCCCCCGGGCCGCCCGCTTGGTCAGATGCTGTTTGCAGCTGGCGCGCGCTGTCCTCAAAGCCTCTTCTCAGCGTCCCTGCTGGCCTCTGCTTCTCCCTTAGAACTGCCCCATCCCGTCCGGCCAGGCAGAAGGAAGCGCGCGAGGAATCCCGCCGCCGCTCCCTCTCTCTCTCTCTCTCTTTTAACCTCGTTTGCCTCGTCCCCCGTCTTTGTCCCAGCTCCTGCCAACCTAGCAGTTCGAAAGCAAGAAATTTGCAAGTAGATAAATAAGGGACCACTTCGGTGGGAAAGGTAAACAGCCTTCCGGTGTCTAGTCATGCCTGCCACATGACCACGGAAACATCTGCAGAAGCAGACAATGCTGGCTCTCCGGTTTTGAAACAGAGATGAGCACTGCACCCTAGAGTCGGATACGACTGGCTTTCGAGCAAGGGAAAACCTTTACTTGCCTCGTCTACGATGATGAGCCTCGAGCTCGGTGCGCGCGCGTGCGTGTGTGTGTGTTTTGCGTGTGCGTGCAAAAAGCTCCGGGGATCTGTGGTTTATCTTTAGCACGGGAACAGTACATTCCAGAATCCAGAGAGACGATGTGCGGCAAAACTGCAAATCTTGCACGGTGCCTCCCTGGGATGCTTGCACCCGTGTTGTTGGGAGCTGGTCGGTGTGGCCTCTGGCTTGCACGCGGGCCCCGTAAGGAAAACAAAAAAGAGGCGTCCAGCATCCACTGCCAGAGAGAACTCTCTGGAAAAGTTGAAACTATAAAGGGGGGGGGGGGGGGTGTTTGTGGAGTAGTCAATGAAAAATTGAGATTGGCTATCGCGCGATCGAATTTGAAACTCAAGTTTTTTATAAAAAAAATCAAGATGAAGATTTAGAGCCATAAACAGTTAAGGTTTATATGCCACATACGCAGTACATGCATTGAGAGGCCAAAAAAAAAAAAAACCCCTTAAAAGCAATACCTGTGCAATGATCTTTTGAAAATCTAATGTTTATTACACTCCAGAAATTGGGCCCAGTAGACTCAGAGCAACATAAATTGTTCAAGCACGTGTTAAATGTACTAGTGTGTGTAAGCTGTATGATGTTTCATTCCGATCAGGCATGTTAATTCTCCTATGGGAGAATGACACAAAGCCAATTTTATCATGGCTAAGTTGGGGAACTGATAAGGAGTGAGCTGCAGAAATGACAACTGGTAATACACAGAAATCCTTTGAAGCAATCTGTATAATCTCTCACCCTTCCCCCCTTCTCATGTTTACCCTCTTCTGATAAGATTTTCAGAATTGGGGTCAGCTAAGATGCAGTGCATTGACATATCCTGCTGCCTGCCCAGACGGAAATGCAAAACTCTCTGGGAGGAGGAGTGCAGAGCAAATGCCTGGAGCGCTTCCTCTCCCAGCTCATCCTCCGAACAAATGCAGTGTGGCAAGTGTGTTACATAAGAGGTGAGGTACTCAGCCCATAACAGGAGTGGTGGGTGCCGCAATCCAGAGGACCGATTGACAGACAGGAAGCTTTCAGGCCTCGAGTCCAATAAGCTGCCAGGGAGCAGCGTACAACATATACAATCACGGGATGTCTATGGGCTGCTGGCCCTTGCCTCACGTCACAGGAATGGGGATGGGTCGGCAACCCCATATAGAGTTGCTGAGGCAGCAGTAGTTCAAAAAGTGTAGGGATTCCCCTCCTGGCTTCCCTTTCCTTATCAAGACCCCCAGCCCAATTCAGATGTCACTCCTTTGCCCCAGAGTCCATCCCTTCCCCCCTGGTCCAAAATTCCCCTAATGTCTTGCAGAGCTGTTATGCCATCAGGGCCACCCCTGCCTTGCCACCTGTTGCTCCCCTTTTCATCCTATATGTGTTCTGCTGCCCTTAGCCCCTTCCCCCCATCCTCAAGAGAGTTGGTAGTAAAGCTCAGCCATTTTTGCCATGGTGTTAACCCAAATAGTGCTCTGGAAACAGGAGGGAAAGCTTCCTTGTGGCCACTGTTGAGCCCACCCCCTCACCTGCCTGCCTCCCCAACCACGTGGGATTCAAAGCTGACAGCAATTCAGAAAAACAAGATGTCAAGAGTGGCCACAGCCTTATAAGCAAATATATGACCCACATCTGAGTACAGGGGGTGCCAGGCCTCTAAGGAAAGGCGCTTGCTGGGACAACCAAAGCCTTTGACTTCTCTATGCTGGTTCCTATACATAGTGGGTTCCTTTTTGCCTTCTCTCTTTCCCTGTCTGCATGCCTGCCACGGAGAAGAAAGATTGGTCAGTGTTGCCAAGTACAAACAGGGAGGGCTCCTGTCTCCCTTTAGGAGCTGTAACAGAAAACTACCAGGTGCAGGGAACTGCTTCTCTCACAGTAGCAACTGTGGTGGGAACATCCTCCTTTGGAACTAGAGGGTCTGAAGAACATCCAGGCCTGGCAGGTTCTTGCATCATTCTCTGCAAAGGTATCTGCAAGCGAGAGCATGTTAGCCCGATCGCGATCTTCATTCTCTGCTCACCCGCCCTGGATTATTTCATTAATTCCTCACTTGCTCACTGCTTTTTAAGCTGCCTGTTTGCCCCTCTGAGCCAGTTAATCAGCACCTTTCAGCATACATCCTCTTCTCTCTTTATAAACAGCGTTCTCTTTTAGATGTGCCATTTTCTGAGAATTGTATTTGCTCCCAGCCAAGCAAATCACGTTTTGTGCCACAAATGTGGAATTCTGCAATCAGAATGAGCTGCAATCCAGTGCATGTCAGAGCACTTAGTCTGTTTCCAGTAGGAAGGTTTTTTTTTAGCAAACATCAGGATCAGTCTCCTATAATAGCATTGATAAATATTGGTGGTTTTAAAAAATATGTTATGCCTCTTGACTACTTTTATTGCACATGGCAATTTCACTGGAATAAAACATTGATGGATCTTGGAACAATCTAAGTAGAATAGTCTAGGTGTTTTTTTTAATGGAAAATAATGCTAATCTATTGGGGTAGTATTTATTTGGCGGCTGCTTCATGTTATATGACTAAAAAAATCACAACACATGCATAGAGGCTGACATTTGTATAAAATGCGGACTAACTCCCTTTGCAGGAGTGTAGTAAGCTTATTGGTTAATCTGGCACTGCTGGCATAGATGCAGGGTAATACAACTGAAGTCATGGAATTACAGTGTTTTTAAACCACTATAAATGAGATCAGACTCAAGCTAATTGTCTTTTGCAGGGATTTTGTAGTAAATAAGCCCGAGAGACTTCAATCTCTATGCATGCATTAATAGATTAATATGAATGCAGGTAAGGGTTTCGTGTTTTGGTGCCCCAGTCCCTAGGAACTCCCTTACAAGATGCTTCTGCCCTTCATGTACAGTATATTCAGTGGTAGGCAAAGTGTGCTTTTTCATTCTCACAAGCCTTTAAGCAACTCCTTAGTTGCTGAGAAAGCACCAGGCTACTAGGTGGGTTCACTATTTTCATTAGTTGTGTTTTTAATGCCTTTAAACACTGCTGTTGATGTAATTCTGTTTTTAAGATTTGCTCTGGTTTTGAACTTCAATTGTAGTTTTTAATTCAGTGTTACTGTGGGCTGCATTAAATTCCATTTTGTGGAGAGAAAGAGAGTAGAATTCCCACAAATGAATGGAAGGGAAGAAGAGGATGAGGTTTCATTTAAGGACAACGGTGGTGAAGATTTTTCCTGATGGCCACTGTGGTTGGGGGAAACTGCAGCATGGTGTGTATCTGCTAATTTTTGCAGGCCTGGTAAAACCATTCCTTAAATATTTAATGTACTTGAAAATCCTGTTAGGGTTGCCATGAGATAGATGCAACTAGGCAGAACATAACACACTGGATGGGGCAAATGCCCATTGACACCAGTTTGAGATATCCGGTGCAGTATTTGAAAACGAAATTGTTCTTACCTACTTCCTTGCAGAAGGCTCATTCTTTGTCAAGGTCAGAACATTCTCCATTTTTTCAAGATACTTTACTGTTCTTTTCTCATGCCCTCAATTACCTTCTGAGGTAGATTAATTACTAAAGAATAGTGATTTGCACAAGACCACCCAAGAATGCTGTACATGGATGGGAAGTGTACCGCAGAAGAACTGACACCTAAGACAATGGTGGAAGAGTTCCTGTTTTCCCTTTAAATTTCAGACAGATCCAATATTGAGATCCTGATGACAATCTCAACTAGTCAAGCCTTTATTTGCCTTTGAGTGATTCACAGAATTTTTTTACAGCCCAGCCATGAACATGAATGCTTGGGGGGATGTGTCTGTAGTTTTAATTACCTCGGTGCTTAGCTGTGCGTGACGTACAATGGAAAGCACATTGGAGTCTGGAGTAGATTCAAACCCTCCACATGAATATAATAGAGTCGTTTTTGATCAACGTCACACCCAGCATAAAGGATGGGAGCTGGACTGTGACCTAGTACTGTATTGTCAATTTATTATTTTATGTATTTTTTCAGTTATACCCCACCTTTCTACATAGCTCTTCTCCCCACTTTACCCTCACAATAATAAGCATGTGAGGTACAGTACTGTATATCATACTAAATGACTAGCTCAATATCACCCAAGAAGTCTCCTGGTCAAGTGAAGACCTGAATCCAGGTCCCCTGAGTTCTAGCCCAAATCTAAACTCTATCCTACCCAACAAGGACATTATCCATGTCCTTGTTTATCATAAAGTATTGAAATAAATTATTTAAAACATGTTAAAATTTTCAAAGTATGCCAGTAATCTAAAACCAATCAAGACTATAAAATAAGCATTAAAATGGGACCAAAATAAATAGAATAAAACAGGGCACTCTGTTCCATAATAACAACTAGGCTACAAGTGAAGCCACGTGGAATTAATTCAACAGCGCTGAAGCACAGATGCTATGTGTACATGGTTTCTCTGTGTTACCTGTGGTTTCTGTGGCATGGGTGCTTCACAACTTTCATGCAGAGATTTCTCCAATAAGTGGTGTGGAAATGAAGGGAAACTGAATTGCTGCAATATGTGAGAGATTTCATCCTGTTGGTTCTTTGGATGCCTTTCAGTATCATCACTCATGGTGTTCATCTTGGCTATCTGGGCTGACTATGGCTGCAATCCATAGAAAGCTGTAGACTGAATAGGCCTATTTTAATCAATGGAACCTAGGGTGGAGTTAACTCACCAATTCCTCACTGATTCAGTGGGCCTATTCAACTTGTAATTTATCACTGGATTTCAGCCTCTATGCATGGTGGTTCTGCTCCTACTTGAGCGTCCCATTTTTGCACCGTTTTCACAGCGAAAACGGTGTTTTCAGCACTTCCGGGTTGGCAAAAAATTGAGAGAAAATGCTCTGCATACCCTCCCACGGTAAAGGCTGCAAAAGCAGCTGAAAAACCACAAATGCTGCTGCCGCCATGCAAACCGGCATTTTTCCTGGCTGCTTTTTTAGCCTCTGCCACTTCCCATGGTGGCAAGAGGGTATGCTGAGCATTTTCGCTGTTTTTGTAATTTTTCACCTACTCAGAAGTGCCAAAAATGCCACATTTTGGCTGTGAAAATGGTGCGAAAGCAGGACAAAAAATTAAAAAACAGCGAAAATGTTCTGCATACCCTCCCACTGCCATGGGAAGCGGCAGGGGCTGCAAAGGCAGCAAAAAATACCATGCTGCAGACACTGGAAGCAGCGGGAGGAACCATACCTCCAGCCTGCACAGCTGTGAGTCAGGGTGGGCCCGGCCCATTGCGGGAAAAGGTTGGGAACCTCTGCTGTAAATCAATGAGCACCGAATCCTAAAGTTGGATACGACTGGCTTTCGAGAAAGGGAAACCTTTACTTATGTGCCATCAAGTCAGTTCCAACTTTTGGTCACCCTACTAAGGTTTCCAAGGTATTTAGATATATGTAAATAGTAGTTTTACTAATGCCACATGGCTTAGAGAATTATCCATATTTTAATGATCTCTTATTTGGATCACTAAAAAACATTTTATGCAGGGCTACCAACTTCAAATGGTCTACAATAAGGCATTAAGCGTATTTCCAGATATCATCCAAAACAATCATGTATGCACAGTTAGTCTTCTTTCATGCCCTGGTCAAACCCTGGACTGCCAAAAAGCCACTTTTTTCGCTTTGTTGTTGCCCAAACGGAAGTCCTCCTTGGTGCATGTCTCTGGCAGCAATTGGCAGACAAGTAAATTGACTGGATTTTGTTTCTCTCCACATGTTGTCCACCAGCAGTCCCTACTTGAGCATATTGGTCTTGCATTTAGGGACTCCAACCCTCAGCCTATTCAGGGTTCTCCAAGTGACATAGGGGAGATTGAGATCTTCAGCTATATTCATTTTAATGTTCTTTTCCCAGTGAATTCCTTCTTCCATCTTCTAATTTGGTTTTGTTCTTGTGTACCCTCAAGTATATTTGTTCTTGCCATAAAGCTCTTCCTGGATCTGAGCTTGAGGCTCATATCCGCTCCAAGGGTGTTGAGGGTCATCCTCTTGCTTAGTTCTCTCGTCATCTGCTGCTACTTCTCTCCTGATCTTAGGGGGAGCAATACCAACAAGGGGTATATCTTCTCAAGTGATGTAGGCTTAAGGCATCCTGTCACTATCCACATGGCTTCATTAACAGCAATGTCAACTTATTTTGTGTGTGTGGATGTGTTCCATACTGGAGCAGCATACTCTCTGCTACAGAGATGCTCAGGACCAAAGCTGATGTGCAGTGTGGATGGTTGAATTCCCCATTTATAGTTTGTGAGTTTCCTGATGATGTTGTTCCTTGTACTAACTTTGGCTTTGATATTCAGGCAGTGCTGCTTAAAAGAGTGTCTGATCAAGCGACACACTGAAATATTTTGGTGCTGAACAGTGCTGTAATTGATTTCCTTGCCACGTAACATTCAACTTAACCCTTGCCCAATCTCGTTGTTCTGTGCAGGACAATAACAATATCTATCTATCTATCTATCTATCTGTCTGTCTGTCTGTCTGTCTGTCTATCTCTTGGTTTTGAAGATGGAAAACACATACTTGTGACAAGAATTCCATGAAGGAACAGTGCTCTGGACTGCTTTCTCTAACCCAGGGATGCCCAAACTTTTTGGGCTATGGGCCAGTAATGTTGTTGAGCTGGCCAGTCATGTGGTTCCTCCCACCGGAAGCGGAAGTAAAACATGCCTGCGCATTTGCAAAATGCTGCCGTAAATGCACCCGCAGCTGTTGTAAACATGTTCAACTTCGGCTTCCGGGAGCATCGAGGGCGGGGCAGGCTGGATTATTAGGCACCATGGGCTTCCCTGTTCTAACCATTTGGTCCTATCTTTCTATAATTCCTAAATGAACCATATTTTCTATCAATAACAACCTTAAAGAGCAAACAAAATCTGCTTTGTTTAAAAACGAGTGCTTAAAATTACTTCTTAGCAGCATGTCATTGAGTTGGATGCTTTTTTTCTTCCTCCTCTAATCATTCAGTATCTCATGAATTATAGTTGGAAATGCAATTTCCTCTCTCCTCCTTTTGCTTCAATACATTTCAGAGACGCAGCAACGAGACAACGGACAAAAGCATAGTTCACACTGAGCTCTGTTGAACAGTTGCATCAGAGAAAGGCCAACTCTTTCCCTATAATTTTCAACAAGAAGTCATCAGGAGGCTGGCAAGAAGCAGGGGTGACTGGTGCATTTGTATACATATGTAGTGGAGAAAAATTGCTCTGGAATTTTCCCAGATTACTTATGTGTGTTTTGCAACTTTGGATTGCTAGCCTTTAAAAAAATATTGAAAAATTCTACATCAACTACATGAAGTGTGATCCTGTGCATGTTCACTGAAAAATGATTTCCACTGAATTAAAGGCAGTTTACTGTCAAATAGGTACAGTATGTATTGGGCTGCAATCCTATTAGGGTAACAGAGCATATGAAGTTCTTCATGGTATTGATCTGCCTTCAGCCAATCCATATGATTACATTCTCCCCAAAATAGTCCTGTAAATATGAGGAAAGAATAGTGACAAGAGAATCCAGATGGTGCATAATACTAACATTAATTAATGACAAGCAGGCAAAAGCTTGCTTCTTTAACACTGTACTAGCGCCCCCCCCCCCCCCTCTGCTTCCTCGGAGTTTAGACATAATTCTCATAGCAACTGTGAAATATTCCCAGGGACAAGATATTGTTGCAAGCTTTTTCTTTTGTGTCCAGATCAAATTTTGGACTGCCAAAATTAAATCACTTCCTTGGCTTTGTTGTTGGCCAAACTTAAATCTTCATTGGTACATGTTGGTAGTAATTGGCAGACCAGTAAATGACCTGAATTCTGCATCTCTCCAGATTCAGAGTGTTGTTGTCCACAAGCAGGCCCCGCTCAAGCATGTTGGTCTTACATTTACACACTCCGACTCTCAGCCTATTCAGGATCCTCCAAGTGATGTAGGGGAGGTTGAGTTCCTCAGCTATATCCTCCTTTAAAGTTGTTTCTTGTCCAGTGAGCTCCTTCCTTCATCTTCTATTTTGGTTATGCTCTTGTGTATCCTCAAGAATGTTTGTTCTTGCCATAAAGCTCTGACACTATTGTAATATGAAGTATTTGAGGGTGGTTTGCTTCTGCATTGGCAATGAACAATCATTAACTTCACAAAATGGAAGCTCCCTGGCCACTTCAATTGACTGAATTTCTGAACTGTTCTTATTGGATAGGGGGAGGCACCCCTATGGGAAGTCTCCTAAGGAGCCCCAGTTTACTTCTGCCTGGTGGACAATAATCTATTGCCTACTGGAAGATATACCAGTGGTGGCTTCAGTAGGTCACCTGGCTAAGCCATAAAAGGTGATCCTACAAATTTTCACATAGTCCTGTTACGTCTAGGGAAATGATGGGTTACTTCTGTATACTTAGGAGCCCTGGTGGTTTGAGTTTGATCCTGACAAGGACCTTCCGTCCTTCCAAAGTCGGTAAAATGAGTACCTAGAATGCTGGGGGCAAAATGCTAATTACCCATAAACTGCCCAGAGAGTGCACTAAGCATTATGGGGCAGTAAAGGTCGCCAGTCGTATCTGACTCTAGAGTTCAGTGTGCTTTATGTTTCTAGCCAAAGAGTCAGCGCTCGCTGTCTGTCTGCAGACATGTGGCAGGCATGACTAAACACCATAGTGCATGCAACACTGTTTACCCTTCCCACAGAGGTGGTGCCTATTTATCTACTTGCAATTTCTTGCGTTTGAACTGCTAGGTTGGCAGGATCGGGTACAGAGACGGGAGCTCACTAGACAAGTGTACTGCAATTGCTATTACACTTCTCATCAGAGTAGCCAGTGCAATTTGATGCAGTGAGAATGAGCGGCTGAAGCGTTGCCCTTTCCCAGTCTGATTCTTGGCTTTCCTGCACCTCCTCCAGTTACTCGGAGTCGGAGCCTTGTTAAAGGCTCGAGATTCCGGCATCCCCTTTCCAAGCCATCTACGCGGCCGACGGGTCCATCCGTCCCACGGGGTTTCACACGCACGCCTCGCTTCCCGCGGCGGCCGCAGGGTGTGGCCGCGGCGCCTCTCGGTGAGCGCCACAGTGGCCCCTGGCGGTAGAACGGCGGCATCGCCGCTGGATGTGGAAAGTCCGGCGGACGAGCCAAGCCCGGGAAGGGGCGAGAGAGGAAGCCGAGCGTTTTCGCGCGCCCGGTCCAAGGACGTTCCATTGGGAGCACGCGGGTATTCTCTCTCCCCCCCCAATAGAAGTGCCTCTTTGTCCAATAAGACTGATTACTCAATCAGGGGCGTATGAAACGTTGCAGTGAGTCTTTAGTACAGCAGGACTCAACGGCGTGATGTTTACCTTATTTCAACTTTGAATAAATCCAGACTTCTGCTTGAGGGAATCCATTGGAAAGAGCATCCCGAAAAGGAAGCCTCTTAGACCCGAGTTAGACCTGCTGACGTGCACAATTAAAACGGGGCGGTGGCATGAACCGTTTCGACGGCGGGTTAATTTGATCAGAATCTAGTTGGGATCTGGGTGGTGTGTTGTTTTGCTTTTTAAAAATTTCAGGAAAACGTGCCGCCTTTCCCGATCTTTAATCCAAACTCTGGATTTCACGTTTCGTGACAGTCCTCTCCAAATACAGGGGACGACACCGAAGCAGGTAGTTTCGTTCAAAATCGTCTTAAGAAGAATGCAAGTTGCGCTTTTTCTTGCCCGTATGGACAAGCTGCACTTGCCGGAACAAAATGCCTTCTCTGAAATCCTGTGCCCACTTCTCCGCAAATACATTCCAGATAAACTAGGTGCAAGATTTGAGGATGTACGGTTTAAAAAGCTCAACTTCCTTCTTGCACGTAGTGCCGCTGAAAGCATGAATAAACAAGGGCCCCCCTGAGCCTGTGCAGAGTGCCTTGACTTTAGTAAAGAGGAACCACAGCTGTCTTTATAGCTCGCATCGCCGGCCCAATAGCTTACAAATTTCTCATTGTGGCCCTTTCTCAGCCAGAGAGCAAACGCTTTTTGCCAGACATCCCCAGATCCCATCTACAATGAGCCATCCAGCGCCCCAAGGACTAATCCGTTTTATTTGGTGTGACCTTTGGTGAACCTTAGCCCGCTTCTTCAGATGCACTTACTGATTCTGACTTATGGCGACCCTTTCCAGGGTTTTCTAGGTAGAAAATTTACAGAAGTGGTTTGCCCTTCCCTTCTTCTGGGGACATCTTGGAACCGTGCAGCTTGCCCATGTCTACTCAAGTTGGCTCTTCTCCCAGGAGGCCCAGGGGGGAATCAAACTCCCAACCTTTGGCTCTGCAGCCAGATACTGTACCTGTTATTGAGCTCCTCAACCAGCTGAGCTGTATGACCTGAGTTTTATTTATTTATTTATTATTCAATTTTATATCCAGCCCTACTGAACACGTGGCCGACTCAGGGCGGCTAACAACATATAAATGACCCCGGGACACCCCATAGGGTTTACAAATGAGATACAATATTCAAATTACAATAATAAATATAACGGATTGTTGCTGGAGAAACTCCGCTCAGGGGACGTCCAAATGAGGCTCCTTTCATGTCCCCAAGATCTTTTCCCACCAAAGTGGTCCCTTTTTATCTACTTGAAATTTCTTTCTTTCAAACTGCTAGGTTGACAGGAGCTAGGACAGCGACAGACACTCAATCCAGTTGGGGGCAAAGCAAAGTGGTACTTGTGACAGCCTGTTTTTATTTTATTTTTCCCCAGCATGAAAAACAAAAGGGCTCGTGGGACTTCAAGGACTAAAGATGACCCCAGGATCATCTTTTTTTTCTGTGTCCCAATCAAACCCTGGAGTGCCAAAATAAGCCACTTTCTTTGCTTTGTCGTTGCCCAAACGTGCATGTCTCTGGCAGCAATCGGCAGACCAGCAAATGGACCTGACTCTGTGTCTCCAAACTCACAGTGTGTGCTGTTGTCTGCCAGCAGTCCCCACTTGAGCATGTTGGGCTTGCATTTAGCGCAGGGATTCTCAACTTGGGGGCCTGATGTGGCCCACAGTGCCATTTCATGTGGGAGCCCCACTGCCTCAACCACACTAGGAAGTGCTATGTAGTGAAGGAAGGGTAAAATGGCCATCCGGCCCCCGGAACTGTCTGAGGGAGCGTGACCTGGCCCCCAGCTTTAAAAGGTTAAGAACTCCTGATTTAGAGACTCCAACCCTCAGCCTATTCAGGGTCCTCCAGGTGACTAAGAGGAGATTGAGATCTTCAGCTACAGTATATCCACCTTTGATGATGTTCCTTTCCCAGTGAACTCCTTCCTCCATCTTCTAATTTGGTTTTGCTCTTGTGTACCCTGGAGAATGTTTGTTCTTGCCACCCCAGGATAAAACTGTGTTTTGTTTTAAGTCTTTAAAATTACTTTATTTATTTAAAAACCAAATAAACTACTAGCGCTACAGCATAGGCTTAGTAATAGTTGTAACACTATTTGATCTTATGTACTAATTAAAATTACTATTAGTACTATTAGTCTATAACTATTTGTCTTTACTATTTGACATAGTCAAAAGATGAAGCTGAAGTTCTTTGGACATCAAATGAGAGGATTCACTTGAGGAAGCCTTGATGCTGGGAAAGGTGGAGGGCAAAAGGGGGCGGCCAAAGATGAGATGGCTTGATGGTATTATAGACACAAACAATGGGCACAGAGCTGGGTGGGTTGAAGAGGATGGGGTGCCTGGAGGACAATGGTCCATAGGGTTGCAAAGCGTCGGAATCGACTGTGGGACTGAACAACTAATTTTACTACTCCTTAACTCTGAGCAGAACTGCTCCTTTCAAAGCACCCTTATTTTAACCTTTGTCTCTCGGTCTATTTTAAATACACTGATTTTAACTTCTGTTCCTTTTGCTGTTCTATGCTGGTTTTGGACTGTACTAAAGATTTGGTTATTTATTTTAGAATTATTTCATTTTAAGTCTTTTTTTTTTAAAAATATCTCATGGCCATTTTCTTTCCGTTATACAGTTCATCAATACAATGCAACTTAAGGTAAAGGTAAAGGTTTCCCTTGCTCGAAAGCCAGTCGTATCCGACTCTAGGGTGCAGTGCTCATCTCTGTTTCTAAGCCGAAGAGCCAGCGCTGTCTGCTTCTGCAGACGTTTCCGTGGTCATGTGGCAGGCATGACTAGACACCGGAGCGCACGGAACGCTGTTACCTTCCCACCGAAGTGGTCCCTATTTATCTACTTGCAATTTCTTGCTTTCGAACTGGCAGGTTAGCAGGAGCTGGGATGAAGACGGGAGCTCATTTCCGTCCTGCAGTACTTGGGAATCGAACTGCTGACCTTCCGCTTCCCAGTCAGCGTCTTAGCGACTTGTGCAACTTCCGCTGCCTCCGTTTTATTAATCTGCACGCACTCCGTTGTGGCTTGGCAGCATCTGCTGTTGCTTTCAGAGCTCCTCCCAGTCCCCCTCCGCCCGAGGTCAGAGCAAACCTTCCTGGAGGAATTGGCGGGGTCCGAGCGTGAGCCGTGAGCTCACGCAGGCAAACCCGCGCACGACGCCGACGTCTCCTTTTGGGAATCCTCCGCCCCCCTCCCGTCACAGACATGGTACCTCCCAATTCGTCCTCGAGTGCCCTGCCACCCATCCATGGAGGTATAACAAAACAGGAGATGACATGACGTCACAAACTTGAAGCCGACTAATCTGACAGTCCGCCATGTTAGTTGGCCCAAAACATTGTTTTATGATGCTTTGATTGTGTGGAGTCGTGAAAGTAGATCGGGGTTTCGCCTTTCATATCAGTGGGTGGGGGTTGCGATCCCCCTCTCCGCTGGCTCCCCTGGGTCCAGAAGGGTTGGGGGGACAGACCCCTTTTGTCCCCCCAATCCTCCCAAACCCAGGGGACCAGGGAGAGGGGATCGATTCCACCCCCTCCACTCCATCACAAGAAGCAATCGTAAACGGTAGTCTGCTAATGTTTTGGTCCACCTAATATGGCGGCAGGCCACGCCCACTGGCTTCAAAAAACTTTCAGCCTGAAGCCTGTAGTGCCATCTCCTGTTTTTTTTGATACCTCCATGCACCCATCGCGTCAAGGTACCCGGAAGGAGTACCATTCCTCTTCCGGGTGACCGGGTCTGGGTCAGCTCTGGAGGCGTTCTCTTCTTGGCCTGTTTCTGCGGGTCTTTTCCGGCTTCCCTTCCGGCTCTCCCTCGGACCCTTCGTGGTCGTAAAGTGCCGCCGCCTCTGGGCCGCCGCGTTTCTTCCCGTAGCCTGGCGGGGTCTCCTTCTCCCAGGTGTGTTTCGTTGTGGCGGGGGCTTTTTTGATACGACCCACACCGGCTGCCGTGGCAGGGAGGCCCGCAGGCGCCTCGGCTCCACGGGTGTCTGTGGGTGGCAGTGGTTGCGGGGAGGGGGCGACCCTGGTGACACAGTGGTTAAACTGCTGTCCTGCAACCCAAAGGTTGTGAGTTCGATCCTGACGGGGTATCAAGGGCTGACTCAGCCTTCCAGCCGTCCGTGATCGGTAAAATGAGTACCCAGCATGTTGGGGACGAAATGCTAATTAACTTGTGAACTGAACAGAGAGTGCACTAAGCGCTATACAGGTGAAACTCGGAAAATTAGAATATTGTGCAAATGTCCATTCATTTCACTTAAAAGGTGAAACAAATATATGGGATAGACTCACTACATGCAAAGCGAGAGATGTCATGCCTTAATTCGTTATAATTGTGATGAGATTATGTGATGATTGTGGGGTGCATGAGATTGGGGGGTTGGGGTTTTCATAAACTGTAAGCCATAAGCATCAATGTTATAACAAAGTAAGGCTTGACATATCTCGCTTTGCATGCAATGAGTCTATCTCATATATTTGTTTCTCCTTTTAAGTTGTGTTACTGAACTGAATGAATATTTGCACGATATTCTAATTTTCCGAGTTTCACCTGTAAGTGTGATTGCTTTGCTTCAGTGTTGGGCTCTGGGGTTGCTTGGATTTTGGCCCTAGGCTGCTTCTGGTGGGCTTTTCTAAAGCTGCTTAATGCACAGCTTAAACTGCTGTATACTGCAGCCAAAACATTGTGAGTTTGATCCTGACGGGGTGCTAGGCTGACTCAGCCTTCCATCCTTCTGAGGTTGGTAAAATGAGGACCCAGCATGTTGGGGGCAAAATGATAATTAACTCGTGGTATAGAAGTGTAATTGCTATTGCTACTGCTAACCATTTTCCTGCTCCTGTGGATTGTGTGTGTGCGTGTTTCTATCTTGGGTTCCGCCTTGTGCGTTTTCTTCTTGTTGGATTGTAGGATATTTTTATGGCAAACCTTTCCAGGGTTATTTAGGTAGAAAGTACAGTACAGTACTGTACATGCAAGTGGTTTACCATTCCTTTCTTCTGGGACTGTGTAACTTGCTTATTGACTTCACTGGTCACTGTTGGTTCTTCCTGTAAGTGCAATGGGGAAGTGAGATACCTAAACCATTGATCTATCCAGCCAGCTTTCTTTTTTGCCTTAATTTCACTTTATTGTCATTGCCTGCCATTCCTTTGATGTACATGGTAGCATGGGAAGGATTTCTAGCACCTTTTTGCTATGGTTTGAAATGTTTCCTACATTTATTTAGGGCAGGAATCCCCGACCACTGGGCCATGGACCAAAACCAGGCCACGGGCTGTCCCGAACCAGGCTGTGGGGGTGGCTGGCACTGGGAGCTCTGAGGGATAAGAACAGTCTTTCTGGAACAGGCCACAGGAGCCCATCCAGTCCAGCATTTTCTGACTCACACAGTGGCTCACCATTTGCTTCAGGGTATTATTCCCAAGGAGATGCCTTCACCTGCTTAGGATTCCCTGGAAATGGCATTGAGAGATATCCTGCCTATCTCTCCAACCTGGAGGTTTCTGGATGATGGGAGTCTGGAGCTGACTGGTTTGCAGGCAGGCCATATTATTTGGGATCGGTTTTATCCAGTTGTCCCTGAGGAAGTGGACAGGCTCCTTGGATCTGTTCGTGCCACTGCTTGTGTGTTGGATCCATGTCCTGCCCGGCTGGTTAAAGCAGCCAAGTCGGTAACATGCAGTTGGGACGGAGCGATGGTTAATGCATCCTTGCGGGAGGGGGTGTTCCCTGCTCCTTTGAAACATGCTTTGGTGCGCCCCCTCCTGAAGAAGCCGTCACTCGACCCAACAATATTGGCCAACTATCGGCCTTTTTAGGGAAGGTCTTGGAGAAGGCAGTGGTGCAGCAGTTACACGGGAGTCCTGGATGAAGTGGATTATCTGGACCCTTTTCAGTCAGGATTCCAGCCCGGATATGGTACTGAGACTGTATTGGATGATCTCTGGCATGAGTGGGATGGAGTTCATCCGTCCGTCCTTGCTCTTCTTGACCTCTTAGTGGCCTTTGATACCGTCAACCACGGTATCCTTCTGGAACGGCTCCAAGGATTGGGGATCCAGGGCACTGTGTGGTCCTGGTTTTCTTCATTTCTGAGGGGTCGGACCCAGTCGGTGTGGTTGGAGGATGAGCTGTCCAGCCCTAGGCCTTTACAATACGGGGTGCCTCAGGGCTCGGTGCTCTCACCTCGCCTATTTACCATCTACATGAAGCCGTTGGGCAAGATCATCCGTTCCCACGGGGTGTGGTATCATCAATATGCTGATGATACTCAGCTGTACATCTCGGCCCGTGGTGATCCAAGCGATGCTGTCAGAAGTCCTATCAGGTGTCTGGAGGCTGTTGGGGTCTGGATGGGGGACAACGGGCTACAATTGAATCCCAGCAAGACTGAGTGGCTATGGGTCAGGGGCCCTGCGTTATCTCGGGAGCTACCATCTTTGGTTCTGGATGGGACTATTTTGCTCCAAACATACCCGGTGTGTGATCTGGGGGTCCTCTTGGACTCGCGACTACTACCCGATGAGCAGGTGGCAGTCGTGGCACCGGTGATGTGGAAATTGAACAAGTATAGAAATTGAACAAATAAATAAAATAAAATAAAATGTGGTGACCCCCGTCTGCTGGCTGATAAAATAATAGCAATATTGCTCCCTCGTTCTTTTAATTCTCGTTCTTTTAATTCCTGTAGTATTTTTAAATTGTTTTTTTTATGGGTTTTTAATGTTTTGGACTGCTGTATTGTTTTAATCTTGTGAGCCACCCAGAGCCGTTTTGAGTTGGGCGGCTATACAAATTGGAAAATTAAAATTAAAATGGCAGCCTTTTGCCCTCAACCTTCTCTGTCAGGTCTTCCCAGCAAAAGGAGTGAGAGTACAGTATGGGCTTCAGACACAGCAGGTAGGCAGGTAGCCAGGTCCCTCTTCCTTGTTTTTGAGCGACAGCAGGACTCTTCTCCTTGTCTGTGCGCAGTGAGGTACCACACTGCCCATATTCAAGCTGTGGCTGGCAGATTGGAGAGATTTAAAACCCTACCCCACTTACTGGCCCATGAAAAAGTTGTTTAGCATCAAACCAGTCCGTGGTGCAAAAAAGGTTGGGGACCCCTGATTTATGGGACATCTGTACCTAGTACTCCAGGATTAAGCTCCTGAGGCAACTTGTGGTGATACTTAAACAGTTGAACAGCTGAATAATAAGTAGCAGCCATATCCAAACAAGTTCACACAAACTGAAAAAAGCCCCTCTGAGATGACTAAAACTGAACACTGACAGCCAGAAGTAGTTCTCTAGAGCAACTGTTTTATAAATGGGGTATTACAATAGACAAAATTATGATACGTGGGGTGCTTGGAGAAAGGTGCCAGCAGTTGACCTCATCAAGCAGGCATACTTATGCGGAAGAGTAATTCTTTACATACTGTGTAAAGGCAAGAAAGGTAAGGAAATATTATCAGTAAGAGTCATATTGTGATCTTAAGATTCTTTACTGGCAGTGGGACTGATGGGAACAATTTTCAGATGTGAGACTTACGCTCCCCATCCTGGGGCTCCCAAAGGCTTCCCCCAGTCAAAAGAGACCAGCTAGGCAAATAAGAGACTTTAAAGTTCAACGCCCATGTCTGGTGATGTCCATAAAGTTGTGCAACAGGATTTCAGCTTCTGTGTACATAACCAATTAGTGAGTAAATGAGTATTGAACATATTTAATAACTTTGAATTTATTTTAATCTTACATATTGCTTATATCACCACACGATTGTTCCTATATGCTAGAAAAAGATGAATATATGATATTAAGTAGTCAAAATGATGAATGATACAGTAATACCTCATACAAAGTCTGCTTCATACAACATCAAATTCATACAACATCACCTAATTCCTTGAAAAAAGTTGCCTCATACAAAGTCGCTACAACTTTGTATGAGGCATTAGGGCAGTACAAAATGCAGGATGCATGCGTGCATTGCTCTTGTAGGTTTTGCATGAGCTTGTACAAAATGGATGATCGGCCACGTGGCTGCAGATTAACACTGTGCTGCATGAGGGGACATGTTAACTTTTAAACCTGCACTTCATAAAGTTTTCAAAAGTTAACTTGTTGTATGGTTTGTCCCCTAAAATCAGGGTTGTTTGACATGTTTTTGTAATGTTTTTAGCCTTTAGACAATGATTTCTTAAAGTTCTGTCAATTTCCTGTCTGTTTCCTTGACTTTGCCCTGAAGTCTGTGCTGTTACAGTACAATGTATCTCTATGGAAATGATGTTGTACGAGGCATCGGAGCAAGGATTTGGACGTTGTATGAGGCATCACAGCTAGGATTTTGCATGCCTCATTCAAAGTCCAAATCCGTATAAAGTCCAAACTTGTGGAACCAAGTTTGGACGTTGTATGAGGTATCACTGTATGTCAAACAGTACACAAAATCACCTACTTATTGTTAGACAAGAAGGAACATTAACATGAGCTTCCTAGTACTGATGACTTAAAGAGATCTTCATAGTTTGAAGTTAAAACTTTTTGTGGTGCCAGAAAGCAACAACAATTCTCATGAGCGGAGGAGCAAGCAATATAAAACTGCAAACCAGTGTTGCAGAAAATCTGAGGTTTTCTGTATTTCGTTCAGATTGAATGTTTAAGTTCCATCCGTTGTGTTTTATCTTGATATAAGTTTAGCAGGCTCAGGGAAGTTGTTATCCCTTCTCCCATATTGCTTTATATAAGTGGGAAGTGACCAGTCTATAAAAAGAAATGCTCCTGCTCATGTGTAGAATGTATGAATTTACCTGTTTAAAGAACTACAAGCAGTTTGTAAAGATACACATATACATATAATTATCTATACAGTATTCCTATTTAGTCATTCCCTATGGAAACATCTGCATTCAGCACTGTCTTTTTGGCTATAAAGCAGAGATGAGCACTGAACCCTAGAGTTGGATAAGACTGGCTTTTGAGCAAGGGTGACCTTTACCTGTAAAGTATGTATAGTGCCTCTCAGTTTTGTGCACCAGAAACAAGTGCCTCACTTCCCTTATCCTTATTTAGGTTCTCGTGGTGGAAACTAATAGGCTCTCAGTATCACTGTAAAATCATAATGAGGTTCACTCTGGATTAGGTTACTAACTACCTACTTATTCCACACAAACTCAGCGGTACACTTTGGAAGGTGCTTATTATTTGCCTGTATCACTTGAACAGACATGCCTCACATTTAGAGAATATTATCTTATGCCAGGTTTCAAGAGCCTGAGGATGTTCAGATATTCTGGACTACAGTTCTCACGAGTCCTTGTTTTTAACCATACAGGCTGTGGAGTTTCTGGTTCAATAGAGCTGGAGGGTCAAATATTATCCACCCAAGTGGCTCAGACGCTGACTGGGAGGCGGAAGGTCTGCAGTTCGATTCCCAAGTACTGCAGGACAGAATGAGCTCCCGTCTTTTCCCCAGCTCCTGCCAACCTAGCAGTTCGAAAGAAAGAAATTGCAAGTAGATAAATAGGGACCACTTTGGTGGGAAGGTAACAGTGTTCCGTGTGCTCCGGTATCTAGTCATGCCTGCTACATGACCACGGAAACGTCTGCAGAAGCAGACAGCACTGGCTCTTCGGCTTTGAAACAGATGAGCACTGAACCCTAGAGTTGGATACGACTGGCTTCCGAGCAAGGGAAACCTTCACCTTCATGCTTTGTACCTAATGGCTGCAGTATTTTGTGCAGTTTACTGGAAGTAATCCCTGTTCAACTGGATAGAACTCAATTCAGATGTATAGCTTTGGCGTATAAACATTTCTTATTGCCAGAATTGTAGAATTGTCTCAGTGGGCCAGCTTGTGCTGTCTATCGGCACACTAGAGATATCATCATTTTATAGTTAGTTTAACAAGGTGTCAGACTTTTTCTTTGGAAGCATTGCATTTGGAATTCTATCTGGAACCGAACAGTGCATAGTGGCGCATGCTGGCAGTTAACTATATTTCACATACTTAAGGAGAGATCTTGCTTTGCTGAAGTGGTCTTGTATTGCTCTCCCAGAAATTCAAAAAGCAGCTGTTGCTGGCACTCTTATACAGTACAAAGTTATATTGAAAAGCTGCTTTAATCCAGTAATTGCATCTTGCTGTCAAACTGTTTTAAGTTTTATGAGGCCTACACAAGAGTGAATAAATATTCCATAAATCTCTGGGCTGTGAAAGGGAGCTATTCAAGAGAAAGGAGATATTAAAAATGGATTTCCTTGGAAGAGAGGGAAGTGCTTTCTCTCCAGTGCAGTGTTAATCCTGATGCTGAAAGCAGATGTACTGGGCTTGCTAGAAACAGCAATGTTAAATGTTCAGAATGAGAGCTATGAGAACTCCTCATACCTTTGCGGATCAGTACCATCTGTTAACTCTTCTCCTTTAGTTCACGAGAAGAACAACCTCCATAAATTCAGAGGCGCTGTTATTATATTCTGTATTTTTGTAGAAATATTTCGGGATTACTAGGCATCAACAGAATTTGCAGAGCCCATTTTCTGGAAGATGGATTGCTATGCTCTTCTAGACCAGTGATGGTGAACCTTGGCACTCCAGCTGTTCTTGAACTTCAATTCCCAGAAGCCCTGATCAGCAGGTGTGTTGACTTGGGCTTTTGGTTATTGAAGTCCAAGAACACCTGGAGTGCCAAGGTTCACCACCACTGTTCTAGACTGTTGTTCAGAAGTGGGTTCAATTGTCTTTGTAAACAAGATTAAACTGCCTCTGAGGTCTTCTGGGCTTGTATGAGATAAAGATGAGACCTCTAAGCATATTTTATGAGCATAGTTTTATACCTCATTTTAAAAGATTCTCAAATTCTTGGTACACACATACTGGTTGCACTTGTATGCGTAGAGTCAAATAAATCTGTTGAATTGTGTGCTGTTTGCAAACATTTGTCTTCAGTTTATATATTGTTTCTTGTAGGGAGCCAATTCCAAATGCCCTGCAATGGACGATGACAGTCAGGACGAACTCATAAAGAACAGCGCTGCAGTAGGCAAAGTCAAAAGAACAAATGCACTGCTCTTCAGTGATGCAGGTAAATGAAACTAGCCAGAGTGCCTTCAAAACATTGCCACCCCTTCCTAATCTTAAACACATGTTTGCTACATAAAATGTGACTTTGATTTTAAATCTAGCAATGCCGTCATGGCTTCATCGTTGTACAGTGGAACCCCGACATACAAACGCTTCAACTTACAAAAAATTCAACATACAAATAGAAATCCTAGCTAAAAATAATTTGACATACAAATTTTTAATAGGAAAAATTCGACATACAAATATATATATATATGGTGACATCTAGAGGCCTCTTCTGGTAATCCAATGTGTTTTTGACATACAGTTTTCCCCCAACATACAAATAACCTTGTGGAATGGGGAAAATTTGTATGTAGGGGTGTTACTGTATACTGTGTACAGCTATGTAGAAAAAGACATAATTTGAATTTTTGGTCATTTCAGTTCTTGGATGGGTGAAGTTGACATTTTTACAATAAAACGAAATTAAGAATTCCTACACAAAAAATAGCAATAGTGTTTTACATTAGGAGATGGCAACTTCCGGCCTTTGTCCTAATTTTAAAAGCAAATTATCACTTTACATTTTTAACAAGAGCAGTCTGCCAGGTGTGTCAAGGTCAAATGTACGACATTCACACAAAGTCCTTAGAGCACTGTGAGACTTGCAACACTCCTTGATAGTTTGGGGCTGTGTTTTTTTTTTTTCACAGCAAGACATTTCCCACCTACTGGTGTTACTGTATATACTCAAGTATGAGCCTAGTTTTTTTAGTTCCATAATGAGCCCCCAAAAGGGGAAACGGCTTATACTCGGGTCAATGGCTACGAGGATCCCAAGACCGCGTCAGATTGAGACGCACCAACAATTTAATTAACTATACCATATTTTAATGTGTTTTGATTATTGAAACTCACTAGCAGCTGCTGCATTTCCCACCCTTGGGTCAGTCTATGTTCCTGGGTTTTCGGGTCAAAATTAGGTACCTCTGCTTTCATTCGGGTTGGCTTGTACTCAAGTATTATACGGTGATTTCAGTATGAGGTGAGATAATCATGTCAGTCATATCACAGTTCAGCTCGGTATCAAATTACAGAAAATCCCCGGTTAATGACGTTTCTTGGTTCCCAATGTGAGGCAGAAAAATGGCCTAGTGTGTCACCATAGAATTTTTTCTCCACCCATTTTGGCTTCTCCGCCAGCGTGGGTGCCTCTGTTAGGCTGCAGGGAGGTGATCCGCATTGTTTCTGAACCTCCCCGCAAACCCCCCCCCCCCCCTTGCTCCAAGCCAGAACAGCGGGGAAATCTCCTTCATCAGCCTGAGGTTTTCCCTTGCAGCAGCGGGCGGGGGTGGTGGTGGTCGGAAACAACATGGATCACCTCCCTGGACCGTAACAGGAGGCACCCGGGCTGGCGGAGAAGCCGAAATGGGTGGAAAAAGTTCTGTGGTGACTGATTTTTTTTACCCATTTCGGCTTTTCCACCAGCCCGGGTGCCTCCTGTTACGGTCCAGGGAGGTGATCCATGTTGTTTCCGAACACCCGCGATCCCCCTGCCCGCTGCTGCAAGGGAAAACCTCAAGCTGACAAAGGAGGTTTCCCCGCAGTTCTGGCTTGGAGCAGCGGTGCCGGGGTGGGGGTCGTGGGTGGTCGGAAACAATGCAGATTGTCTCCCTGGAGCCTAACAGAGGCACCCGGGCTGCTTCTGCTCACCCCCAGAAAAAGGACGACTTGGTCTCCTACCTGTTGACGCTGGTTGGAGACAAAAGAATTGCCATCTTTGGGTCCCTGTGTCCGGCTCTCTGCCTTCCCAGGAGTGTCTGGGAGGACCTATCCTGCACTGTTTCTGCCTTCCCAGCACCTCTGGCCAGCCCAACAGCTGAGAAAAGTTGCAGCCACCATCTTATTTTTTTATTTTTGAAAAACAAGATGGTGGCCGCAACTTTTCTCAGCTGTTGGGTGGGCCAGGGAGGTGCTAGGAAGGTGGAAACAGCACAGGATAGGTCCTCCCAGACACTCCTGGGTAGGCGGAGAGCCGGACACAGGGACCCGAAGATGGTGATTTTTTCGTCTCCAACCAGCGTCAACAGGTAGGAGACCAAACACGATCTCATGGATAACGATGTTAAATTAAATACTTTGTTAATTTTGTTTCGGTTCTGTTCATGGAGGGAGGACATTTCAGTCCCTGTTTTCTTGTAATCCTGCTTAATATCCTTAGGCTTCTGAGATGATACAAATCAATGCACTTAAGGTTTCTAAGCTTACATTTGCGGCTGTAAGAATGAGAAAACTGTAGCTTTTAGTAGTGGGAAAACAGCTTCATCCATCCTGGCTTTGGGCTGATGAGGCCTTTGTGTGCCAAAAGGGCTCAGGACCAGAAAATGATTTGTGGAACTGGATCAGTGGTACGGGTGTCATGCTGCAATGTGAAAGGCAGATGAAAGGCCACAGCATTATATTCTCAGGACGGTTTTCATGGCTGATCACTATGTTGCCAATATTCAGATTCAGATACGTCAGAAGAAGAAGATGTGTAGAGAAAGCCAAATATTACTGGTGTTGCATCATTTCCAATATCTGCTTGTGCAAGGTGAGAGTGGCTCCCATCTATGATTCTCTTTATGAAATACAAATGGCAGCACAATCAAAGGAGGGGAAATGATGAATGTTCATCCATCACTTGACCTTTGATAAGACCATGGGCTCCTGTTTACTTGTTTATGCAATATACTAGTTGGGAAATGAGTATTCATGGCCTTTCACGCTCTTTTTGTTCCCATTCTTCAAAAGAAAGCAGTGATAGCAACAGTGGTGAATCAGATGAGACAGGAAGTGATGAGGAAGATGATACTAGTGAAGATGGAGGTGAAGAGGATGAAAAAGGTGAAGATGAAGGCCTAGAAGGTGATTATATTAAGCCTCTGAGTTAAGTACATTGCTTCTTAATACAGTATAACGTAATAAGCACCTACTTAGTAAGAGTAAGCAGTATATGGAAGGTGTTGAACAGTTGCTAGCTTGGATAATTTGCATTAATGTTTATATTATGAGGACCAGAGAAAAGGGAGTACATGTCATGCATACTGTTACTATATTTTCACTCTACTGTTTTTTCAGAGATATCTTGACCTAATATACCCATCACACAGAGTTGTTTCTTCATCTCTACCATAGAAATAGCCCTGAGTAAAGGATAAATTAGGTCAAGGGAAAATGACCCCTTAATTTTCAGAATGATACAGTAAATTTTGTGGCTGAGCAGGGATTTGAGCCCTGGGTTTGAAATTATGACTTGTACTGCGCCTATCTTAACTGCAATTTCTTACAAATAGCGTAGTTTGTTTATGTAATTTACATTTACTGGTCTGCCTATTACTGCCAGAAACCTGGATTGATAAGGACTTAAGGTTGGGCAACAACAAAGCAGAGAAAGTGGCTTTCATTTTGGCAACTCAGGGTCTAATCGGGACACAAAAGAAGAGAAAGATGTTTATGTAATGTCATAAGGAAATGTAGCTACAGTGTACGTGTTGTGATACTAGATGGGATGGCTCCAAAGGGGTCTGCTATGAATCTTGCAGCCATGTTACTGCAAGGACATGATGGTCAGAGGGTGTTGGATACTTGTGCCTGCACAAGAACATCTGCAGAAATTGCTGCAGTTAATTTAACCAGATGCTGGGCACATTCCGGATCCATTGTGGAATGCCTGATCAGACACAGAATCAGGTACTTGCCAATTTTGCCGTGGTAATGCTCATCTGCACTTTTGTGTGCATGTAAATATCCAATACGATTTTGGCTATCACTGAATGTATGTTCATGCTTATCCAGGAATCCAGAATCCTACTACTGTATAGTAGTATATTTATAGTAGTATATTTAGTATATTTATATTTAAACTTCAGAATTGTAGAGCATTCTAACATTTCAGTCCAAAGTGCATTGTGTGAAATAAACTGGAAGTACAAGTCTACTTTTGTTGTTGTTTCTTAAGATTCAGAGGAGGAGGAGGAAGAAGAAGAAGAAATAGAAATGGTTGCTGAGCAATCAAGATATTCAGTTAAATCAAAGCCACAGCTTAATGGAGGAGTGATCTCTTCTTCTGATGAAGATGCTGAAAACTGCCCAATATGTCTCAATGCATTTAGAAATCAGGCAGTTGGAACACCTGAAAACTGTGCCCATTATTTTTGCTTGGACTGTATTGTTGAGTGGTCTAAAGTAAGTGCCAGTTAAACATCATGCTTGCTAAGTCTTGTGTCCTGATTTATGTGAGCTACCCTAGTTGTTAAAGTGATACTTGATGGAGTCCTTCTCTCTAATGCATATGTCCTGGAGAACCAAATTCTTGCAACCACCCCGAGAGGTGCCAGGAAAACTTTAAATAGAAATAGGAGATTCTCAGTAGTGGTACTGTATTTATGGAATACTCTTCCTCCACATGTTTGCCAGGCCCATTCCCTCATTCCCCCCCCCCCCCTCAAATTAGTAAAGGCAGAACTGTTTAGTATGGCTCTTGCTGACACTCTGCTCTTTTATTATTATTTTATTTTAAATAACAACACATAACAATACAGAAAAAAACATTTTTTAAAATCAAAATACCAATACAAATATCATGAATAAAAATAAAATACAATATAAAAGATGAAATCAAATAATTTCAGAAAAAATATAAGTTTAGATGTATAGCAATAACCCTCTTAATTTTTGACCAATTCCATATATTTATATTCAAATCTTACCCTCTTTTACTTAACAACCTTGTAAAATTTTACAAAGCTTATTACCTCCATATTATTTATTATGACGTGTTATTTATTACCTCTGTAACTCACTATACAATAACTAGGTTAATATCAAATCTTATTGTCTAAAGATAACTTAAACACTTTTACAATAGTCACCCAGTGTATTCACATCATGGAGTTTATGGGATATCACATTTATTTTGATCATTTCCAAAAACTTATTTGATCTGGTACTCGGCTGCTCCCTTCAAAGAATAATCCACAAATGGTTTCCAAATTTTCCAGAATCTATTTTCTTTAACTTTACCCTTATATTTATTTATCTCCCAAGTGCCCAGGCAACAACTTCTAGTTTACACCAGGAGTTAACTGCCTGTAATAAAATATGTAGGATAGAGCAGGTCTCCAATTTTAAATACTTAGGAGTAGTCCTCCAAGCCTCTGGCTCAAGGAATATCCACACCACATATGCCACTCTTACAGCCCAGAGTTCTGCAGCTGCCACATTAAAATTCCTGAGGACTAAAATTGGTCAGTACATCCCAGCAGCTCTCAAATTCTTTGAAGTCAAAACTATATCACAGCTACTCTATGGAACACAATCAGGGCCTCCTCCTAACGATCTTGCCCTTCTGGAAAAAGCACTGTCAGTGATCCTTTCAGATACCCCAACCTGTATATGACAAAGATGCTCCACTAAGCAGGACCCTCTGCCTAGAATCTCTTGTGCTCACCCTGTTTCCAGCCTGTAATTTACCTAGGTCACAGTACATGAGCTTCTAGACTTGGGAAGTCTGTTTAGACTTACAACCAGACTGGGTAAAACCTTCCAGCCCCCTGAGGTATCATAAGCTTAGAGTAACCTCAGCCAAGAGAGTACAGTTATAGGTGTGGTAGCAATATGCGGCTTAACTCAAGCCTGGCAAAACACTTCCTATCCCTTTTAATAAACACAGTTTTATAAAACAGGTCTTCATTTATTTACAGGAATAAAGGCATTTGAAAACATAGGTCTTCAGTGCATTTTAGGTTACAGAACAAAAATAGAGCATTGTCAAACATTAATCGAAAATAGAACAGAGATAAACATACAAGACCCTTCTCCCCAAAAGTAAAATAATCCATCTATTGGAAGGAATCATTTTTCTGGTTTCTGCATCATTTCAGCAGTCTGACTGTACCTCTTAAGAGCCCAAATAGAACCAAACTTCAACTAACTCTGAATCCCATCTACAATAATACCTCATACAAAGTCCAATTCGTATAACATCGAATTCATACAACATCACCTAATTCCTTGAAAAAAGTTGCCTCATACAAAGTCGCTGCGACTTTGTATGAGGCATTGGGGTTTTCCACAGGTTGCATTGTGCCTGGGCAGTATAAAAGGCAGAACACATGTGTGCATTATTCTTGTGGAAATGCACGAGGCGAAGAGTGTTTAGGAGTAGTTTTGAGCACGATTTTGGATTTTTTTGCATTTTTTCGTCAGAATTTTTAGAAGCATTCCTGGGATGTTTGCAGCATTCTTCAGGTTCTTGGACAATCAGGGTTGTTGGACATGTTTTTGTAATATATTTAACCTTTAGACAATGATTTCTTAAAGTTCTGTCAGTTTCCTGTCTGTTTCCTTGACTTTGCCCTGAAGTCTGTGCTGTTACAGTACAATGTATCTCTATGGAAACGACGTTGTATGAGGCATCGCGGCAAGGATTTGGACATTGTATGAGGCATCGCGGCTAGGATTTTGCCGCTGTATCACTACATATTAGGAGCAGGCCATGACTCAGCTCATTAGCATGGCTAGCCTTCAGGTGATGACTTTGTGAAGTCCTGCAATAGCTCCATTCCACACCTGCTAAATTCACCCCATAACAAACCACTAGAAGCATGTCTTTAAAGCTGAACACAATTTTAACATAAGAGAACCCATTTCTTTAGCATACTATATTTTCTAGTTACTACAATTCCATCACAAGTACAATCAATATTTTTACGGGCAGCTCTACAAATCCGTTGCTGCATAGCTAATGCCACCTTCTGACTGGAGACCAGCATGATAAAGGTTGAGGTGAAATCATGGTTAGCCTCTTTCAACCTCTGGTTTAAGATTTTATTCAATCCCAGGGGCCTGGCTCTGCTAATTATGCTGGACAGCTTTCAGGCAGCATCCAAAAGGACAATCCAAGGCAGATTGCAGAATCTTGGCTTCTCTGAACTTGTCATACAGGCCATGAGATAGGACCAGGCAAAATTGGCCATCAAACAAAGCATATTGGACACGGAGAGGCAAGCTGACTTAACTAGAATTCCATTTATTATTTTTGCTCCAGAGTCCCGAAAATACATTATCTCCCCAGCTCAGTATCTGACACAGCTTGAGGCACTCAGCCATCAAAGGGCATTTATGTTGGCCCTCAGCCATGCCCTTCCTTCAGCAGTTTTGGAGGGGAGGTTTCGAAGGCTACCTATGGCGGAGTGACCGTGCCCCTGTGATATAAGAGAAACTGAAACTTCAGAACATTTTATGCACCTGTCCTTTCTATAGGGATAGCTGAGATAAACTTATATCCCCACTGCTCTACAAATACCTTAGTCCAGTGATGGCGAGCCTTTTAGAGACCGAGTGCCCAAACTGCAACCCCAAACCCACTTATTTATCACAAAGTGCCAACACAGTAACAAGAGAGGAAGGAAATACTCCCATTGGGCTGCTGGACAGAGGGGTGGGGGGTGGGGACTCTGTGCTGGGAGAGGGAGGGAGTGCTCCCATTGGGCTGCTGGGCCGAGGGGCAGGGTGAACTCTGTGCTGGGGTGACTGTACGGGTGCCTACAGAGATGGCTCCGAGTGCCACCTCTGGCACGTGTGCCATAGGTTCACCACCACTGCCCTAGTTGATCAAACATCACTTACACTCACTGGCTACAATGAAAATCCCATGTTTACTTGTAATACAGCCCCATTTTGTGCTGAAGCAATCAGGATTAGAAGAACAATTCTGTCAGACCCCTCAGTGGCACAAACCGTGAATGCTATATTGCACTAGCAGTAGTCGTAGCACTAATTTTTTAAAAAACGGATTTTATTCTATTTCTTTCAACTTTGAATGAACATGTTTTAAATAATATATCTTAACTACATTTTAAGCATTTAATTTTTTTTAGCTGGGTATGTTTTTTTACATGATATATTTTAACTACATTATAAGCATCTAAATTTAATTTTTTTTACCTCGCTTTACTGTGCTGGTGGTTGGCCATAATAAAGTGATTGAATTGAATTGCTGTAATTCCTGCCTCTTGCCCATTCAGTCTAGGTCAGTCTCTTGGGTTGGTGTAAAAGCTTGGGAGAAGGGCAGTGGAGGATAGAGGGAATTCCCTGCAATCCTGCAAGCTGTTGGAGCCAATGTGGAACTTCAGAGTTCTAGGTTGCAATTGTAGAGGATCACCTTTTACCCATCTTGCACGCTTCTTGCAACCATATTTGCAGGTGCATGCACTCAGTCATCTAGTTAATATTCACTTAGGTGGTCTACACAATATAGAACAGTGTGCAGTTTTACATCTGCCTCTGGTAGAGCTGAAATATGCACAGAGCAGCCAAAGAACAAACCAAGAAACATTTGAGTTTCTGAATAAGCACAAAAATAATAGGAACTGTTGAAAATCATGAATATTAATTTATTCCCCTTCTTTTGCACAGAATGCCAACTCTTGTCCAGTGGATCGAATTATTTTTAAATCTATCTGTGTTAGAGTGCACTTTGGTGGAGAAATTTTGAAGAAGGTAGGTTTTCTGTTGATTTAAGTAAGACAAGGGTCAGAATTCATATATTGTACAATACTATTAGCTTGTGCAGAACTTTATTTAGTAGCATTTCCCTTTTTAGTGCCAAATCCTAATTCATAGCATTTTATCCTGGATTTTATCCTCTTTTCAATTAATATTTTGAAACATCACATAAATTCACTGTTGATAAGGATCACCTGCTTGTACAAATAATGAGTGTGTGGAGTTCCTTGATCCTTCTTTTGTTTTGATTTTGTGAAATAAGTCCAATGTAAACTTAAGTTTAATAACCTAGGAAAAGTTTTCATGTACAGAGATCATTATGCATGCATAGTCATTCCATGTGTTTTCCCTCATGATGGTCTTTTGGTTTCATATTAGTCCTAAATGTCTAACATGTAAGAACATTTGATTTTTAATCAGTTGGCGAGCATATTGCTGATGACAGTGTTGTGCCATATTGGAGACAAGCCAGCAATGAAGTAAATTGACACCCAAAGCCTGCGTTTGAAATTTTAACAGTGGCAATTTTCATATTGCCCTGATGAACATTTGAGATCCTATTACAGGGTACTCTTAGGTGTTGATCCCATTGAATGGGTCTTACATGGTAACCATAAACATTAATAAGATTGGACTGCATCTATCATCACTAGGCGGTAGACAAACCGTAGTTTTAACTTCCTTGAATTATTTATAACATTATTTCTTCTTCAGTACACTTTAGCTGATTTCTGTTTTTGTGAGCATAAAGAGGAAGCATTAAAACCAAAACTTCATGCTTAGCTGAACTGGAGTAAACAGATGATTGCTTCCTTCAGTGGCTATACTCTGTTGATCTTGACATGATCATACAGAACTTTCTAAGAATGTGCATCTTTGATCAGATTCCTGTTGAAAACACCAGATCTCAAGAAGATGATTTGGAAGATGATCCGACCTTTTGTGAAGTGTGTGGTCGAAGTGACAGAGAAGACCGCCTGTTGCTGTGTGATGGCTGTGATGCAGGGTAAGAAATCTGTGCCAGGAGAAATCCTCCACCATCTGTACATCTGCCAAATGCTTATACTATAAATTACCATGATTTATTTTTCGGACCATAAGATGCAGTCCCCCCCAAAGTGGGGGGGGGGGGATGAGGGTGTGTCTTATAGTCCAAATGCTGTCCAGCAAGGCTGTTGTAAAAGGATATTTTACAACAGCCACGGCTGGCCGAAGACCTCCATCGCCGCCGCCACAGCTGTTCCGGGGCCGGGAAAAGAAGGGCCGGAGAAAGAAAAACATATGTTCGTCAGGCCATTACCACAGGTGGCCACAAGAGGACGCAAATCGCAATTTCCCATTTAAATGCATTAGAAATCAATTTCTTGTACAATATTCTAAAGCTTTGCTATTTGTAAGTTCCCAATGCATTTCAGTGGGAAACCAAATCTGTGCATAAAATGAAAGGGTTTCATTTACCTTTCTTGCCTTTGTCCCTGCTTCATGTGGTCAAAATGGTTGGAGGGAGAGCAAGAGGCTAGGCTAGAGTATCGCTTCCTACCTCAGTGCAATTGGCTTGCCTGGCCATTTCCCCTGTAGTGCTACCACTGGTTGGTGGTGCAAATACAGTACTATTTGGTTCAGAATATTTTTTCTTGTTTTCCTGCTTTAAAAACTGTGTGTGTCTTATGGTCAGGTGTGTCTTATGGTCCGAAAAATATGGCAGACCTGTTGTTCCTTCTTAGTTTTGTATGCTGTCTATAATTTTGTAAAACAGAGATCAGCCCAGGATTATGCTACTTCTGAGATGGAATGTCATTTTTTTGCACAACAAAACGGATGACACAATTATTTCAGCTACTTAATGTTCAGAATGGATTTATCTTGTCACCCTCTGCCTTCCTTCTTTAGCTCTCTTCTCAGTTGACATTTCTAAGCATGCTGTACTTTCATAGAAATCTGGAGAGCCATACATCCTAATTAGAGCCTCTTGAAAGAAAGGTGGTATATCAGTATAACAAATAAGACTAAAAGTATTTTTAAAAAGTATTTGTTTGGTACAAAAAATAATAAGAATTAGTTGGCAATTGGGATTTGGGCCCAAACTCATGGAATAGTTGCTGGTTTTGTGTCATAGAATTATATCAGGCGTGCCCAAACTATGGACCACGTGCCCAATTAGGCCCATGCATATCATTAATAAGGCCCATGGTGAGAACCCGGGCACTTCTGGGACCCCCCACCCTGCGCCCACCGCTTGATACATCATTTATGGCGGTGGCAGTGATTGCACTTCTTTCCTGCTGGCCTGAGCAGGCTGCGCTTGTTCCCAATGCAGCAGAAGCCTTTGTCAGGGGAGACCGCCAAGTTTTGGAATTTTTTCAATGCTTCTTCACTTTGGAATCCGCGGTGCTGGGAGGGTAAACTTGGCATGCAGTGATGATGTCAGCCTTGGCACGTGGCACTGAGGAAGTCTGGGAGATGTAGTCATCGCCGCATGACAAGGGACCTCCTAATCCCGCGGATTCCAAAACGGCAAGCAACGGGAGCAACTCGCCTCCGGTCCCCACAGCTATGTGTCAGGGGTGGGACTGGCCCGGCCAAAACATTTTTTTGGGCACCCATGAATTAGATAGAAGTAATTCTGTACCTATACGTTTTTTGTTTAATGATCAGTAGCCCATTTCTGCTCAAAAATAATCTACCGTAGTCATTTTAACTTTTTAGTTTGTTTTGAAATTTATCTATATTTCATTTCATATATATCAATAATTTAAAATTGTGCAATGATCTGATGTGAATTTAGAAAGTCCCAACACAACCATTCCATTTTGCTTTTTTCCATCTTTCTTCCTCTCTTCTTTTCCCTTTGTGTTGTACTGTATCTGTTTTAGATTGTAAGCCTGAGGTTAGGGATTACCTCTCATTGCCTGCCTATTTGAAAGCTACTCTGAGAAGTCTTTTTGATTGAAAAGCAGGATAAAGCTGATTTAAAGAAATAGATATCAGCAACTTGGGTTTGGTATTTAATTGGAGAAACTCATATATTTATTGCAGGATAGCTTTGCATCTGAGGCCAAGGAGATCACATTTTCTTCTTTGCTGGTCTTTTAAATGACTGTACACTATGTGTTTTTTCTTTCTTAGCTACCACATGGAATGCTTGAATCCACCTTTGAGAGAGGTACCTGTAGATGAATGGTTCTGCCCACCATGTGCAGCAGCAAACGCTGGCGGGCCTGTTGATCCTGGCAAGTGTTTTATTTTGAAATTGTCCCATTGCTGCCTTTGAATGGTAGGAAACTTGCTTTTTGGAAAAACTGGACTTACTCATAGTTTTGCATAACATTTGAGACTTTGAAAACCAGTTGTATTGTGGCAATGGTTTATGCTGCATTTATGGTCATGTGGCTTAGTGGTTAAGATGCTGAATATGATGGCCATACGGTTGGCAGGTCAGCAGTTCAAGACCTGAGTGCTGCACAACAGAATGAGCTCCTATCGTCTGTCCCAGCTCCTGTCAATCTAGCAGTTCGAAAGCAAGAAATTGCAAGTACATAAACTGGTACCACTTTGGTAACAGCATTCCATGTGACCCGACATCTAATCATGCTGCCACATGTCTATGAAAACGTCTGCAGATGCAGACAATGTAACCGGAGATAAGTACAACACCCTAGAGTCAGACACAACTGGCTTTCATGCAAGGGAGACCATTACCTTCAGATAACATGGGCATGCTGGTTCCCTTTATTACAAACGAATGGGATCTAAAATTAACTGTACCAAGTTGATGGACGTCAATGGGTGGCAAGCATCTTGATCTTAACTATTTTTTGAACCAGGCTGTCTCCTTCAAATGAGAACTACTGAGACATTCCACAGAGAGTTCTAAACCAAAGGGATTTCTTTGTTCCAAAACCCATACAAGTTTTGTTGTGGCTTACCTTGGAAGATAGCCGAAATGTGTAGTTGCAATTTCCTCCCCTTTCTCCCAGGTTAAGAGGAGTAACAGTGTAGGGAAAGGAAATTCTGTGCTGTCCTGCTATGCCCTAGAAGCACTTGAAAGCCGGTGGGAAATTTTGTTGCTTGCGTGGAGCTTCAGACTTTTTGTTGTAGAGGTTTAGGGGAAACCCTGAGGTTTTGGAGGGAGGTCTTCAGGTGCTTCCTGAAACACAGGTGGTAACTGACATACATATCTTATTTTAAGAAACAGATCGTGTCAGTGAAGAGGAAGTTGCTTCCCTCATGGCTGATGTAACCCCTACCACTAGCCGACTGCGTCCCAGTGTCCGGACACGAGCCATAGCCAGAACACGTCAGAGTGAGCGTGTACGGGCAACAGTGAACAGAAACCGGATAACAACTGCACAGCGAATTCAGGTATTGGGCAGCCAGTTTTAAACTACTGTTCACTGACTAATCTGGGATGGCTAACTTCCAGCAGGCCAAGGACTGCACACCCTCCCAAGGCCCCTCAGCATTCCTATTTGTAAAAACCTTAAAGTGGATCTTTTGAGAGTGCAGTGGAAGTTTTGCCACACATTCTGCCTGCACTTGGGTGCACTTTAGTTGTAGGCGCATGTCTCCTGATACCAAAAGTGACTCTTGGTTGTGTCGCCTCCCCTAAGATCAATGGTGGGCGCAGCTTTGTTTATGAGGTTTAATTCAATTTGACACTATTTTGAAGACAACAGCCTAGATCAGGGTTTCCCAAACTATGTTCCGCAGAACATTGGTGGACTTCAATTCCCAGAAGCCTAAGTCAGTACAGTGGACCCCCGCCTAACAATGCGTTCGACTAACGACATTTTCGATTAGCGACGTGTTGTTAGTGGCAAAGTCATCATTCGCACAACGATGTCACATCGTTGTGCGGTTGATGACTTGCCAACAAAATCCACACTTCCTGCTTTTCTTTCTCCCGAGTTGCCTTCCAGCATGTTTCCATTGACTTGCCTTGCAATCTGTGTTGATTGCAATGGATTTCAATGGAAACGTCGTTAGTCGAGGCTTTCCCATAGGGAGCCGGTTTTTTAGCGTCGTTGTGCGGGAACTCGCAACTAATGAAAATTCGCAATTAACGGCGCTACTCATGGAACCAAGCTTTGTTGTTAATTGAGGGTCTACAGTACATTGGCTGATCAGTGCTGTGGGGAATTGACTTAGGCTTCTGGTAAGTGGAAGTCCAAGAACCAAAAGTTGGGAAACACTGGCCTAGATCAATGATTGTGAATGTTACTCTTTTGTTTTAGCATGTTCCCAGATACCTCATGTCTTCTCTTCTTGACGAAACAATTGAAGCAGTTGCAGCAGGACTAAGCACAGCAGTGTATCAGAGGCCATTGACTCCTCGGACCACTACCAAGAGGAAACGGAAAGGAGGTAGAGCTGGCACTCTTTCTTTATTACATTTCTAAGGAGTTTTACACACTCCTCTTCCTTTATTCACTGCTTTATCTTCACAATAATCCTGGGAGTTGGAGGGTTGGTATCACATTGAGCTACGGGGTAGAGCAGTGGTTTGAATCCAGGGCTTCCTTGTCTGATGGGAAATAATAATTATGATACATGAAGCTTGCTGGGATGACTTAGGGTTTGCATTAAATATCAGCGATTAAGACATTTAAAGTTCATCTATCAAAATAGACAAACAAACTGTATTTTACAATCTCATAAAGCAAGGTTTTGTTAACTGTTTCTGCTTGGCTGTCCTCTCCTTTTTTAATGGGTTGGGGAGGGTCTAGGGTTGTTTTAGATAGGTTTTATGTATGTTTTAACTGGTTTTAGATAGGGTTTTTAGTTGATGTCTTAGTCTGTGCTGTAAACCACTATGGGTCACCTAAATAAATAAATAAATAAATAAATAAATAAATAAGGGTGGCCAACTTTTTGGGCCGCAGGCTGTTCACATGGTTGAGTGGGCCGGTTATGTGGTTCCTCCCACTGGAAATGGAAGTAAAACGCGTTTACGAGAGCCACGGGTGCTTTACGACAGTATTTTGCGCATGTGCATTTTACATCAGTTTTCAGGAGCGGTATGGGCTGGATTATTAGGCGCTGTGAGCCGGATCCAGTCTGTGGGCCGTAGTTTGGGCACCCCTGTCATAAAGGCTGCATGAATCCATCTGCAAACAATCAGCCTGTGAGTAATAAAAGTTCCATCATTGGGTGAGCCCCTGTTGAGCAGTTCCTGTTTATACCCTTCAGAAGGACATGTGTATTTGAATTTAGACGGGACATGTCCCATCTGGTACATTTATTTTTCTTCTATAATTGCTTTGAGTATGCAGCTGCCAGAGAGGTGTTGATTGAAGCCTATGTTTGCTCACTTCTTCTGCAATTGTTTGTATTTTGTTTTAGTGAGAAGAAAGAAAACAGCAGGTAAAAAAACCCACGCGAAAAACTCAGCTGGAAAAAAGAGTGCTGGAACATGGATGAAAAGACGCAAGCGGCGAAGACGAAGAAGGGTGAAAAAAGCAAAAGTATGCCCTGAAATTGTCTTTCACTGTTCTAATACTTTTCCTGTGTATGGCACTTTCTATTAGAAATTTTATTAGAGGAATGGAAAATATTTTTATTTATTTATTTATTTTAAACATTTATATCCTGCCCTCCTGGTGGCTACTCCACTCAGGGCAGCTAACAACAAAAGGGGGAAGGGGAAAGAGAGAAAATACAATAGATAAAAAATTACAATATAAAACAATTAAAATAACCACAGCTAAAAACAAGAACTCAAAACCTCCAGCTAAAATCAGCATTAAAACAGAACAACAGCAAATCATCATTAAAAGAAAAAAACCCACCCCACCCTTACCCACATAAGACAGAGTAACGAAACTGGGAAAGGTCCCTAGCATAGGCTAAATCAGCTAGCGGGCTTGACTAGTGGAGTCTAGCGTGCTCCACACCTGCTGACAAAGCCATGTCTTCAGCATCTTTCTGAAAAGGAGTAAATCCGTCTGGAGATGCAGCTCAGGTGGTAGGAGGTTCCATAGGGCTGGGGCAGACATGGAGAAGGCTCTCTTCCTGGCCCCGCTAAGATGAACTTCTTTCACTGTTGGGACCATCAGTGAGCCCCTCCTGTCTGCTCTAGTAGAACGGGCTGAATTCCTTGTGGCGATGCGTTCTCTTAGGTAGCCTGGTCCAATGCCATGAAGGGCTTTAAAGGTCAAAACCAGCACTTTGCATTGCACCCGGAGGCAAACTGGCAACCAGTGCAGCTCCCGGAGCAGTAGTGAGGTGTGAGCATAGCGCCCGTACCCCATCACTACTCGGGCAGCCACACTCTGGACCAGCTGAAGCCTGGTAGAGTAGCTTTGAGGAAATATATTCATACATTTACATTATATATAATTTGTATAACTTTATAATTTGCAAGCAGTGCTTCTCCAGGTAATAAAGGTTGTCTGTCTGTCCCAACATTTGCTTTTTCTCACCTCTGTATCGTGCATTTAGCCCTGCTTTGTTTTGTAATTGGTCATTGGAAGATAACGGGGGCATCATGCCTAAGTCTCGTTGCCGAGCCCTAGAGTAGCTTTGAGGAAACCCCCTTGGCTAGAGGCATAAATATATTAATCACAGCTCCTTAGTTTCTAATTTGACCCTGTTTCTTCTTCTCAGGTGAAAAATGAAGTGACTGCTCGTTCCCGAATTGCAAAAACCCTTCATCTTGGCAAACCGGTGCGTGGCGCATCAATCCCTTCCATGTATAAACCAACTGAACCCTCACTCGGCCTCATGAGAGCTGATATTGGAGCAGCCTCCCTCTCTGTCTTTGGGGATCCTTTTGAGCTGGATCCATATAACAGGTAACATTGTGACAGATGGGAGGGCGGGGGAGATAATGAGCCACAATCCAAAACTGTTTAGCCAGATTGTGAAATCATATAATGTTAAAGGTGACAAGAATAGTTGTAGTCCAGTGATGGCGAACCTTGACACTCCAGATACTCTTGGACTTCAATTCGCAGAAGCCCAAGCCCCCGTGAATCCACACGAATGGGTTTACTTCCGGGCGTGTTTTACTTCCGCTTCTGGGAGCGACGAAGGTGGCGTGGGCCGGATGAATCGCAGTACTGTAAACCCATTCGTGTGGATTCACGGGGGCTTGGGCTGCTGGGAATTGAAGTCCAAGAGCATCTGGCGTGCCAAGGTTCGCCATCATGATTGTAGTCCATTGGCCAAGGACTATTCTACACGCAGATGTGTTGCATATTTTAAGTTGTTGTTATTTATAGTCTATCTTTCTCTTGATCTTTCAAGGTGGCTCTCAATGGTAAAAAGATCAATTTTAAACACAACAAATTATGGATTAAAGAAACAAACTACAATAATAGTTAAATTACATTAAATTATTAAAAACAGGAATAGAAAATTAAAAACAGAGCTTGAGAATCTCAGTTTACAGGTGCCTCCTTTCTTTAAAGCAGGGGTAGGCAATACATGGCCACACCCAGCTGCCCAGGTCCATGCTCTGCTACACCAGATCTGCTGTGATAATGGCAAACCACAGAGTTTCCCATCACAGCAGATGATTTGGCCATGGTGTATTTATGGGGTGCCAATACTCTTCTGTTTTCTGGAAATTGACAGTACTGTTTCAAAGAAGGGTCGTTAATTACCAACTCTTATTCATGATATATGTATAGCTCCTTTTAGTTAAGCTTTGTGTTTTGGTGCTGTAGTTAACAAGCCAGTCCTTCTTTGTACCTGCTGTCAGCTTCTTTGCAGTGATGCATTTTCGTTGTGTCAAAAGCTGTCATAGTAAATTGAAAGACAGTTGAAGTTGGGTTTCCTTTTGATTCCCCCCCCCCCCCCCCCCGCTATACCTGAGTTTTATCTGTTGTTGTCTGATGGCTATTGAGAGTAATCTTCCAAATTCCTCTCTCTTTAGTAACGATGACCTTCCCATTGTGAACTCCCCCGTGAGCACCAAAAGAAGAGGGCTTTCACAGTCAGCACTGAGATCTCACTGCCCTGTTGCACAACCAGTCGCTGTGAGGCTTCCTCGGTAAGACTAACCAGGTGGTGGTGCTTTATGTCAGATGACAGCTTAGGGAAGTCATAGTGTGTCTTGCCACGTTTTCCTTTACTTGCTGGTCTCTCCAGCAAGTAAACAGCGCTCCGTGTGCTCCGGTGTCTAGTCATGCCTGCCACATGATCACGGAAATGTCTACAGAAGCAGACAGCGCTGGCTCTTCGGCTTTGAAACAGAGATGAGCACTGAACCCTAGAGTCGGATACGACTGGCTTTCGAGCAAGGGAAACCTTTACCTCTCCACTAACATTTATTTTCCATATAGAAACCTCAACAACCTGTTTTCACATGTTCAGCAGGCCATTTAAATGGTGGATACAAAACTTATGACCTTCCATATAGTTTGGCCTTCAGCTCCCCGAATCCCCGTGTAAGGGATTTTTTTTGGGGGGATGAGGGATGGCCAAAGATGCCCTTGGCCAGAATTCAGTGAAGCTTGGCAGGCTCAGGACGATGCATTAATGACTAAGGGACTGTAGTGGCTTAGTGCTTAAGACGTTGGACTTGGTGACTGGAAGGTCAAAGGTCAGCAGTTCGAGACCCGATGGAGTGAGCGCCCGCCTCTGTCCCAGCTCCTGCCAACCTAGCAGTAAGAAATAGCAAGTAGATAAATAGGTACCATCTTTGGTGGGAAGCTAAACAGCATTCTCTGCACGCCGGTGTCTAGTAATGCCTGCCCCATTTCCACAGAAACGTCTGTAAGTGCAGACAGCACTAGCTCTTTGGCTATAAACAGATGAACACTGAACCCTAGAGTCGGATATGGCTGGCTTTCGAGCAAGGATGATCTTTACTTACTGGTGTGACTATCTCCTGTGCGGAGGATGCAGGGCTCTGTTTGCATCTGGTTTTTTTTTCCCCTCTTTGAAAAAAAACCACACGAGCTGAATTTGGATCAGGGGGAGAAAGTTAGATTTAAGCCACTCTCCCCTTAAGAGGAGCCTGAGATAGAATCCTAGGGACTGGGAAGTTCTCTTGCAGTTGGAGAGCCTCTGGCGGAGCCTTATAGGGAGCCCATAAGGGAAGAAAGAGGCAACCAGGGACTGTCGAACAAGAAAGGTTGCCTTTGAGAGTAAAAAGGAGAAGGCATCAAAAACCACGAGGCTGGTGAACGTAGGAAACTTTGTTTTGTTGTTTGGATTCCATGGAGTGTGGGAGTTCAGTTCTGTTTCAACACCTAGGAAAATCACATTGTTTTATTTCAAAAACGAATTGTGGTGCATAGTGCCCCCCTCGTGTATTTGAAGCTTTTGCCAAAAATTGAGAGGACAGGTTCCCTACCTTAAAAGGGTTGACATTATCTTGTACTCGAAAACAGCCTAAGCAAGGGCAGGAGCATCCTAGGAGTGCAAGCATTTCAGTGATACAAGGGGTGTGGGCCTTCTTTATAGTTCAAAGGCCTTGTCCAGGTGCCTTAGACCTGGGGTGCCCAAACTATGGCCCGGGGGCCGGGGCCGGCCCCTGGGCCATAGTTTGGTCACCCCTGAACCATGTGACCAGCCGGCCACTCGAAAAGTTTGGGCACCCCGGCTTAGACTTACTTTGCAGTGGGAGATGGACTGCGTGGCAAAGACTTTGCAGAACAGGTGGGTTTAAGGAGAGATTGGAAAGAAGAAAGAGAGGTTAAGACTTGCTGCCTGATTCTTCTGCTGAGACCAGAAGCCTCAGATTGCTTTCATGAAGAATTTCAGTTTAGAATTAGTGGTTCCCAACCTTTTCTTTGGCCATGCCCCACCTGAGCATCTCTAAAATCCTGCTCTGATCTCCTCCCCCCATGAGATATAATTCTTATTATCCAAAAAGTGAACTCCTATTCATGTGGAGGAAGCCTAAAAGCCTAACTCATTCTCAAATTGCTCCCCTGTGGGACGTGTGCCCCACGTTGGGAACCACAGGTTCAGATGTTATTTTCTCCCACCCACCTCATGTCCTTAGGTTGTGGATAAAAGCAGGTGAGGTGGAGTCCATGAAGTGTCTATGCTCGCTTGAAATGTCTCCCAGTTCTCACAGTAGGACTTTGATAATCAACCCTGCAATTAGTTGGAGATCGGAAGCAAACAAGGCATGTTGGGAAGTAGCTATTTGCGCTTTCTGTGTGTCTCTGGTTCACAAAAATGAAGTTGGGCAGGGGGTCTGTTCCCACATGAGGAGTACCTGGATGGCATTTTTCAAATCCATATATTTGGTCCTTCGTCCCTTCAAATTTGTAGTAAAGTTCTTTAATGCACCGATGCTGGGGGTTCTCTTTTTGAGAATTGTACACAGCCATTTTATTTTTATTTATTTAATTTTATTTTAAATTCAGATTTCTATGCCGCCCAATCAGGTAAACCTGACTCAAGGTGGATCACAACAAGCTAAAACATACATAAAAACAATTAAACCATTAAAACCCCAACATACCCACCCACCCTGTTCACATTAAAAACTACCCACATTAAAACTGCCTGCATTGAACTATTACAAGAGATGGGGGGCTTATTTTATAAGCCAACATACATTTATTTGGGTTTATTTGCATACATTTATTTGGGTTCTGATTTGTTACATTTATATTCTGCCCTTCCTTCAAGGAACTGAAGGTCTCTCACCTACCCCAAACCCCATGTTACATCCTCACAACAGCCCTGTGAAGTAGATAAGCTAGGCAGAAAGATACTGCGAATGGCCCAAGGCTAGAACTCCTAGATTTCCTTTGAGAAGATAGAACTGTGATAGCGAACCTTGGCACTCCAGATGTTCCTGGATTTCAGTTCCCAGACACAGACACACATACACGTGAATCTACACGAATACTGTGATTCATCCGGCCAGCGCTGCCCTCGTCGCTCCTGGAAGCTTCCAGGAGCGACGAGTGTGGTGTGGGCCGGATGAATCGCAGTAAACCCATTCGTGTGGATTCACGGGGGCTTGGCCTTCTGGGAATTAAAGTCCAAGCACATCCGGAGTGCCAAGGTTTGCCATCACGGAGATAGAATGTCCTTGCCCAGGATTTGAACAGGGTCGTTTGGCTGGATTCCTGCTCCTCTCCTTAAGATATGGCAAGAATTGAATTTTGTCTCATTTGAGTCCATGCCTATGACGTTCTAGAACAAATGCTTAAAGGTTTAGGGAGCTTTCTGCTTCCTTTTTATTAGGAGTCAAAAGTGTAAGCTGAGTACACTGAGATGTTTCCTCTAGAGCCAAAGAGGGCCAAAGCTCATTGAGAATTTAGGGGGGAACCTACCAAAGAGCAGGAATGCAGCCAAATGTTCCCCTCCAGAGAAGGCAAGTTCCAGGTGAGTCATTACAGGTAAGGCAAAGCTAGCTGATGGCACCTTGACGGGATTGCCACCATGAAATTCAGTCACGAGAAACATTGCCTCAATTTTTAGGCGTTGCATCTAGTTTGAGAAGTTTGTAAGAGAACCTTCAGTTGGAGGAATGGTGTGTGCTGAAAATAACTATTTCAGGTGTAGTGGCACGAAGCAATGGCCTTCCCAGATTGGGCTCCTAATGAACGTGTATATTTTCATTTAAGTATTTTCTGTCTCGCCTTTTAAATAACTATTCGTGGATGAACACTTAAGAGGATTCCCCATATGAATCAGGATGATTCCTATGCGGATGGTGGCTGGAAAGGTTCTCAAGATGCTCTGGTTCCAGATTGTTTGGTCTAGAATGGATGATATGAGACAGGAGTTGCACATGCTAATCTGGCCATTCAAGAAACACCCCAGCAACTTGGAGTGATTTCTGAATTCTCTGAAGAATACATTAGATTAAGCCAACCAGAAGGTGCCTCAGTAAAGGAAATCACTGCCTTGAGTTTGCAAGAACTGAGCAATACTGTTAATGACAGGACTTCTTGGAAATTAGTATCAAAGGTTGAGATAAGTTAGAAGCTGCTTGACAACATATAACAAACAGCAACAGCTACCTGAAAGTGATTGAGGTCTTGGTATACTGTGCTTAAAGCTGTTGGCCATGGGACTGCAGTGGCTCAAGTGGCTAAGACTTTGACTGGGAGGCGGAAGGTCAGCAGTTCGATTCCCGAGTACTGCAGGACGGAATGAGCTCTTGTCTTTGTCCCAGCTCCTGCCAACCTAGCAGTTTGAAAGCAAGACATTGCAAGTAGATAAATAGGGACCACTTCGGTGGGAAGGTAAACAGTGTTCCGTGCGCTCTGGTGTCTAGTCATGCCTGCCACATGACCATGGAAACGTCTGCAGAAGCAGACAATGCTGGCTCTTCGGCTTTGAAACAGAGATGAGCACTGCACCCTAGAGTCGGATACGACTGGCTTTCAAGCAAGGGAAACCTTTAGGTGTTGGCCATAGAGTACTGCATGACCGAGTGAGCTTCCATCTCTGTCCCAGCTCCTGCCAACCTAGCAGTTCGAAAGCAAGAAATTGCAAGTAGATAAATAGGTACCACTTCGGTGGGAAGGTAAACAGTGTTCTGTGTATTCTGGTGTTGAGGTATGCCTGCCACGTGTCCACGGAAACGTCTGCAGATGCAGCCAGTGCTGACTCTTTGGCTATAAACAGATGAGCACCGAACCCTAGAGCTGGATACGACTGGCTTTCGAGCAAGGGTGACCTTTACCTACACATCATCCAGGATGACACAGCCTCCATCTGATACAGCAGCATTGCTTTGTCTTCACAAGATAGAGGGTATATTGTAGCTTAAGACCTTGTAGATCAAGGATGCCCAAACTTTTTGGCCCACGGGCCAATCACTTGGTTGCTCCCACCAGAAGCGGAAGTAAAATGCACCTTGCAATCTTTTTTGCAAAAGGATGGGATAGGTTTCAGGCTGCCATTTTCTCTGCTTAAATCAAGGGTGCCCTGGTGGCGTGGGCCAGATGAATTGGTGTCGGGGGCTGGATCTGGCCCACGGGCCATAGTTTGGGCACCCCGTTGTAGATTAATGTTTTCTATCCTTTTGTTCATAATTGTGTTTACTGTACCGACCTTTGATTTTAAAACAGCTGAAGAGGGTATGCTATGGAGAACGCTTGTTATAAAAAGCCAAAATGCCATTAGAAAACATACATTCTTTAAACGTGATTGAAATTTTAGACAGCCTGTTTAGCTTTTGTAAATCAAATATATGTACATCATCAGCATATTGAAATGTCTCCCCACTCCCAACCCCAGAAATGCTGGAAATATTGTGGATATAACTTCCTTTGGTTTCTGAATCTTCCTAAAGTATTTGCATACATGTTGTCACCATTTAAATACCGTAAATATATGCTTTCCTGGCTAGTCTGCTTCGCTTAAGTAATCAGTTAAAGTTGACGTTTTGTTTATTATTGTAGCATTTTATTCTTTTCCAGATCCGGTTTGCTTTAACATTGCTTATTGTGGTTTGCCTTTGATATGTAAGATGTTTTCTCCAGTTGCCTAAAATTGTGACATGCAGATTGCTCTGGATACTTCTTTTCCTATCCCAATTCGTCAACTGCAACTTGTATCCGAGAATGCATTTTTTTTCCTGAAGCAGGAAAAATGTCATTGGCATGAATTTGTTTAAGGTGGATCCCAGCTTGCCATGAAGTGACCCATACACTATGATCGCGGAGCCATCCCCTGCGGCACACAAGAAATGAGACATGCAGGATTCAACCCAATAATACTAATAGTAAAGTGCCAAAATGCTTCTAATTTATAGCAACCCTTTCTAAGTTTTCTAGGTCTAGAGTGCTCAAACAGTGTACCGTTGTTCTTCTGGATCTGCTCTGGGAAATTGCAGCTACACAGATTGCCTCTTTTGTTACAAGGCACAGTAGTGAATCACACTCACAACAGCAATGCGGTACTGCATCTCACTGATAGCTGTGCACAATCTGAGTCTTGGATTCAGTGGAATGGATTCCCTGCCTTCTGTAGCCCACATTCATTCATTCATTCATTTATTCTGATTTATATTGCCGCCCAACTCCGAAGACTCTAGGCGGCTCACAGAAAATAAAACCAATCACATTTTAAACATCAATAAAAAAAACCATTAAAACCGCCACCAAAAATTACTCCGACCCCTACAGATTAAAATAGGGAGAGTGTGTTCTTACTAAATCAGCCAAAAGGCAGGGGTCAACACATTGCTGGTGCCCCACACCTGATTTGCCAGCCAGGTTTTTAGTCCTTTCCTGAAGGACAGCAACTCCATCTGGAGATGCAGCTCAATTGGCAGGAGGTTCCATAGGGCCAGAACAGACACTGAGAAGGCCCTCCTTTTGGTGCTAGAGAGACGAGCCTCCAGATGGCACAATGAGAGAGCCTCTCCGGTCTGCTCTGGTGGGACAAACAGATGTTCTCAGGATGACGCGGTCTCTTAAGTATCCTGGCCCACTACCATGTAGGGCTTTAAAGGTCATTACCAGCACCTTGAATTGCACCGAGGCACACCAGTAACCAGTGCAGCTCCTGAAGCAGTGGCAAGGCACTGCCCGCACCCAATCACCACCTGGGCAGCCACATTCTAGACCAATTGCAGCCTCCAAATGGTCATCAAGGGCAGCCCCATGTAGAGCGCATTGCAATAGTCAAGTCTGGAGGTGACCAGAGCGTGTGTGACCATGAGTAAGGAGTCCCGATCTAGGAGCGGGCGTAACTGGCATATAACACAAAGTTGTGCAAAAGCCCTCCTGGCCATGACTGCCACCTGCTCGTCTAGGAAGACCCCCACATTACACACTGGGTATGTTTGGGGCAAAATATCCAGGACCAAAGTTGGTAGCTCCCGAGATAATGCAGGGGCCCCGACCCATAGCCACTCAGTCTTGCCGGGATTCAGTTGTAGCCTGTTGTTCCCCATCCAGATCCCAACAGCCTCCAGACACCTGGATAGGACTTCAACTGCATCGCTTGGATCACCACGGGCCGAGATGCACAGTTGAGTATCATCAGCATACTGATGATACCTCACCCTGTGGGAACGGATGATCTCGCCCAACGGCTTCATGTAGATGTTAAATAGGAGAGGCGAGAGCACCAAGCCCTGAAGCACCCCATACTGGAGGGGCCTAGGGCTGGACCTCTCACTCTCTAACCACACCGACTGGGTCCGGCCCTTCAGAAATGAGGCAAACCAGGACCACACAGTGCCCTGGATCCAACTCCTCAGAGCCGTTCCAGAAGGATACCGTGGTCGACAGTATCAAACTAGCAAACAAGACACTCTCAAAATAGACTAGAAGATGAAGGTTGCAATAGGGAAGAAAGAAACGGGAACCCTTTTTGCACAAGAGTTGAGAGGATGTTAGCTCCTGTGATGTTGGGTTTCAACTCCAGAAAGCAGGGATGACAGTTTCAAAGGAAGGTGTTACACCTTCCTTTAACTTTGTATTTATCTTGGGTTCCTGGAGAGGCATCTGCCATTCTCAAACAATACATAGAGTTTTTGTATTAAATAAGAGGAAAGATCCTTTGCTCCCTCTTATGTAGCTAGTAGTTTATGTAGTATTAGATAAAGATGTCCTTCTTTGTATAATTTGTAGGAGGAGCGCGGCTACCTTGTCACCTGAGCCAGAGGTTGAGCCAGCGCCTGTTCCTGACTTATTGGGAAGCATCCTGACTGGGCAGAGCCTCCTTATGATGAGTGGTTCTGATGTCATCATCAATAGAGATGGATCCTTAACAGCAAAGAAAGCACGTAAGGATTTTGGCTTCTTTAATCTTTATTTGCTAATGTGATGTATGGCCAAGTAGATCCTGATTCTGTAGAGCACTTTTTACTTTATGCTCATGAATATTAATCCATGCACTATCTGGACAAACAGTTATGCATTCATTTGTTGTACCCACAGTGCCCTCTTATGATGAGGCTTGAACTGGTTGCATTTTAAGTCTCAGTTGTTTTTATCCTTTAGTTTTCAAAGATTAAGGTTAATAGAATGGTGGGCTGACGTTAAAAAGGGGATTGAAAAACCCAGTTTTTCTCTTGTATCTTTCATTCTCAGTGCTACGTGACAGTTCAGGACAAGAAGAAGGCTTGGAAGACAGTACTCAACCAGGAGAATCACGGTTGAGGACTCCACTTAATATCACTAACACTGAATCTTCAAACTCAAGACTCACCATCTCAAATACATATTCCTCATCTTCATCAGCACTGAGTGTAGCAAATAAACCTGTGAGCTCTGCACCAACTACATCTGGAAGAGCACCCATTAGATTTGAATACACAATGACTCCAAGATCAGTTCAGACTCAGAATTTGGCAAATCTGAATAGATGTGGCCCCAAACTGGGTGAAGTATCTAGATTTAATGGAGGCTCTAAGCTAGCTGCAACCTCTCTTCCTACATCTTCTAAATTTGTACAGAACAACTCTCATACCATCTCAAAAACAGTACATCCCAGGCCGCCTCTAAAATCTTCTCCCAAAAGGCTTGAAATATCTGAACTTCCCAGGATACCAAAGATTAAGAAAGAAGCAACAAGTGGGCATCTTGGATCACAGTCTTCTAACGATGGAAGGGGTGACATTCCCAGCTCCTGTATAACACAGCTGACTGGCAAAGGGAATACAAACCAGCCAGCCAGAGGGGGCAAGATGGAGGGTAGCAAGCCAAATTCTGATCAGCGGCAAGCACAGACAGCAGCTGGGGGCACTTACTCTGCCAATTCAGTTGCTCACAGCACTTGTGCTCCTTCATCAAGGGGAAAAGTTGGGAGCACTTCTTTCGAGAGCTTTAAAATCAACATACCTGGAAATGTGCATTCCAGCAGATTGTCTAATCCTGGATTTTGCAATACTTTCCGACCTGTTGACAATAAAGTGCAGCAGAAAGAGAATCCTTCACCTCTGTTTTCACTAAAGAAAACCAAACCAGTAAAAAGTGAAATATATGATCCTTTTGATCCAACAGGCTCTGATTCAAGTTCAGCAAATAGCAGTCCTGAAAGGTTGCCCCTCACTAACATCACCAGAACAATATCTATAGCAAGTCCAAAAGTGCAGACGTTTCAGACTGTGCGCCGTATTACACCTTACACTTTGGAAAACATATTTGGGTCAGGAGCTGAAATATCTGATGGGTCATTTACTAACATAGAAGCTCCTGAAGAGGTTATGATGAAAGAGCGGGTAGTGGAACAGGTTTTCAATACAGAGCGCGAAAAAGTTGAAGAGGAGGAATTGCCAATTACACCTTGTACATCTTCTGTCATCAGCCAAATAGTGACTAGCCAGGACGATAGGGGTCGCCCTAGAATCAATTTTGATGAAGATGGAGTTAAACCAACACTGAAAATGGAGCCAGACAGTCCCATAAGGGGAAATAAGCAACAAAACATACTTGGAAATGAACAAGTGGTAAAGCGCTCTTTTTCAAGATCTCCATCTAATTCCAGTTCTCACAGCCAGAAAAAAATCAAACTTCAAAAGTCAAGTATGAAAGAGTACAAAAGCACTCAATCGAGATCAAGGTCTAGGTCCAAGTCCAGATCCAGATCATGCTCCAAGGATAGAAGCTCCAGATCTAGTTCTCACTCAGTTGAAGACAAATATAGGAAAAGCCACCAGATTAAAGCCAGAACCCGAGAATCATCAAGTGACCACTCCAGCAGTCACGAGCATTCAAAAAAGAAGAAAGCAAAGGATAAAACTAAAAACAAAAAAGCAAAATGTTCTTGGCCAAAAGAACACAAGAGATCTAAATCCCGATCTTGTAGTCCTGGCAATTCACCTCCTGAGTTACATGAAAGCAGGAAAAAGAAAAAGCACTCGGCTTCTAGAGCAAGGATGCATCCGTATTCTCGATCAAGTAGTGCTGAGCAAAGTAAAAAAAAGAAACACAGAAGAGAGAGAAGTTCCGACAGACACGAAAAGGAGAGGAACTCACGGTCACGAGAGAGAAGAAGATCTAGGTCTCGGGAGAAGCGGAAAAGGCGATCCAGGTCGCGCTCTGCATCGAGATTACAAGAGTCCAAAGGGACTAAACCTAGGGCAAAACGGCCACGATCCAGATCACGTTCCAAGGAAAGAAGGCAGAAGCCAAAAGAGAGATCACCCTTACCTCTGCAAGAGGAAGACCAGAAATATTCCAGCGATAGCCTAGATAGTCCTTGTGCACATGCTCCGTCTCGGCCACAAAAGCAGGAAGAAAAAGTGCACGAAACCATTAACGTCCATTTAGACCAGGAGCCTGTTCAGGAGCTGCTTCTCCCAGAGGCTAGCCTAGGGAAAGGAGACCTAGAAGAAGCCGTTGCAATGGACCAATTCTACGAGAGGTCCGTGAATGAAAAATATCCTTCCCAGTCAGAGTCTGCAAATTCTGGTGTGTTCCCTGACAGTGTTGATTCATCTGTTGGGAGTGAATTGACAGTGGACAATGATTCACCAGGGTTTGATAACCAAAGTAGTATGAAACTGGAAGAAATGGAAATTAAAGCAGATGACAATGATGTGTGTCCATTTTTATCAGATTCTGTTGTTCTAAAGAAGGAGGAACTCACACCAATGTATAGTGAGGCAACATTACTTCCAACTTTTTCTGAAATTAGAACATCAACTGAGGCTAAACATGGGGGTCCTTTGCTGAATGAGAATGCCTCTAATGTGAATAAGCCTGAACTGGAGGTTGCAGTTCAGGGTCCTGTTTTGAAACCGAAAGCATCCGTGAAAAGGGTCACATGGAATCTTCAAGAGGAAGAAAGTGGTTCAGTGACGGCTGATAAAACAAGTAAGTGTAAAGGATTTCTTCTGTAAGTCTTGACGGGGGAGATATTTAAACGTGGAATGGACTGCTGTCATAGCCCAATTGTTATGATGTGTCCTGCTAAATAAAAGGCAAAAAAAACCCACGTACATTCTAGGTAAAAAAATAATAACAGGGTGGAATTGATAGAACATTATTAATTACAACCGGATTTGTTTCATAGTCTTTGGATCAGTTTGATAGTAAAACTGGTGACTGCCACAAAACTTGTGGGAGAAAATGGAAGACCACTCATTCTTAATCACTTTTCCCAAGATATAGCCTATTTAATTCTAAAAAGAAAAAAAAATCCAATCAATCCCGTAGGCCTGGTTCAGAGAAAACCATGGTGGATATCATAGGAGTGACTCTTGGGCACCTATGATCTCTTGCTTTGTTCCTTTTGGTTTTGTTGTTGTAGCAAATTAGAGTTTGCCATTGCTTCTGAACTGCTACACAATTGCTTGCACTTTAAGACTTGAGTTGTCTCACACCAAATACATGATTAAACTTTTGGACCACTTTAAGATGCCTTAGGTCAGGGATTCTCAACCTGCAGTCTGTGGGCCAGATGTGGCCAGCAGTGCTATTAGACATGCCTCCCCACCGCCTCCACCACACCCAGAAGTGCCATGTGGTGAAGGAAGGGCAAAATGGCTCCCGGCTTTAAAAGGTTGAGAACTCCTGCCTTAGGTTACGAATTCAACTTCTCTATTTTTAAAATCTTTGGGGAATTTTCATGTATAAGAAGAATCTTTTTAGAGAAGTTGTGACGGAGTAGACCCATTGCATTCAATGGAACTTAAAGTCACATTGATCCCAAAGATTCAACTAAGTCCAAGTTCAACCCATAGTAATTTTTTCCCCTTCTCATGTGTAATATTACATAGATTATTTGTTGCAATTACCTGGATTCATTACTGTGCTAAAATACCTTTTCCTCTCTTTGGTGGAATCTAGGAGTGCCATTCTGTAAACAGCAGAGAGTGAAAGAAGGCATGTGGAAGGCAGAGGATTTGACCCAAACATTAAATCAGGTGCAGTTAACTGAACCGCCTCCAACCAATTATAAGATTCCTGAGCCTATGTTTCCTGACCTAGATTCCTCTCAGGTTGGTTCCCACTCCAGAAGTTGAATCTCATGGAAGTCCATTCCACTTCATCGCTGAACATGTCTTCCATCTGATTTCATTGTGGGAAGCTTTTCCTCCTCCAACAGACAGTACCGTCGTACAGGCCTTACTTACATGTCAATAGCCTTCTGACTGTACTATTTTTCACCTTGTACATTAAAATAGAAACCATGATCTGTGGCTGATGACTTTTCATGTGTGGTCGCTTTATCGTTAGAAAGTGGGTGGGTGGGGGAATTTTGAGATATTTTCAGAACAGTTATGAGACTACATAAAAATATGATTTTTCCAATTTACACTGAAAGAGAGAGGACCTGCTGAGGGGATATATATACATATATTTGCTTTTTGAATTGACAGAAAAAAAACATGCAATTTTGAATAAAAGTGATCCTTAAAATCCCGAGGCCCCAGTAACTTTGTTGTGACACGAGCATCACTTCTGACTTGTTTCCTTCTTCAGGTTTACAACCAAAACCTGCCTTTGACAGCATCACTGCCCTCCAGCCTGCCCCCCTATGCACCTGTCAGCCAGCCCACGGTCCAGTTCATCATGCAGGGGAGTCTTCCTCTGCTTAGCTGTGTGGCAGGCCAAGGCTTAACTCCAGAGCCTGGCAATCTGGATCCAGATTCGGAGCCACCAATTCAGGAAGCTTCCACGGGAGATGCAGAGGAAAAAGACAAAGCACCGAAATCTCCAGTGGATAAAATAAAAAATGAAGAGGTGAGTGGGTGAGAATGGCTAGTTGGGATGTGGAGCTTAGGATAAGAGCATGTCATTTCTAAGGAAAAAAGAAAGAAAAAAGGGAGGAAAGGGGTGCCCAAAATTTTTGGGCCGTGGGCCAGTCATGGTTCAGGGGGATCTGGCCCTTGGGCCGTAATTTGGGCAACCCCTGAGAAAGATCAACAGGTGCCTCTTTTCCCCACTCACATTCCATTGACAGAAGTGTACCCTCCGATTGCTGTTTGTGTCCTGGAGTGCTATGAATTAGTTAGTGCAGTTCATAAAGAAATGGCTTGTCAGTTGTCTCAAATCTCCCCGTCAGCCACTTTTTCTGCATGATCCCATCTTCTGAGGAAGAAAATTATTGGTGTAGCATTTCCCCATTCATTTAATAATCTTGGTATATTTATGTAATCTTGCGTCATGATCTGCATCAGCTGCTTGTTTCCTAGGCCAAATGTATGTAGCTTTTCTTCATAAGAAAGGAGCTTCCATTTTCTGATTCAATCGGGACACCCAAATTCATCATTTAACATTCAATGATTTCCTTCCTGTTGTTTTCCTTCCTCTGGCCTTCCTGTTTGAACCAGTGGGGTGTTAAGGAATGTTCTGACATGCTTAAACCAGCATGTTCACGTTCAGCAGGCTCAAGCAGAAGAATGTTCTGATTCTGCTGCCAAACTTACCAGCATTTGCTGAGGGGGGAAAAACTGCCTAGGTCCGTGATGGTAAACCTTGGCACTCTAGATGTCCAAGAACATCTGGAGTGCCAAGGTTCGCCATCATGGACCCAGGTGTATTTTGTCTGAGTTCCCAGACTTTCTGCACACACTTATCAGTTTATTCTGCAAATTCCCTTAAGTATTCTGAGAAGAAAAGTTTTACTGCAACATAGGATGTAATAATGCATCCTCAGCAAACTATTGAGTACACTGAGAAATGAAGTCCAGGTATGAAAGAGAAAAGCAAATGTAAGAGCTCCCATCACTGAAATTTCCTTTCTGCCTCATGTCTGGGAAAAGTAAGATTTTAAGCAAGAAGTACTCTGGCTCCCGCTGAAACCTAGTCCTGGTTATGTACAGGTGAAACTCGGAAAATTAGAATATCGTGCAAATGTTCATTCAGTTCAGTAATGCAACTTAAAAGGTGAAACAAATATATGAGATAGACTCATTGCATGCAAAGCGAGATAGTTCAAGCCTTACTTTGTTATAATATTAATGCTTATGGCTTACAGCTTATGAAAACCGCAACCCCCCATCTCATGTACCCCATAATCATCACATGATCTCATGTACACTGTATGCCATGATCATCACAATTATAACGAATTAAGGCATGACAATCTCGCGTTGCATGTAGTAAGTCTATGTCATAGATCCTCACATAACGACGTTGCTTGGTTCCCCAAGTAGCGTTGCTATAGGGGAAATGTCGTTGTGCGGTTTTCAATGGCAGCTGCGCCATCTAGCGGCAAAAAACTCATTATCTGCACAACGATGTTAAAAAAGTCGTTAATCCGCACAACGACTTTTTTTGTCGTTGTGCAGATAGTCACGTGGTGAGTGACGACACGTCGGTAAGCAGAAATGACGCTATTCGAATGCGTCATTAATCGAGGGTCCACTGTATTTGTTTCACCTTTTAAGTGAAATGAATGGATATTCGCACGATACTCTATTTTTCCGAGTTTCACCTGTATTTGCCATTCCCGATGGCATGGCATAAAATCATCTTTCTGAACTCAGCTTGATTTCCCTTATTCTAACAGAAAGGGGTTGAAGGAGGTGTAGGGATGGGAAGCAGAAAGTGTTCTCCTGATAGTTGCTCTTGTGTTTTACTTTGAGATGGTGCTTCTTGTTGTTGTCTTACTATTCCCTTTTAAAAAAAAACAACTTCCCCTGTCTTCTAGTACATGAAGAAACTTCACATGCAGGAGAGGGCTGTGGAAGAAGTAAAGCTTGCAATTAAGCCCTTTTACCAGAGGAGGGAGATCACCAAGGAGGAATACAAAGACATCCTCCGGAAAGCAGTGCAAAAGGTGATGCTAACTGACCACAGTGCTTCTGTTCAACTTGGGCAGACACCTGTGAAAGAGGAGAGGGAGGGCGGTATGTAGGCCATAGGTTGCGCTGCTGGCCTAACAGTGTCTTGCTTTTCCAGGAAAGGAATCTGTTGTGATGTGAGGTTTGCCCCACTTAGATGATTAAAACCAACTTGTCTCCTTTTACCATTCATAGATCTGTCATAGCAAAAGTGGCGAGATCAACCCTGTGAAGGTGGCCAACCTTGTGAAGGCTTATGTTGAGAAGTACAAGCATATGCGGAAACACAAGAAGACGGAAGGTGAAGAAGAGCCTCCTGGAACAGGGAACTGATAGAGGAATCCCAAAGTGAAAATAGGCAAAGGCTTTTCTAGGCAAGGAGTTTGTTCTTCTTCTATCTAGAGAGAGGCAAGGCTATGCAATTGCATCTTGTAGCCTCTTCCCTCAAAAGCTGGACAAAGTCAGATCTTCCCACAGAGAGAGAGGCACTTTTTTCACATTGGTGTAGGATCTCCTCTTGGGTTTAACTGGTATTTGCAAAACAAATGCCAGTGTATCCCTCTTAACATGTGGAAAAACTCTGGACAAAGAAACGGGGGCTGTGTTGGGATGTGCCCTATCCATTGTTAAGATTTTATTTGTATCACACTTCTTTTTCTGATCTGCGCATCTGTCCTCACAGTTTAAAGCAAAGTTTTATATGAAGCATACAGTAGTGTGTGCTGCTCCCATTACATTCGTATTTATCAGACACGTGGATTCTTCAGACCTTTCTCTGAAACTGGTTTACTACTTGAATCACAATATTTTTAGTCTGTTCAATGAAAGAAACGTTGGTTTGATCTGTTTCAGAGTTGTAGTGTGTGCTAACCTTTATGAATTCTTATTTTGAAGTATCACTTCAGAGGTGGCACTTATTTACATTTTGTTAAAGTATCTAAATGAGAAATTTATTCTTGGAGTTATGGGAATATGGTAATGGAGGAACCATACTGTGTTGCATCTCCTGTGTAAATAATGTGCTTAAGGCTGGGTTTGAGTCGGTTTTCCATTCAACAAGCTGCCTTTTGTCAAGGAGGGAAAGAGCAGAATTTTTAATCTTGACAGTAGCAACCGAAAAGAAAGCAGCAGAAATATGTACAAAGTAGAAATGTGACAATTTATAAAATTATTTTGAATTGTTCCTTGTTCATGCAGCTATTTTGCTTACTCTGATTCTTTGATTGAAGTGATCCTATAAGCAAATGTACTATAAATTGTATGAAGGTTTGAAAGTAGCTCAATGTGGAGTTTCTAAGACTTGGGTGTCAAGTACACATCCGTTTGTGTTGGACATATACTTTAGTCATCAGCATGTCTAAATGAAGCTGTGGATGCTCCTAAGTCCGATTTGAACTTCCTGCTGCTCCAAATCGATATAAGAGCCGCCCCATGTTGTTTGATTTGCAGCAGAATGTGGCATTGAATACAAGTTGAAGTGAAAGGATTGGAATTCTTTGGGGTGTGATGTCTATGGCCTTTTAATCTGTTATTCCCTGAATTGTGCTAATAGTCGTATACCTGTCATGCATTTTCCAGATGTGTTTTGTTTCATCTTTGTTGGAGATGGAAATCATATGAGTTATATGCTTCTCCTAGATGGCAAACCTTTTAGAGACTGAGTGCCCAAGGAGGTCGGGGAGATGGGTGGCAGGCATCACCTGTGCCGGTGATGTCAAATGTGCACCCATGTGAGGTCACCGGTGCACTTCAACTGCATGTACACATGTGCCCCACCCCTGCACCATCAAGCTTGAAAGGCCTCCTGGGCCCCCGACAGGCCTTCCTACCCACCCACCCCCGATGGGCCTTACTTGGAGAATCCAAGTAATAGCATACAGTATTAAAAAGAAGTTCAGCCTTTAGTGTGTCCTCAGGAGTGAAACTGACTCAAGGAGCTCCCCTTTCCTGATCCACATTACAAGTGAATTAATAATTTCAAAATATGCTTCAAGCTTATCCCCCCAGCACAGATTTCTGACTGCCGTATTTTAAAAATGTTGTCCAGAGCATCAACCAAGAGAGTGAACCAACATGCAGTGAAGTCTTTAAGATGGCCTTGCCTAGCTCTTCAGTGCAGTTACAACATAACCATAAATAAGAGTATTACAACTTTGGATAAAATGTAAATATATGCAGTCTCCTCAAACAATTATTTGTACATAACATTTCCACAATTCTCTATTTTATAGACAAATTGCGATCTGATTCGTCACAAACAAGATACTTGAAATCATTTCTGGGGAATTGTATCTCCCTCCCTCGGATTGGACTATTTTTTTCCTTAGTGTACAAAAACACTAGAATTATTAGATGCTTCCAAGGAAATTGCTTTAGAAGATTCTGGAATTTCGGCATAGTGTCTGAGAACAATGGCTCCAAAGCTCTGTTGTGTTAATCTCAGACTGCTTTCCCAAAACGAGTATGGGAAATGGTTGGGGAAAGGGGGAAATTACTCCTGTACTGTAATTGCTCTTAACTCACCATCTGTCGTACAGCAATCATCTTTTTACCAGCCGATGAGGGACTACAGTAGCAAACACCACCCCCACCCCCCAATCTATGAGTGATAAATTTCAGTTTATTCTGATTGTCCTCTTCCTGGATATGAGCCTCAAGTTTGCTGGCTCAGATCCAGGAAGAATTTTATGGCAAGAACAAACATTCTTGAGGGTACACAAGAGCAAAACCTCCAGGTGCAATTCAAGGTGCTGGTGATTACCTTTAAAGCCCTACATGGTAGTGGGCCAGGATACTTAAGAGACCGCATCACCCAAAGGACATCTGCCCATCCCACCAGAGTGGACCGGAGGGGCTCTCTCATAGTGCCATCTGCTAGAGAGGCTCGCCTCTAGCAAAAGAAAGAGAGCCTTTTTTGTGCTCTGGAACGGCCCTGTGGAACCTCCTGCCGACTGAACTTCGCCTCCAGGCAGAGCTTCTCCTGTAAGAGCCTCAAGACCTGGCTTGCCCAGCAGATGTGGGGGGTGTCCAGGGGGGACAGCCACCTTGAGTTGTCTTGTCTAGATATGCCCGGACTGCCAGTTCCTGGCAGCGTGTTATGCGGTACTTTTAAAAGAATTTTTAAAGAATTTATTTTATAATTTTTAACTTAAAAAGTCTATTTTATATGTTTTTAATTTTTTTGAGGTTTTATTGTTAATTTGTAAGATGCCCGGAGTCGCCTCAGCGAGGGGGCAGCAGTATAAAGTTGATTAAATAAATAAACCAAATTAAAAGATGGAGGAAGGAACTCACTGAGCAAGGAACAACATTAGAGGATATAGCTGAGAAACTCCACCTCCCCTACGTCACTTGGAGGACCCTGAATAGGATGAGGGTCGGAGTGCCTCAATGTAAGACCAACATGTTCAATTGGGGGCTGCTGGTGGACATCAACGTACAGTGTGAATGTGGAGAGATACAGAATCCCACTCATTTACCGGTCTGCCGATTACTGCCAGAAACATGCACCAATGGGGACTTAAGTTTGGCCAATGACAAAGCCAAGAAAGTGGCTTCATTTTGACAGTCCAGGGTTTGATTGGGACACAAAAGAGTCTTGATTGCCTGAAACTGGAAAATAATAATCTCTATAGATTACATTGTATATAGTGTTCTCTAGTTGCCAGTTCTAGTAATATTTCTTGGGAATGAATATATTCAGGCTGGTGATAACTGAAATCATAGATATTGTGCTCACGGGTGCAAAGACCTATTGTAATAACCTTAAAAAATAGAGGTGTTCAATTGGTGTTACAATCACATAGGGCAATATGATTCAGACCATAGGATTTTTTTTCATCACCTGGGTTTAGTGATATTAATAGTGAATCCTGGCTGAAAACAGTAAAATTAACGAAAAGTGTCAAATTTTGAGTACTGTACATTCTTCTTTGCCTCTGCAGTACAACAAAGTGTCTTACATAACACACAGCATTTTCTGATAAAAGCTGCAGTTCATCGCTGACAAATCAAATATGTCCTTTACTGGGGATTTCACAAGAGCATATGGATGACATATTTTCAAGTTACTATTGTACTTAGAACTGATAGGCATATTTCTATTAATTGGTGTAAATAGAGTTTTGTTCATAATTGGAGTATTTCTGTAGAAGCAAAGCAATTACACTTATATACCACCGCTTAGTGCACTCTCTGGGCGGTTCACAGAGTAATTAGCTAACATGCTGGGCATTCATTTTACCAACCTTGGAAGGATGGAAGGCTGAGTCAGCCTTGAGCCATGGTCAGGATCGAACTCTCAATGTTCTGGCTGCAGTACATCAGTTTAACCACTGTGCCACCAGGGCGCCTTTTCTCCTTGCACTTTTCAGGTGTCTGACCCGAATGGTCTGTCCTCTTTCTGCTGCTGATGTTAATACAGAAGGGGAACAATCAGACACTGATCCTGTCTCCACATACAGTTCAAACTACATATTGATTTAGCAGGACTCATTTCTAAAGCAGCCGTCAGAGGATGTTCCAATGGCTTGGTTGGAGAACACAGTTGATATCACCATCATCTGCTTCATTTCCAGCCCTGAGCTGTTTCTAATTGGAATTATAGCTTGAAAGTGACCTGAACAACAGTAACACATGGGACTGTGATTTATCTATTGAGGGTATAGTACAGTATTCCTAACAATCCTATTACCTTCATTCTCTGTCCTTTTGGTGAGATGTGGGTGATCGGTATGTTCATTGTCTCAATTTTTTTATATGCTTCTGGTCATGAATAATTTTGGTCATGAATTTTAAACGTGCAACTCAATAAATAATGTGTACTTATACCTTAAGAGATCAAGTATAAGGTTTACAAAATAAAACCAATATAGTCAACAGAAGCTGACTGCCCTGTAAACTGACATGACATGGATATTTTCAGTGTTTCCCTTCACCAACAGAGGATGACCAAAAAGACAACACATCTCCAGTTGTAACATACATATTCAGTCCTCTGTTAGACATTCTGCCCAAATGTTTTTATTTCAGAGAGGTATAATGGAAATGGAAACAACTGATTAACAAGACCTGCCTCAGGATTTGGAACCATTGTCTTGCCGGAGACTACATCTCCCAGAACCCCTCACTGCTGTCTATTCTAGATGAGCCAGATGGAGCATTGTGGACAGCACTCTGAAGGGCCAGAGGTCCCTATCTTCCTTACCTGGACAGCCACAAATGTGATTCTCTGTTGTGGCCTTTGCATGCTTTCCTTCCAGATAGGGAGATGGCAGAGCTGACAGTGAAACATACCAGGTGTAAATCAATACAAGCTCTTTTTCTTTTTTTTTAAAAAAGTATAGCCTCACAACTGGGTGTATCTGTTTTCTCTAATAATTTCACCTGCACTATTGGGAAATGGCTGGATTTGTGTTAAGCATGTTAAGCCCTCAGTTTCGAAGCCTAGTAAACATTCAGTTCATGAGTGCTGCCCATAGTAATATGAGAGATGGATTGCAGGAAGAAAAGACTCATGAGGTAACACCAATGTGGAGAAGTAATCATGGTCTTCCTATCTGTCTCTACGCCCGCCCCTCTCTCTCCCACTGGAGGTATGTTTCAAAGTCATGAAGCAAAACCTGCTGCTGGCCTGGGTAGCCAACTTTTATGGCTGCGATGGGGATTGGTAATGTGGATAGATGCACATCACCTTCCCTGTACAGCCTTGGATTAGGTCAGTCACAATAGCATCAGGTAGTCACTTCTCCCTTTTCTGCTTTTCACCATTTTTTTTACCTGTGTTGATACATGGAAGCCCTTCATGGCAGCAGGACAGGATACCTAAGAGGCCGCATTGCCCCAAGATTTTCGACCCTTCCTACGAGGGCGGACCGTAGGGGCTCTCTGGTGGTCCCATCAGCCAGGGATGCACACCTTACTGGGACCAGGAGAGCCTTCTCGGTGTCTGCCCCGGCCCTCTGGGACCCTCCTGCCATCAGAACTGTGCCTCCTGGCAGAGCTGTACCCCTTCAGAAGGGCCCTAAATACCTGGCTCTGCCAGCAGGCATCTGGCAGCACAACCCAACCCTGCTGGCTCATTTAGCCTTGCTCGTGGTTTTTAACTCAGGGATAGAGTGTTTTTATGGTTATTTTAATCATTTCATGGTTTTAGGAGCTGGATTTTGTGTATGCAATGGCTTTAACTGATGTGAGCCGCCTTGGGTCGCTGAGGCGAGGAAGGCGGCCTACAAACCCAGTAAATAAATAAATAAATCTGCAGCTCTTATAATCTGTTGACAAAAGTAACAAGGACAGCACTTCTCCATTCAACTCAGTCTTTTTGTTTCATTCAATAATTCCAGATATCTAGGTTTCAGTTAAATTGATTACTTGTTTACCAAACAGATGTTCTTTAGTTTGTTCCCTAACTGGCTTTGTTGGAAAAGATCCCAATCAAATACCAGTAGCTATGTAAGACGTAGCATTAGCCAAAAAACCATACCCCAAAGATGGGAGAATATCTTTAGTCATGCTGAATTGTTCAGATATTTACCGTATTTATTCGAGTATAACGCGCACTCGTGTATAACGCGCACCCCTAATTTTCCATGAAATCTCGGTATTAATTTTTTTTTCACACCACGCATCTCAGCAGTGCCTACTGTACCCGGCACCGGCTTCTTGAGTCGCGCAGCCCGGGTAGCGCGGAGCACGCCGCGGCCCTCCTCCCCCGGAGGGTTCCCTTCTCGACCCGGCGGGTGCGTGCAGGTGAGCGGCGGCGGCAGCGGGACCTGGGCGCCTGGGAGGAGGGCCGCGGCGTGCTCCGTGCCTACCCGGCGCCGGCTTCTTGAGTCGCGCGGCCTGGGTAGGCGCGGAGCACGCTGCGGCCCTCCTCCCCCGGAGGGTTCCCTTCTCGACCCGGCGGGTGCGTGCAGGTGAGCGGCGGCGGCAGCGGGACCTGGGCAGGCGCCCAGGTCCCGCTGCCGCCGCCGCTCACCTGCACGCACCCGCTGGGTCGAGAAGGGAACCCTCCGGGGGAGGAGGGCCGCGGCGTGCTCCGCGCCTACCCAGCGCCGGCTTCTTGAGTCGCGCGGCCCAGTCCTCGTGTATAACACGCACCCAAACTTTGAGCCTTTTTTTGGGTATAAAATTTTGCGCGTTATACTCGAATAAATACGGTACTTCAAAGTTGTTTACAATGTTCAAATACAAAGAAAACTTTTTCATTTATTGTGGAATGTCAATTTATTTGCATAGATAGAAATAGTGCATTTTTGTGAACCTGCAGTTTATACAACTTTCAGAATAACATAAATTACAGAAATATTTAGATATTTTCTATTGTGGTTGACACAAGGTCTCATTATATACACAATTAAACAAAGTTGCCAAATCCACAGAAACATCCACATACAAAAATCTTAAACTATGTTTTAAGCAGTCAGATGTGTAAGGTTTCAGGGCATAATTCATTAAAACAGAAATGATTTTCAGATAATAATCTTTAACGTGACATGGAGAAGCACAAGAAAATTGATGCTGCTCTTTGTCAAAGAACCAGGGTTGGTGGCTCTATGCTAAAACATGTACATGAATGTTTTTTTAAAAAATCTCACATCCTTGCTTTTATACAGAATTTATAGATAGAAAACTCTTTTAAATAGTTGTAAGGAATCTAAATGGGTTTTCAGAGCTTCCCATTAGCTGTTCCTCTCTCGTTGCCATAGACGTGACTAAGAAATCATCTATACTTGGAAAACCCCAAGTTCTGGGAGTGCTTATTCTAACACATGCAAGCAGCATTTCTTGAACTGTGTTAAGGCCACAAACAAACAAGACCATCTGGGTGCAGCCAAGGCACAAGCATGCGCATACTCATACATATACTCAAACAGATGTAGGCATTTTATACATGTGCAACTAAAAACAATTTCCTATAGACTTATCAGCTAGGCTCCAGTTTTGTCGCTCTGCTGTGACATTGAGAGGGATGTCACTGGCAGGGGCAGATTGTCACCAAACAAAAGATCCCTGCATCTATAGTACTTCAGCTTATGCACAAAGTTGCACAAGCTTATACACAAGTTGCCTCTGATCTACAGTATTTAAACACTGAGGACAGTGCTTCAAACGTCCCATTTTGCATGGCCTTCTAAAAGAAGGTACACAAAAGCGGCTAATTAACAGCGAGTGGCAAGCATGTGTAGTCATTTAAATGCTGGGTATATGGTATACCATACACTCACTATGTCAAACAAGCTTACTCATCAGTTATATAGGCATCTAGAGCAGAGGTTGGCAAAGTAGAGCAATGCCCCCCTGCATTTCCCCACCGAGAAGTACCCTTGTCCTCCAGTGAGTAGATAGGGTTTGGGGGGGGGGGGAATATGGTCACTCATTTCCCCAATAATTTATTTTTAATCATGTTCAGTGCTGTATAAAAGTATAAATAACCCAGAGGTCTCATTGAGGGATGCTCTTGAACATACACCCCTTAGCTCTTTTGCATCATATCCTTACTATCATACATCTTGTAATGGAGAGAGATGGATATGAATGTATACCTTTTTTTAAAAAAAAGAATATCTATTCTTGGAATATCTATTCTTAAATAGCAAAAATGTCGCAGCTAAAAGCCAAGCAAGCCTACTGATACCAGTCTCCACTGGGAAGCTTAAGAAAACTGAAGGATGAAATAAGGTGAAAACCAAACTTATAACATTCCTCCCTTTGGTCTCCAAGGTGGTGGTGGGGAGGCTATACTGTCTCCCTATATGCCCACAGCTACAAAAATGATCATGAAAACTCCTTGATCATGAAAACTCCCATTATATTTTTTTACAGATCCTTCGCTAAACTTCTTCCATGTCTAGGTCAGACGTGAAACTGCCAAAATGAAGGCACATTTTGGTCAGTTCCTTTTGCAGTTCCTTTTGCCTGACTTAATGTGTGAAAGATTAGCTGGCAACACAAGGTTGCCATTACCAGGGTACGCCCAATTGTAGTTCAAAAGTACCACAATCTTCAAGGAAGCTCTTTCTGTGTACCCCCTTCTCTAAACTGAAACACTGGTACTACCAATACATTATAGATTGGATCCAGATTCAACTCTGTGCAAACCTCACCCTTCCTCCCACAGCCCTTCATCTTTCTGAATATGCTACAGGGAATGTCATGGCCACTGCTTTATCAGGTAAGCTGTAAGAAAGAGGAAGGGGGGGACTGAAAACCAGACAGAGCTCCATTCTTATGGAATGCACATGCATTTGTGTACTCTAAACCACACCTCAAGACATAAAGAGTTTGATGGTTAAAGAGCAGTATTTTACTATTTTAAATCTGCGGCCGGGAGGTGGGGAGTAATCTATACCTATAAGGAAGGGGTGTGGACGTACATGTCCCTCAGGCATGCCAACTCCCCTGGAGATCATCCCATGTTGCTTCGCACACACCTTCCTTCCCTAATAGCGATGGCTTGTGTGAAGATCCGAAGGTCGAAGGTGGGGCGTGGGCCCTTCACACCGCGGAAAACTAACACGCAGGCACCCTGAGCTGGTCGTGTGCACAGCCGTTCAGAGGCGGCTCGCGCTGAAGAAGACACAAGACGCTGGCACCCAAGCGCACCAGACCGCAAACACACCAACTGCCCTCAGCACCGACTGAGGTGACACGCACACCCAAAACATCACTCTGGGCGGCAAATGAGGGAACATGGAAGACAGGGAGCCACGGAAGAACGGAAGGGGGTAGGACTGGTGGAGGCAGGGAAGAAAGACAGGATGGGGAAAATGAGGAAGGAACGCAAAAGGGAGAGAAACCAAGGAAGGAGGGAGGGAGGGGAGAGGGAGGGAAAAGTGTGATAAACACAGACAGGAGGAAAGGGGAAAGGGAGGGTGAGATGAAGAGAAGAAAGAAGGCATGGTAAGAAGGAAGAAAGAAGAGAAGGGAAGATGAAGGGAAGCAGGCAGCAGCCTCCAGAGGGCAAGAAAAACGGCCCCTTCACCTTCCAAAACCCCCACCTGGACCATCCCCTCAGACATGCAATGCGCTGTGGGAATTGTAGTCCCTGTGAAAGACAGGAGGGCATACCTAACCTCAACAGGGACTACAAATCCCTCAATGCATTGCATGGCACCAAAGGAAAGACCAGCGAAAAAAGTCACACAGGGATTCCCCTTTCCTGCTGCCTTTGCTGGCGAAAACATTGCACAACAGGGGACAGCCCACTCTCAGGGCATGAGAGGGACCCGGCCGAGGCAGGGCAAATATGCTAGTCAGTATATAAAACCCATATTCCCTCCCTTCAGGAGTCCTCTTAACCAGCACTCTGTGTATCATCACAAGCATATCAGCAAGAGAAAATCAGTGGACTGATATGCTGGATGAAGAATTCAACTGAGAACATTATGAACAGCTTTTCTTCTTAGCTAAGAAAAGACAACCCAAGGATACAATCAAAGTGGCTCTCTGGATGCTGTCAGAACCTTATGTGATATCCATCCGCCCCAGTCAGCAAGGCCAAGGGGCTAGAGTTATAAGAATTCTGATTCAACATTATCCTACCTGGTATTTTTATTTATTTATATTTATTTATTTTTCACGCTTATATACCGCCCACTCAGGTACAACCCAACTCAGGGCGGTTTACATAGCAGACAGTAAATACATAAAAGACACATAATAAAACAAAGTTAAAAGTTAAAAAACCCACCCCTAAAAGGTGCGCAAGAAACCTTTTAGGGGTTGAAATAATATTTCCCCAAGCTTGCAGAAGTTAAAGAGGCAGTTGTCTTAATGGTTACAGTAGCTCAACGACCATTCACAAGATATGAACAGGTTCAACAAATGTGGTCATTCTACATCATTTCAACATGCCATAGAATTTGGACTGCACTAGGCAATTTTTAAGTTGAAGCCCATATCATTATTAGGATCATTATTGAATCTTTATCAGAAGCACCTGGAAAGCCTAACTAGACCCAGTTGAGGAAGGTCGTCAACTGAGCTCCAAGTGGGATTACACATAATACATATTATAGATCTTGCAAAAGGACAAAATAAATTAAGACTGCGACCCTGTTACACAGCAGCTTTCCTCAACCCTCCTTCTGTTCCAGATTTTTTGGGACACCCCACCACCACACACACACACACACACACACACACACACACACACACACACACACACACACACACACATTTCCTGGCCCTTAGCCATACTAGCGAGGGCTGTTAAGAGCTGAAATCTTCTAGAAGGCACCAGGTAGGCAAAAGCTACTCTGTGACTGAGATGCTGATGTTTTAAAAGTTTTCTCATTGCATCACTCACTGACTGAAGCCGAGATGGGGTAATTCCTACACAGAGTAGGATAAGTGTTCCCACACACTATTGAGAAGAACTTGATCCGAGGGAGCTGCTTTCTAACTGCATCCTTTGACACAATGTTGTAGAAGTAAGGTGTAGGCCCGTGATGGTGAACCTTGGCATTCCAGATGTTCTTGGACTTCAATTCCCAGACGCCCAAGCACACTGAATCCATACAAATGGGTTTACTGTGATTTATCCGGCCTGTGCCGCCCTTGTCGCTCCTGGAAGCGGAAGTAAAACACGCCCAGATGGGCCCGTTTTACTTCTGCTTCCAGGAGCGATGAGGGCCGGATGAATCGCAGCAAACCCATCCGTGTGGATTCACAAGGGCTTGGGATTCTGGGAATTGAAGTCCAAGAACATCTGGAGTGCCAAGGTTTGCCATCACAGGCGTAGGTCCATCCTCATAAATTATGTGGGCTGACAGAATCCAGAGAGTGATAAAAGAGAGTGGGTTCTTAATATACATTGTGTGTAAAACTTCCATGTGTAAATGAAATGGAGAAAGCCACCACCATCCCGTCTTCCCCCCAACACATACATAGGATGTTGCAGCAGCATCTGCTGACAGCATGAGAACCTTCAGGGTGCCTCCCTTGACTGCATAAATTTGGCAGATAGGTATTCCATCATATCAAATAGGCTGTTGGAGATTTGTAGGCTATCATTTTCAATGTTCAAAGAAGAGGCTCCCTCCTTCAGCAGTTGTTCATACCAATCTTTACAACACCTTGGCACTAACTGCAAGAAAAACACAGGGTAAATCTATTTACACAGAGATACAACCCTCCTGCGCAGTTGCTTTCGCCGGTCCCAACTCTGCTTCCCCAAACACCAAGCAAAGAGAAGGAAAAGGAATTTAAGTGATACAAGTTGTATAAGAAAGTTCAATGGGTGTTTTCTGCCAGCTGTGCCTCCACTTGTTGCACTGCTTTCTCTGGTAAACAGTCTTTACACCAAGTCAAAATGAGAAACAAAACAAAAAGAATGAGAGCCAAAACAGTATAATAGATACAACGCTGGACTAGAATTCAGCAGACGTGGGCTCAAACCGTGGCCAAGATTCACTGGAGGCTGGGGTGAGGTGGCAATGATAAGCCTTAAACATCTCACAAACTTTGGAAATCTTCTTAGGGCCAGTTTGGATGCAACCTAACAGCCTATACCCATGATGGCGAACCTTGACACCCCAGGTGTTCTTGGACTTCAATTACCAGAAGCCCAAGACAGCACTTCCACTAATCAGGGCTTCTACGAATTGAAGTTACAGAACACCTGGAGTGCCAAGGTTCACCATCACTGGCCTATACAGCAGTGCCAAATCTTGGCACTCCAGCTTTCTTGGACTTCAATTACCAGAACCCCAAGTCATGTACAGCTGCTGATCAGGGCTTCTGGAAATGGAAATCCAAGAACAGCTGAAATGCCAAGGTCCACCATCATGGGCCTACAACAAGTAGGAGTGGAGGCAATGGCCAGCCGGGCGAGCAGCGGAAGGGCCAGCCGCGGCCGCCGCCGGGCAACCACCCCCAGCCGGGGGTGAGGAGGAGGAGGAGAGCCAGCCAGCCGGGCGAGCGGCGGAAGGGCCAGCCGCGGCCGCCGCCGGGCAACCACCCCCAGCCGGGGGTGAGGAGGAGGAGGAGAGCCAGCCAGCCAGCCAGCCGGGCGAGCGGCGGAAGGGCCAGCCGCGGCCGCCGCCGGGCAACCACCCCAGCCGGGGGTGAGGAGGAGGAGGAGAGCCAGCCAGCCGGGCGAGCGGCGGAAGGGACAGTCGCGGCCGCCGCCGGGCAATCACCCCCAGTCGGGGGTGAGGAAGAGGAGGAGGAGGAGAGCCAGTTGAGCGGCAGAAAGGGCAGAGGAGGAAAAGCAGGGGGAGAGACTCAGAGTCCCAGGCAAAGGATAAGTACCTGATATGCAAATGTAGAAGACTTAATATAGAAACTGACATAGAGACTTTATACTGACTAAATACAGAAACTGACATAGAGACTGTGTATAAAGTGTGATAATATGCATGATAATATGTTGTCTAAAAATGTTTTAAACTTTTAAAAACTGTGATAAAATGTATGAGGAGGGAAAAATGGCGTAGACACCGGCAAACCACGCCACAAAGCTTGCCAAGAGAACCCTATTGACCAAAACAAAAGGCAAAACAAAGGGGCAGGCTAGGTGATACAGGATGCTTAACACCACAGAGGGGAGGAAGGGGAGGGACAGGAAAGGGGGAGGGGAAATGCAATGTTGTAAGGAGCAATACTGCATAGGGACATGGAATGTGAGATCAATGAACCAAGGTAAACTGGAAGTGGTAAAAAATGAGATGGAAAGAATAAGCATTGATATCTTAGGCATCAGTGAGCTCAAATGGACAGGGATGGGGGAATTCAGCTCTGGAAACCATCATATCTACTACTGTGGGCATGAAAACCTTAGAAGAAATGGAGTAGCCATAATTGTCAATAAAAGAGTGAGAAGAGCAGTAATGGGATACAACCTCAAAAATGACAGAATGATGTCAGTCAGAATTCAAGGCAAACCTTTCAATGTCACTGTGATCCAAATATACGCACCAACCACTGGTGCAGATGAAGCCACAATGGACCAGTTCTATGAGGACTTACAACACCTCATAGAACAGACACCAAGAAATGATGTCCAAATTATATTAGGAGACTGGAATGCCAAAGTAGGAAATCAAAAAGTGGAGGGAATAACAGGCAAATTTGGTCTTGGAGTACAGAATGAAGCAGGGCAAAGATTGATAGAGTTCTGCCAAGAGAACGCACTGGTCATAGCAAACACTCTCTTCCAGCAACACAAGAGGCGACTTTACACATGGACATCACCAGATGGCCAACACCGAAACCAGATTGACTACATACTCTGCAGTCAAAGATGGAGAACCTCCATACAGTCAGCAAAAACAAGACCTGGAGCAGACTGTGGCTCAGATCACAACCTACTGATCGCAAAATTCAGGCTTAGACTAAAGAAAATAGGGAAAACACGGAGACCAGAAAGATATCACCTAGACAGCATCCCTAAAGAATATGCGGTGGAGGTGATGAACAGATTTAATGGCTTAGACTCGGTAGACAGAGTACCAGAAGAATTATGGACGGAGATGAGGGACATCATGCAGGAAGCAGCAAAGAAAACCATACCAAAAGAAAAGAAGAGTAAGAAAGCAAAGTGGTTGTCTGATGAGGCTCTTAAAATAGCAGAGGAAAGAAGGAACGCCAAAGTCAAAGGAGAAAGGAAAAACTACAATCAGTTGAACACAGAATTTCAAAGAAAAGCAAGGAGAGATAAGGAAAACTACCTAAAAGAACAGTGCAGAGAAATGGAGGAAAACAACAAAAGAGGCAGAACCAGAGATCTTTTCAAAAAAATCGGCGAAATCAAGGGAACATTTAAAGCAAAAATGACCATGATAAGGGACAAAGATGGAAAGGAGCTAGCTGATGCAGAAGAAATTAAGAAAAGATGGAAAGAGTACACAGAGGAACTTTACAAAAAGGACCTCAGCACTCCTGATAATCACAATGATGAAGAAATTGAACTTGAGCCAGACATCCTGGAGAGCGAAGTCATAAAGGCCCTAAAGAGCACTGCAAACAACAAAGCTAGTGGAGATGATGGTATCCCAGTTGAATTTTTCAAAGCGCTAAAAGATGATGGCGTCAAATTACTGCATTCAATATGCCAGCAGATTTGGAAAACAAAACAGTGGCCACAGGATTGGAAAAGATCAGTATACGTCCCAATCCCAAAAAAGGGCAATGCCAAAGAATGTTCAAATTATTGAACAATCGCGCTCATCCCACATGCCAGCAAGGTGATGCTCAAGATAATACAGGATAGACTTCAGCAACATGTGGAGAGAGAATTACCAGAGGTGCAGGCTGGTTTCAGAAGAGGCAGGGGGACTAGAGACCACATCGCCAACATACGCTGGATCATGGAGAAAACAAAGGAATACCAGAAACAAGTTTACTTTTGTTTTATTGACTACACTAAGGCATTTGACTGTGTGGACCACAACAAGATGTGGCAAGTAATTAAAGAGATGGGAATACCAGAGCACCTCATATGCCTCCTGAGAAATCTGTACATGAACCAAGAAGCAACAGTTAGGACAGAACACGGAATGACAGAGTGGTTTGGAATAGGAAAAGGAGTAAGACAAGGCTGCATTTTGTCACCATGCTTATTCAACCTATACACAGAGCACATAATGCGCAGTGCAGGGATGGAGGAATCACAATATGGGATTAAAATCGCTGGGAGAAACATCAATAATCTGAGATATGCAGACGATACCACCCAAATGGCAGAAAGTGAGGAAGACCTAAAGAATCTCTTGATTGGGCTGAAGGAGGAGAGTGCAAAAGCTGGCTTGAGACTCAATATCAAGAAAACCAAGATAATGGCAACAGGCCCAATCAGTTCCTGGAAAATAGACGGGGAAGAAGTAGAAGCAGTGACAGATTTTACTTTCTTAGGATCAAAGATCACTGCAGATGGGGATTGTAGCCATTAAATAAAAAGGCGACTGATTCTTGGGAGACAAGCAATGAGAAACCTGGGGAACATAGTGAAAAGCAGAGACATCACATTGCAAAGAAAAATTAGAATAGTCAAAGCAATGGTTTTCCCAGTAGTAATGTATGGATGTGAGAGCTGGACAATTAGGAAGGCTGAACGCTGAAGAATAGATGCCTTTGAAATGTGGTGTTGGAGGAGGGTTTTGAGAGTCCCCTGGACAGCGAGGAGAACAAATAGGTCAATCTTAGAAGAAATTAACCCTGACTGCTCATTGGAAGGTCAAATAGTAAAGATGAAGCTAAAATACTTTGGACATCAAATGAGAAGGGAGGATTCACTTGAGAAGGCATTGATGTTGGGAAAGGTGGAGGGCAAAAGAAGAAGGGGAAGGCCAAGGATGAGATGGCTGGATGGCATTGTAGACACAATGGGCACAGAGCTGGGAGGGCTGAGGGGGATGGTGGAGGACAGAGGCGCCTGGAGGAAAATGGTCCATGGGGTCGCAAAGGGTCGGAGTCGACTGTGCGACTGAACAACAACAATAGCAGAAGAGAAGAAGAAATATCTCTGGCCACCACCCCTCCCATTATGTGCCATCAAATTGGAACCAATTTACAGTGATCGCAATAGGGTTATCATAGTAAGTGATATACTTAAAACGTTATTTTTAACAGTTCCACCCAGTGGTGGGCATCAGCAGGTTCGCCCCAGTTCACCAGAACTGGTAGCATCCAAGTTTTGAAATAAAGTAGTCCTAATTCGGGTGCAATGCAGGGCTTTCCCCCAGGCCACACCCACCATGTGGTAGTAATTTTTTTTTGGACCCGACCACTGGTTCCTCCCCCTTGTGCTTCCATGGCCAAGCAGGGATTCAAACACAGTTCTCCTGAAATTCCTAATCCAACATAGTATCCATTATACACACCATCGCTAGGTATGTGCCTGTCTCCAGCCTAAAGGAGTCAACTCAACACCAGCTTTTTAACCTACTAGGCAAAACTGAGAACCTGGTCCTAGAAACAGATTTCAGCTGATAGCAAAAGAAAACAATGAAGCATTTTTTCCTGGAAATCTGGAGGGACTGACTGGGTAAATAGTCCAAAGGATAGATATTTTATACATATGGGTCAGCAAATCCTTCTGTTATCAAAGAACATATTTTATGGTAGATTAGACAGGACTGCTTTGCTCACCTTCACTAAGATGAGTTTGGATTCTTTGGGTTTGCCAGTAAAAATACGTTGTCCAAAGCACAAGTAGATGGTATAGTCAGGAGATGAAGATATGTGACCAGAGTTGAATTTCCACAGTTCTGTCAGAAAGATTAAGAACATATTTTGTAAACCATTGGACAAAAGCCTCTTGTGCAGTTTTGCAAATAGTGTAACTGGAAGAAAACTGTCCCAAGAAATCACCACAAACATTATTAGTTGTATTATTAGTTGTATTAGTTATGCAGCTTAACATGCCACAGACAATGCTTACACTAATTTTTGAAGGCTGTTTGCCTCCCCAAGTAATTGTCACTTGTGCTACACTGGAATAAACTAAGCAAGAGGATTTGGGCAATTGTCATGTACATTCCTCAAAAGCAATGCGAGTAAATAAGTAAGAGCACATCTGAAGTGTTCTTTTCTACATGCATCACTCAAAAGCCAACAGCCATCTCTCACAGTGTTTGTGTAGCAAGTGCAGATTCACATATATTTTAGCCCCGTGATGGCAAACCTTGGCACTCCAGATGTTCTTGGACTTCAATTCCCAGAAGCCCAAGCCCCGTGAATCCACACGAATGGGTTTACTGTGATTCATCTGGCCCGCACTGCCCTTGTCGCTCCTGGAAGTGGAAGCAACATGTGCCCATACGGGCACATTTTATCTCCACTTCCAGGAGCGACGAGGGTGGCATGGGCCAGATGAATCACAGTAAACCCATTCGTGTGGTTTCACAGGGGCTTCTGGGAATTGAAGTCCAAGAACATCTGGAGTGCCAAGATTCGCCATCACGGTTCTACCCTTTAGTGTATGAGAACCAAGACACAGGAAAACAGCCAAGGGCTGGTTTAACACAGGTTTATTGCATAGTGGTCAGAGGGAACATGAGGTAATGGCGGATGTACAGCTCTATATATATGGTAGTAAAACATTTGAACGTGGCTCCACGATAGCCTATTGGCTATTGTCCGCGTGACGTCATTGCTGGTCACGCCCTTCTTGTCCAGGTGTAGGTAGTGGCGGGAAACTTCCCGCGCTGTGGCACTTTGATGAGTTTGGACCAAGAGAGCTTGGACGCTCGCTGCTGCCAGCTGGTGGTCATTAGCTCGCGTCCTATTACAGGGTTTATAGTGATGTAGCTGAAGGTTACATTGTTACCCGTAGGCAAGGTTACATTGGTTAAGATACATTGTTATCACATGTAGATGGTTACACTGTTAGAACACAACACTCCTCCCCCCTAGGATGAGACGAAGTCTCTCAGCCAAGATGGCTTATTTCGAACACGCTGGGGTCTCGGCGCGGGCTGCCCTGCCCCGGCTTTGCTCCCTCCTCCTTGCTCCCCGGCTTCCTGTCCTGTAATTGGAGAGGATGACTTGTTAGTGACTCGCCGCGGTTGTGCAGCTTTGGGATGGGCAGGAGAGGGGAGAGGACAGTTTTCTGATGTGGATGTGGGCAAACCGGGGGCACTAGAGGCTAACGAAAAACCCCGCTTCTCGCTTGGACGGGTGGGGGAACACTCCAAAAAACCCCCCCGGTTCGGTAACACAAAATTTAATTCGGGGGCAACAGTTGCAAACTCATTTCCCTCTTCCGAGGGACTGGGTGAAATTGGAGGGGCAAACTCGTTTCTCTCTTTCAAGGAATTGGATAGAACCGGTGTATCAAAAGGATGTGAGTTTGGACCTCTGCTTCCCCCCCTTGTTTGGGACTGTTGCCCTTCGATGTCTCCCCCTTGGGATAAACAGGTGGAGGAGAACCCTAACGCTGAATCCTGTTCCTGAGCCCCACTGATCGGCCCCTCAATCACTCGGTGCCTAAGTTGGTCAGCGTGCCTCCTCCAGAGGAGACCGGTGTTAGTTTCCACCCGATACGACACTGGCCCCGTCTGTTCCACAACCGTCCCTGGTACCCAGGCTGGACCTGCGTTGGCGTAGTTTCTGCAGTGTACAGGATTGCCGACGGCGAAACCTTTCGAGACCGCCAACCCTATGTTCTTCCCTTTGTCCTCAACCCTCGTCGGATCTAACCTGGTCAGGATCGTGGTCAGCTTCCTCCGCATCAGCAGCTCCGCCGGCGAGTACCCTGATGCTAGGGGAGTTACTCTATATCCCAATAAGAATTGACACACTTGGTGGTTCAGGTCCCCTGGGCCCATGCGTCTCAATGCATCTTTTGTTGTGCGCACAAGGCGCTCCACTTGGCCGTTCGTGGCCGGGTGGAACGGCGCGGAGGTAACGTGCCGAATGGCATTTATGTCTGAACGCCCTGAACTCTGCGGACGTGAAACAACTAGCGTTATCGCTGATTAGAGTGTCGGGTAAACCGAACGTAGAAAAAATCCTCCGTAAGTGCTTAATTGTAGTGGCGGAGGACGTGCTCGTGACCGGAATCACCTCCAGCCACTTGGAGTACGCATCCACTACCAGGAGAAAAAGGGTCCCTCGGAATGGGCCGGCAAAATCTATGTGCACTCTGGACCACGGGCCCCTCGCCGCGTCCCATTCCCTATGCGGGAGTCGAGCCTCCTCCAGCCGGGAGCCCTGACAAGCCTCGCAAGTGCCGACCATGTGTTCTATGTCTGCGTCTAATTGAGGCCACCAGAAGTAGCTCCGCGCCAGTGCCTTGGAGCGAACAATTCCCGGGTGGCTGACGTGCAGCAATTTAAGCACCCTCGGTCTCAGGGATGTAGGAACCACCACCCGTTGGCCCCACAAAAGGCACCCCCTCTCTAGGGACAATTCTAGCTTTTTCCGAAAAAATGGGTCGAATTCCGCAGCCGGGGAGGACGCCGGCCACCCCTTTTGCACCCAAGAGCTGACTTTCTCTAATGTCCTATCCTTGCCCGTCGCTTTGGCGATGTCGGCAGGTACTATGGGGGGTGAATCTAAAACCTCTATCAACAACACTTGATGGTCTATTTCTACCCCACTCTTGTGGCCGCCCGCCAAAGGCAGGGGGGATCGCGACAGTGCGTCCACATGGCTAATCTCTTTGCCGGGTCGGTATTCCAACTCATGTTGGTATGCGTTGAGAAAAATAGCCCACCTCAGCATCCTCGGGGACAGGATCTGCGGCGTGGGCTTATTCGCAGTAAATATTTCCAACAGGGGCTTGTGGTCAGTCACTATGGTGAAAGGGCGACCATACAGAAAATCGTGAAACTTCTTGGTCCCCGCTACTATCGCTAACGCCTCCCTGTCGGTCTGTGCGTAATTCCTCTCTGCTTGGGACAGGGACCTGGAGTAAAAGGCTACTGGCGCCTCCCTTCCGTTTTCCAACACGTGGCAAAGCACCGCCCCCACCCCCACTGGGGATGCATCACAGACTAGGATTACTGGCCGTTTGGGATCGAAATGGGTCAGAATTGCGTCGGAGGTCAGGAGCTGCTTCAGCTCCTTAAAGGCCCTCTCTTGTTCGTCGCCCCACATCCATACCTCTTCCTTTTTAAGCAACCTATGGAGCGGTTCGGCCACAGCCGCTTTCCGTGGAAGGAATGTATGATAAAAATTTAGGAGTCCTAGGAACGACTGCAGTTCGGTCTTAGATGTGGGGCGAGGAGCTTTCTTTATGGCGGTTACTTTGGATTTGGAAGGCCTAATTCCCTCGGGTGTAACCCGGAATCCTAAGAACTCAACCTCCGTTGCAAAAAAACCGCACTTGTCTCTCCGCAGTCGCAACCCCGCTCTCTCAAACACCGTCAGTACATTGTCCAATCGTTTGGCTAGTTCGGTCTCACTCCCCCCTGTTATCAATACATCATCAAAATAAGGCAAAAACCCCTCCAAACCTTTCAGGAGGCGTTCCACGAGTGACTGGAAAAGGCCGGGTGCCGAGTTCACGCCGAACTGTAAACGCGACACCTGGAACGCCCCTTTATGAGTGACTATGGTTTGTGCCGCTGCCGTGGCAGGGGTCACTGGGAGTTGCTGGTAGGCTTGCGCTAGGTCAAGCTTAGCGAAACACTTTCCCCCATTCAGCCTGGCCAGAAGGTGGCTGACCACCGGCACCGGATAGGCATTAGGGCGGATAGCCTTGTTAATTGTACACTTATAATCAGCGCAAATGCGCACCTCCCCGTTTGCCTTTAGTGCTGTTACAATCGGAGTCTCCCACTCCGCGGAATCAACAGGAATAAGAATCCCCTGGCCCACCAGTTTGTCCAGTTCCGCCTCTATTTTGTCCTTGAGTGCGAACGGCACTCTGCGTGGTTTAAGTCTTATTGGGCGGACCTCCGGGTCCAGGTCGAAGGCTACAGGGGGCCCCTTGAACTTTCCCAGTCCTTTCTTAAAAACGGCGGGGTGCGCGTCACACACCGCTTGAATTGGATCTGCTCCCACGGCATGCACCCCCCCTATGAACAAACCCAAAGGCTGAAACCACTGAGTTCCGAGGAGGCTGCAACTTCCCCCCTTGAGAACGACTAGGGGGAGTTCTGCAGAGTGTCTCTTAAATTTCACTTGGAATTTTCCGACCCCCAATACTGGAATGCTGTTCCCTTGAACATCTCGTAGTGTGGACCTCAACGCTCTAAGTTTGGGTCGGACAAGGGGGTCAATTTTGAAAAACTCCCTCTGGGAAATAATAGAATAGGAGGACCCCGAGTCGACTTCCATCCTAATAGGGGCCCCTTGTACTAGTACCTCAATGAAATAACGGGGTTGTCCCGCGGACACGCTGAACACGGGGGCGTCGTCCTCGCTGTCGTCTGAGACGCGGCCCACGCCGTCCTGCTTCCTCGTGGCTCGGGCGCCATCTTTGGACCTCGTCGGACGGTCCGGTCTGGACGCGCGGTCTGGTGAACGCTTCCGGGCCTCTTGCCGTTTTCTGCACACTTTAGCGATGTGCCCACGGCGGCCACAGTTGTGGCATTCGGCTTTCCGGAACGGGCACTTAGCGCGGTCATGGGCCGCCCCACAGCCATCACAGCGGCGCCCCCCCTTTCGGACTTTCCGGACATCCTCGTCGTCGCTGCCTTCCGCCGACGATTTCGAGGTTCGCCGAGTCGCGTGCACCAAGTTCCCCGGTTTGCCGTGCACCGAATTTTCTGCCCTGCCGGCCTTCGGACGCCATTCGTGCATCTCTTGTACTCCTGCATTCGTAGTCTCCGCGGATTCCGCGGCCTCCACGACCTCTTGTAATGTGGGGGGTGGCTCTTTATTCATCAGGGCGCGCTGCACCTCCCTGTCCTTCAGGCCGCACAGCACGCCATCCCTGAGGGCTAGCTCTAAGTTCTCCCACTTGCAGGGGCTGGCAGCTAACCTCATGGCCGCTACGAAGGCTTCAACCGACTCGTCCGGCGCTTGGACTCGCCTCCAAAACGTGCTCCGAGCGGGAAACATTGCCTTCGACGGTCGAAACCGCTCACGCAGCAGCTTCATGATGTCATCGGCTTTGAAATCGCTCACCTTCTTCGGTGCAATGATGCTCACCAGCGTTCGCTTGGTTTCTTGCCCAAGCATTCGGGTGAGGATGGCCCTCTTCTTTGCCTCATCCTTTACGTCGAGTTCTACCAGTGCTCCCTGGAAGTCCATCTCGAAGAGCTCCCAGTCTTGCGGTTTGTTAATGTTGAAACCGCTCTGTGTCCTGGCTCCTTGGGGATCCATATCCCATCCTCGTCGCCAATTTAGTGTATGAGAACCAAGACACAGGAAAACAGCCAAGGGCTGGTTTAACACAGGTTTATTGCATAGTGGTCAGAGGGAACATGAGGTAATGGCGGATGTACAGCTCTATATATATGGTAGTAAAACATTTGAACGTGGCTCCACGATAGCCCATTGGCTATTGTCCGCGTGACGTCATTGCTGGTCACGCCCTTCTTGTCCAGGTGTAGGTAGTGGCGGGAAACTTCCCGCGCTGTGGCACTTTGATGAGTTTGGACCAAGAGAGCTTGGACGCTCGCTGCTGCCAGCTGGTGGTCATTAGCTCGCGTCCTATTACAGGGTTTATAGTGATGTAGCTGAAGGTTACATTGTTACCCGTAGGCAAGGTTACATTGGTTAAGATACATTGTTATCACATGTAGATGGTTACACTGTTAGAACACAACATACCCAAAAGATCTTTAGGCACATTTCTACTACAGGTCAATTTAAGGAGAAGCAAGCAGAATCATTCACTCAGTCAGAGGCACTGCAATCCATATTGCAGAAGGAAAAACAAGAAGAAAAATTTACTTATTTATTTAAACCTAACAGAAACGCTTTAACATCGTAACCATGAAAAGGAAGAGAACAGTTATACCAAAGTTTATTTTCATATAAACCTCTTAATGGTAGTAACTAAATCTCAGGAGTGGTTTTTCAATTTTTGAATAGGAAAACACCCACAAAGAAAGCTTCAAAACCACCCCATGAGAATGTCACAGAGAAAGTACTTTGCCTTTTGGAGGAAGAATGAGCTCCAGGGCCTAAGGTTTCCCAATCATCCCCCAGAAGAGAACCGACCTCTGACCGAAAAAATCACCTTGCCAGAACTTAATGTAGTTGAAGATCTCTATGTCTTCATTCCGTGGCAACATTCCAGAGTGAGCGTGATCAGCCACATTATTGAGTTGCTTGGAAAAGGCCCAGTAGACTTTACTTTTACCAAGGCGTCTGGCAAAGAGCTTCTCTTCCTGTTGATATAGCAGCAGACCTGCATTCTGCAACACTGTGTAAGTATGACAAATCTGCTTCGTATCAAGCAGCTGCTCTGGACTTGGAAACTCTATTATCTGTGAGTGGCCTGGCATGTGGTCATAGTGGTGACTGTAGGTAAACACGCAGCTGCTTGCTTCCACTCCCAGTTCACTCAGTAATCTCTCTTTGTAGTAGATGGAGACATCCAGCTTGAGAGGGAATACTCCTGCAAGAGACAAGGGGCAGCTGAATTGAATAGAGAGTAGTTTATGATCGACTGTGTCTAAAAATGTTTCTTATAGGCTTCAGGTAGAAGTCATTGACTGCCAAGAAGATGGAAGAAAATGCATGGAGGGGAGATTTAGGACAGGCAGCTGAAAAGAGATGGAAAGTGGACAATAAAAATAAGGAGGTCTGGAAAAAATAGCACCAGCATTATTACAATTAGCTCTTATATTATTTACATAACTATAATTATATTGGGATGTCATTATTTCATTTACTCTAAATTAATATATTAATTTTGCTCTTTTGCCAAATAAAATCTACACTTGTGTTTGAAAGGAATCAGTGGCATCTATTTATTTTTAGTTCCAACTAGGACAGAGGCATTGAACCAATGGGGACTCAATGAAGGCAGTTTCTACACTGCATTTGATTTGCAACATGTATTATGCTTGAAATTGGAGAGGGGCTGCAGGTTGATTGGGAGAGTTCATTTTTCATACTGGATGCAATGTGATTTCACATTCCAGCCCACAGCCCCCCCCCCTCCACCTTCTTTCTTTCCTTCCTTCCTTCCTCTGGTCATACCTATGTCAACCCTTTTATTGTCTGGGGAACTGACTGGTGCATAAATATGGGAAATAATAATAATAATGACCCAGCAATAAGGTGATAAAGTGATAGGACAAGATTTTTAAAAATAATAATCAGAGAATGGTCAGAGAAGAAGGAAGCATGCGGGGGCATGTTCCACCAGTCCTAAAATCACATCCCAACTGCCTACATCACTACACCGTGAAAACCACAGTGGCCAAATGGTGAAATATGTCAACTACTGACAGTAGTTGACATACATCACTACACCAACAGACACATCTGTCTTTGTTATGATACATTTTTATGATACATTCTTATAAACTGCTGTTTGAATCACTCCAACTTGAAAAAGTAGAAGTCTCCCCAAATGACCTTTGGAGCAAAAAGGGCTGGACTGATACAAATCAGCATTTGTGTCATGTGCTCAGTAAAAAAAAAACAACAACTTTGAATTCATTCATTTTATAAGTGAAGCCAATCCCATGATATTTAACTATGTAGTCACAGTCTCAGTCAATGCTTGAGATTTATTGGTTCAATGGGGCTAAATCCTATTTGGGACTAATAACTGCACTCTTTATTCAAACAGAACATGTATGAGTAGTGTGTGAACTTCCACCCTGTTCAATATTTACTATCATTTGTTCACCGTTTTTGAACTGCTGCCAGTTGGTGTTAGTGTATTATGAATATATTATGATCAGATTTTGTTGTATTGGCTTTATTTGCATGTATATACAGTAAAACCCCGACTAACATAAAATTCGACTTACATAATGATTTTGTACTAAAACCATGTCCCGATTTACACGATTTCCTATGGCTTTGAGTTACATAAAGATTCTTTTTCCTATGGGTTTGCTTCGCGCTACATAAAAATTCATTTCCCTATGGGTTTGCTTCGATTTACATTAAAAAATTTCATTTTTCCTATGGGTTTGCTTCGAGTTACATAAAAAACCGATTTAAGCAAGAGCCTATGGAACGGACTCCCCCCCCCCCATAATTAGGGGTTTTACTGTATTGTCAATTGCTTAGAGTCGTGTTCTGCACTAAATCAGGTGGTATACAAATGTAAGTAGGTAGGTAAAGATGAAGACAGACATTGCGGATTCCTTACCACTCCTCCCCTCCTTTGTTTAATTTAAAAAGCATTAACATTTCCACTTTCCAGTTTTAGTGGCCAGAGAGCAGCACTTGTTGCTTTCAGGAATCCACAAAGGATGTTTCACTGACCTATGTTGTTCTGCAGCAGAGCAGAGTTCACAAGAGGCTGTTCAGTTGGGGACTCAACTGGTTGTGGATGCAGACCCTCTTCCATCATGGGCTGCTGGCCTGTTCCCAAGTGACAAATATTCCTTGTTGCATTGTTTACTATCACTCCATTTCCTTCAGGTTCTTCATCCATGAAGACATTGTCAATGAAGCAGTTGTTATCATAGAGGGCATCTCCTAGTACACAGGAAGAATATTCTGACTATTCTAAACTTTCCTGGTTGCCAACTTTATTTATTGTTGAACTCTGCTGGCCAAAGGATAACATTCCCCTCCTGTAGACTCTGCTATCTTTAAAGGTCATTGCTGCAGGTCTGGGTATGTTTCTCCTCTCAAAGTCAAGAGGTCTGATTAAAACACAGTTCTTAGTTTAATTCTAGGTAGGAAAGGTTACCTTTCAAGAGTGCAATTACTGAAATTCTGCAGGCCACGTGGCCCCAGCATGCTGGCTGGGTGATTCTGGGAGTTGTAGTCTCAAAAAAAAAAAAATTCTCCAACCCCTGCCATAACTTGCCTGCCCAGCATTTTGGTTGTTAATAAAACAAATCAATAATTAACCTGATCCCATCAAATTCAACAAGTCTACTCTAACTATGACAAAAGCTGCACCTAATATATCTCCCTTGACTGTTTGGTTTAACTGATTTTAATCAAACCATAATTTACACACTCTTTTCTATATGCAGACTCAAGGAACTGAAGGACAATAAATGTTCCTATAACTGCCCCTTAAGCATTAAAACAGCAGAATGAAATATATGTTTTTATATGGGATTAGCCTCCATTTGGAGTAAATTCAAACGTTTAACTTGCGAAGTAAGTTACTCACCCACACGGTTGCATTGATCTGTGATAGGATTGTTTTGCTGAGTCTGCTGCAGTGGAAGACTAGCAGCTGACTGGGAATTCACATTGTTTTGAACCAGCCACCTCAATGGTTCTTTGTAGCAATTATTTGTCACTGGTTCCTTCAATCGTCCATTTGTAAGTGGTTGGTAGCCATTTTGGTCAATCTGAGGGACTGTGTAGGCACTATTTTGCTCACCCAGAATTTCACCTGGAGTATTAGGAAGAAAAATTACTACTAGCAGAAGACAGCTCAGAACACACTTGGCTTATAGTACATAAAACAAAGGGAGTGAGATGCTGTAGACCAGTGATGGTGAACCTTGGAACTCCAGATGTTCTTGGACTTCAATTCCCAGCATCCCAAGCCCCCATGAATCCACAAGAATGGGTTTGCTGCGATTCATCTGGCCCATGCCGCCCCCGTCGCTCATGGAAGCAGAAGTAAAACGCGCCTATATGGCTTCACGGGGGCGTGGGCTTCTGGGAATTGAAGTCCAAGAACATCTGGAGTGCCAAGGTTCGCCATCATGGCTGTAGACTATTCATCCATCCATCCATTCCACTTATATCCTGGCCATCTGGGATATTCTGCCACTCTGTACCCTGTGGCATACAACAAATTAAAAGATTTTTTACAGTAACAGTATAAAATTAAACATAAACAATAAACCAAACCAGATAAAATTATGGGTAAAAACAATAAAAATGCCCCCAAACAACACATATTGATGACAGTGACATATACATATCAACACATATTGATGACAGTTACATATATTGATGACAGTGATATAAAGGCCCCATCCACTTGCCCCTTACATGCAAACATCTTGTGTTTTGTACACTGGGGAGGTAAACCTCTGCAACTACAAGGAACTAAAAAGTAAGTGTCCCTAACCCATGAGAGAATGAGGTATCTTACATGCTTCTGAAGTCAGAAGAGATAATAATAATAATAATAATAATAATAATAATAATAATAATAATAATAATAATAATAATAATAATAATAATAATAATAATAATAATAATAATAATAATAATAATAATAATGTTTATTTATACCCCGCCCTACTGATGCAAGCGTCACTCAGGGCGGCTACAGCATAAGGTAAACAGAGACAAAAAGTAAAGAGTTACAATTACAATTAATAATAGGTTCCACCTGAATACAATATCAAACAACTTATACGTAATATCCACAATATACAAGTTCCAAATACAAAGTATCCAACAGTACAATATACAAAATACAATATTCGAACCAACACTGCGATATTCAAATCACCAGCCCAGCAACAAACAGAACAACAAAGTCCTCCTCCGGGCAGATGGAGCCCAGGGCTAGGCAGGCGGGAGCGTTACTTTCCTAAAATAACTGAAACTGTAATAATATAGTAAACATTAACAAGTTGCACAAAATTACAAAGGCTGCTTCTTCATTGAATGGACTTTTAAGAGCCAGTAGGCTCAAGTGGCTCAGATGCTGACTGGGAGGCGGAAGGTCAGCAGTTCGATTCCCGAGTACTACAGGATGGAATGAGCTCCCGTCTTTGTCCCAGCTCCTGCCAACCTAGCAGTTCAAAAGCAAGAAATTGCAAGGAGATAAATAGGGACCACTTTGGTGGGAAGGAAACAGCGTTCTGTGCGCTCCGGTGTCTAGTTATGCCTGCCACATGACCACGGAAACGTCTGCAGAAGCAGACAGCACTGGCTCTTTGGCTTTGAAACAGAGATGAGCATTGAACCCTAGAGTTGGATACGACTGGCTTTCGAGCAAGGGAAACCTTCACCTTCACAGCATCAAAAGGGTTTGCATCTTATCAACCAGTCATTCTGCATTGGCTGTGTATTTGTATGAACACTGCACACTCTTCATTTCTCAAAGGGAAGAGAGACTATCTTTGTATAAAGACAGTTTGCACAAATCACAGAAATCCCTCACTTTGGTCCGGAGGTGAGGAACCTCCTGGGGACTGAAGCCTCCACATCTGTGCATATTGCTGAGCTGCCATAACCTACACTGATGTGGACAAAGAATTTAGTGAGTCTTCTTTACACCTATATTTTTCATGCAACCTGGAACATAAGGAAATTGCATGCATGCAATTTAAAAGTAGCCTATTAGCAGGAATTCAAGAAGTAGAAACCCATTGAGGCCAGACACTGGAGAATTTGCCAAAAAAACAACAACCCAAAAACCGTTATCCATCACATGTCTTGACTTACCTACAGGATGATCACCTGGAGTGGGAGCCCATGAAATTGGCTCAGTTCCACCTAGATTCAGTTGGCTTTGCTGTATAACCCACTGGAGTGTATCAGAGGCGATGTTTCCAGATGGATTCTCATTTGGCACTATAGCACAAACACAAGTACACGAGACCCTGCTGTTAAAAGATTTTTACTTTGCCAACTCTTGGAGCCATCAGCTTTTATATTTACAGACACACAAACACACACGCACTCTCTCTCAGAGAACCGAACAGAGGAACTAGGGGACACCTTTCTATACTAAAAAGGAAGGTACATCTATATGAAACTCAGCAAGCTGGCTGATCATCAACTACTATGTTACCTTTGTTAGGTCATTGAGTGCCAAAATGTGGAAATTGATGGTATATATGTAAAATAAAGAGTGCATTTCAGATAGAAAAGATGTGAAAAGGGGCAATGAGCCTGGTGGTGTGATGGTTAAACTGCTGTACTACAGCCAAAACATTGTGAGTTTGATCCTGATGGGGATCAAGGTTAACTCAGTCTTCCATCCTTCCAACGTTGGTAAAGAGCATGGGGAAGTCATGCCAAAGACAAAATTTACACTAAGTTTCTATAGTGGGTGAGTATATTTCTCAACAGATGGCATCTGTACTCCTTTCCTAAGCAAACACTGTGTCCACAAATCTCTCCCAGTGTCACCAAAAGGGGGAAAAAATCCTGACATTACTTCTATTTATATCCCATCCATCAGACTGTGCCAGTCACTTTGGGTGGCTTGATAATTTTGCTTTTTGTGATATTTTGCTTTTTGTTAGCCGCCCAGAGTCACATTGCGAGTGGGGCGGCATACAAGTCAAATAATTGAATTGAATACAAAAAACAGGAGATAAGACATCCAACAGGAAATAATGTATATAGAATAAGACAAACACAAGACAACATTAAAGCAACAATACAGAATAAAATCCAAATATAATTTTAGCAGCACTGGCATTTAAGCAGAGGTTTGTTGATTTCCAGTGATAATCAGTTAGAGCAGTGGTTCCCAACCATTTTTTGGCCATGCCATGATGCATAACTCTTATTATTCAAAAAGTGAACTCCTATTCACATGGAAGAAGCCTAAAAGGCCATTAACTTGGTCTAACTCCATGCTGGCGAACCTTGGCGTGCTGACCTGGGGTTCTGAGAGTTGAAGTCCAAGAACACATGGAGTGCCAAGGTTCACCATCACTGGTCTAACTCATTCTCGAATTGCCCTCCTGTAGGGTGTGTGTCCCATGTTGGGAACCACAGAGTTAGAGGTACGTATGGGCCTTTCAGATTTTCAAAAATCAGGCTGAGGACCTCAGTCAAAGCAGATTAGCTAAATTGATTGGAGCTAAAGTGGTCCACATTCTGAAGCACTGGATCAGGATTTGAACCAAACCTTGTGGTCTGTGCATATCCCTATTCTAACCTATGTGCTTCAGATGGCATTTGCAACACATATGGTTTCCCCGTGCCCGGTTGGGCATGGGACGGCTGGGTAGAGGCCTCTTGAGTGAGAAGGCTCCTAGCGGTGGCCTCTGTGGGCAGCCATATCAAGGGGGGGTGAATAAATTATAGGGCTATAGGGTTTGATTCACCCAATTAACGTGACCTGACCAGCAGCTCTGCCAGACCGGCAGAACGCTATCTCCTGCATCTCCTGTGTATAATTAGGCAAACATTCTTCCCCCTGGCTTGGCGCTAATCTCGGGCGCAAACAGGGACCATGTCTGTCCAGCCGGTAAGCCCGAAACAATAGGGCTTCCCCTGTCAAATGTTTGCCTGTCATAATTAACTTCCCCTGAAGAGTTTCCCCAATTAACCTGAGTAAACAGGTGACTTGATTGAATCACTGGTGATGGTTTTTTCTACCTGCCTTCTGATCTATAAAAGGTGTATGCATTTTCCCAATAAACACTGATCTGATCCTGCTTCCTTGCCTCGTATTGTCATTGATCAGTCTCCTCCGGGACGTAACGCCGCCCTAGCGGCCAGACATCGCTACATCTGGTGACCCGCGACGTGATTCTACTCGTGAGTAAGGGACCCCGGAGAGGTCTACTCGTGAGTAGCGAACCACGCGGTCCGGTTCTACGCTCGAACCGCGACCCGTCGCCCCGGAGGACAGCGCGGCACTCCGACCGGCAGCCAGCCGATCGGAGAAGTGGCCTGCGGCGAGGCATTCCAGAGAGGCATTCCTACAGCCTGCTCCCGCTTTCGAGGAAGGTTGCCACAGAGGGAAACGCGTTCCGCTCAGGGCAGGCTGTGAGCCCCTGACAGCGCAGAGGCCGTTAGAAGGGCCCGTGGCGGAAGGTCCACGCTCCGAGGTCTACCCCAGACACTAGACGCCCGAACCTATTGCCTGACAAGACGCGTCGACTCGTCCCGAGGAGGAAACTTCCGGAGACCCAACTGCAGGTAATATGGGGACTTGTTCTCATAGCCCAAGTCCGTCCGCTAGCCAAAAAACTCGAGAGGAGGAGTTTAAGATCCTGGCCAGGGTATTTAAATTGCAATTTCACAGCAAGGAATTAGTGAGACTTTTGGCGTACCTCGGGGAACACTGCCTACTTTACCCAGAAGTAGGTACGTTAACCCTGAAGCTCTGGGATCAGATAGGAGACTGCATTCAGCAACCCCCGAAAGCCCCAGGAGGGATAGTTAGTACATGGAGAAAGTGTAGGAGACTCTTAGAGCAGATCGAACCAGTCCGGATAGAGGCCAAAGAACCCCCGTTAGTTGAGCCATTAAGCAAGCCAGTCGGACCGACTGCGCCCACGGCGCTCTATCCGTCAATTAGCTATCAGCAGAGTAGCGTAGGGAGCCTTCCCGCGGTGACAGCTGCAGACGTCACCGAAGGAATGCAAGGAATGAGAAGCGCAGGCGCTTCTCTGACAGCTCCAGGTTCCCTAGCCGCGAAGAGTGCCCTTCAGCGCACAGCTGAGATAGAGCTAAAGAAGGGGGAATTGTCAGCAGAAGAGCTAGCTGAGCTTAGACAGATTTGTCCAATCCGCATGGAGATGGACGCGCTCACGGGCGCACAACAGGTAGTACACTCCCCAGTCCCGTACAAGCTTCTCATGGCTTTACGGAAAGCAATTTCAGAGACAGGGCTCCAAAGTCGTTTTACGAGGGGCACGCTTCGGCAAGTGTGCGAGACCACCATGTGGATTCCCCATGATTGGAAAGCCGTCATGAGGATGATGCTAACCCCTAGCCAGTACATGATTTGGGACAGCGAGTTTCGCCTAGAGGCTCAAACTCGGGCTGCTAGGATGGGAGGCGCGGTGCTTCCTGAGCAATTGTATGGCTCTGGTAACTATGAGCCCATCAACGCTCAGATTAACCTGCCTCTCGCCACCCTAGAAATGTCAGCCGAGGCTGCCTATAGGGCATACTTCAAGGTCCCAGCATCTGGCAAAACGGCAAAAAATTACACCGCCATTAAGCAGGGAGCCCAGGAACCCTACATGGACTTCATCAATCGCCTGGAGGAGGCAATTAGCAGGCAGATTGAAAATGAGCAAGCCCAGGAAGAGCTCATGATCAAGCTAGCGAAGGACAACGCCAACCTGGACTGCCGTAAAATCTTGCAGTCCATGGGCAATCGCCCCGATATAACCTTGACGGACATGATCAGAGCATGTTCCGACGTTGGCACAGACTCTTATAAGATGGGTCTGCTAGCGGCAGCGGTGCAGGGGGGGAAGAGACCTCAGGGTAACAGCAAGACCAGAGGGGCATGCCACTCCTGTGGCAAGATCGGACACTTCGCTAGGGAGTGCCGATCCAAGGGAGGAGGACAAAAGTCCGGCCATCCCAAGGCTCCGAACACCCCCTGCCCGAAGTGCAAGAAAGGCTATCATTGGGCCAGGTTTTGTCCGAGTTCGGGAAACCGGAATCCGGGCACGTCTCTGGCCCCAGTCCAAACAGAGGCTTCCTTCAACCAGATCCAGAACTCCCCAGAATCAGACTAGGTTCCAAACACATTCCAGGCACTGCGAGGGCACAGGCCAGCCCCAAAGGTAGCACAGGGCTAGAATTGACTTGCCAGGCGGACGTTACATGCGATCTGCCAGGCACAGTCTATCTAGTCGATTCTCAGTACATGGGACCCCTACCTAGAGGCTTCATAGGCTTAGTTCTGCCCCGTAGTGTAGCTGGAGCACGTGGAATTTTTATAATTCCAGGAGTCATTGACTCAAATTTTTCAGGCGTTCTCCAGGTCCAACTTTGGACACACCTGCCCCAAATTATCCACAAGGGAGAGACCTTAGCGCAACTGATCATGGTTCCTTGTCACTCGCCAGCAGGCAGCCCGAGAAGGCTCGGTGACAGCTCAGAGCCCAGTTCAACAGACCGCTCGAGCGCGAGTGAGGCAGTGCAAGGATACCAGGTCTTAGCGACAGTGGAGACCAACATTGAGTGGAAGCAGCGCCCCGTTATCGAGGTATTTTTGAACAAAAGAGTGTTCTCAGGGTTACTCGATACCGGAGCGGATGTGACCGTGATAAGCAGAAGCCAGTGGCCGAAGGAGTGGGCCATTGAGCCGGTCTCCGATGTGTGGGGGGTAGGTGGCGTTCAGGAAGCGTTTAGGAGCCGAGAGTGGGTAGAAGTCACAATCCCAAGGGCTGACGGCACAGCGGTGATTCGGCCGCACATTCTTGACGTGCACGTCAATCTTTGGGGGCGAGACATTCTCCAGCAGTACGGTGCCACCCTTACCTTCGGGTAATGGCGTTGCCACTTAAATGGCTCACCGATACTCCGGTCTGGGTAGAACAATGGCCGGTAGTGGGAGAGAAATTAGTTGCCCTCAAGCAGCTAGTGAAAGAACAGCTAGACGCAGGACACATAGAACAGTCCACGAGTCCCTGGAATTCGCCAATTTTTGTGATTAAGAAGAAGTCGGGGAAGTGGCGACTCCTCCACGATCTCAGAGAGATCAATAAATGCATTCAGCCGATGGGCCCGCTTCAATGCGGTATCCCAAATCCTAATATGATTCCCGAGGGGTGGGAGATTTTAGTTGTAGATCTCAAGGATTGCTTTTATACAATCCCCTTAGACCCCAGGGACCGGGAAAGGTTCGCCTTTACGGTGCCAGTTGTGAACCACAGCGAGCCCACGCAGCGTTACGCGTGGAAATATTTGCCACAGGGCATGCTCAATTCGCCCACCCTGTGCCAAATATATGTTCACAACGCGCTGGCAAAGTTCCGAAGCCTTTACCCTAAAGCTATTGTGTGTCACTTCATGGACGATATTTTAGTAGCGTTGCCGCAACTTGGCAGCGAAATATTTTCTGACCTCCAGGCCAGCCTGGGGAACAAAGGTTTACTCATTGCCCCGGAAAAGGTGCAGAAGACCGAACCCTTTTCATACTTGGGTCATCGGCTTCTCCGTTCCTTTGCCGCACCGGTTTTACCCCAGATAAACTTACAGGATTCAGTCACCCTTGTAGAGTTACAGCAAGTTTTAGGAAACATCAATTGGGCCAGACCGTATTTCCGATTGGATACGGATCTCATGAAACCGCTCTTCTCGCTGCTAACTTTAGGTAAGCAGCCGGCAGACCGGATAAAAATTTCTCGAGACGCGCGCTTGGCGCTCGAGAAAGTGAACCAAGCTCTCAGCCAGAGGTGGGTGGATAGGATCGCCCAGGGGCCATATGCCCCGGTCCTGAATTTGTACATCGTGCGGTCAGGATCCATGTTCACTGGGGCGCTAGGCGTAGACTCAGAGAAGGGAGCGAAAATTGTGGAGTGGGTCTACTTGCCTAACACATCATCACGGAACATTGTTCCGCCCCAAGAGTTGGTTTCCGCGGTGATTTACCGCGGCAGGCTGAGAGCTAGGGACATTTCAGGAAATGATTTGGCCAAAATTGTGGTTCCTTTCACCAAGGAACAAATTCATCAGTTAATGCAGCTAGGTGATTCGCTTCCGATAGCTTTGGAAGGTTTCACTGGAAGTTTAGCATACCATTTGCCCAAGGACCCCAGACTCGTTTCACTCCAAACAGGAACAGTCAGCTTGTTCGAATTGCTCTCGCTGGTCCCACTTCAGGGGGCCAAGACAGTTTTTACCGATGGGGGACGCACATATGGTGTCCTGACCTGGCAGGAGGGCGAAGCTTGGCGCACGCTGCTAACTCTTCCACAGAAGTCCGCTCAGCGGGCAGAGTTGGCAGCCGTGAACCTTGCCTTGCGCACCTTCGCCAAGGAACGTTTAAATATCATAACTGACAGTCTGTATGTTAGGAATTTACTGCACAGTCTACCGGGAGCTTACATCACTCCCGCGATAGACAAGAATTTGCTTAGCCTGTTCCTCACCGCTCAATTTCATTTGCGAAACCGCACGGAGCCGCTCTATATTGCCCATATTCGAAGTCACCAAGACCTACCGGGTCCGATTTCCGCGGGCAATAGCAGAGCGGCCGCGGCCGCAAAGGAAGTTCAGCAACGTTCAGTTTTGGGTGTTTTTACTACTCCGATCCAAAGTCATGCCTTTTTCCACCAAAATGCCAAAGCTCTCGCTAGACAGTTCAATCTGCCACTTTCTCAAGCCCAAGGTATAGTCCGCTCTTGTCAGCATTGTGCAGGGGCGCCGGGGGGCCCTCGTGGGGGGTCAACCCACGGGGGACAGAGGCCAATCAGGTGTGGCAGATGGACGTCACGCATGTGCCGCAGTTTGGCAGATGGCAATACATGCATGTCTGTATTGATACTTTTTCCCAGTTCGTTTGGGCCACGGCGCAGAAAGGGGAGACTGCCTCCCACGTGGAGCAGCACCTCCTTTCCTGCATCGCGGCGATGGGCAAGCCGCGGCACGTGAAAACAGACAACGCCCCGTCCTACTGCTCCAAGCAGTTGGCCGCCTTCATGGCCACATGGGACATCAAGCATACATTTGGGATTCCCTACAATCCGCAAGGGCAGGCGATTGTAGAACGGGTCAATCGGACGCTAAAGTCCTACATTGACAAACAAACAGAAAGGGGGGAGCCTCCAGCCCTCCCCAAATCACAGGGACAAGCACAGTTTTGCTTAAATAAGGTATTGTTCACCCACAATCACCTTAATGTTTTCTCGGACTGTACGCCGCAGGAGAAGCATTTCCGCCGTTCGGAAGCTCTCCCGCGACCTATGGTCCGGTACCGAGTGCCACCGGATCCTTCTTGGAGGGGCCCGGTGCCGCTCATAACATGGGGGAGAGGGTATGCTGCAGTTATGTCCCCTACAGGTGTCGTTTGGATTCCAGCTCGGTGCGTCAAGCCCTACTTGGAACCACATGGCCTGGACACAGACCGACCAGGGCCCGATCCCGGAGATGGAGGACCTCACCCTGACCGAGGGGAACCGCCGGGAGAGACCGCGGTCGCGGACGACACCACCGAAGATAACCTGGGGGATGGTCAAGACCCTCTGCCATGATGCCCAGCATGCCATCCAGCGCGAGGAAAAGGAGCTGACACCAGAGAGCTTCGTGGTTGCAGTTTTCGCCCAGATCCATGCCAACTCCATGGCAGTCATCATCATCCTGACCCTCACCCTGCTTTTGGGGGGAGGCGTTCAGGCCGCCTCACTGGAGGCCAGCGATTTAATGCCGGGCGGAGACCTTTCTGCCCGCATGCAGTACAACATTTGGGAAAGGTTGGCAAGCCTTGTCAACCAGTCCGATTTTTGACTCAGACAGGACGTCGGTTCTGCTTCAATCCTCAGCACCTGCCTCATCCCGGTGTGCCATTCTCCAGGCGCACACCCCCGGGATGGGGATTGGCTGGTGAAGCGATTCTTCAGCCCGTACATCCCAGCGGCTGCCTCGGAATATGCCCGTTGGGAGATGCGGCTAACCATGACTTTACCGGCTGATGCGGCCACTCTCCACACTCCTCGAGTGGCGGTCAGCCCGAACTCTACCTGCGGCCGAATTTACGGTTGCTCCGGAATCGGCCGAACCCGGCGCCGATGCCTCGATGTGGGCAGCGGCAATTGGACTTGCAGTGACCCAGTGCCACGCGGCACACCATATGCACATATCACCCTACCATCTGGGTGGTTTTTCACTTGTAACCAGTATACGTTTAACTACATTCCTGCTAATATCACAGACTCTATTTGTTGTATAAGTCGGTTGACACTCTTGCTCCCCACTAAGGATATGATTGCCCCAAGCCCTAATGTTCCTATTGTTTCCAATGTATCCAATGTCCCTTCACTCATACGGCACACTCGCACAACCACGTTAGACAGCTCATGTGAAAGCAGCTTCAGAGTAATGAGACCCGCCGAGTATCTCTCCTTGGCAGTCAGCATCTTTGGCGTGCCAGGCTTAGCCGTCGGCAACGCAAAGAGGATTGGTCGCTTGGCTTGCGGTTTAGCCAAGGCCATCAACCATACCTCCTCAGCGATAGCGCTCCTCAATCAGGAGCAGGCGGAACTTCGCCATGCCATTCTCGATAATCGAGCGGCTATCGACTACCTCCTACTGCTTCACCACTTGGGCTGCGAGTCTTTTCATGGTATGTGCTGCTTTAATCTTACGGACAACTCTCGTAAGATTCAAAGCCAGATCGAAGACCTTCACTCCATAGTGGCTGGCATCACAGAAGGCTCTGCATGGGGGGCATGGTGGAGCTCACTATGGAAATGGATGTGGTCGTGGATCCCATGGGGGTGGCTCCAGACGGTAATCAAGGTAGTGGTGGGGGTAGTCATACTAGGCATTACAGTCTGCTGTCTTGCTCAATGTATTCCCTCACTGATCTCAAGATGCCGCCGGAGAAGGAAACCCTGTGACGTCATTCCAGACCAACAGCTGGTGCCACTTCTGTGCAGGGTCGCTTGTCAGGCTCTTAATATAAATAAGTAAGGGGAGATATGGTTTCCCCTTGCCCGGTTGGGCATGGGACGGCTGGGTAGAGGCCTCTTGAGTGAGAAGGCTCCTAGCGGTGGCCTCTGTGGGCAGCCATATCAAGGGGGGTGAATAAATTATAGGGCTATAGGGTTTGATTCACCCAATTAACGTGACCTGACCAGCGGCTCTGCCAGACCGGCAGAACGCTATCTCCTGCATCTCCTGTGTATAATTAGGCAAACATTCTTCCCCCTGGCTTGGCGCTAATCTCGGGCGCAAACAGGGACCATGTCTGTCCAGCCGGTAAGCCCGAAACAATAGGGCTTCCCCTGTCAAATGTTTGCCTGTCATAATTAACTTCCCCTGAAGAGTTTCCCCAATTAACCTGAGTAAACAGGTGACTTGATTGAATCACTGGTGATGTTTTTTTCTACCTGCCTTCTGATCTATAAAAGGTGTATGCATTTTCCCAATAAACACTGATCTGATCCTGCTTCCTTGCCTCGTATTGTCATTGATCAGTCTCCTCCGGGACGTAACGCTGCCCTAGCAGCCAGACATCGCTACAACACAAAAGCTACAAAGTGAATTGACAGCTTACCTGGATTTTCCAGTGTCAGAGCACGAAAGGCATCATCTACTTCTTCCTGTGAACCAGACAAATTTAAAAAAAGGGGTTTGTCACTCTCTGGGAGGAGGCTATGAAAACAACGAAGGAGGTACATGGCCACTGCAAGAAACAAGCGCTTTCACAAATTTATTTTAGTGTCTTACTCCTTCCTTGTTGGAAGTGCAGTTTGGCAAAGCAGTGCATGAAACGTGGAAAGGCTGATTGGATTCAGGTTAGATGCCATTCCCTCCTAGAGCTAAAGAAGTGGGAAATGATGTTGTGCATTCCCATAGCAGGACAGGGCAAAATGCATTAGCAGTATATCTTTACTTGTCTTACCCTTCAATATCAACAAGCCATACAGAGTTGACTAACCCTGTGGATTAGCAACAGCTGTGGAAACTTTTATGTTTTTCCTGCACCACTCCAGCAATGTAACAGCTAGTCTGATGAAGCCTCTAGCTGTGTAGAGTCCACAGCTAACCTTTATGCCTCAGATGTTTGTGATCTACTGCATCTGCCAGCTTATAAGACGCATCAGAATATAAGGTGCATTCAATTTTTCTGGCGTATTTTAAGAGGGGGGAAGTGTGTTTATATGCCGGTAAATACGGTAGACGCATCAGAGTATAAGACACACTCTGCTTTCCGGTGTATTTTAAAGAGGGGAAAGTGCATCTTATACACTGACAAATACGGTAATCAAGATATCTCCCACCCTTGTCTTCCACTAATATAGATCCACTTACCTTTTTAGAGACAAAGTTTGGATTTTAAGCTGTTCCACGTTTCCTGAAATTTACCAACCTTTAGTGTATGGGACCAAAGACACCAGGACAGCCGAAGAGCTGGCTTAACACAACTTTATTACATGCTGGTCAGAGGGAACATGTGGTAATGGCGGATGAACAGCTCAATATATACAGTGGCTATACATTTGAATGTGGCTCCGTGACAGTCTATTGGCTACTGCCCGCGTGACGTCATTGAGGTCACGCCCTTCTTGTCCAGGTGAAGGTAGTGGCGGGGAATCTTCCCGCGCTGTTGTTCCAGGTGAGTCTTGGACCAATGAGCTTGGACGCTCGCTGTTGCCATCTAGTGGCCACTAGCTCGCGTCCTATTAAGGTTATAGTGATTCAGCTGAGGGTTACATTGTTACACATAGAAAAGGTTACATTGGATACACATGGATAGGTACATTGTTTAAAGGCACATGCTTTAGGACACAACATCCCTACCCCCTAGGATGAGACGAAGTCTCTCAACCAAGATGGTTTCTTGCACTCGCGTTTGGGCTGCGATGTGGGTTGGCCCCCCTGGGGGCCGCTCCCGCTTCCTTGTTCCCTGGACCCTTGTCCTGTAACGGGAGAGGGAGACTTGTTAGAGGCTTGCTGCGGGTTTGCAGCTTTAGGGGAAAAGGTGGTTGAACCGGGGGCACCAGGGGCTAACGTAAAACCCCTCTTCTCGCTTGGATGGGTGGGGGACCACTCCGAAACCCCCCCCCCCGGTTCTGCAAATCAAAATTAAACTCTGTTGGGAGATCCCGCGGGATATCTATGAAGACAAATTCCTTCTCCTCCCCCCTTGGTGGGGACTCTGGACCCCCCTCTCCTCCCCCTTGGGCTAAACGGGTGGGGGAGGACCCTAGCGCTGAATCTGTGTTTGCGCCGTCGGCGCCCTGACGTCCTGGGACGCGGCTCCGGAGCTGGTCCGCGTGTCGCCGCCACAGTAGACCTGTGTTGGTCTCCACGCGGTACGACACGGGACCGGTCTGTTCCACGACCACCCCCGGTACCCAGGCTGGCCCCGCACTGGCGTAGTTTCTGCAATGCACCGGGGCACCCACGCTGAAACTCTTGGTGGCTTCCACCCCTATGTTCCTTCCCTTGTCCTCAACTCTCGTGGGGTCTAGCCTAGTGAGTATGGTGGTTAGTTTCCTGCGCATGAGAAGCTCCGCGGGGGAGTAGCCGGACGCTAACGGGGTCACCCTGTACCCTAGCAGAAACTGACATACTTGCAGATTGAGATCCCCGGGGCCCATGCACCGCAGTGCATCCTTTGTGGTGCGTACGAGGCGCTCCACTTGGCCATTGGTGGCCGGGTGAAAAGGAGCGGAGGTGATATGGCGAACGGCGTTAATCTCCATGAATGCCTTAAACTCGGAGGACGTGAAACAACTAGCGTTATCGCTAATTAATGTGTCGGGTATGCCGAACGTTGAAAAGAGCCTCCGCAGATGCTTAATGGTCTGGGCCGAGGAGGTGCTCGTGACTGGGATAACCTCCAACCACTTGGAGAAGGCGTCCACAACAAGAAGAAACAGGGTCCCTCGGAACGGGCCCGCGAAATCTATGTGCACCCGGGACCACGGCCCCTTAGCCGCGTCCCATTCCCTGTGGGGAAGGCGGGCCTCCTCAGGTCTGGAGCATTGGCAGCTCTCGCAAGTGCCGACCATGTGCTCGATGTCGGCGTCTAACTGGGGCCACCAAAAGTAACTCCGGGCCAGCGCTTTGGAGCGCACAATTCAGGGGTGGCTGACGTGCAGCAGTTTAAGCACCCGCGGCCGGAGGGATGTGGGAATCACCACCCGCTGCCCCCACAAGAGACACCCCCTCTCTAGGGACAGTTCTAGCTTTTTCCTAAAAAATGGGGCGAACTCCTCCGCTGGGGAGGACGCCGGCCACCCTTTCTGCACCCAGGAGCTAACTGCCGCTAATGTCTTGTCTTTCCCTGTTGCTTTGGCGATGTCGGCGGGCACTACGGGAGGCGAATCCAAAACCTCTATCATGAGTACCTGGCGGTCTCGCCCCTCCCTGTCCATCTGGCTGGGCGTCAGGGGGAGGGGGGACCTCGACAGAGCGTCCGCATGGCAGATCTCTTTCCCGGGCCGGTAGACCAACGCGTGCTGGTACGCGTTGAGGAAAATGGCCCACCGGAGCATCCTCGGAGACAGGATCTGTGGCGTGGGCTTATCTGCGGTAAAAATGCCTAGCAGGGGCTTGTGGTCGGTCACTATGGTGAAGGGGCGGCCATATAGAAAGTCGTGAAATTTTTTGGTCCCCGCAACTATTGCTAGCGCTTCCCTGTCTGTTTGGGCGTAATTTCTCTCCGCTGGGGACAAGGATCTTGAGTAAAACGCTATCGGGGCCTCCCTCCCGTTCTCTAGCACGTGGCACAACACAGCCCCCACCCCCACCGGGGATGCATCGCAGACCAGTACCACCGGCCGTTTGGGATCGAAGTGGGTGAGAACGGCGTCGGACGCCAGGAGTTGCTTTAGTGCGGTGAATGCCCTCTCCTGATCATCGCCCCACCTCCATGCCTCATCCATCTTGAGCAACTTATGAAGCGGCTCGGCCACCACCGCCTTCCAAGGAAGGAAGGAGTGGTAGAAATTTAAGAGCCCTAGGAATGACTGTAGCTCGGACTTGGAGGTGGGGCGAGGGGCTTTCTTGATGGCGGCCACCTTGGATTTGGACGGTTTGATCCCCTCAGGTGTTACTCGGAACCCTAAGAACTCAACCTCCTTCGCGAAGAAGACGCATTTGTCTTTTCGCAACCTCAACCCCGCCTGTTCGAATGCCGTCAGGACCTTGTTTAGCCTTTCAGCCAACTCCACCTCACTCCCCCCGTTATCAAGACATCATCAAAATATGGCAACACGCCGTCCAGCCCTTTGAGGAGGCGTTCCACGAGCGATTGGAAAATTCCAGGCGCTGAGTTCACGCCGAATTGGAGGCGCGTCACTTGGAACGCCCCCTTATGCGTGACTATGGTCTGTGCAGCAGCTGCGGCAGGGGTTACCATGAGTTGCTGATAGGCCTGTGCCAGGTCGAGCTTAGCGAAACACTTCCCCCCATGTAACCTGGCTAGCAAATGGCTGACCACCGGCACCGGGTACGCATTAGGGCGGATTGCCTTATTAATGGTGCACTTATAATCGACGCAAATGCGGACCTCCCCATTGGCCTTCAATGCCGTGACAATTGGAGTTTCCCACTCCGCAGAATCAACAGGAACAAGAGTCCCCTGGCCCACCAATTTGTCCAGTTCCGCCTCTATTTTGTCCTTGAGTGCAAAAGGCACCCTGCGCGGTTTGAGTCTTATTGGGCGGACCTCCGGGTCGAGGTCGAAAGTCACTGGGGGTCCATTGAATTTCCCAAGTCCCTTCTTGAAGACTTCGGGGTGCGTGTCGCACACCCCCTGTATTGGGTCAGACCCAACGGCGTGCACCCCCCCAATGAACAGACCCAGGGGCTGAAACCATTGAGTTCCGAGGAGGCTGCAATTACCCCCCTTAAGAACGACTAGGGGGAGTTCCGCGGTGTGCCGCTTATACTGGACCTGGAAATTCCCAACCCCCAACACCGGAATACTGTTCCCTTGCACGTCCCGAAGCATGGACCTCAACGCTTTGAGGGGGGCAATCCTCAAAAACTCCCTCTGGGGAATGATTGAGTATGAGGAGCCAGAGTCAATCTCCATCCTAACAGGGGCCCCTTGCACCAGTACCTCAACAAAGTAGCGGGGGTGTCCCATGGACACGCTGAAAACTGGAGCGTCGTCGTCGCTGTCGTCGGAGATGCGGCCCACGCCGTCCAGGTTCCTCGTGGGCCGGGCGCCATCCTTTGGTCTCGTCGAGCGGTCTGGCCTCGCAGAGCGGTCGGGTGAGCTCCTCCGGTCCTTGCGCCGTTGTCTGCAGACTTTGGCGATGTGCCCGCGGCGGCCACAGTTGTGGCACTCGGCCTTCCTGAACGGGCACTTCACGCGGTCGTGAGCCGCCCCGCAGCCGTCGCAACGCCGGCCTTCCTTCCGGACCCTCCAGACGTCCTCGCTGCTCTCGGCGGACGACTTCGAACTTCGCCGGGCCGCGTGCACCGAACTCTCTGTTTTGTCGGCCTTCGGCTGCCAGTCCTGTAGCTCTTGCACCCCGGCCTTCGTGGCTTCCGCGGCCTGCGCCGCCTTCAGGACCTCCTGCAATGTGGGGGGCGGCTCCTGATTCATCAGCGTGCGCTGGATCTCGGCGTCCTTCAGGCCGCATAGCATGCAGTCCCTGAGGGTGACTTCCAAGTTCTCCCATTTGCACGGGCCGGCAGCCAGGCGCAGGGCCGCCACGAACGCGGCGACCGACTCTCCGGGCGCTTGGACTCGCCTCCAAAATGCGCTCCGAGCGGGAAACATCACTACTGAGGGCCGAAAATGGTCTCGCAACACCGCCAGGAGCTCTTCCGCTTTGAATTCCGCCGCCTTCTTGGGTGCGATGAGGTCGATTAAGACCCTCTTGCCGTCGTGCCCGAGCATTCTGGTGAGGATGGCTCGTTTCTTCGCCTCGTCCTTAACCTCGAACTCCACCAGCGCGCCTTGGAAGTCCATTTCGAAGAGTTCCCAATCTTGCGGTTTCTTGATGTCGAAACCGGCGTATGTCTTGGTCCCGTGGGCAGCCATTATCCCACCTTCGTCGCCAATTTAGTGTATGGGACCAAAGACACCAGGACAGCCGAAGAGCTGGCTTAACACAACTTTATTACATGCTGGTCAGAGGGAACATGTGGTAATGGCGGATGAACAGCTCAATATATACAGTGGCTATACATTTGAATGTGGCTCCGTGACAGTCTATTGGCTACTGCCCGCGTGACGTCATTGAGGTCACGCCCTTCTTGTCCAGGTGAAGGTAGTGGCGGGGAATCTTCCCGCGCTGTTGTTCCAGGTGAGTCTTGGACCAATGAGCTTGGACGCTCGCTGTTGCCATCTAGTGGCCACTAGCTCGCGTCCTATTAAGGTTATAGTGATTCAGCTGAGGGTTACATTGTTACACATAGAAAAGGTTACATTGGATACACATGGATAGGTACATTGTTTAAAGGCACATGCTTTAGGACACAACACAACCAAAAGCCACTCCTCTGAACCTTTTCCAGTTTCCCTGCATTCTTCTCAAAATGTGGTATCCAGCAATTGGACACATTATACAATATGGGGCCTAGCCAGTGCCAAATGGAGGGAAACGGGTACTTCACATGATTTGAAGATAATATTTCTGTTACTGTAGCTTAAAATAATGTTTGCCTTTTTAAAAGTCACATTGCACTCTAGGCTCATACAGTATTCAATTTGTGAGCTACAACAATTCCAAGATACTACTTACTCATAGTATTACTAAGCCAAGTATTCCCTATCTTGCAACTGTGTGTTTGTTTATTTACCCTTGGGGGCAAAAATTTGCAATTATCCTATTGTCAAGTTCCACGCTGTTATTTTCAGCTTCAGCCTGAGATCTTTTTGAATTGGTTTCTTTTTTCCAGGATATTTCCTATTCCACTCAAGTTTGTGTCATCCACAAATTTGAGAAGCATTCCCTGCACCTCCTCTTCCAAGTCATTATCAAAAATACTGAAGAAAACTAATGCATTGCTATTATAAGAGAGATTCAGCATTTTCACCAAAAGGCAAAATACCCATCAGATAAAATGTGTGTGAGAGGACTTAAAAGGAAGAATGCACAACATCATTTCCCACTTCTTTAGCTCTAGGAGGGAATGGCATCTAACCTGAATCCAATCAGCCTTTCCACGTTTCATGCACTGCTTTGCCAAACTGCACTTCCAACAAGGAAGGAGTAAGACTGTAAAATAAATTTGTGAAAGCGCTTGTTTCTTGAAGTGGCCATGTACCTCCTTCATTGTTTTTCAATCACTCAATTAATCACACACTGGGAAAACTGCTATTCAGTGAATGAAAATCAGCTTTTTAATCAAACAGCCAGAAGGCTATGAAGGTGATTAACCTAGCCTGGTCCCTTCCAACTCGGGCTGGCCAGATGTCTCTGACAATAACCATCATCATCCCAGTGAACAGGGCTATGCTGACTGGGTTGATGAGGGGTTTAAAGTCTGAAGTGTTTGGTTAATATAGGTCTGGAATTGCTATCCAGACAAATTAAGCTATGTATTGAATCCCTACAAATAGGGCACTTATTACTCTCTGCCAGGTTAGTAGAAGTCTGGCCAGGTTATCCTGTTATGGTAATAGAGTAGACCTGTGATGGCGAACCTTGGCATTCCAGGAGTTCTTGGACTTCAATTACCAGAAGCCCAAATCAGTACTCCTGCTGACTCCACGCCAAGTGTCAGGCGGCGGTTAACTAACCTGACAAACCTTGGGTGCCGAAGTCCACAGGGAAGGGTGATGGTCCCCAAGTGGATTAAATCCCACTTGAATCCATCTTGATGGAGGGCAGCAGCTTCATCAATACTGGCCTGGGGCTGAGGAGGACTTTGTGTGCCAAAAGGCTCAGGATCAGAAATTGACTTGCAGAACTGGATCAGTGGTACAAAAGTCACACTGTGATGTGGAAAGCAGATGAAAGGACACTGCATTCTATCCTCAGGACAGTCTTCATGGCTGATCACCATGATGATCACAAATATTCAGATTGGATACAGCAGAAGATTACTCTCTGTCACCTCTTTTACCATTCCTTCAAAAATATACACAAGGTATTGGCTGAAATTTTGTTGCTTAGTGTAATATTTTGCATCTAGAGCAGGCCCACTGAATCTGTAGGCATTTGGTGAGCCTCCTTCTTCATAACTTTTTTTGATTCAATTGACCTACTCTAGTTGTGACTTGACACACTAAGTAAAAGGATTTCAGTTACTGTTCCATAACTCCTACCCTATTAAGATAAAGGAGGACTTCCAATATTATAATATGTATTACCAATAATCTTTGTACTGAGAAGCCTTTCAGATGTTTGTGAGCTTGAAGCAAAATCCCTGAAGAAGAGTTCTAGGGATGCCAAGCTACACCTTCAGTGATTTTCCAGGTAGCATATTAGGCAGTGTCAACATGATATCAACTTTTAGAGACTCTGAATCATTTAATATTCTTCTCAGAAAAACAATCTTCTTTTTACCTGTACTGGAGGTGCAGACTTGTACAGGTCTGGGGCTCCATTGTAGAGGTTTGCATGCAACAACTCATCTGCATTAGGGTTGCTTCCATTGTCTTTGAAAGATAGTAAGGAAACAAGGAAAGATTTTTTAAACCATAGAATTTCTAAGGAGAAAGCTAACCTCAAAATTTCATGTCCTCCACACTTAAGGATGAATCAATGTCAACCCCAGTGCCTCTATTTTGAGGGCCTTGTTCTGATGGTCACAGATACCTAACTGGAAGAGACAGAAAAGGGAAATAATTGGGGTTTTTATTCCACTACAACTCCCACAACTAGCACAGCTATTTGTTGTGGAACATCTGGGAATCCTGATCTCAAACCCAAATATTTCCCATCCATTGGTAAAAGGATGGAGGTAGTTCTAGCCAAAAAATGTGTTCAGGACACAGGCTCCTTCTGCTGCCAAGTCGTTGATGAACATGAGAGGAGAGATAGTATGAAAATATAGAATACAGCAGTTACAGAACCCCTGCAATGCTATTTTTAAATGACATTTAAATATATCAATGTGCTGGCTGGATAGCTCAGAGAGCTGGTTGCTTGGCTGCAGAGCTTTAGTTCCCCATGGTGCATCCCAGAAGAACCAACCTGTGTGACCTTGGGCAAGCTACAGAGTCTCAGATTATTCTATAAATTGTACACATATGTCTGGCTTTTTAATTCCTTAAACCAAGACCACATTTTAAATAGTATCTTCAGAGAAAGCAGGCTATAAATTATCACTGTCAAAATGCAGCCAGAACCTGTGCTGTCTGAAGAATCAGCTGTCAGACTGACAAGTGAAGATGTGGATGAGGTTATCTTTGATGCACACACAGCCCCTTTCCAGGTGTGAAATTAGGGCATCAATGGCTACTCACTAATATGGCTACATAAAATCTCTAGTTTCAGAGACAAGGAGCCTGAAGGGCACTATTGCTCTGGTGACAAGACTTCTCTTGAGCAACTGGCCTTGGTGTAAACAGAATGTACTACTGTAGTTCTCATCCAATACAGTTCTTCCAATATAAAATATTGGTCTCCTTTAGACAATCCCTAGTCCACTATTCCACCCCTGCTTTAGTATAAGCTTCCAGACAAGCAAGCACTCTTAGCACTTCAGGAAAGCTGTGGTCATCTCATAGAGATACACAAGGAACCCAATTTCTCAACTCATCCCCATACCCTGTGATGCCAAAGGCTTTGCCAAGATATCACGGAGCACTGTGGATTCTGCAGGTACTCCCTGCTGTCCTTACTTGTATTCACAGGAAGATTGATAGTTGGTGTACTGTTGGGTTGTGCAGGAATGACTCTGTACACATGGCAATCAGGTTCATTCCACTTAACTTTTTCGAATCTCTTTGTACTGTTTAAAGCACAGCGAAAGTTTGTTTTCCACTTGGCTGGATCTTGCACTTCTTCGTTGTACTTTCTGCTGACTATGGCCCATGCCTTAGGTACAAGAGATAAATGATGGACAAACATGAAACAAAATGCTCTGGCGAGCACTGGGTCCCCTGGGTCTTGAATTCCTGTCTCACAAATTCACCCACAGGACAAGGTTAGGGTTAGAGGTGGACTTCAAGATACTATGTAACTACAACTCCCATCATCTGTCACAAGTGGCAATGGTAGTCAATGATAATGGGAGTTTGTAGTCCAACATCTGGAATCACATTTGCCCTATCCTTTGTAGTAGACTGAGGGACATAAGATGTGACCATTGTTACACAGTTTTGCCTTCCACAATTATAATGGCAGGGCAGGTTTGGGGCACTGATGGAGAGGTGGCCCCCACCCATTGGCTGGTATAAATTGTCCCTCTTTTACAGATGGAGTAGGTGGTGTTTTTTTTTAATGGGTTGGTTTTTAAATGATTTTTTATTATGAATGTTTTTATGTCTTATTGTGAGCCGCCCAGAGTCGCTTCGGCAAGGGGGCGCCAATACAAATCTATAAATAAATAAATATTAGATGCAGGACAATGATGGCATCAGAAGATTAAAGCCACCCCTCTCACACATCAGTCCTGACTCATTGTGTTCTACATTAAAATCAGTTACGCAACAGCAAGTAACACAACATCAAGTCAACTCTTGTCCTAAAACGGCAATCCTAAGCATACTTCTACTGGGACTGAGGCTATTTGTAAAGTGAAGGCTACTGGCACTGCTGATCAAAATGCACTTTGCAGCTACATACTTTTAAGGAATCTTTTAGGATTGGGGGGGAAATGGATGGAAGAGGAAAACCCCAGACAACCACAAGTGGGCATTTACATTCCCCACAGAATTCTGTGAATGAGCAGTAAAAGTCTCAAGTGGAAGTGCTTGTTGTCATGAAATAAGCCCCCTTTTAAACTGTGCTTTTTCATGATCTTTTTACCCACCTAATTACCTCGTGCTTTAGTGCTTTCAAGATGGAGATTTTCATGTGTAGGAGTCTCTGTATACAACATACCAAAGAGAGACACTGGAAGGTAAATTAATTTCAATTGGCTAGAAGTCCCCACATGGGAATACTGATATTAGAGTAATAAAACCACAGTACGAGAAATTGCTTGCTCTCTTGCCTCAGGGAAACCATGGGGAGCCCCACACAGGGAGCCAAAGCTAGTTAAGTTTTCATTATTTTTGTATGTACAGTGGAACCTCATACAACAATCGCCCCGTATAGCAACAAAATCGCATAACAATTAGTGGGGGGGGGGGGGGGGGGAGGGATGCAGTCCTGCATAACAATTTTCCCTATGGAAAAAAATCATACAACAAATTTTCAATGGAAAAAACCACTTAGCAAAAAATAATAATCATTGTACGATGCATCCCATAGGGAAAATCGCTATATGATGCATGCATCGTATAGCAATTATTTCGTACAACACCAAGCCCCATGGAATGGATTATAATCGTTGTATGAGGTACCACTGTACAGTACTTTGAAAGACTACGTTTGCAAGTTAGATTTTTTTAATGCTATACTCATTTTTAAAACTTACTTAATTTACCTTATTAAATATAGATCCTTTGTGTCTATTGAATTGGGACTAGGGTTGACTGGACCATGCTGATTGAAGCCACGTTTATACTACCTAATTCTGAACAATTGGTTCCCTGCACCCTCACTAGCCTGGGCCAAGCGGAGACAAGGGGAACTCATAAGGGGAGTTGCCCCATAACAGAGGTGGCATACGCTGCTGGTAAGAAGGCAAGTGGTAAGGTGTGACAGGAAGGCGTGATTAAGATCCTTAGATAAAGGATCAACAACACGACACTTGTAAATTCCAATGGGTTACAAAGGTCACACTTGATAGGATAGCCTCTCACAATCATATTTCTTTAGAGGGTGCAACACTTCCCATCCTGCGTTCAAACACACAAGGAATCCCTACTCCCAGTTTTATGGAACATAACTGAAGGAAACTGCAAGAGTCTGTTCGGTAGCTGGTACTGGTGGTGCAGTGGGTAAACTGCTGTCCTGCAACCAAAAGTTTGGAAGTTTGATTCTGACCAGGGCTCAAGGTTGACTCAATATTTATTTTATTGATTGTATTTTCATACTGCCCATTTGGAAAATTTCCCACTGTAAATATACAAATAACATAATAAAAACAACAAAATAAATGGTGTCTGTGGGCACAGAGGGCCAAGTGACTAGCTAGTTTATTGTTAAGAGTACTGTATAATATTCTTACATTAGTCTCTTGCAACATCTGATGAAGCAGACCCTGACCCATGAAAGACTTTGCCATAATAAATTGGGCAAGCTTTCAAAGTGCTACAAGTCTGCTTATACCAAGAAGGGAGACTTTCTGGTATAGCAAGGACATATAGGAAGCTGCCCTTAGTAGAAGGGCATAGAGTACTGTACCTTGAATATCATGTAATCAATGGGCTCAAGGTCCTTCCTAGAATTGTGCTTCCAAGGGATACGGAAGATGGAGTGGTTCTCATCAAGCCAATATAATCCCTCATAGGTCCTGCTGTTGATGATTTCAATGAGCCAGTCAAAGAAACAGATCTTTTGAGGGCCCCTGAAAAAAAAGCACAGGTACATAGTTTACTCCCAGAGAAACGGGGGCCTAAGCCTTTTCAAATTGCAGTGACATCAATAAGAGGAATTACAGTATACAGAGGGCAAATGCTGCGTAGCTTCCCTGATACCTCCTGTGGCAGACCTCTCCATCATATTGCCGGGGGGGGGGGGGACCAGTAGGTTTCCAAAGGGATTTTCCCAAGGTAGTTCCTGCTTTACTTTACTTTCTTAGGATCAAAAATCACTGCAGATGGAGATTGCAGCCATGAAATAAAAAGGTGACTAATTATTGGGAAGCAAGCTGTGAGAAACCTGGGGACCATAGTCAAAAGGAGAGACATCACCTTGCAAACAAAAATTCACACAAAGCAATGGTATTCCCATTGGTAATGTATGGGTGTGAGAACTGTACCATTAGAAAGGTTGAGTGCAGTAGAACAGATGCCTTTGAAATGTGGTGTGGGAGGAAAGGTTTGAGAGTACCCTGGACAGCGAGAAAAAATAGGTTGATCTTAGAAGAAATCAACCCTGACTGCTCCTTAGAAGGTCAAATAGTGAAGATGAAGTACTTTGGACAGCAAATGAGAAGGGAGGATTCACTTGAGAAAGCCTTGATGCTGGGAAAGGTGGAGAGCAAAAGAAGAAGGGGGAGGTCAAAAATGAGATGGCTAGATGGTATTATAGATGCAATGGGCACAGAGCTGGGCGGGTTGAGGATGGTGGAGAACAGAGGTGCCTGGCGGGCAATGCTCCATGGGATTGCAAAGGGTCGGAATTGACTGTGTGACTGAACAACAAAAGTTCCTGCTGATGAAACAATTAAGTAGGTTTGGTCCACTAGGGCTTATGCCCAATTCTGAGTCATTAAGATACCAGGAGACTTGTTACGGTTCTTTGATGCCAAACTGCCTGCCTGTCCTGGAGGTCACAGAAATAATTTTCTCTTCTGCAACCTCACAGAAACAGCAGAGGAAGCAGAGCCAATAGTTCAGGGAAGGTGACACATTTTGTATTTTACACATGAACATCCAGTTTTTATTAGTTTCCCTTTGACTTGGAAACAGTTTTGGCAAACCATCTCATTCCTAACCCATTGCGTGCGCCCCCGGGCCCATTTTCTGTTGTCAGTCAAGTTGGAATGAAGAGGTTTGCAAAGCAATTCTGGGTCAGACAAGGCTGGAGGCAGAGAAAATGTGAGGAGAGACGAGAGTCACTTGGTGCAAAGGCTCAGGGACATAAATGGTAAAAGGCTCTCTTAAGTGACTGACCCGCTGAAGCGAGCTCAGTAGGTATTTGTTTGAACACATTTGTGATATGAACTTTAACTCTCTGGATACCTCTTTGATTCCACAGAGGTGCCTTTGCCCCTCTGTAGAATATAAGCTGAGGGACTGTTGTGTATGTAACTGTATCACTTTAAGAATGTCTGACTGTAACCTGACAATGATCACAATGTAACTCAGCTGTTAAAGGAACGTGAGCTAGCTACCCATAGAGGGCAGCTGCGAGCGTTCAGCTCACATGGTTCAAATTCCCCCAATCACCGGCAGAATGCATTCCATGCAAGACACTAAAGGGACTGTGGTGGCTTAAGTGGTTAAGATGCTGAACTTGACGAGTGGAAGGTTAACAGGTTTAGTGTATGGGAACCAAGACACAGGACACAGCCTCGGGCTGGGTTAACTCAGGTTTATTGCATGGTGGACAGAGGGAACATGAGGTAATGGCGGATCGATAGCTCTTTATATACAGTAGTAATACATTTGAACGTGGTTCCATGATAGCCCATTGGCTACTATCTGCGTGACGTCATTGGTGGTCACGCCCTTCTTGTCCAGGTGTAGGTGGTGGCGGGGAAACTTCCCGCGCTGTTGCCTTTGATGAGTTTGGACCAAGAGAGCTTGGACGCTCGCTGCTGCCAGCTGGTGGTCATTAGCTCGCGTCCTATTACAGGGTTCATGAGATACAGCTGAAGGTTACATTGTTACTATAGGCAAGGTTACATTGGTTCAGATACATTGTAATCCATGTGGAAGGTAAAACCATTAGAACACAACACCCCTCCCCCCTAGGATGAGACGAAGTCTCGAGCCCACACTTTAATCACAATCCCCCCCCCTAGGAGACAAAGTCTCTCAGCCAAGATGGCTTATTTCGAACACGCTGGGGTCTCGATGCGGGCTGCCTTTCCCCGGGTTTGCTACCTTCTCTTTGTCCCCTGGTTTCCTGTCCTGTAATTGGAGAGGGAGACTCGTTAGTGCCTTGCCGCGGCTCCGCGGCGTTGTTGGGAGGTGTGCTCTTTCTTAGGGAAGAACCGGGGGCACTGGGGGCTAACGAAAAACCCCTCTTCTCGCTTGGATGGGTGGGGGAACACTCCTGAAAACCCCCCCGGCTCGCAAAATCAAAATCAGAATTAAATTCGGGGGCAGCGGTCGCGAACTCCTCTCCTCATCGTCTTCTTTGACTTTGAGTTCCACCAGCGCCGCCTGGAAGTCCATCTCAAAAAGCTCCCAGTCTTGCGGTTTGGTGATGTTGAACCCGCTCTGTGCCCTGGCTGCTCCTTGGGGATCCATCATCCCACCTTCGTCGCCAATTTAGTGTATGGGAACCAAGACACAGGACACAGCCTCGGGCTGGGTTAACTCAGGTTTATTGCATGGTGGACAGAGGGAACATGAGGTAATGGCGGATCGATAGCTCTTTATATACAGTAGTAATACATTTGAACGTGGTTCCATGATAGCCCATTGGCTACTATCTGCGTGACGTCATTGGTGGTCACGCCCTTCTTGTCCAGGTGTAGGTGGTGGCGGGGAAACTTCCCGCGCTGTTGCCTTTGATGAGTTTGGACCAAGAGAGCTTGGACGCTCGCTGCTGCCAGCTGGTGGTCATTAGCTCGCGTCCTATTACAGGGTTCATGAGATACAGCTGAAGGTTACATTGTTACTATAGGCAAGGTTACATTGGTTCAGATACATTGTAATCCATGTGGAAGGTAAAACCATTAGAACACAACACCAGGTCAGCAGTTTGATTCCCGGTTACTGCATGACGGAATGAGTTCCCATCTCTGTTCCAGCTCCTGCCATCCTAGCAGTGCGAAAGCAAGAAATGGCAAGGAGATAAGTAGGCAGGGCCACCATCAGGGCAGTACTACCAGTACTGCCATATAGGGCAAGGAGCTGATAGGGGCCCTGCTGTTGCCGGCCATAACTATGTGTGTGTGGTGGTGGTGGTGGTGGTGGGGGGGCAATAGGATTGGTCAGTATGGGGCCCAGAAATTTCTGATGGCAGCCCTGTAAGTAGGGACCACTAACAGTGTTCCATGCACTCCCGTGTCAAGGCATGCCTGTCACATGTCCACAGAAACATCTGCAGACACAGACAGCACTGAATCTTTAGCTGTAAACAGAGATAAGCACTGAACCCTAGAGTCAGACATGACTGGCTTTCAAGCAAGGATGACTTTTACTTTACCTAGAATATAAGCTATACTAAATATTAAATGAAAGGAGGAGGAGTTGAGACAAATTTGGCCTGCAGACACTATAATAGAAACACGAGCCTCCTCTGCATCTACCACAAAGGGCAGGAACTTTGCTAGCAATGCCTTCTGACTCTTGAGTTTTAGCAACAAAGGACTTCCCTGAATTGTCACACTCAAGTTAGTGTGGCTTTTCTGCAACAGGATCAGACTCTTTTGGGGAAGAGGTTAGCCTTTCCTTCCCAGTTTTTCCACTGAACATCAGACCGTCAAATCTGCTGTTTACCATAAAAGATTTCCTGCAAATAACACATTCAGGAGACAGGCTAAGGACCAATATTTAGCAGAGAAAAAGGAGGGGTGGGGAGAAGCAGAAAACCCTCAATTAGTACACTGCAGTCTGGCTCAGGGTCTCATGGCCACTTTTGTGACAACGAGGTTGTAATTGTCAATTTACAGTGTGAAGAGCATACTTATTGAGAAATGTATTTTCACTCTCAGATAAGTTTGAAAAGAACAGAAATAAAAGAAAGGGGAAACTCTTGGGCAATTCATAAGATGACAAGAGACAGTCAACATACACAGGCCCCACAGTCTGTCTCTCAACTTTAATATGAGGGTTAGCAGAGCGCTGCAAAGTTTATCTACTCTTCTACAGAACTATCTAGTGTTACAGCTGGCAGTTGTTTTGCTATTTTGCCAAATTTGGCATATAAGACAAGTCCTAAACACTCTTCTAAAATAGCTCTGTAGGACTGTAGCAATCGTGGTGCTATTCTTGGACAAAAAATATAGTTTGCTCAAAATGCCTGGAAATGTTTAACACCACACACAGTGGGTATTCTTCTTCATGGTTAGACCTACAACACGTATTAAATGTACACTCACGTGTGTGTGTGTGTGATTTATTTTATTTTAATTAGGGCAGGTGGAAATCTTCAAAAGACACTGTGGAGCCCTTGCTTCACAGTGAGTTGGAGTTTTACCCACTAAAACCACCTCCCATGCTGCCCCGCGGAACTGCTGTCAGGAATTACTTCGCGGGGGCAGATTGGCTGTTAAAATCCCTCCTTCAATTTGGCTACTTGCCTCTGTGTGTGTGTGTGTGTGTGTGTGTGTGTGTGTGTGTGTGTGTACACTCAGTCCTCCCCTATTCAGTGTTTACACATCTGTTACAGGAGCACTCACCTTTCATTTGCAGCTGCAGCCATCATGTCTTGGTCAGCTGAAATATAAAATGTACACACCTGGTTATGGACTACTTAATGTCTTGGGGGTTAATGGAAAAACCTGAATTAAAATGAGAAAATTCTATATAGACAGGCCAAGTATCCTGTTGATTTAGTAAATCACACCAGAGGAGGCCCTATTGAATCTATTGGGTTTGGTGAGACAACTTCTCCATAAATTCCATTGATTCTAATTGATCTACTGTAACTGCAGCTTGAACAGAGTAAGCTGCAATTAGAATATGCCCATTTGAATCAATTAAATTAATGAAGGAATTAACTCACCAAATCCACTTGATTTAATGGGACTACTCTGGTACAATTTATTACACTAAGTAATAGGATTTTGGCCCCTATTTACTATGTACAATTCTCTGAACAATATATGAAATTTATAAAATCTGTTAAAAATCCACTTAATCATCAAATAGATGCAAACTGCATCACAATACACATTAAATAAATAAATGAAATCAGTAGAATAATATCAGACCATCTACCACAGAAAATTAAATATGGGTAATCTTGAAAATAAAGTCTAAGTCCCCTCTAGAGTTTTTAAAAAGGCGTGTGAGAATTGAAAGGCCTTTGTCTGGTAATAAAAGGACTATAACAGAAAGCCAGTGTGGTGTTTGGGTTAGAATGTTTGGCTTTAACCAAACACAGGAGACTTGGTTCAAATCCCCCTTCACCTATGAAAGTCACTGGCAGACCTGGAGCCAGTCAGTCTCTCAGTCTGACCTCTGTAAGAACCTTGTTGGGATGGATGATTAAAGTAGGAGAAGGAGAGCCATATACAACATCTTGAAGAAAGGTAGGATATAAATTCAACTAACAAAACATCTAATAAGCACAATGCAGGTGCCCATCAAACTTCTTTGTGAAAAGCATTCCATAAACTGGGCACCTTTTCTTTCTGTAGCAGCTACCTACTGAAACTGATGTGGTGCAAAGTATCCTGAGAAAGTTTTCAAATGGGAAACAGAACACGGTCACTATGGCAGACAGAAATCCATGAGCAAGATATATGTGCGTTTCCACCCCCCACCCCCCTTAAATAAAGGCTGAAAGGCTTGGCAGTGAAGAAAACATCTGCAAATAGCCCAGCTGCCACATGTTGGGCTGACATTTCCGAATTGTCTCCAGCAGCAACACCAAATCCAGAGGATCTTAGCAGTTGTTATGTTTACCAGGAAATGCCTCCTTCTGTGAAAGTTAAAGGGTGGTCTTCTTTAAGGAGTGCAAGTGGCATATCACACATAGCCCTTTCTTTTTCCTTGTCTAGACCAGACAAAAATGCCAAAACGAAAAAACTTTTTGGAAAGTTCATCCTGCAGGTCCTTTCGCCTGATACAGTGTGAGAAAGATTAGCCGGCAAGACAAGGTTGCTGCTACCAGGGTATGCCTGATTGTGGTTCAAAAATACCACAGTCGTTGAGGAGGCTCTTTCTGTGTACCCCACACATAGCTAATAAATGCACTCTGAAACACTGACTCCACCCCAAAGCTGTGAAACTACACTATTCAAATGAATACAATTCTATCTGGCAGATAGTTTCACTACATCATTTGTTCCAGCTGCTTTGACTTGTCCTGAATGAGTTTCCAAAGTACAGTATTTGGCTTTGGGTATCAGGTGCAAAAAGTCCACCACACCTGCTTCTGACAGAAAAGAGAAGCATAACTGGTGGTTCATCAGTTAATCATTACTACATTTTCCAACTATTCACAACGCTACTGAGAAGCATGAGGTACAGAATAAATCTGTGTGGCATTTCACAAGGGTCTCAAAGAGGCTCTGAAGAGCTCAGGATGGATGTAGAAATATTATTACGGCCAGGGGCATCAAAACATGCTACAAGGCAGTTAAATAACCCAAATATACTAGGAGCTTCTCTGATGCTATTTTAATTACACTTTTCATTAAGTTTTCAAAAATGATTTGTTGTTCTTCCAGCTGATTTGTTCCCAAAGGTGCTTTGAGATGACTCTTATCACAAACAAATCAACCTATATTGTGCAGCTATTTCATCTTTGAAATCAGATCTTTCCACAATTAAAAAAAGAGAAATACCAACATAAAATCCATTTATGTGGGAATACAGGAAGGCCAGATATTGAAGACACTGACAGGATCCCTTGTAAAATTCTATAAAAGGGACAGTGGGATTGTACAATAAATGCCTAATCTCATTGTTCAATGTCTTGCTGCTTGAGTAGGAAAAAATATGATTCAAAGAAGAGCTCCTGTGTTGTTTTGTACACAACATCTATCAAACAGAGCTTGAAATTGTCTCTTAAAGTCACTTTGCCGGATGCTGAGTCCATCTATTGTCCCAGCAGCTGCAGTAGGAATTAGCCATCTTGTTGTGTTCTCAATACTATGCCTTTAACTATATATCAATGTAACCCGTTGCAATTAGGACGCGAGCTAATGACCACCTGGTGGCAATAGCGAGCGCCCAGCTCACAGGTCCCAATTCCCCAAAGAACTACAGCGCGGGAAGATTCCCGCCACTACCTCACCTGGACAAGAAGGGCGTGACCAGAAATGACGTCACGCCAACGGTAGCCAATGGGCTATCGTGGAGCCACATTCAAATGTATAACCACCGTATATATTGAGCTGCTCGTCCGCCATTGCCTCATGTTCCCCCGGACCACCATGCAATAAAGATGTGTTAAGCCAGTCCTTCGGCTGTTCCTTTGTCTTGATTCGCATACACTAAACATCTATGATTGTGCTACTTTTTGTTATCCTCTAGGCCTTTTAAACATGAGATAATACCCCATGAATTGATTTTATCCTTCTTCAAGTCACCCCCTTATACATGGGTTCAGTATTCACAGTTTCATTTATCTATGGATCTAAAAATATTCAATAAAACATCCTGAAATACATAACATGTATGTATGTATATGGTGCATTACCAGAGCTGGTCATTAAAGGTCACTGTCTGCAATGCAAAAGATAGTATTTGCTGTTATCAGCAGTTTCTGGTATCCATGGTAGGTCTTGGAACATATCCCTTGTGCATAAAGCAGGTGACCTGTATATGTAGAGTCTCTTTTAATTGTATTGTTCAAAATGCATATTATTTTAGATTTGACAAAATATTGCAATTTACAAGTAGATACTGTTTTATCTGTCTCAGACAAGTTCTTTTTTGAAGAACAGGGTTGAAACATTTGAGTGAATTGATAAAACATGTTTAAAAAAGACAGAAGTGGTTCTGTTTTATAAGTCAGAAAACTGTAACTAGAGAAATGGGTTCCTACTAACTACATGGCAACCCATAAGTTATTGAAATTCAGCAACCTTTTATCTTCACACCCACTTCATTTCCACTCCACATCACCTGAAACCCCTCTGTCATCAATCTGAAACCTTTCTGTGTCAAAAGAGATATAGATATGAATGTTCTAAGACAGAAGGTAAATCAGGAAATAGTGGTGACAAGAAATCCTGAGTGCCTTTCTACTGTTTTAACAATGACAATTAGAAAGCTTTCCCAATTTTAAATTAGAGTTTGTATGGTTAAAGAGAGTGCTTTAGAGAAAACTAGGAATAGGCTCATGCATGAAATAACATTATTCCATTGTTGGTTACAGATTACCACACTGAGCATGCAATCAGAAGTGCTCCGTTCCTTAATTCAGGCTTGTTTTGGTCTAGTAGAACATCTAAATTTGTCTTTTGATGGAGTTGTACACAAAAGTATACACCTACTCCCCTCCCCACAGCTCACCGACCATCAAAAAGACAAATATGGAGGTTCTAGAAACAAATTAAGCCTAAATTTTCACTAGAACCTAAAATGACTACACTGAGGCTACATTTGGGACACATAATGAGAAAAGAAATCTCTTTAAAAGGAAAAATGCTTGGAAATCTTGAAGGCAATAGAAAAAGTCCATTAATATGAGATGGAATACAGTACAGTAATTCAATAAAGGAAGTCATAGCTCTTAGTCTGCAAGATCTGAACAGGGTCAGTTTTTCATGGAGGTTCATATGCAGTCTGTTTGCAGAAAGTTTCCATAGATGCTCACCTGATGAAATAAAGTTCCCACACAACACAGAACAGGGCATGAAAAATAAAATGTTTATGAACAATCAGGACTGTGGTAGCTTAGGGGTTAAGACAAAGAACTTGACGACTGAAAGGCGGGATATAAATTAAATTGGAAGGTTGTCAGATCAGCAGTTAAAGACCCATGCGCTGCATGATGAAGTGAGCTCCCATCTCTGTCCTAGCTCCTGCCAGCCTAACAGTTCGAAAGCAAGAAATTGCAAGTAGATAAATAGGTACCACTTCAGTGGGAAGGTAAAGAGCATTGTGCACACTGGTGTCTAGTCTTGCCTGCCACATGTCCACGGAAATGTCTGCAGATGCAGACAGCACTGGCTCTTTGGCTATAAATGGAGATGAATCAGATATGACTGGCTTTCAAGCAAGGGCGACTTTTATCTTAGGTTAGGCCAGGGGGCACATCTTCCATCACTCTGAGTAAAGTTGATGCTGGTACTGTACAGTGCTTCTCCCCAGCTCAAGTCTACTTCTCAAGAGTCTGGCTTTGCTCTATAGATAGACAGGAGATGGGCTTGCCCTTGACATGACTGCTGTATCAATTGAGACACACACCCACATCCTTTTCAAAAACCATCGGCACCACAGCCATGAAAAAACCCAGCAGGCCTCTTTGCCCGATGGCAAGATAACTTACGGTGTGATCGGATGGTGAAATAGCTTATATTTTGGGTCACTTGTAGCACAGTCCAGTAAGAGCAGTTTCCTGGCTATCACACAATTTCAGGTTCGTAGCCATGATCCCCCCCCCCCAAAAAAAATATTTTTTTGGGGTTGTGTGTGTTAATTTTTTTCAGGAGGGGCAACAACATCACACTCACATATATAACATTGGCATCATGGAGTTTGCTAGCTCAGGAGGGTTTTTGCCCCCCCCTTGCCCCCCCCCTCTGGCTATGGTCCTGCACAATTTACAGGCAAGAGTGATCCAGTCTGTCCTCAATCCATTACCAAGCTGAACTCTTTGCCCCAGCAAGGCTCCTGCAGGGCTTGGGAGCTGGGGGGTAGCTGGGCTATAGTGAGTCCCACACAGAGAAGGGTAGTTTTAAGGAAGATCACTTCCAGCAACGAACCCTGTCTGGTGCAACCAGACACAATCCTTTCTTGCCATCTAATCACAACCTTGGTGTAGTCCGAGATAGCCTTCTGTACTAAGCAAAGCCATGCTAACCACTTGAATGATTTCAAATAGGAATTTCCCCTAATAAAAGCACTAAATGAGGTTATTGGTAAGGATGCCAGCAATTGCTGACTTGTCCTAAAAGATGAGAGACAGAAATGCTGACATTTCAAAAATATAAAGAAACTGAGGTGCACATGCTCCATTTAACAGTTACTAGATTTTTTTTAGCACTGCTATTTTTTCAACAGATTGGATCCAGATTTAGGTGCACTTAAGATCTGTTTTTGCTGTGGGCAAATAAGTCACTTCTGAAATATAATGACCCATTAAAAATGAACACCTGAGATGCCCAAGAAGTGCCTTACCATTCCCATCTCTCCAGAAGGCTTCCATGCCTAAATGGGAATCTAAAGCCTAGTCTTGTGATGGCGAACCTTGGCACTCCAGGTGTTCTTGGACTTCAATTCCCAGAAGCCCAAACACCCTGTGAATCCACATGAATAGGTTTATTGCAATTCATCCAGCCCACCCTGCTCTCGTCACTCCCAGAAGCGGAAGTAAAACACGCCCAAATGGACGCGTTTTACTTCCGCTTCCGGGAGCGACGAGGGCAGCACGGGTCGGATGAATTGCAGTAAACCCATCCGTGTGGATTCACAGTGTGCTTGTGCTTCTGGTAATTGAAGTCCAAGAACATCTGGAGTGCCAAGGTTCACCATCACGGGACTAGTCGAACACTATTTACTTACTGCAGCCTTGGCTCCCACACTTAACAAGTGGACCAAATTAAAAAAACAAAACGGAAGTAACTTGACTAAGCACAACAGTCTTCAAGCATTGCTACATCTAGATCCCTGATCTCACTGTCAAGAACTCGTCTTTGGCAAAGCCAGGCTACAATTTACTAAGGGTTCTATCGAAGAATACCCACAGCGGACTGACTTCGCTTATGACTAAAAACCAGTCAACGTCTCCTGTAAGTGTCGCACTGCTTTCGACTTCTGAAGCAGCCGCCTTTTTCCGAATTCAATATGAACCTAAGAACTCAATGGCAATCCTTTGACAATTCCGCTCTCGAAACATTATTCCTTTTTTAAAAATGCAGAACTAGGTGACAAGCGGCCGTCTATAGACGCCGGTCATTTCGATCGCAAGAGGAACCGAGATCTGGTGGTCTTCAATTCATCCCACGGGTTATTATACACCCACCCAACACGAAAGCCGGTCGTATCCGAATCTAGGGTTCAGTGCTCATCTCCGTTTCAAAGCCGAAGAGCCCAGCGCTGTCTGCTTCTGCAGACGTTTCCGTGGTCGTGTGGCAGGCATGACTAGACACCGGAGCGCACGGAACGCTGTTTACCTTCCCACCGAAGTGGTCCCTATTTATCTACTTGCAATTTCTTGCTTTCGAACTGCTAGGTTGGCAAGAGCTGGGACAAAGACGGGAGCTCATTCCGTCCCTGCAGTACTCGGGAATTGAACTGCTGAGCTTCCGCCTCCCAGTCAGCCTCTTAGCCACTTGAGTATTACAGCCTTTAAATATACAGTGCAGCGTTCTGTGCGCTCCGAGGTTTAACTTGGGGCGCTTCCTAAAAACTTGGTGGGTTTGCCACGGAAAAAGGGACTGCAGTGGCTCAAGTGGCTAAGATGCTCTTGTCCTAATATTTTTCAGGATCTGCTCACCTACCACTTTTTGTTTTGCCTATGATCATTCCCGGGAACTGCGGTGGTTCAAGTGGTTAATACACTGAACTCGCTGACTGGAAGGTTGGAGATCGATTCCAGGGTACTGCATGATGGAGTGAGCTCCTATCTCTGTCCCAACTCATGCCAACCTAGCAGTTCGAAAGCAAGAAATTGCAAGTAGATAAATAGGGACCACTTCGGTGGGAAGGTAACAGCGTTCCGTGCGCTCTGGTGTCTAGTCATGCCTGCCACATGACCACGGAAACGTCTGCAGCAGCAGACAGTGCTGGCTCTTCGGCTTTGAAACAGAGATGAGCACTGCACCCTAGAGTCGGATACGACTGGCTTTCGAGCAAGGGAAACCTTTACCTTTACTGAGAAATCGAGTTCTTTTCCGCTAGTCCACACTGAACTCACCCCGGCCTCACTTCGTTCTCCACCCTTCATCCCATCCCCACCGCCAATACCTTATTAATCGCCGGGTACTTCCTACCGCAGAAGAGAGGAGAAACTTGGACAATACAAACACGCTACATGCCGCCTTCCATTCTCTTTATATAGCAAGCCTGCAGAAATCCTATTGGGTAAGGTTGGTTCCAGGCTGTCACCGCCGGCCAATCAGAGCCAAGGCTCTTTCGAACCCGCGCTGGGCGCTGCGCGCGTTCCCGGGCTGGCGGTGATGCAAGGCTGGGGGATTCCATTCCTGTAAGTCACGTGAGGGCGCAGTACCGGTTTCATTTCTGGCGAGAGACCAGCAGCAGCTCATTCATTTAGATTAGGAGCCTCTCTCCTTCCTTGCCCAGTTCCTTGGCGCCAGCTGGACTTCTTCCCTCGGAAGTCAGTCAACTCTCTCTCCGGGAAATGAGGGGAGGAAACGTGTAGGAATGGCTGGCCGCAAGGAAGACACGTGGAGGCAATAGTGCAGTGAAGTCCAGCCCCGACCAGAGTCGGGGATACGTATTTATTCCCCTGCCTTGGGGTTCGTGACACGTGCCTCGGACACTCGTGACGCCCTTATACAGAAGGCTTGCATATGTGGTCAGCTACAATGACCGCTCTTGGACATTGCCCTGTGGTTAATGGACAGCCTGCAGTTAATTGCCATGGGCTGGCGAAACCCATTGTTCCTGCCCTAATCTCGGGGTCTATGTGTGTTGACTCCGGGTACCTAGCTTGTCCTCTGTCTGCCCTGGCCTGTTTGCCTTATTCTATTTGCCCCCAGCCTAGGTTTATGATTCATTTCTAACTAGCCCACTTTATCTTCCCAATTTCCCCTCCAGCCGAGCTCGGGTGGTCCCCGGATCTGTCGAAAGCCGAGCGAACCCCTGGGGAGAGGTTTAAGTGCCAATTATTCCCGCGGGCAACCCACAGAAATGGGTGTTGTTTTTGAATGGACGCGGTAGTGTAGTGTAGGTTTGATGTAGGCAGATTGATTGCACACGAGCCCGCAGGTGGGCCAAACACTTCTTTATTGCAGCATGGTCAATCAGTGCATGAGGTAATGGCAGAGGCGTACCTCCTTATATATAATACAATGCATTTGAATTCCGCCCCAAAGGTGCCCATTGGTTGTGGTACCAGTGACGTCAATCAGACGTACTGCATACCTGACATAGTTCACCTGTGGCGGGAAGGTTTCCCGCGCTAGTTACTGATTGGGCAATTGGAGCCACGTGAGCTGAGCTCCTTCAGCTGGCAGCTGAGTTTCATGCAAGCGGCAGATGAATTACATGCATACACAACAGTAGGCTACAGAGGATAGCAGATGACAGAGGAACCTGACGTGCGGTGGTCAGGTCCATGGGGTCGCAAAGGGTCGGACACGGACTATGTGACTGAACAACAACAACAAAAGTGAAGAGTTTCAAAAGGAAGTGGGATGGGAGAGAAAGCAGCCCTAGTACCCTTTTTTTTACTCAAGCGAAGGCAGGCTACAGAATTAAAACTTAAATTAAATTAAAGAGCAGTCCTTTAGGTTCTGCATTGACTTTGAATTTGCTTTAATATCTTTTAAAAAATCACATCAATATTTGTCGAAGGGAGGCTGTCGACTGGGAGGCGAAAGATCAGCAGTTCGATTCCCGAGTACTGCAGGATGGAATGAGCTCCCGTCTTTGTCCCAGCTCCTGCCAACCTAGCCGTTCGAAAGCAAGAAATTGCAAGTAGATAAATAGGGAACACTTCAGTGGGAAGGTAACAGCGTTCTGTGTACTCCGGTGTCTAGTCATGCCTGCCACATGGCCACGGAAATGTCTGCAGAAGCAGAGAGCGCTGGCTCTTCGGCTTTGAAACAGAGATGAGCACTGAACCCTAGAGTCAGATACAACTGACTCAAAAAATTAGAATATTGTCCAAATGTTCATTCATTTCACTTAAAAGGTGAAACAAATATATGAGATAAACTCACTAAATGCAAAGTGAGAGGTGTCATGCTTTAATTCGTTATACAGTAATTATCATGGCGTACAGCGTACATGAGATTATGTGATGATTATTGAGTACATGAGATTGGGGGGTTGGGGTTTTGTTGTGTATTCAGACACATTTGCAAGTAGTGCGGGCAGCACCTTTGCAAGAGGAAAATGGTGGTTTCCCGCCATCCAAATTAGGAACAGAAAGTGGCACAAAAACCCCTGCACAGGGCGCGCTCATTATGCTAATCAAAGTCCTGTGATTGGCTAAAGTTTTGGATCCTGTTCTCCATTGGTTAAATACATATATCCCCTGTTATGATTGGTTAGTTACGGTTGTCCGGCGGGTCGCTACTTTTTTTCAAGAAGCCACCACCAGGGAGACACTATATAAACCCCACGGGTAAACAAGGGTGGGGTAGGGCCAGACCGGATCTGTACTTCCCTCTCCGTACAGGTAGCCAGCAACATGCTAGTCTGGGTCTCCTCCATTATGCTACAATCCTAAAGTAGTTAAGTATTGCCTCCTTCCTTGGCACACTCCAGAGGGACTGATTCCATGGGACTGTATAGCCATCTCCGTGTCTGGAACGCTTTGTAAGATCATCTTGAATAGACTGTTAAATAAAGACTTGTTGCTGTTTCGTTCATCGTTGTCTGGACTATTGCTTGCAAGGGCCGGACATAAGTCTCCCTTGCTCGAAAACCAGTGGTATTCGACTCTAGGGTGCAGTGCTCAGCTCCGTTTACAGCCAAAGAGCCAGCGCTGTCTCTGTCTGCAGATGTTTCTGTGGTCATGTGGCAGGCATGACTAGAATACCAGAGGGCACAGAATGCTGTTACCTTTCCTGCTGAAGCAGTACCTATTTATCTTGTGATTTCTTGCTTTCAAACTGCTTAGTTGGCAGGAACTGGAACAGATGAGGTTACTCGTTCTTTTATGCAGTACAGTACTTGGGTCTTGAACTGCTGACCTTCCAGTTCTCAAGTTCAGCATCTTAACCACTAAGCCACTGCAGTACTGCACGATCCCAATTAAGCAAATGCTGGATTCTTGGGGTGCTAGTAGTTGTAAAGTCCAAAGCATCTGAAGGAGCAAAGGCTGCCCAGCCCCAGGGGCCACAGAAAGGTGGTGCGTGTGGGATATTGGTAGACAGGTTATGAATTTCCTGCTCTTGTATGCTTTTACATATACATATCTAATAGGCTAAATATATAACATATTTTGTATTCTGTTTGTTACAATTAAGCTAAAATGCACAATCGTAATAATAATTGTGTGCCATCAAGTCAGTTGTGATTTATGGCAACCCTTTCTGGTTTTTTTAAGGTAGAGAAAACACAGAAGTGATTTATCATCCCTTTCTTTTGGGGGCACTCTGGGACTGTGCAGCTTGCTCAAGGCCACATGGGCTGAACTATTCAACTAGCTAAAATTTACAATGCAGCTAAATAAATTTGATTAAAGCGTTACATTAGTGTTACAGATTACTATTGTTTTAGAATGCAGATTAATGCAAGAACAGTTCACACTGTTCATCTGAAGTACTCCCAGGTTCTTGTAGATATGATTGCAGCTTTGTTTCCTGCTCAAAACAAGAAGGAATTTTGCCTATTAATTTGTACTTACACATCTTCTGCATTGACTTTGATTTGCTTTAATATCTTTTAAAAATCACATCAATATTTGCACAAGTTCAGCCGGGGATGCTGGAGGAGTCAGTTTGTCTAATGGCCTTATATGACTGTGAAAGCCTCAAAATATTGTATTGTATTGTCGAAGGATGGTGGACTAAATAGCATGCACCTATGACATATTGTGTTGCCTCTATACAAGAGAGAATAACAGGAACATGTGAATCAAGCATAACAAAAAAAAATTTTTTTTTTGCAGAGGTTGAATGAAAAATAGTGCCTGAATAATCTCTTCAAAGGCCAAAGCATAGGTCGAAGCCTTCTTGCAAACTCCCATATGTAAGAATAGATGGCAGCCCCAAACTCACATAGCTGAAGGCACATAAACTCAGGAGGAAACATAACACAGCATCAACTGGCTAGAATTGAGGATAGGGAGTTTCACACTACGACAGTCCTTCAGCATTGTGCAGGGTCAGGCAGTGTTATCCTGCACAAGAACAGCACTACAAAGACCCACTGAAGATATCAAGACATTGCCCTCATGTGTGGCCGAGGCAACACTTGTATTACTTTATGTGAAGTCTCTCCTTCTGTTCATAGCATGGAGAAGGATCAGTCGACATATACAGGATACACCTCCCAGGCATTGACCAAACAGAATGGAACCTATCTACAAGAGTATTAAACCTCAGCATGTCATGTTTGCGCTTCCCAGAGATTGATAGGTAAGCCCCACCAGCAGAACACAAGGTGAAATGCTTATATTCCAGGTACTGGAAGGAGGGGGGGGGGAGATAATAAAACCCCTGACAGTGAGGTGGTTATGAACCCTTTTGTATCCCTTCTGATTAGTGGTCTTGCTCTGGAGAAACAGAAGGGCACAAAGTAATACTTGTAACCCCAAATTTGCAAAGAAGGGCATAATTTCGATCAGGCTGGCACATGCATTCCTCAAAGGACCAAAACCAACATGGATTTGCTTAGTCAAGAAGCAATCCCCTGATGCTAAATGACTACAGATTCCTGCTTGGCTGTTGAATGCACCAGTCTACTACATAAGGTAGTATCTATCATGTTAGAATTGCACGTGGACTCTACTAGTAGTCTGTACAAAACAACATGGAGTTCTACTGCAGGTGGCACCAAACGAAGCCAGCCTATGATGCCAAGCTCGAAACTGCACTCTTCAGATAAATGAGATCGAATCTGCAGAAACTCCTTTCGTAGCACACAACACAGTTCAAAATGATGCTCAATTCGTTCTTTGCTGCTCTGGTTTATTTATTTTATGCTGCAGTTTTGACTGAGACATATTACCCCTTTTGTCCCACAAGTTGTCTGCTCACCCCTACCCCACTCCATTCACCACTCCTTTGCGTCTTCCTGGACTGTCCTAAATGTCCATCCCCACCATTGTATTTTTGATATTTTTTCAGTTTTGCATGTAAATGTATAATTCCTTTTTTAAAACCTTCCTTTTTTGGAAAATAAAAATAAACAGGGAGATGGGGAGCAGCATATATGTCATCACTCCCATACACCCCCTACCCCATTGCCCCATTCATGACTGTGTTTGCCTTATTGGGACTTCTTGAAGCAATTTATATCATGGACTGTCTGATGACTTGCTCTGCGGATTCCCCATGCCCCGTGGGGCATGGAACGGCCCGCCAGAGGCCACCGCGGTGAGAGAAGCTCCCAGCCCGTGGGCTCTGCGGCCGCCAAATTAAGGGGGGTGAATAAAATATAGGGTTTGATTCACCCAATTACCGTGACCTGACCTACGGCTCTGCCAAGTAAGCAGATAGCTGACTCCTGTAAAACATTAAGTGTATAACTCATGGAGACCGGAACAAGATGGCGGGGGAGTAAGACACGAGTGAAGCAGGCTGCGAGATAAATGTATTAAAAAGGTGGAAAAACAAAGGCTGTTAAAGATAAATTTGAGAAAAAAGACAGAGGAGTGCTGTGGGGGTGAAGAAGGTGAAGAATTCAGGGGTCAAGAGAGTCTGGGTCAGTGTGACAGAGCTTGAAAAGGCTCGAAAAGGCAAAGAGATGCCGACTGAATGGGATGACACAGATTTGCAAGCCTCTGTAAGTCCTCCGTTTGCTCTTAATGTTTATTTTGGGCTGTAAAGACCACCTAATTAAGGAAGGTGTGATTGATGAGACTGAGAAGGAAAAACAGAATTGTGGAAGGGAATGAAAGATTGGGTTTCAAAGGCAAGGTGAAGAATGCAAGCTTGAAATAAGCCTTGAAAAGCCTTGGAAAGTGAGGGGAGTAAGCTTTGAGAAACCTTGAATGCCCTTAAAGTACTGGAGCAAAGTTTTGAACTAAAAAGAGAGATAAAAGGGGAACTCTGAGGCAAGAGAGCTGATGGACTGAAAGAGGGGGTGTCTGTCTGTCCCCCCCTTTTTTTTTTTTGAGAGGAAGAATCTTTGAAAGACGAAATAAAATAAAAAAGGAGAGAGTGTGTGAAGAAGAACAGGCCCCTGAAGATGAGAAACAGCTGATGAAGTAGCTGTGACCTTAAAGTAGTGAGAGGAGAGAAAAAAGAAGTGGGAAACAGTCAGCCCTAAATGAGTTATCATCACCCCAAAGATTTCAGATTCTAGACTTACTCTAGAGATTTTAGAGATCCTAAAATTATCGAAATGGAAATTATCGAAATGGAAACTTTTAAGAAAGAAGCACAAGATTTTAGGGATCTGTTGGAAAAAGACTCTTATGGGGAAGTACTACAGTATTTTAGGGATTTCAGGGATCAGATGGAAAGGATGTTGAATTTTTCAGATAATGGACGTATGCAAAAAAAAGGAAAGGAAAAGGAAGAGGATATAAGAATGGCTAATCAAGAAAAAAGACAGTACATGGAGGACACAATAGAAGCAAAAATAAAAGAAATTATGAATGGACAACAAGAACTAAGGGACTTGCTGGTTAGCTACATGAAAATATTAAATAATAACTTTATGACAATAGAGGCAAAATTAAAATCTGTGGAAGAGGAGATAAAACACATGCAAGCAGTGGAGAAAGAAATGGATATTTGGAGCAAACTTGAGAAAAGGTTGGACAGAATAGATGTGACAAGGAAGCAAGAAATGAAAGACACCATGAATGGACAACAAGAATTAAGAGATCTACTGGCCAACTCTATGAAAGTAGTAACTAAAAATTTTGAGACAACAAAGGTAAAAGATTTGCAAGAAAAAGATAAAAGAATAGGTAAGCAAGAAAAAAGAATGTACATGCTGGAGGAGATGGCGAGACAAAAGAACGTGGTGATTAAAAATATTCCAGAGGGAAGTCCAGACCGCCTGAGAGAAAGAATTATTAAATGGTTGAATGAACTGAAGATGGGGAGAGAATTTACACAGGAGGATATCCTAGCAGTTTATAGATTGGGGAAGAGAAGAAATGGGACTTTTAAAAGGTTTGTTTTGGTAAAATTTGCAGGTCTGGACAGAAAATTAGAATTAATGGCATTTTTAAGAAGAAATGGTACACGAGTACCAAAATTGGATGGGGAAAAACTGGATATTTATCAGGACATAACTAAAGAAGAAAGATTGTGGAGGAAGAAAATTAAACCAGTTACTACATTGTTAAGGGACAAGGGTGTGAAATATAATTGGCAAAAATTACATCATTTAAGATTCTTTTGGGCAGGTAAAGTTGTTGTGATAAACAAGCAAACTGAGTATTTGGATATACTAGAATCTTGTAATATTATTAAGGGAGGATCAGAAGAATGGAGGAAACTTAAAGAAGAGCTTTTAATTTTGAGAAGTTAATTCAAAGTATAAAAGAAGTGAAAAATACAGGGAGAAAGATAAGGGTAAAAGGGAATATCTATGAAATTGTCACAAAAAGGTTAATAACTTTTGTTAAGAATGGTTAAAAGGGGGTAAGTTAGATGGAAAATTACAGTGTAAAGTTTGAAATATAAGGTTTAATATGTTTGAAATTGTAAATAACCCTCTGTCAAGGAATGTCAAGGAAGGGCAAGTAGTAGTAATGTGGAAAATGATGTTTTGGAAAATGTTATTTTTCAATGAGTTTCCATTTGTTGTTATTTTGGTCTCTATATTTGTTCTGATGTAAGATGGAGGAGGTTTGGTTTAAGGAAGAGATTAAAACATGTAAATAACCTTTTGTTAATGGGGTCTAAGATTATGAGGAAATATATGTTGGGGAAGACTGCAGAGAATATCATATGTGCAGTATATAGATAAATTAATATATAAGAGTAAGAATTTGCAATCGGTACAGAAAAGTGTATAGAATAAGCTTAATTAGTACAGTAATTGTAGGGGGGAGGGAAAAAAAAGATTTGAAGGAAAGGTAATGACATGTGTAATGGTAGAATAACCATTAGTAGGAGGAAAGGAGAGAGAAAAACAGTTGCATGTTATGAACAACAAAAGTTATTTAATGTCTTAAATATTAGTAAGAATCCGTCTTACTCTTATCTATTAGGATATAACAAAGGAAGAAAGATTGCGGAGGAAGAAAATTAAAATAGTCAAGGGATAAGGATATGAGTTATAATTGGTAGCAAATATAACAGTTAAGAATTTTCTGTGTAAGAAAAGTTGTTTTGATAAGTAAACAAATTGAGATTTTGGTTATACTACAATCAATAATAATAATCTTTATTTGCTGTGACCCTGGATTTTTTTTTTATTGCTTTGCCCTAAGATGGAGGAAGTTTGGTTCTAGAAAGAGATTGATTGATTGAAATATGTAAATAATCCTCTATCAAGGTGTGTTAACATTAACTAGATAGATGAATATATAGATCGATAGATTATAATTTATAAGGTGATATATGTTAAGGTTCGCAGAGAATTGGAAATACAAGGGTAAGAATCTGCAACTAATTATAGAAAGAAAATTGATTATAGCAACATTAGAAAAAAAGAAGGGGAAAAAAAGGTGGGATAATTTTGGGATCAAATTTGAATAGAAATGACTTGAAGGAAATGTAATAAAATGAGTAATGGTGTGACAACCAGTAGCAGGAGGGAAAGAAAAATAGCTGCTTTGCTATGAGCAATAAAAATCATTTAATGTCTTAAATAATAACAAGAACCCGCTCTAGTTCCGGTCTCCCTCCCCTTCTTCGGCACTTCGGAGGCGGTCCTTCAACGGAAGGACAAGGGGAGTGAAGAAGACAGAAGATGGTGAAGGGCTGGGTGAGGGTGATTGGGAGGTGAAGGGTGGGTGAGGATGAATGTATTCAATGTATATTTGTTCATTTGTGTTTTTTTTATTGTATTGTACTGTACTGTAATGTTATAAATGTTTAAGTTTTGTAATTTTGTTTGAAAATTAATAAAAATATTTTTTTTAAAAAAAAGTGTATAACTCATCTCCCGGCTCGGGGAAAATCCCTGGTGCAAATAAGGCATGTTTGTCCCTGCTTAATCCCCAGGACAATGGTCTCCCTCGTCCCGTGTTTGCCCAAGTTAATTAACTTCCCTTGTGAGTTTTCCCATTAACCTGAGTCAACGTATGAGGTAATGCTCTGTGAGATGACAGCTTGCCACCGTTGCGCTTTTTCCCCTATAAATGATATTGCCTCTTGCCAATAAACTACTGATCTGATCCTGTTTCCTTGCCTCGTGTCGTTACTTGATCAGTCCTCCTCCGGGCGCCCCGGCCCTCAGTGGCCCTGATTCCTTCATCTGGTGACCCCGACGTGATTTACTCGTGAGTAAGGGACCCTGGAGAGGTCTACTCGCGAGTAACGATCCATGCGGTCTGGTTCTGCGCTTGAACCGCGGCCAAAACCAGCCCAGAGGACAGCGCGGCACTCTGGTCGGCAGCCAGTCGGACAGAGAGACGGCCAGCAGCGAGGCATTCCTGAGAGGCATTCCTACAGCTTGCTCCCAGCTTTCGGGGAGGCTTGCGCAAAGGGAAAAACGCGTTCCGCTCAGGGCAGCTGTGAGCCCCTGACAGCGCAGAGGCCGCTGAGGGCCTGTGGCAGAAGGTCCACGCTCCGAGGTCTACCCCAGACACCCGACGCCCGAACCTGTTGCCTGCAAAGACGCGTCGACCTTCGTCCCGAGGAGGAAACTTCAGAGGACCATCGCAGGTAATATGGGGACTTGTTCTCATAGACCAAGTCTGTCCGCTAGCCAAAGAACTCGTGAGGAAGAGTTCAGAATCCTGGCCAGGGTTTTTCAGTTACGATTTCACAGCAGGGAGCTAGCGAGACTTTTGGCGTACCTCAGGGAACACTGCCTACTTTACCCAGAAGTAGGTACGTTAACCCTGCAGCTCTGGGATCAGATAGGAGACTGCATTCGGCAGCCCCCCAAAGCTCCAGGAGGGATAGTTCGTACTTGGAGGAAGTGTAGGAAGCTCTTAGAACAGATCGAGCCAGTCCGGATAGAGGCCCAAGAACCCCCGTTAGAAAAGTCATCAGGCAGGCCAGTCGAGCCGACTGCGCCCACGGCACTCTGTCCGTCATTTAGCTATCAGCATAGTAACGCAGGGAGCATTCCCGCGGTGACAGCTGCAGACGTCACCGAGGGAATGCAAGGAATGAGAAGCGCAGGCGCTTCTCTGACAGCTCCAAGCTCCCTAGTCGTGAAGAGTGCCCTTCAGCGCACAGCCGAGATAGAACTCAAAAAGGGGGAATTGTCAGCGGAAGAACTAGCTGAGCTTAGACAGATATGTCCAATCCGAATGGAGATGGACGCGCTCACGGGTGCTCAACAAATCGTCCATTCCCCAGTCCCGTATAAGCTTCTCATGGCTTTGCGGAAAGCAATCTCAGAGACAGGGCTCCAAAGCCGTTTTACAAGGGGCACGCTTCAGCAGGCGTGCGAAACCACCATGTGGATTCCCCATGACTGGAAAGCCGTCATGAGGATGATGCTAACCCCTAGCCAGTACATGATCTGGGACAGCGAGTATCGGCTCGAGGCTCAGGCCAGGGCCGCTAGGATGGGAGGCGTGGTAATTGCTGAACAGCTATATGGTTCAGGTGCCTTTGAGCCCATCAATGCTCAGATCGCCTTGCCTCTAGCCACCCTAGAGATGTCGGCCGAAGCCGCCTATAGGGCATACTTCAAGGTCCCAGCGACTGGCAAAACGGCCAAAAATTACACTGCGATCAAGCAGGGAGCCCAGGAACCCTACATGGACTTCATCAATCGCCTGGAAGAAGCAATCACCAGGCAGATTGATAATGAGCAAGCCCAGCAAGAGCTCATGATTAAGCTAGCCAAGGACAATGCCAACTTGGACTGCCGTAAGGTTTTGCAGTCGCTAGGCAATCGTCCTGACTTGACCTTAACGGACATGATCCGAGCATGTGCTGACGTTGGCACAGATTCCTACAAAATGGGTCTGCTAGCAGCAGCCGTGCAAGGGGGTAGAAGATCTCATCTTAATGGAAAGACCAAAGGGGCATGTCACGCTTGTGGCAAGGTCGGCCACTTCGCTAGGGAGTGCCGATCCAAAGGAGGCGGACAAAAGTCCGGCCATTCTAAGGCTCCGAATACCCTCTGTCCGAAGTGCAAGAAAGGCTACCACTGGGCCAGGTATTGTCCAAGTTCGGGAAACCGGAACGCGGGCATGTCTCTGGCCCCGGTCCAAACAGAGGCTTCCCTTCCCCAGAACTCACCCGAGCTAGACTGAATCCCGATCACATTCCAGACATTACGAGGGCACAGGCCAGCCCCAAGGGTAGCACAGGGCTAGAATTGGCTTGCCAGGCGGACGTTACATGCGATCTGCCAGGCACAGTCTATCTGGTCGATTCCCAGTACATGGGTCCCCTGCCCAGAGGCTTTATAGGTTTAGTTTTGCCCCGTAGTGTAGCTGGAGCACGCGGAATCTTCGTGATTCCAGGAGTCATTGACTCGAATTTTTCAGGCGTTCTCCAGGTGCAACTCTGGACACACCTGCCCCAGATTATTCATAAGGGAGACACCTTAGCGCAACTGATCATGGTTCCTTGTCACTCGTCAGCAGGCAGCCAGGGAAGGCTCAGTGACAGCGCAAGTGAGGCAGTGCAAGGATACCAGGTCTTAGCGACAGTGGAAACCAACATTGAGTGGAAGCAGCGCCCCGTTATCGAGGTATTTTTGAACAAAAGAGTGTTCTCAGGGTTACTCGATACCGGAGCGGATGTGAGCGTGGTAAGCAGGAGTCAGTGGCCTAGGGCGTGGGCCATTGAGCCGGTCTCCGATGTGTGGGGGGTAGGTGGAGTTCAGGAAGCGTTTAGGAGCCGGGAGTGGGTGGAGGTCACAATCCCAAAGGCTGAGGGCACGGCGGTAATTCGGCCGCACATTCTTGACGTGCACGTCAACCTTTGGGGGCGAGACATCCTCCAGCAGTACGGTGCCACCCTTACCTTCGGGTAATGGCGTTGCCACTTAAATGGCTCGCCAATACTCCGGTCTGGAAAGAACAATGGCCGGTAGTCGGGGAGAAATTGGTTGCTCTCAGGCAGCTAGTGAAAGAGCAGCTAGACGCAGGACATATAGAACAGTCCACGAGTCCTTGGAATTCGCCAATTTTTGTTATTAAGAAGAAGTCGGGGAAGTGGCGACTCCTCCACGATCTCAGAGAGATCAATAAATGTATTCAGCCGATGGGTCCGCTTCAATGCGGCATCCCAAATCCTAATATGATTCCCGAGGGGTGGGAGATCCTAGTGGTAGATCTCAAGGATTGCTTTTATACAATTCCCTTAGACCCCAGGGACCGGGAAAGGTTTGCTTTTACGGTGCCGGTTGTGAACCACAGTGAGCCCACGCTCCGTTACGCGTGGAAATTTTTGCCACAGGGCATGCTCAATTCGCCCACCCTGTGCCAAATATATGTTCACAACGCGCTGGAAAAGTTTCGAGGCCTTTACCCACAAGCTATAGTTTGTCACTTCATGGACGACATCTTGGTCGCTATGCTGCAACTTGGCAGCGAAATGTTTTCCGACCTCCAGGCCAGCCTGGGGGACAAAGGTCTACTCATTGCCCCTGAGAAAGTGCAGAGAACCGAGCCCTTCTCATACTTGGGCCATCGGCTTCTCCGCTCTTTTGCAGCGCCGGTTTTGCCTCAGATTAATCTATAGGACTCAGTCACCCTGGTAGAGCTGCAGCAAGTTTTAGGGAACATTAATTGGGCCAGACCGTATTTCCGACTGGATACGGATCTTCTGAAGCCGCTCTTCTCGCTGCTAACTTTGGGTAAGCAGCCGGCAGACCGGATAAAAATCTCTCGAGACGCGCATTTGGCGCTCGAGAAGGTCAACCAAATCCTTAGCCAGAGGTGGGTGGATAGGATCACCCGGGGGCCATATGCCCCGACCCTGAATTTGTACATCGTACGGTCGGGATCCATGTTCACTGGGGCGCTAGGAGTGGACTCAGAGAAAGGAGCGAAAATTGTGGAGTGGGTGTATTTGCCTAATACATCTTCACGGAACGTCGTTCCGCCCCAAGAGCTGGTCTCCGCGGTGGTCTACCGCGGCAGGCTGAGAGCTAGGGACATTTCAGGAAATGATTTGGCCAAGATTGTGGTTCCGTTCACCAAGGAACAAATTCATCAGTTAATGCAGCTAGGCGACTCGCTTCCGATAGCTTTGGAAGGCTTCACCGGGAGTTTAGCATACCATCTGCCGAAAGACCCTAGGCATGTCTCGATTCAGACAGGAACAGTCAGCTTGTTCGAATTGCTCTCGCTGGTCCCGCTTCAAGGGGCCAGAACAGTCTTCACAGACGGGGGTCGCACCTACGGTGTTTTGACCTGGCTGGAGGGCGAAGCTTGGCACACGCTGCTAACCCTTCCACAGAAGTCCGCTCAGCGGGCAGAGTTGGCAGCCGTGAACCTTGCCTTGCGCACCTTCGCCAACGAGCGTCTGAATATCATCACTGACAGTCTGTACGTAAGGAATTTGCTCCACAGTCTGCCGGGAGCTTACATCACTCCCGCGATAGACAAAAATTTGCTTAGTCTGTTTCTCACCGCTCAATTTCATTTGCGTAACCGCACGGAGCCGCTCTATATTGCCCACATTAGAAGTCACCAAGACCTACCGGGTCCGATTTCCGCGGGCAATAGCAGGGCGGACGCGGCCGCAAAGGAAGTTCAGCAACGTTCAGTTTTGGGAGTTTTTACTACACCAATCCAAAGTCATGCATTTTTCCATCAAAACGCCAAAGCGCTTGCCAGGCAGTTCAATCTGCCTCTCTCCCAAGCCCAGGGCATAGTTCGCTCTTGTCAGCATTGTGCAGGGGCACCGGGGGGGCCCTCGTGGGGGGTTAACCCACGAGGGACAGAGGCCAACCAGGTGTGGCAGATGGATGTCACGCATGTGCCACAATTTGGGAGATGGCAGTATATGCACGTCTGCATAGATACTTTTTCCCAGTTCGTTTGGCCCACGGCACAGAAGGGGGAGACAGCTACCCATGTGGAGCAGCACCTCCTTTCCTGCATTGCTGCCATGGGCAAACCACGGCACGTGAAAACAGATAACGCCCCGTCCTACTGCTCTAGGCAGTTGGCCGCCTTCATGGCCACATGGGACATCAAGCATACATTTGGGATTCCCTACAATCCGCAAGGGCAGGCGATTGTAGAGCGGGTCAATCGGACACTGAAGTCCTACATTGACAAACAAACAGAAAGGGGGGAGCCGCCGGCCCTCCCCAAGTCACAAGGGGAAGCACAGTTTTGTCTCAACAAGGTATTGTTCACTTACAATCATCTTAATGTTTTTTCGGATTGCACGCCGCAGGAGAGGCACTTCCGCCGTTCGGAAGCTCTCCCGCGACCTATGGTCCGGTACCGAGTGCCACCAGACCCTTCTTGGAGGGGCCCGGTGCCGCTCATAACCTGGGGAAGAGGGTATGCTGCAGTTATGTCTCCTACAGGTGTCGTCTGGATCCCAGCCCGGTGTGTCAAGCCCCACTTGGAACTGCATGGCGTGGAACCAGGCCGGCCCGAGTCCGATCCCGGAGATGAAGGATCTCGCTCTGACCGAGAAGATCCGCCGGAGGAAACGGCCGCCGATGCCCAAGATCACCTGGGGGATGGTCAAGACTCTCTGCTGTGACGCCCAGGACGCCGTCCAGCGCGAGGAGAAGGAGCCAACACCGGAGAACCTCACAGCTGCAGTTTTTGCCCAGATTCATGCCAACACAGCGGCGATTACCATCATCCTGGCCCTTTCCCTGCTTTTGGGGGGAGGCGTTCAGGCTACTCCAATCCAGGCCGACGGCTTGCCGCCTGGTGAAGATCTTTCCGCACGAATGCAGTACAACTTGTGGGAAAGGTTGGCGGGTCTCGTCAACCAGTCCGATTTTTGCTTACAGCAGGACATTGGTTCTGCATCTATCCTCAGCACCTGTCTCATCCCTGTGTGCCACACTCTGGACGCACGCACCAAGGATGGCGACTGGTTGTTGAAGGCGTTCTTTGGCCCGCACACTCCCACCACCTTCTCAGCATACGCACGCTGGGGGGGATTGCGACTTGCATCAACCTTGCCGGCTGACGCCGCCACTCTTCATACCCCTCGAGTGGCGATCAGCCCGGACGCTGCTTGTACCCGAATGACCGGCTGCACCTCAGGCGGTCAGACTCGGCGTCGCTGCATTAACCCCGGCAGCGGCAACTGGACTTGTAATAAACCAGAAACACTCATTTCGCTGTACGCTCATGTCACCCTACCTTCAGGGTGGTTTTTCACCTGCAACCAGTTCACATGGAACTATATCCCTGCGAATCTGTCGGACTCAATGTGTTGTATCAGTCGGTTGACACTGGTACTTCCTACTAAGGACATGATAGCCCCAAGTGCGAATGACACAAATGTATCAAATGTTGATGTTTCCCCACTCATACGGCACACACGCACAACCCAGTTAGACAGCTCTTGTGACAGCAGCTTTAGGGTAATGAGTCCCGCTGAGTATGTATCACTAGCAGTCAGCCTAGTCGGCGTGCCAGGCTTGGCCGTCGGCAACGCACGGAGGATTGGCCGCTTGGCTTGTGGCTTGGCTAAAGCCATTAACCACACCTCCACAGCGATAGCGCTCCTCAATCAGGAGCAGGCAGAACTTTGCCATGCCGTTCTCGACAATCGAGCGGCTATCGACTACCTCCTCTTGCTGCACTACCTGGGTTGCGAATCTTTTCATGGAATGTGTTGTTTCAATCTCACTGATAACTCCCGTAAAATCCAAAGCCAGATCACGGATCTCCACACCATAGTTGCAGGCATTACAGAAGGCTCCGCGTGGGGAGCTTGGTGGAGTTCCCTGTGGAATTGGATGTGGTCATGGATTCCCTGGGGGTGGCTGCAAACGGTGCTTAAGGTAGTGGTGGGGATAGCCATACTAGGCATTACGCTCTGTTGTTTTGCTCAGTGTATTCCCTCGCTGATCTCCAAGTGCCGCCCCAGAGAGAAATCCCGTGACGTCATACCCGCTCAACAGCTGATGCCGCTCTTGCGCAGGGTCGCCGGTCAGGTCCTTAAATAGAAAACAAAGGGGAGATGCGGATTCCCCATGCCCCGTGGGGCATGGAATGGCCCGCCAGAGGCCACCGCGGTGAGAGAAGCTCCCAGCCCGTGGGCTCTGCGGCCGCCAGATTAAGGGGGGTGAATAAAATATAGGGTTTGATTCACCCAATTACCGTGACCTGACCTACGGCTCTGCCAAGTAAGCAGATAGCTGACTCCTGTAAAACATTAAGTGTATAACTCATCTCCCGGCTCGGGGAAAATCCCTGGTGCAAATAAGCCATGTTTGTCCCTGCTTAATCCCCAGGACAATGGTCTCCCTCGTCCCGTGTTTGCCCAAGTTAATTAACTTCCCTTGTGAGTTTTCCCATTAACCTGAGTCAACGTATGAGGTAATGCTCTGTGAGATGACAGCTTGCCACCGTTGCGCTTTTTTTCCTATAAATGATATTGCCTCTTGCCAATAAACTACTGATCTGATCCTGTTTCCTTGCCTCGTGTCGTTACTTGATCAGTCCTCCTCCGGGCGCCCCGGCCCTCAGTGGCCCTGATTCCTTCATTGCTCCTTCCTCCTTCAAGTGCCATATCTGACTCCAAAAATTGGCTGTCCTCATGGCGATCAGCAGCCATGAAGACTGTCCTGGGCATAACATAAGGCAGTGGTCTTTCATTTGCCTTCCACAAAACAGCATGATACCCGTACCACTGAGCCAGTTCCATGAGTCACTTTCTGGTCCTAAGCCCTTTTGGCACACAAAGTTCAGCCCCAGGCCAGTACTGATGAAGCTGCTGCCCTTCATCAAGATGGATCCAAGTGAGATTTAATCCACTTGGGGACCATCACCCTTCCCTGTGGACTTTAGCACCCAAGTCCATTAGTCCTCAGGGTTGTCAGGTTAGTTAATGGCTGCCAATCAGCATTGAGTTGCTGGCAGTAGGGTCTACTCTATTACCATAGCAGGATAACCTGGCTAGACTGCCCCCTGTGGTTTAAGATGACTGGACATTCTGACTTGACCCATGGACACTAATGACTGATCGTTCTTTGAGGAATTTGTCTGACTTTGAGGACTCATTCCAGCACTTGTTGCCGAGAATTGTGACAATTCCAATGGAGCAGAGGGGATTTAATGGTTAGGGTCCAGCCTCAGGTCACTGCTTTAGACCTGCATGTTTAAACCGACAGCCTGTAACCAAAATCCATATTCTGAGGCTTTGTTCTTTAGAAAGAAAAATAATGTTTTGATCACTCCTGCAGATTTTTCTGGCTAGAGTTATTTTGCCAAAGCCACTGATCAGTGTGGACCAAGGGATGTGGGAGGAAAAGCCTCAAAAAGTAAGCAGTAAAGGTGCTTAAAGAACCCTGGTGGTGCAGTGGTTAAACTGCTTTACTGCAGCCAAAAGGTTGTTAGTTCGATCCTGACCAGGGCTCAAGGTTGACTCAGTCTTCCATCCTTCTGAGGTTGGTAAAATGATTACCCAGCATGTTGGGGGCAAAATGCTTATTAACTTGTGAACCGCCAAGAGAGTGCACTGCGCGGTGTATAAGTGTGATTGGTGAAAAGTATTCTGTTGGATCGGGGCCGCGAAGCGGTTGTCGGGTCCCAGAGGAGACTGGTCAAGCAATAAGACACGAGGCAAGATGGAGTGAAGACCAGTGATTTAATGAAGGCAAATCATCAGTATTTATCATGTACAGGCTGCATGCAAAATAACTGCGATCTGACAGGATCCACATGCCATGTTTACATGAGTTAATTGGGGAAGTCTTCAGGGGAAGTTAATTAACTAACTTAATCAACGACAGGGAAAATACATTGTTCCATGTTATCCGGGGTAAACATGTGGCTGGTATTGGTTTTAGGATTTAGAGTAATCTGCAGGTGCGAGATTACCTATTACATGACTAGCGAGTTAGTCATTAGCTTCCTATTGTCCGAGCTGCTTGTCAGGTCAGCTATAGATGAATTAAACCCTATCTAATATTCCACTCCCCCAATTTTTGTCCCTTCAGGAACCCCTGGTAACGATGTGATCACGCCTTACCAGGGTTCTGTCAGGGCCAGTATACCAATTGTGTGCGCGGATCCCACACTCCCCCTTTATTTGTTTAAATCGACCTGACAGATGGCTCGACGTAGGAGCGGCATCAGCTGACGTGGAGTGAGGACATTCCAGGTTTCTCTCCATGGGGGACATCTTGACATCAGCGAGGGAATACATTGAATGAAACAACACACAGCCATTCCCAGTATTATCACCCCCACAATCACCTTGAGGGTCATTTGTAGCCAACCCCATGGGAACCAGGACCATAACGAATTCCACCACGCCCACGTAGCATCTTCCTTGATGTTTTTAACCAAGGTATGGAGGTCTGTGAGTTGACTCTATACCTTGCGCGAGTTGTCCATGAGGTTAAAACAACACATGCCATGGACAGACTCGCAACCCAAATGATGTAACAGCAAGAGGTAATCGATGGCTGCTCGATTATCCAATATGGAATGGCGAAGCTCTGTCTGCTCTAGATTAAGCAGCGCTATCGTCGAGGAGGTGTGGTTAATGGCTTTTGCCAAAGCGCAAGCCAATTGACCAATTCTCCGAGCGTTGCCTACGGCTAAGCCTGGCACGCCAAACAAGCTGACTGCTAATGAAACATACTCAGCTTTACTCAGAATTCTGATGTTGCTATCACATGAGCTGTCTAACTGGGTGTCACGAGCGTGCCGTAGGTGTGAAGGTACATTTATGCTTGGGGCAACCATGTCTCTAGTGGGAAGCAACAATGTCAAACTACTGATACAGCAAAGGGAATCAGATACATTTGCAGGAATGTAGTTCCAAGTATACTGGTTACATGTAAAAAACCATCCTGAAGGCAAAGTAACATGAGCATACATTGAGTTAATAGTCTCTGGGTTATTGCAAGTCCAGTTGCTGTTGCCGGGGTCGAGGCAATGGCGCTGTGGCTCTTCGACCGCGGAACAGCCGGTCATACGAGCAGAAGTAGAGTTCGGGCTGACAGCCGCATCAACCGGTAAGACTTTAGTGACTTGGGTTCCCCAGTGCACGTACGTTGAAAAGGCAGTCTTGTAAAACGGACCAAAAATCCGCTTCACCAACCAGTCACCGTTCCTGATGCGCGCATCTGGGGAGTGACACACTGGGATGAGACAAGTGCTCAGAATAGAGGCAGAAGCGGTGGTCTGCCTCAGGCAAAAATCGGACTGATTGACGAGGTTCGCCAATCTTTCCCAAACGTTGTACTGCAGCCGGGCAGAGAGATCTCTGCCTGGCATCAGGTTGTTGGCTTCCAGTGAACCTGCTTGAGCGCCTCCCCCCGCAAGCAGGGAAAGGATCAAGATGATGGTGGTCATCATGGAATTAGCTGTAATCAGGGAAAAGGCTGCAATCAAGATGTTCTCCGGTGTCGGCTCCTTGTCCTCCCGCCGAATGGCATCTGCCGTCTCCTGGCACAGGGACTTGGCCATCCCCCAGGTGATCTTCGGCGCTGTCATCTGCTGTCGCCGCCTCCTCCGCTTGGCTCTCCCCGTCAGGGTTAGTTCCTCCATCTCTGGGATCGGGTCCGGAACTGCCTGGGTCCACGCCATTGGACTCGAAGTGAGGCTTGACACACCGGGCTGGAATCCAGATAACGCCTGTAGGAGACATAGTTGCAGCATACCCTCTTCCCCATGTTATGAGTGGTGCTGGGCCCTTCCAGGAAGGATCTGGTGGCACTCGGTAACGCACCATCGGCTGCGGGAGAGCCTCTGTGCGATGGAAGTGCCTCTCCTGTGGAGTGTAATCCGAAAAAACATTAAGGTGATTGTACGTAAACAATACCTTGTTCAGACAATGTTGTGCCTGACCCTGATTTTTGGGGAGGGCTGGTGGTTCCCCCCTTTCTGTTTGTTTGTCAATGTAGGACTTAAGTGTCTGATTGACCTGTTCCACAATCGCTTGCCCTGTACGGAATGCCAAAGGTGTGCTTAATGTCCCAGGTGGCCATGAAGGTGGCCAGCTGCCTGGAGCTATAAGCTGGACCGTTATCGGTCTTTACGTGCCGTGGTTTGCCCATAGCCGCGAAGCAGGAAAGGAGATGCTGCTCCACATGGGAAGCCGTTTCTCCCTTTTGTGCTGTAGCCCAAACAAACTGTGAAAAGGTGTCAATGCAAACGTGCATGTACTGCCATCTGCCAAACTGCGGAACATGTGTGATGTCCATCTGCCACACCTGGTTGGCCTCTGTCCCTCGTGGGTTTACCCCCCACGAGGGCCCCCCTACCACCCGTGCACAATGCGGACAGGAACGGACTATGCCTTGGGCTTGGGAAAGTGGCAGGTTGAACTGCCTTGTGAGTGCTTTGGCATTCTGATGAAAGAATGCATGACTTTGAATTGGAGTTGTGCAGACTCCCAAAACTGACCGTTGCTGAATTTCCTTTGGGGCCGCATCCGCTCTGCTATTGCCCGCGGAAATCAGAGCAGGCAAGTCCTGGTGACTTCTGATGTGGGCGATATAGAGCGCTTCGGTGCGGTTCCACAAGTGAAATTGAGTTGTGAGGAAAAGACTCAACAAATTCTTGTCTATCGCGGGAGTGATGTACGCTCCCGGTAGACTGTGAAGCAAATTCCTAACATACTGGCTGTCAGTTATTATGTTTAAGCGTTCTTTGGCAAAGGTTCGCAAAGCGAGGTTCACCGCTGCCAACTCTGCCCGCTGCGCGGACTTCTGTGGAAGAGTTAGAAGTGTGTGCCAAGCTTGGTCCTCTTGCCAAGTAAGAACACCATATGTTCCCTGAAGTGGAACCAGTGACATTAACTCACACAAACTGACTGACTGCGTTTGAAGCGAGACGAGTCTGGGGTCTTTTGGCAAATGGTATGCCAAGCATCCAGTGAATCCTTCCAATGCAATCGGAAGCAAGTCACTGAGCTGCATCAGTTGCTGAATTTGCTCCTTAGTGAATGGGACCATGATTTTTGCTAAATCGTGCCCTGAGATGTCCCTTGTTCTCAGCCTTCCTCGGTAAATCACCGCAGAGACCAGTTCCTGGGGAGGAATGATGTTTCAGGAAGAGGTGTGTGGTAGATACACCCATTCCACGATACTCGACCCCCGCTCGGAGTCCACCCCTAGGGCTCCGGTAAACATGGATCCGGTCCGAACGATGTACAGGTTTAGAATCGGAGCATATGGCCTCTGACTAACCCTGTCCACCCATCTCTGGCTGAGAAATTGGTTGACCTTTTCGAGAGTCAAGCGTGCCTCTCGAGGAATGTGTATTCGGTCTGCCGTCTGCTTACCTAGCGTTAGCAGCGAGAAGAGCGGTTTTAGAAGATCCATATCTAGTCTGAAATACGGTCTGGCCCAATTAATATTCCCTAGAATCTGTTGCAATTCTACAAAGGTGACTGAATCCTTTAAGTTGATCTGTGGCAAAACTGGTGCTGCGAAAGAACGGAGAAGCCGATGGCCCAAGTATGAAAATGGCTCAGTTCTCTGAACTGGGCAATGAGTAACCCTTTTCCCCCCAGAGTGGCCTGGAGGTTTTTAAACATTTCGCTGCCGAGTTGCGGCGCTGCGACCAGGATGTCATCCATGAAATGACACACTAAGACTGTTGGGTGAAGGCTTCGGAACTTTTCCAGTGCGTTGTGAACGTAAATTTGGCACAGGGTGGGCGAGTTGAGCATCCCCTGTGGCAAATATTTCCACACGTAACATTGCGTAGGCTCTCTGTGGTTCACGACTGGCACTGTAAAAGCGAACCTTTCCCGATCCCTAGCATCTAAGGGAATTGTATAAAAACAATCTTTTAGGTCTACAACCAAGATCTCCCAACCCTCGGGGATCATGTTTGGATTCGGGATGCCGCATTGAAGCGGACCCATTGGCTGGATACATTTATTGATTTCTCTGAGATCGTGAAGGAGTCGCCACTTCCCCGACTTTTTCTTGATGACAAATATGGGTGAATTCCAAGGACTGGTGGACTGTTCTATATGTCCAGCATCTAGCTGCTCTTTTACCAGCTGTTTCAGGGCGACTAACTTCTCCCCTACTACCGGCCATTGTTCTACCCAGACTGGCGTGTTGGTCATCCATTTAAGCGGCAGAGCCATTACCTGAAGGTAAGAGTGGCATGGTACTGCTGCAGAATGTCTCGCCCCCAAAGGTTGACGTGCATGTCCAATATGTGCGGCCGGATGACCGCTGTGCCGTCCGCTTCAGGGATCGTGACTTCTACCCAGTCTAGGCTTCTAAACACTTCTTGAACACCGCCTACCTCCCACACATCGGAGACCGGCTCGAGAGCCCACTCACGCGGCCACTGACTCTGGCTGACCATGCTGACGTCAGCTCCGGTATATAGCAGCCCAGCAAAAGGTTTTTTTATTTAAAAATACCTTTATGACTGGCCGCTGCTTCCACTCTATGTTGGTCTCCACTGCCGCTAAGACCTGGTATCCTTGCACTGCACCTTCTGCGCTCGAGCAGTCTTCCGACCCGGACTCTGAGCTGTCCCGGAGCCTGTCCTGGCTACCTGCTGGCGAGTTACAAGGAACCATGATCAGTTGCGCTAACGTGTCTCCCTTGTGAATGGTTTGGGGTAGGTGTGTCCAGAGTTGAACTTGGAGAACACCCGAAAAATTGGAGTCAATGACTCCCAGAATTACAAGAATTCCTCGCATTCCTGCAACACTACGGGGCAAAACTAAACCTATGTACCCTTTAGGCAGGGGTCCCATGTATTGGGAATCAACCAGATAGACTGTGCCTGGCAAGTCACATGTGACTTCTGACTGGCAAGTCAAATCTAGTCCCGTGCTGCCTCTAGGGCTGGCCTGCGCCTCTGGAATGCAGGGAATGTGATCGGAATTTAATCCAGCGCTGGCTCTCCCAGAGCGATTGAGGTCTCTGTTTGGACCGTGGCCAGAGACAAGCCCGCATTCCGGTTTCCCGAATTCGGGCAGTTCCTGGCCCAGTAGAAGCCTTTATTGCACCTTGGACATGGGGTGGTTGGAAGCCTTGGGACGGCCGGCGTTTTGGCCGCTGCCCTTGTTGGATCGGCATTCCCTAGCGAAATGACCGATCTTGCCACAATTGTGACATGCCCCTTTGGCCTTGTTCTTGGGTTTCCTACTGCCTTGTACCGCCGCTGCCAACAGACCCAGTTTGCAGGAATCTGTACCAACGTCGGCACAAGTCCTAATCATGTCCGTGAGAGTCAGATCGGGACGATTGCCCAGTGACTGCAAGATTTTATCGCAGTCAAGGTTGGCGTTGTCTTTCACCAGCTTCATCATAAGCTCCTGTTGGGCTTGCTCATTGTCTATCTGCCTACTGACTGCTTCCTCCAATCTGTTAATAAAGTCCATGTAGGACTCCTGGGCACCCTGTTTGACTGCTGTGTAATTCTTGGCTGCTTTGCCAGCTGCCAGGACCTTGACTGCAAGATCTTACGGCAGTCAAGGTTGGCGTTGTCTTTTGCCAATTTCATCATGAGCTCCTGTTGGGCTTGCTCATTATCGATCTGTCTACTGACTGCTTCCTCCAGTCTATTGATAAAGTCCATGTAGGACTCCTGGGCGTCGTGTTTGACTGCTGTGTAATTTTTGGCTGCTTTGCCAGCTGCTGGGACCTTGAGATAAGCCCTGAAGGCTGTCTCAGCTGCCAACTGAAGGGTGGCGATTGGCAAGGCGGTCTGCGCATCAACGGATTCGAACGGACCTGAACCATATAGCTGGTCAGGGATTACTGCTCTGCCCATCCTGGCAGCCCTTGCCTGTGCTTCGAGACGATACTCGCTGTCCCATAACAGATACTGGCTGGGGTTGAGCATCATTCGCATGACAGCTTTCCAGTCGTACGGAATGAGCATCATGGTTTTGCACACTTGCTGAAGCGTGCCCCTGGTGAAGCGACTCTGAAGTCCTGTCTCTGTGATGGCCTTCTGTATAGCCATAAGCAGCTTGTACGGAACTGGTGAATGGACTGTTTGCTGCTGGCCCGTGAGGTCATCTATCTCTATGCGAACTGGGCATATCTGCCTAAGCTCAGCTAGTTCTTCTGCTGGCAACTCCCCCTTGCTGATTTCTTCCTCAACCATGCGCTGGATGGAACTCTTGGTAGCTTGGGAACCTGTAACTGTCCATGCATTCCATCAGTGACGTCTGCAGCTGTCACTGCAGGGAAAGCTCCCTACACTACCTTGCTTGAGCTGAAATGACGGCTAGAGAGCCGTTGGGGCTGATGGCTCTGGCTGCGCTGGGGGTTCCTGGGTCTCTATCTGGACTGGGTCTACCTCTGCTAAGAGCTTCCTACACTTGCTCCATGTGCTGATTATGCTATCTGGAGCTCTTGGGGCTTGCTGAATGCAGGCTCCTATCCTGTCCCAAAGTTGGAGGTTAAGCATGCCTGTTTCTGGATAAAGCAGACAATGATCCCCTAAATACACCAAGAGATCCGCTAACTGGGCGCTGTGAATGCATGTATGGGATACCCTGGCCAGGGCCTTGAGTTCCATTAAGTGAACTCTCTGGTTAGCGGTTTGACATTGCCTCTGAGGACAAGTCCCCATATTACCTGCTGGTCCTTTGAAGTTTTCCTCCTCGGGACGAAGTGACGCGTCTGAGTTTAGGTAACAGGTCTGGTGTGACGAACCTCTGGGAAGGAGCTCGGAGTGTGGACTGCTGCCACGGGCCCTCTGCGGCCTCTGCGCTGAAGTCAGGGTTTCACAGCCGACCCTGAATGCAACGTGTTTCCACGGAGCAAGCTGCCTCAGAGCTTTGGAGCGCGCTCTGCCTCTCTGGAATGCCTCGCCACATAGCTATCACTCAGATCGGATGGCTTTCCGACCAGAGCTGCCGCGCTGTCCTCTGGGATGATTCAGACATGGTTCTGGCGTAGAACCGGACCGCGAAGATCACTTACTCACGAGTAGAATCACGTCGGGGTCACCATATGTTGGATCAGGGCCGCGAAGTGGCTGTTGGGTCCTGGAGGAGACTGGTCAAGCAATGAGACACGAGGCAAGATGGAGCGAAGACCAATGATTTCATGAAGGCAAATCATCAGTATTTATCATGTACAGGCTGCATGCAAAAGAACTGCGATCTGACAGGATCCACATGCCATGTTTACACGAGTTAATTGGGGAAGTCTTCAGGGGAAGTTAATTAACTAACTTAATCAACGACAGGGGAAATACATTGTTCCATGTTATCCGGGGTAAACATGTGGCTGGTATTGGTTTTAGGATTTAGAGTAATCCGCAGGTGCGAGATTACCTATTACATGACTAGTGAGTTAGTCATTAGCTTCCTATTGTCCGAGCTGATTGTCAGGTCAGCTATAGATGAATTAAACCCTATCTAATATTCCACTCCCCCAATTTCTGTCCCTTCAGGAACTCCTGGTAACGATGTGATCACCCCTTACCGGGGTTCTGTCAGGGCCAGTATACCAATTGTGTGCCCGGATCCCACACTATTCAGTGCCAAGTACCACCTAAAGATCTGCACTTTGAGATCTTCACCTAACCGCTTTGAGTTACCAGTAGTGAATGTATACATTGATATTCGTTGTCCCTACTCTTGTTTGTAGAGTGGGAACCAGCTAATTAAAATGCTTACCCCCTCACCTCAAGCTATAATTTTGCTTTCTAGCTGTTTTGCTGATACCAACAGGCTGCTGAGCTTCCTCTTTCTGAGAAATTATTTTTTCTAAGAAAAGCTGTTTGGTAAATGAAATATGCAACAGGAAGTTAAGGGTTTCACTGTGAATATTTTTTTTCCTAGTGGTTCATGTCAACCACAGGCAGCGGCCTGCTTTTGAAAAAAGAAACTGCAGTCTTAGGATATAAGAAAATAAATATGCTTTATTTCAATTTGAAATTGCGCATTAAGTAAAGTGTAATGTATATATAAGTTACTTTCTGGGTTAATACTCCTATACCTCCCAGCCACCATTGTGAAGAAAAAGATTTTCCCCCTAAACTCTGCCATCATGCATGAAAGAAAAAGCCAGGTGCCTACATCTAGGAATGTGTTGGAAGAATAGCAATCTTACATGCTACTAACACTGGCTACCAGTGGGAAGAACGCCTTTAGGACCAAAAGGAATTCACCTTTCTCACTAACCAATTAGCAAAGGCCTTTTTCATACATCTGACTCACCCCTCCTCTCTTCTTCCTTGTCCTACTTGTTTTGTCTCTCTTTCTTTGCTTCTAAACTTTTGACCTTATGGCTGCATGTAAGTGTGCCTCTACCACTTGGCTGAGAGACTGCAAACTTTGTTTATTCTTCTGAATGTAACAGAGCATTGTAATTGTAAGGAAAGGTACCTTTTCTTCTATTTGAGATGCTTCCAAAGTGATATTTTCTATATGAACAGCTAGTCCCTCGACACCCAAAGGAGTCTAGTGGCTGTGAAAACCAAAAGGAGACTGGATGGTGAGGATTCCGCGTGCCCGGTTGGGCATCGGTGGCCTCTGGCAGAGGTTAAACCAGTGAGCAGACTCCTGGCCTCTGGCCTTTGTCAGCAAGCAAGGGAGGTGGATTAAAGGTAAGGATTAATTCGGCCGCTTATTGCCTGACCAGCGATTCTGCGGGAAGAGCATTTCGCTGACCCCAGTTACCCATTAGAGTAATGACTCATCTCCTACCCAAGGTTATGCCCGGTGCAAATAAGGGCCATGTTTGCCCATGCCTAAGCCCTAAACAATGGTCTTCCTTGCCCTGTGTTTGTCCAAGTTAATTAACTCCCCTTTGAGGTGTTCCCCATTAACCCGGGTACGTGGGTGAGGTAACTTTCCTGTCAGATGACGGTTCTGCCACCGTTGCGCTTTTTTCCCTATAAATGATGTTGCCTTTTCTCAATAAAGTACTGATCTGATCTCGCTCCGTTTGCCTCGTGTCGTCACTTGATCAGTCTCCTCCGGGACGTAACGGCCACCCCAGTGGCCCCGATTCCTACAGGATGGAAGCTGTGATTGTTGGCTATTCTCCTCCACATTTTCCCGTGCTGCAGCCACTTTTCATAATTTATGTTCTGCTTAAACAAAATTCAAAAATCCCCCAATTAAAATGTTGTTTGCATTTATATATATTGCATTCTAAGATTGCAGTTTCTTTTTTCAGACTAACTGGATGTGCAACTTCCTTTTATCTCACTCTAGCAGAATGGAAGGGGCAAATCAAAATTAGTTTCACAACATGAAGATTTAATATTTTACATGCCTAGCCTGTTTTCTTCTGGATATATTAATCTGGTTTCTTTCCTTAAATGCAAACAACATTTTAATTGGGGGATTTTTGAATTTTGTTTAAGCAGAACATAAATTATGAAAAGTGGCTGCAGCACGGGAAAATGTGGAGGAGAATAGCCAACAATCACAGCTTCCATCCAGTCTCCTTTTGGTTTTCACAGCCACTAGACTCCTTTGGGTGTCGAGGGACTAGCTGTTCATATAGAAAATATCACTTTGGAAGCATCTCAAATAGAAGAAAAGGTACCTTTCCTTACAACTACAATGCTCTGTTACATTCAGAAGAATAAACAAAGTTTGCAGTCTCTCAGCCAAGTGGTAGAGGCACACTTACATGCAGCCATAAGGTCAAAAGTTTAGAAGCAAAGAAAGAGAGACAAAACAAGTAGGACAAGGAAGAAGAGAGGAGGGGTGAGTCAGATGTATGAAAAAGGCCTTTGCTAATTGGTTAGTGAGAAAGGTGAATTCCTTTTGGTCCTAAAGGCGTTCTTCCCACTGGTAGCCAGTGTTAGTAGCATGTAAGATTGCTATTCTTCCAACACATTCCTAGATGTAGGCACCTGGCTTTTTCTTTCATGCATGATGGCAGAGTTTAGGGGGAAAATTTTTTACTTCACAATGGTGGCTGGGAGGTATAGGAGTATTAACCCAGAAAGTAACTTTCCAGGCTCCAGATACAATAGTGTGATCAAATTCAGCATCTCATATTTATGGTTTGGCTTATAGAGTAGTTAGGTAATCCTTGAGAGGAAATAGTATTTATATTGTCAATATTTCACAGATAATAATTTTTAAAAAAAAACATTTGCCTCATTTCCCCTGCTTCTATTTTTTAATGCCAATTTTTTTTGCTAAAAGCAACTTTTTATTATCTTTAATTTTCTCATTGTATAGCTGTTGTCTCCAAGTATTATTTCTTGTTATTCCTAACAGATGCTATTGGCGCCGTAAGGTCTACGGCGGAATAGCGTGCCTTTTGCAAAGGCGCCAATTTTAAACTACTGTCAAGAATAGCTGATTCGTCAGTACAAACTTTCCCGCTTCTCCAGAAGCCCGCCGAAAATTTATCCACTTCTGTAACTGCCATTCTCTCTGTATATAAGCAGGCCACCTTGTACATATTACCCTGTCCGATTTCTAAGCTGATAATAAATCACTGCGGATTCCCCATGCCCAGTTGGCATGGAACGGCCCTCGCAGAGGCCACTTCAGTCGAGAAAGCTCCTGGCCCGTGGGCTCTGTGGGCACAGAAATTAAGGGGGGTGGATTAATAATAAGGGTTGATTCACCCACATCTGACCTGACCAGCGATTCTGCTGAGAGAGCAGATCTCTAACCTCCGTTACCCATTAGGCAATCACTCACTCGCAGTTAAGCGTAATCCTTGGTGCAAATAGAAGCCATATTTACCCTGGTGTAAGCCTCAGACAATGGTTTTCCCCTGTCAGTGTTTGCCCGAGTTAATTAACTTCCCCAAGAGAGATTTCCCATTAACCCGAGTAAATGGGTGATGTGATTTTCTGTCAGATGACGATTCTACCATACGCAGCCTGAACATAATATATACTGATGATTTTCCCTCAATAAATCACTGGTCTTCGCTCCATCTTGCCTCGTGTCGCTTCTTCTGACCAGTCTCCTCCGGGACCCTAAGGGCCGCTTCACGGCCCCAATCCTACAAATCACTTGTGTTTGACCCAATCCTGCTGGTCAGAATACTTCTTAAGCACCGGACTCAACAATAGCCCAAAAGGGTTATACTGTATGTTAGTTTTAGCTTTGTATGTTATTATATGCTGCTGGTGCCTCTGACACGAATAAAGAAGAATTGTATAGCCTTTCTTCTATGCCTGAATTCCTCACGAAGAGCTCAATTTTCACCAGAAGCAACTACTATGCAATTTTTTTTAACTTTTTAAAGAGGTTCTTCTCTTGTGCCCACAACAGCACTTTAACATGAAGAAATCAGAATGTTGAAGCATTCTCCATTCTTTGTTTCCTGCCATTTACTTACAGTTCTGTTGTGTTCTAATGGTTTTACCTTCCACATGGATTACAATGTATCTGAGCCAATGTAACCTTGCCTATAGCAACAATGTAACCTTCAGCTGTATCATATAAACCCTGTAATAGGACGCGAGCTAATGACCACCAGCTGGCAGCAGCGAGCGTCCAAGCTCTCTTGGTCCGAACTCATCAAAGGCAACAGTGCGGGAAGCTTTCCCGCCACCACCTACACCTGGACAAGAAGGGCGTGACTCGCAATGACGTCACGCAGGCAGTAGCCAATGGGCTACCATGGCACCACGTTCAAATGTATTACTACTGTATATAAAGAGCTATCGGTCCGCCATTACCTCATGTTCCCTCTGTCCACGATGCAATAAACCTGAGTTAACCCGGCCCGAGGCTGTGTCCTGTGTCTTGGTTTTTATACACCAAATTGGCGACGAAGGTGGGATGATGGATCCCCAAGGAGCAGCCAGGGCACAGAGCGGGTTCAACATCACCAAACCGCAAGACTGGGAGCTGTTGGAGATGGACTTCCAGGCGGCGCTGGTGGAACTCAAAGTCAAGGAAGACGATGAGGAGAGGAAGAGGGCCATCCTCACCAGAATGCTCGGGATGGAAACCAAGCGGACGCTGGTGGGCATCATCGCTCCGAAGAAGGTGAGCGAATTTAAGGCGGACGACATCATGAAGCTGCTACGGGAGCGTTTCCGACCCTCGAGGGCGATGTTTCCCGCTCGGAGCGCGTTTTGGAGGCGAGTCCAAGCGCCAGACGAGTCGGTTGAGGCATTCGTGGCCGCCATGAGGGCAGCCGCCGTCCCCTGCAAATGGGACAACATCCTAGAAATGGCCCTCAGGGACGGCGTGCTGTGTGGCCTGAAAGACAAGGAGGTGCAGCGCAGCTTGATGAACAAGGAGCCGCCACCCACGCTGGCAGAGGTCGTAGAGGCCGCAGAAGCCGCAGAGTCCACGAATGCTGGAGTGGACGAGATGCACCAGTGGCGTGAGTGGCGTCCCAGGGCCGGCAAAGCGGAAAATTCGGTGCACGGGAAGTCCGGACAATCGGTGCACGCAACTCGACGGGCCTCAAAATCGTCCTCGGAAGGCAGCGACGGCGAGGAGGTCCAGAAGGTCCGAAAAGGGGGGCGCCGCTGCGATGGTTGCGGAGCGGCCCATGAGCGCGCGAGGTGCCCATTTAGAAAGGCCGAATGTTACACCTGCGGCCGTCGGGGGCACATTGCCAAGGCATGCAGAAAACGGAAGGAGGGCCGGAGGCAGTCACCAGACCGTTCGACCAGGCCGGACCGTCCAGCGAAGCCCAAAGATGGCGCCCAGACCACGAGGAAGCAGGACGGCGTGGGCCGCGTCTCGGACGGCAGCGAAGACGACGCCCCAGTGTTCAGCGTGTCCGCGGGACAGTCCCATTACTTCGTTGAGGTACTAGTACAAGGGGCCCCCATCAGGATGGAAATTGACTCGGGGTCCTCCTATTCCATAATTCCCCAGAAAGAGTTCTTGAAAATCGACCCCCACGTGCGGCCCAAACTTAAAGCATTGAGGTCCACGCTACGAGATGTACAGGGGAACAGCATTCCGGTGTTGGGGGTCGGGAAATTTCGGGTTAATTTTAAGAGGCATTCTGCGGAACTGCCCCTAGTTGTCCTCAAGGGGGGAAGTTGTAGCCTCCTAGGGACACAGTGGTTTCAGCCGTTAGGCCTGTTCATAGGGGGAGTACATTCGGTGGGGGTGGATCCAATACAAGCGGTGTGCGATGCGCATCCCGCCGTTTTTAAAAAAGGACTCGGAAAATTCAAGGGACCCCCTGTAGCCTTCGACCTAGACCCGGAGGTCCGCCCGATAAGACTCAAACCGCGCAGGGTGCCCTTTGCACTAAAGGACAAAATAGAGGCGGAACTGGACAAATTGGTGGGCCAGGGGATTCTTATTCCTGTAGATTCCGCGGAGTGGGAAACTCCAATTGTAACAGCTCTGAAGGCTAACGGGGAGGTGCGCATTTGCGCTGATTATAAATGTACAATTAACAAGGCGATCCGCCCTAATGCATACCCGGTGCCGGTGGTCAGCCACCTTTTGGCCAGGCTAAATGGGGGAAAGTGTTTCGCTAAGCTCGATCTGGCACAAGCCTATCAACAACTCCCCGTAACTCCCGCCACGGCCGCAGCACAAACGATAGTCACACATAAAGGAGCGTTCCAGGTGTCGCGTTTACAGTTCGGCGTGAACTCGGCACCCGGCCTTTTTCAGTCGCTTGTGGAACGCCTCCTGAAGGGGCTGGAGGGGGTGTTGCCTTATTTTGATGACGTATTGATAACAGGGGGGAGTGAGGCCGAACTGGCCAAAAGATTGGATAAAGTACTAACTGTGTTCGAGAAAGCGGGGCTGAGACTGAGGAAGGACAAATGTGTCTTTTTCGAAACCGAGGTCGAGTTTTTAGGGTTCCGGATCACACCCGAGGGTATTAAGCCATCCAAAACCAAAGTAGCAGCCATCAAGAAGGCCCCTCGCCCCACATCCAAAACCGAGCTACAGTCATTCCTGGGGCTCCTCAATTTTTACCATACATTCCTTCCGCGGAAAGCGTCCGTGGCCGAACCGCTTCATCGGTTGCTTAAAAAGGAGGAGACATGGATGTGGGGTGACGAGCACGAGAGGGCGTTCAAAGAACTAAAGCAACTCTTGACTTCTGACGCAATCCTAACGCATTTCGACCCCAAACGGCCGGTGGTCTTAGTCTGTGATGCATCACCGGTGGGGGTGGGGGCGGTGCTTTGCCACGTGTTGGATGACGGGAGGGAGGCCCCGGTTGCGTTTTATTCAAGGTCCCTGTCCCAAGCAGAGCGAAATTACGCACAAACCGACAGGGAGGCATTAGCAATAGTAGCGGGGACCAAAAAGTTTCACGATTTTCTGTATGGCCGCCCGTTCAAAATCGTGACGGATCACAAACCCCTGTTAGGGATTTTCACGGCAAGCAAGCCCACGCCGCAGATCCTATCCCCGAGGATGCTGCGTTGGGCTATTTTTCTCAACGCATACCAACACGAGTTGGAGTACCGGCCCGGAAAGGAGATCAGCCATGCTGATGCACTGTCGAGATCCCCTTTGCCCTTGTCGGACGACCAAAAGGCTAGAGTAGAAAGAGACCGCCAGGTGTTGCTAATTGAGGTCTTAGACGCACCCCCAATAGTACCAGCCGATATTGCTAAGGCGACAGGCAAGGACAGAACGCTGGAGAAAGTCAGCGCATGGGTACAGAAGGGGTGGCCGGCATCGTCCCCAAGCACGGAATTCGACCCATTCTTTCGAAAAAAACTAGAGTTGTCCCTAGAAAGGGGGTGCCTGTTGTGGGGCCAACGGGTGGTGGTCCCTACATCCATGCGGCCGAGGGTGCTCAAACTGCTGCACGTCAGCCACCCGGGCATCGTTCGTTCGAAAGCGCTGGCCCGCAATTACTTTTGGTGGCCACAGCTGGACGCGGACATTGAGCACATGGTCGGCACTTGTGAGGCATGCCAGGAATCCCGACCAGAGGAGGCCCGCCTCCCGCATAGGGAATGGGACACAGCAAGGGGGCCGTGGTCCAGAGTGCACATAGATTTTGCTGGCCCATTCCGAGGAACCATGTTTCTCCTGGTGGTGGATGCGTTCTCCAAGTGGCTGGAGGTTATCCCAGTAAAGAGCACGTCCTCCGCCACGACAATTAGCCAGCTACGGAGAGTTTTTTCCACGTTCGGTTTACCCGACACTTTAGTCAGCGATAACGCGAGTTGCTTCACCTCCTCGGAGTTCGGGGCATTCATGGAGGCAAACGCCGTTCGGCATGTCACATCCGCGCCGTTTCACCCGGCCACGAATGGCCAAGTGGAACGGTTGGTGCGTACAACAAAGGATGCGCTTCGGCGCATGGGCCCGGGGGACCTAAATCACCAAGTATGTCAGTTCTTATTAGCATATAGGGTGACCCCCTTAGCGTCAGGTTACTCGCCGGCAGAGCTCTTGATGCGGCGAAAACTGACCACGATTCTGTCCAGGCTAGACCCGACGAGAGTAGAGGATAAAGGGAAAAACATAGGGTTGGCAGTCTCGAAAGGGTTCGCCGCCGGCGACCCTGTTCACTGCAGGAACTATGCCAGCGCAGGGCCAGCCTGGGTGCCGGGGACGGTAGTAGAACAGACGGGGCCAGTGTCGTACCGGGTCGAGACTAACACCGGCCTCCTCTGGAGGAGGCACGCGGACCAACTGAGGCACCGAGTGAGTGTACCAGCCAGTGGGGCTCAACAACAGGATTCAGCGTTAGGGTTCTTCCCCACCCGTTTAGCCCAAGGGGGAGACAACAGCGGACAACAGTCCCAAGCAAGGGGGGAAGGAAGAAGCAGCGGCCCCGACTCATACCCTTTTGATAAACCAGTTCTATCAGAGGCCGGGGAAGGGGGAGAGGAGTTCGCGACCGCTGCCCCCGAATGTAATTTTGATTTTGATTTTGCGAGCCGGGGGGGTTTTCAGGAGTGTTCCCCCACCCATCCAAGCGAGAAGAGGGGTTTTTCGTTAGCCCCCAGTGCCCCCGGTTCTTCCCTAAGAAAGAGCACACCTCCCAACAACGCCGCGGAGCCGCGGCAAGTCACTAACGAGTCTCCCTCTCCAATTACAGGGCAGGAGACAAGGGGACAAAGAGAAGGTAGCAAACCCGGGGAAAGGCAGCCCGCATCGAGACCCCAGCGTGTTCGAAATAAGCCATCTTGGCTGAGAGACTTTGTCTCCTAGGGGGGGGAGTGTATATCTAAGTGGGGGCTCGAGACGTTGTCTCATCCTAGGGGGGAGGGGTGTTGTGTTCTAATGGTTTTACCTTCCACATGGATTACAATGTATCTGAGCCAATGTAACCTTGCCTATAGCAACAATGTAACCTTTAGCTGTATCATATAAACCCTGTAATAGGACGCGAGCTAATGACCACCAGCTGGCAGCAGCGAGCGTCCAAGCTCTCTTGGTCCGAACTCATCAAAGGCAACAGTGCGGGAAGCTTTCCCGCCACCACCTACACCTGGACAAGAAGGGCGTGACTCGCAATGACGTCACGCAGGCAGTAGCCAATGGGCTACCATGGCACCACGTTCAAATGTATTACTACTGTATATAAAGAGCTATCGGTCCGCCATTACCTCATGTTCCCTCTGTCCACGATGCAATAAACCTGAGTTAACCCGGCCCGAGGCTGTGTCCTGTGTCTTGGTTTTTATACACCAAAAGTTCTTAATGTCTGCCTGACAGATGGGTTTTAAAAGCAGAAGAGTGGGACATTTTGAAAAGCCTGGAACCCTTAAAGTAACATGTTCTGTTCATTCAGTCTGCGGTTTGCTCCCACACATTCATAGTTCCATGCATGAGTGAGGACTAAGTGAAACTGCAGGAAAGCTGACTCAAGTCTGTAATCAGATGACTCCTGTTTTTTACATACAGTGATACCTCATACAATGTCCAAACTTGGTTCCACAAGTTTGGACTTTATACAGATTTGGACTTTGTATGAGGCATGCAAAATCCTAGCCGCGATGCCTCGTACAACGTCGTTTCCATAGAGATACATTGTACTGTAACAGCACAGACTTCAGGGCAAAGTTAAGGAAACTGACAGGAAACTGACAGAACTTTAAGAAATCATAGTCTAAAGGCTAAATATATTACAAAAACATGTCAAACAGCCCTGATTTTAGGGGACAAACCATACAACAAGTTTTTAACTTTTGAAAACTTTATGATGTGCAGGTTTAAAAGTTAACATGTCCCATCATGCGGCATGGTTGTAATCTGCAGCCATGCGGCCAATCATCCATTTTGTACAATCTACTGTAAACAATTACTGGATGGAAGCAAGGACAAAATGGATGCCAACATGTCCCATCATGCAGCACAGTGTTAATCACCCAAACAGCAGCAAACACCAAACAATTGCCCACCCCACCAAACAGTGCGCCCCAAAAAGACCAACATAAGAAAAATTATGGAGCATGCAATATGTTTCTAAAAACCATAGCAGCAAACACCAAACAATTGCCTAACCCACCCAAAAATTGCCCTCCCCCATCCAACTCCCCACTCTTCGCCTCATGCAAAACCCACAAGAGCAATGCACGCATGCATCCTGCCTTTTATACTGCCCAGGCACTATGCAACCTGGAGAAAACCTTAATGCCTCATACAAAGTCGCAGTGACTTTGTATGAAACAATTTTTTTCAAGGATTTAGGCGATGTTGTATGAATTCGATGTTGTATGAAGCGGACTTTGCATGAAGTATTACTGCACATGGGATTACCCATTCCTCTGTTAGATTTCTTCCACTTTTTGTCCTCTGAGGTTAGTGCCCATGTCAAATGTTTCCTTGGCATGAATTTGTTAGGCATATTGTCCATCACATCAGTTGTCATCTTAGCAAAGGGCATACAGAGCTTGGGTGGCCTTTCAGATATTGCTGGACTACAAGTTCCATCAGCAATAGCCAACATAGCCAATGGTAAAGGATGACGGGATTTGCACTGCAGTGCCATCTGGAGTGGCACAAACTCCCCATTTCTAGGTTAATGGACCCAAGAGTACTGCTAGAATTTATATTAAAGGTCCTAGCTCTGCTTGTTAAAGACTTATTTTGGTTCATTTATGATGGATGAATGTTTGTATGATGAGTAACAAACCTATTTTTTTAATGCTCTGGAAGAATGGCCAAATCCTTTCTCTTTGTTAAAGAGATGATTTAATGCTTGCTTATCTTCCTTTCCTTGACAGAGATTCCTCCTTAAATATTTAAGCCATTCAGCTGTGTTTGCATAAATAAAGGTGTTGTTGAGTGATGGTCAAAGAGGTAAGTGGAGCTCTGGAAGCTCTGATGACTTCAAACTATGAATTGCAACCTACCGGTATCTTCAATCTGTATACAGTGGTACCTCATACAACAATTTTAATCCGTTCCATGGGGCTCGTTGTTGTATGAAATAATTGCTATACGATACATGCACCGTATAGCGATTTTCCCTATGGGATGCATCATACAACGATTTTTTTTTGCTAAGTGGTTTTTCCCATTGAAAAATTGTATGATTTTTTCCCATAGGGAAAATTGTTATGCGGGACACCATTCCCCCAAAAACAAACAAACAAACACCTAATTGTTATGCAATTTCATTGCTATACAGGGCAATTGTTGTATGAGATTCCACTGTATTTGTAGATAAACAGAAATATTTATATGCCTCTCATATTCTCTTTCCAAACAAAAGCAAAACCAAGCCTACATCCTGAAATACTCACTGCTCAGAGAACCAGAGTATATGCATGGCAAAAGAATAGTAGAGTTGGATGAATTGATTCATCATCTTGCTAATCAACTCTGTATATACTGTACATTTGTTGAATTCCCCTTATCACTAGAATTCTCATCCTTTCTCACTATTGTCTATTTTGTGTATGACATGGCATCCCATCAACATCTTGAGGGTCACACATTTTCTGTTACCACCATGCAAGATTATGCAAAACAAACATTTTACAGCTCCCAGGAGGAAAAAAAAATGGCTCTGATTCTTCTCCCAATTGATTTATGTGCTGTCAGGTCAATTCCAACCTGTGGGGACCCATGCCAGGTTTTCCTAGGTATTAAGTACTCAGAAGTAGTGTACCACTCACTTCTTCCAAGAGTGCTCTGACACTGTGCAGCTTGCTCAAAGCTACACTTGCTAGTTCTCCTAAAGGCACTATGGTGAACCAGGCTCCCAATTTCTGGCTCTCTGACTGTATATCCAACTCACTGTGGTCCCCAACAGTATCTCTTCTAGGGCCTAGGCCAGTGATGGTGAACCTTGGCACTCCAGGTGTTCTTGGACTTCAATTCCCAGAAGCCCAAGTCAGCACTTCTGCTGATCAGAGCTTCTGGGAATTGAAATTCAAGAACACCTGGGGTGCCAAGGTTGGCCAACACTGGCCTAGGCCTTGCCTTACGGGCTCCATCATAACAGAGTAACCAGTTGGTGGCAAGGAAGAGGTTACATTACATCTAGCAAATGAATTGTCTTAGATTTATAAAACACCAAGTAATTGACTATCCTGTGCAGTGTTGTCTGGATCATGGTACATTCTAGATCCCAGCTCAGCAGAAGGAGCAAGAGAATTCTCGCATCCAAGAGGGTTGTTGTTAGGCAGTATATACAGTAAGTGTAATTGCTATTGCTTTTTTGAAGCAAGCAGGGTCATATATCGGAACAGTGGGTGGGCCTGAGGTCAGTCTGAAGTCTAAAATTACCTGATTGCACTGGCCCTCCTACAAACAGGATGATTGGCTATATCAAGGTATGTGGGGTCATGGGGGAGGTGTAAATTACAAATTGATTTTTGGAATGGAGCATAGATTTGCCATTAGAGCTAACCAGGGTGAAGTATTTTCAGAAGGATTTGGAGTGTAGAACCAGGGAGAGAACCAACAGGTGTCTGGAGAAGCACCAGAAAGAGGTGCAGACTTGTCTGGTAGCCAAAATGCAGGGCAGATGTGCGGATTATTACTTGGCCTCAGTCAAGCATTGTACTGAATCATCATGTCACAGACAATGTAGAGAGGAAGAACACCAGCCACACGCTCTTTCAGCTCATGGTCTAATATATCTATATTAGATCACGAGCTGAAAGAGCGGGTGGCTGGTGTATATAAAAAAGAAATTTCCCCTAGCTTTTGGCAAGTTAATTAGAAATAGGAAGTAATTCTTGGACTACTTAGAATAGCTGATTTAGTGTGGTATCCCCCTATCTGATGTACTGAGGTAAAAAAGATGTTTTCTACTGATTACTGAAATGACAACATTATATATGCATGTAAAAATAATAATAATCACAAAATCATACTCTGTGGTTTTAATGACAGCTGAAACTTATTTATTAGGTTGAAAATCAGCCCTGCTTTTAGAAACACCATTCCATGTAATGATATTGAGTGACTCATTCTATTGGCACAAGATTTTCTCACCTTTGCCTTCTGTCTAGAGATAAATCACATGCTTTATTTACAAGTCTGATTGCTTAGGTGTGCAGCTCTGTGGAAATCATATTGACAGGGAAAATGGGTTTTCAGTTTCTAATTGCATGTTTTGTTGGTCATTACCAACAGAAATAATCCAAGCAGCAGGAAAAAGCAACATCAGATGGCTACACAGAATCTTCGATGCAGCATGGACACAATTAATTGCACCCACTGATTGGCAAGAAGCAATAATAATACCACTGTGGAAAAACAAAGGGAGCAAACGAGAATGCATACAATACCAAGTCATCTCACTCTAAAACCATGCAGGGAAAATGTATGCCCAGACAATAGAAATTACGCTGAGACCAATTATAGAACCGCCCGCCCGGTGGAAAAATAGGACACAGCTGTAGGAGGGCTGGTGCCACTGGACTTCCGCCCCTTGCCCGTCCGGTGGAGGAAGAGGACACAGCTGTTGGAACAGCATTGCTGCTGCTGCCGGGCTCCCACCCCTTGCCCGCCCGGCAGAGGAAGAGGATGCAGCTGTTGGAAGGCTGGCAGCCAATAAAAACTGTGATAAAAACTATGTTGCCACCACTTTATGATATTTTATTGTATTGTTACATTTTATTGTTATATTTTACTGTATGATACAGTAATACCTCAGATAAGCTAAAACTTGGTTCCACAAGTATTAGCATTATCCGATTTTTAGCATTATCCGATGCATCGGATAATTTCTGAAGAGGAAAGGGAACCGGGGATCAATCCGCCTGCCTCTTTGCAAAGTGCAGTGGGGATTCGATGCATGGAATCCCCGCTGCCCTTTCCAAAGAGGTAGGTGGATCGAGCCAAGCCCCAAAGCCAACGGGACTGGGAAGTGCCTTCCCAGGCGGAGACCAGCCTTGCGGGCTTTGCAGCTTCGATCCCCAGTGGTGCCCTTGCTGTTTCGAGGCTTGCCTGGAAACAGCGAGGGCACCATTGGAGATCCAAGCCACAAAGTCCTGCCAGCTTTGGGGCTTGGCTCAATCCGCTGCCTCTTTGGAAAGGGCAGCGGGGATTCCATGCATCAAATCCCCACTGCACTTTCCAAAGAGGCAGGTGAGAGGAGATCCAAGCGGGTGACCCCCCTTCCCATCAAGCCAGGCTTCGTAGCCTCAAGTCCCTGCTTGCTTGGGAAGGAGGGGAGCCACCCGCTCACCTGCCTCCTTCCCAAGCAAGCCAGGACCCTCCGGCTTGCTTGGGAAGAAGGGGGGCCACACGCTTGGCCGGTTCCCTTGCAGAAGAAGCCGTGGGTGGGTCTACACTCACTCATGACCCCTGCTGCAAGGGAACAGGCCACACACCTGGCCACTTCCCTTAACAAAGGGATGGCGGGTGTCTCTGGACTCACCTGCCAGCCCTCCATGAAGGGAACCAGCCAGGTGCTTGCCTGCCTCCCTTTGCGGAGGGCTGGTGGGTGTGTCTGACAGATCAGGGTGGTGGAGTGGATGCACCCTCCTGCAGCCCGGATCCCAAAGTGGACAGCCCTCTTGGGCTGTCCGCTGTCAGATCCGGGTGGCAGGGTGTGTGGAAGCAAGAGTGAGAGGAGATCCAACCCCCCAAGCCAGCAGGGCTGCTTTCTGCCTTGGAAGCACCTTCCCAGGCGGATACCAGCCTTGCGGGTTTTGGCGTTTGGATCTCCTGTGGTGCCCTCGCTGCAGACCCACCTGCGGCCCCTTCTGCAAGGAAACAGGCCAGGTGCGTGGCTGCTTCCCTTCCCGGAGGACTGGAGGGTGTCTCTGCACTCACCCTCCGTTCCTCTGGGAAGGGAAGCAGCCACAAACATGATGCATCGGATAATGCTAAAACAATGTTATCCGATGCATTTTTTTTTGAATTTTTTTCATCATTATCCGATTTTAGTGTTGTCAGATGCATTCGTTATCTGAGGTATTACTGTATTCTATTCTATTGCATTGTTACATTTTATTGTTATATTTTATTGTACTGTACTGCTGATGTGTTGAGATTTCTGTGAGCCACCCAGAGTCGTGTATGTCAAGTGGGTGGCATGCAAATCCAATAGATCAAATCAATCAAATCATAACCTGCAGAAAAACAGGTGGGCTTCAGAAAAAAAACAAGCCGCAAAGATGCAATTTTTACACTTAAAACAACTAATAGAGAAAAATATAGAACATAATAAGAATCTCCTTGTTATATTTGTAGACCAAGAGTGTAGGAATGGCTGGCCACAAGGAAGACACGTGAGACAATCGTGCGGTGAGGTCCAGCCCCGAACGAAGTCGGGGATACATATTTATTACCCTGCCTTGGGGTGATACGTGCGTAAGATGCACGTGACCCCCTAATACAGAAGGCTTGCATACGTGGCATTTTCCGGTGGTCAAGACAATGCCTGCTCTTGGACCTTGCCCTGTGGTTAATGGATAGCCTGCAGTTAATTAAGGTTTGGGCTGGCGAAACCCATTGTTCCTGCCCTATCTCAGAGCCTTATGTGTATTAACTCCGGGTGCCTAACTTTGTCCGCTGTATGGCTTGGCTTGTTTGCCCAGCTTAATTGCAGCCAGCAGCTGAGGATTGTATTGCTCCACTAGAGCCATCATCTTTGTTTTACCCCATTTCTACTGTAGCCATCAGCCAAGGCTTTATGATTCACCCCCCAAACTAGCTAACTAGCCCGCACCCCAATTGCCTTTCCTGCAAAGCTTGGTTGGTCCCCGGATCTGTCGAAAGCCAAGCGAACCCCTGGGGAAAGGTTTGACCAATTATTCCCGCAGGCAACCCACACAAGAGAAGCATTTGATAGAGTCAACAGGAAATTACTATGGCAAACATTGGCCTAATATGGAGTAAATGAACATTATGTAAAAGCTTCTATAGCTATTGCAGAAGTGGAGTTAGAGTGAGTCAAGGAATATCAGAACCTTTCGCAGTGACATCTGGAGTGAGGCAGGGATGCATACCATGATGGGGTGCATAACTGCTCTTATGCATATAACAGCAGTATGTAAATGAACAACTAGGGGATAGTGATAACCAGAAATATGGATAAATCGGCTGACAGGAAAAAATTCAAGTTGTTTGTGTCATGGCAGGATCTATTAAATCACTTTAAATGACATTTAATTCACTTGAATTTAAATCACTTTAAATGCAGAAGCAGACAGCGCTGGCTCTTCGGCTTAGAAACAGAGATGAGCACTGCACCCTAGAGTCGGATATGACTGGCTTTCGAGCAAGGGAAGCCTTTACCTTTAAATGTCATGTTGGATATGTATTCACTTTAAATTTAGGGCATCTCGATTTTATGGGATCTTGACAGTTTGAAATATGGCGCTGAAGGAGAACTTTGCAGATACTTTGGACTGCCAGAAAGACAAACAAATGTGTCATAGAGCAAGTCAAGCCTGAACTATCTCTGGAGGCAAAAATGATGAAACTGAGGCTGTCTTACATTGGGCACAATAGGAGACGAAAAGACTTTCTGGAAAAGACATACCATATCCTTCTGGACTGGCTTGCAGGAATGGAACTAAAGGCCATTGTATTATAGCAGATTCCTTCCTTCCCAGAAGAGCAGTTTCAGAAGGTGGTACTGTGTAGCTTCTTTTTTGGCCATTGTTCTGTGATGGCTTTTATGCTAGATCAGGGATTCTCAACCTGCGGCCCGTGGGCCAGATGTGGCCCATGACACCATTTCATGTGCCCCTCCACTGCCTCCACCACACCAGGAAGTGCCATGTGGTAGAGGAAGGGCAAAATGGCCTTCCGGCCCCCGAAGCTGTCTGAGGGACCATGACCCGGCCCTCGGTTTAAAAAGATTGAGAACTGTACTAGATAAGTGAAAAAGATTAAGGAAGGTCTCTTGGTTGCAACCTGTCAATCCTTGAATCAAGGCAAGGCTTCTGCTCCAGAAGACAGAAATATTGTGCAAAATGTTGATTAAGCACCCGTCCCTATGTACACAAAGTCTAAGCATGTCTGCTGGCCAGAAGCTCTCCAAGTATAATCCATATTCTACAAAAAACATACTTTGTAGTGTATCTGCATAGATTTCTGGTGCAGTAAAATTACAGCATGAAAAAACATGAAATAGGCTGCACACAATTGTACATTATATGTTTTAACATCCAAACATAAATCAAGATAAATCCAATAGTAGTTAGCATATTGGACACATTGGCAGTCACAAGCAAAAATCCTTTCAACCCAGAATAATTTCTGACATGAAATTATTATATTGTTCAATAACTAGCATGGGTAAAATTTGTGGCAGTGTAGGGATTTTTGGTTGAAAGGCCCTATGTGGGTTGCCCGCGTGAATAATTGGCCAAACCTTTCCCAAGGGGTTCGCCCAGTCTTGAACACATCTGGGTACCAACCGGACTTTGCTGGAAAGGCAATTGGGGTTCAGGCTAGTTAGATAGTTTGGGGGGCAATTCATAAAGCCTTGGCTGGTGATTACGATAGAAATAGGGCAAAAGTCGGGGCGTGGCTAAGATGCCAATGTGTTAACACACTTTCCTCGGAGCTCGCACTTCTCAATGAGAAAAACCATGAGAAAATAAACATAGAGAAATACAAACTTTCAAAGATTGGCAAGAAGAAAGCTTATAGACCTCGTAACTGAAAAAGCTTGATCCGGAAGGTCGGAGTTCAGGAGCGTTTTGGCTGGGAGGCTAGCGGTGCAAACGGCGGCCTCACCAGCTGAGTCGTGGCGAACAGGACTGCCAGGAGATCGGGAGAAACAATGAAAATGTGAGTTGTTGAAAATAAAGACACGAATTTGGAAGTGGTGGCTGGCGTGGCTGAGGGGGTGAGAAGGAGAGTGAAAACGAAGGAAAAGCAAGTGTGTAAAGGAGCGAGGAGGAGTTAAGAGGGAGAGCGGAAGAGAGAAAGTTTGTGAAAAGAGATTACTGGCGGCTGTGAAGAAGGAAATCGAAAGTTAGAGTGACCGAAGACGAGAGGGAAACAACTGGAGACGGTTTCTGGAGCATTGTGGAGAGACTGAAAGGAAAGGAGAGGAGGAGAGGAGAAAGATAAAGAAGGAGAAGTGAAGGAACAGAGAGGGTGGCTGAAGGACGGGAGGTGTAAGAACAGACGAAGTACGGAGGTTGGAGTGCTCGGAGGAGAAGGGAGGCGGGGCCCCCTTGGAAGCCGCAGCTGAGGCTGGGGACTAATGGCGCAGATGTAATTTTACTTTGTGGACCAAGCAGTTAAGTACGGAGTAATATAAACTCTTTAAATACCTTGGATCTTCCTCCTCCCTTTGCAGAACAATTTTTTTTCTTTTACTTTTGTAATTAATTTTTCAGACCTCTCGGACTCTTTTGCCCTTTTATGTTTTTCTTTCTTTTCTTTTTTGCTTATTTGGGGTACCTGACTCTCCTTTCCCTGTTACTTTTGTTCTTCTTGGTTTATTGGTTTCAATTTGTTTTGCCTTCCTCCATCAAGATTTTGGATATACAGTTACTGGATTATTTAATTGTTTTGGGGCCTTTCCCCCCGCTTTTTGAAACATTGTTATAGTTTTGGTTAATATATGAAAATCTTCAATCAAGTTTTGGGTTTTTGAAATTATCAAGCCATTTTTTTATTGGATAACAGTAAAGCAGCAAAGCAGCAACGCAGTTCAGGAGCATTTTTTTTTTGGATTACAATTTTATTGTTGGTTTGCTATACAGAAGCTGATCTGTTCTGTCTGGGCATAAAGTAAAGGGACTAATATAGGGGATGAAAGTGTGAACTAATTGACATTGAAAACTGATTGAGAATCTGGATTTGGTGGAAATCAAATAATTGGACATTTGGATTATAAATTGAGTGGGATTTGAAGATTTGGCTCACAGGACTTGAGGTTGGGCATAATTTTTGCTGAAGACGCAAACGCAGATTGGATTACAAAGCTATTTAAAAATTGGTTATAAGATATCAACCCACAATTAAGGCTCCAAACAGAATTTGGAAAGGCCAAGAGCTGGAATTGGGAGATAATAAAAGTTTGATTATATTGAAAGAATTGGTTGAAACTACAATGGATACATTTGTGAAGGGAAAGGCGACAAAGGAGGAGGAGGTGGTGAAACCTAAGAGGAAGGAGAAGGAGAAAACCGAAACTGAGGACACCCCCCCATCATCTATATCATCGGATTCAGTATTATTGGACCAAATACAATTAATGGTTGAGATGGGTAAATTGTTTAAGAGATTTGATAAGATGGAGGAGGCAAATGTGAAAGGTTTTCGGGAAATGAAGGAACTAAGAGGGAAAGATAAAAATTAAATTATGGTGAAACAAGATAAAATGTATACAATGTTTCAGGATTTTGCCCACAAAGTTGATTTTACTTTTCAAAAGTTGGAAACAAGTGTTAATTTGATGCAAAAGGATGTGAAATTGATGCAGGCTGAAGTGAAGGGGTTGCAAGAGGAAGATAAGGAAATCAAAATAAAGGTAGAAGGACAAGGGAAAAGGATAGACATGGTGGAAGAGATGATGAGGAAACAGATTATTGTGATACGCAATTTACCGGAGAAAACGCTAGACCATTTGAAAGACAGAATAATTGATTGTCTGAATAATTTGAAAACCGGGAAAGATTATGTCAATGAAGACATTGCAAGTGTTTATAGATTGGGATCGAGAAGAGGGAGGAGTGTTCAAAGGAATGTCTTGGTTAAATTTGCAAATTGGGGTGATAAATTAAAGGTGATGGCTTTTTAAAAACAAGCTGGGTCTGGCGCTTTAAAAATTGACGGGAATGACATGGAAGTATATAATGATATTGCTGTGGATGAACGTGTTTGGCGTTATAAAATGAAGCCTGTGACCAAGTTGTTGATTGCACGTGGGATAAAATACAATTGGAGATTCCCACAGCAATTAAGATTTTTTTACGACAAAAATGCATACAATTGATGCTGAAACTGATGCACTGTATTATCTTAGTACAATTGAAATGATAGACTTGTCTTCAAGAGAGGGATTGGCAATAAGAAAGGATTTGTTGGAATCAGGAGGCATAAGAAGAGAATATGGAGGTCAGGAGCAGGAGGGGGCAACAGGGGGGAGGGAGGAGGGGTCCAAAACTGATAATGTGGCAAAGGAAGGCTGAAGTATAAGAATGGAGGAACTTAAGGAGAGGTAGAGTGGTGTTAGGGAGGTTCTGGGATTGTATGTATAAAAGTGTTAAAAAAGGAATTGTATTAATGAGAGTGCACGTGGGCATTTTGAGGCTTGCAGTTACATCTTCCACGTTCCCCCCTCCTCTCTTTGGTCGGCAAAGGCGGCTTTTTCTTAATTTTTGTAGAGGAAAAGGATGGGGAGGGTAGAGTAGAATGTTTGTTGTGTTGGATTTAGTTTTAGTTATGGTAAGTGAGGTTGCACATTCATTGGAGAGATCGGAGATGACAGAAGATTGCTTTTTGGTGAATTATGAGGAGTATTAAAGTAATATCCTGGAATGTGAAAGGTACAGGATCTCAAGTTAAGAGGAAAAGAATAGAATTAGCTTTAAGAAAGGACAGGCCGGATGTAGTCTTTTTGCAGGAGACCCATAAAAAAATCTTAAGATGTGAATAAGATCTTTTTGAAAGGGATGCAATATTATGAAAAATCATTTGGTACCTCAAAGGCAAGGGTGTGGCTACTTTAATTTCGACTAGGTTGGGCTTTGAGATGACATGTAGTATCTCCGACCCTGAGGGAAGATTCTTGATAGTAAAAGGGAAGATTGATTGAGAATGGCTTTTGTGAATATATACACCCCAAATGATCATCAAGAGGACTTTTTGGAGAAAATGAATAAAATATTGGTAAAAGAAAAAACAACAAGAATGATAGTAGCTGGGGACTTTAATCTAATTAGGTCAAATTTAGATTGTACAAATATTTTAAGAAGTGGAAAAGGGGTTAAAAAACAAATTTTGGATAAATGGATGGAAGATATAGGATTGAAAGATACCTGGAGAGAGCTTAAGGGATCGGAAAGGGTTTATACTTACTTTTCGCATGTTCATAACTCATACTCTAGAATAGATTACATATTCGTAACAGAAAACATGATTGGAAAGGTAGACGAGGTAGAAGTGGGAATATTCAAAGAATCGGATCACGCGAAAGTGTTGTTAGAAGTGGGGATAGAAAATACAAGAAAAACAAGGAGGAATTGGAGATACGATCCTAAATTATATAAAGACCATAAATGTAAGGAACAAATAACTGAGAATTGGAAGGAAAGTTGGCAATGGAATGATACGGAAGAGGTGAGTTTTAATGTGGTTTGGGATACCATGAAGTAGGTATTTAGAGGGGAGAGTATAAAGTTAGTTAGTTTTAGAAATAAGCAATTCAAAGTGGAACAAGATAAAATTTAGAATGATATAAAACAGCTTCAAGAAAAACACACAAGGACCAAGGACAAGAAGGTTTTTGATAATATACAAAGATTGAAGACTGAATTGATAGGAAAGGACATAGAAAAAGTAAAACGAGACTTGGTATATTTAAAAAGAGAATATTTTGAATTTAGCAATAAAAATTCAAAATTGCTAGCAAGGGCTGCAAAAGAAAAGAGAAAAAAGAGAAATTGGAACTTTGGTCAATAAGGATGGAATAAGATGCAATAAGATTGGAGATAAATCTAAAATTGTTAAAGATTTCTACCAGGCATTATATGCGAAAAAGAACATAGATATACCAGAATTGGAAAAACAATTGGAGAAACAAATAAATAATAAGATAACGCAAGAACATAGGAACAGGATGGAAGAACGAATAACAGAAAAGGAAATAAAAAAGGTCATAGCTATCTTAAAAACAGATAAAGCACCTGGAGAGGACGGATTACCAGCCGAGTTTTACAAGGAGTTTAAAGATATAGTGGTTCCAAAATTGAATAAGTTATATAACTATATATTAGAAGGAGGGCAAATCCCGACTTCATGGTATAGGACTATAATTATTCTGTTGCCGAAATCAGGAAAAGATTTAGAAAAAATTGAATCATACAGACCAATTTCATTAATAAACCAAGATGCCAAGATCTTCACAGCGATATTAGCTAATAGGTTGAATAGTTTTATGGGCACTTATATAAATGAGGACCAGGTGGGATTTTTGAAGGGTAGACATATGTCAGATTTGACAAGAAGAGTTTTAAATTTAATTGATAAGGTAAAACAAACAAAAGAGAAAGTCTGACTATTATCTTTGGATATCTTCAAGGCATTTGATTCTTTACAATGGGTAACAATTAACGAGATAATTAAATGTTATGGATATGGTGATAAATTTAAGAAGATAATTGGACAATTATACCAGCAAGGGAAGGCAGTAGTAAGGGTAAATGATGTAGTTACAGAGGAGGTAAAGTTAGAAGCAGGTACAAGGCAGGGTTGTCCTTTGTCTCCAATCTTATTTATCTTGGCAATGGAGATGTTGGTGAAGGAGGTAAGGGAAGACAAAGAGATAGAAGGGGTTCTAGGTAATAAGATAAGTTTATATGCCGATGATACTTTGATAACAGTTAAATACCCTGGAAAGGCATTGGATAGAATACAACTGTAGTTGAAAATTTTTGAGGATATAACGGGTTTGAGAATAAACTGGGATAAATATGAAATGATACTGTGTAATATGGGTAAAGAAGAACAGAAAAGGATAAAGGAAAAATGTAATTTATGAATTAAGGATGATTTGAAATATTTGGGGATTAATATCTCGAATAAATTCGATGAATTTGAGAAATTGAATTACGTAAAGTTGAAAAAGGAAATTAAAGATAGAATACAAAAATTGCAAAAATTGAAACTGTCATGGTTTGGAAGAATTGCAATATGTAAAATGATGTTGTTACCAAGAATTAATTTTTTATTTGATGCTTTTCCAATTGAATGATAAAGAAATTAAGGAGTTTCAAAAATTGATCAACAATTATTGTAATGGGGGGGAAAAGGCCCCGATTGGTTAAATTTTTTTGGTATTTATCCCAGAAGGAAGGGGGATTAGGAATGCCAAACTTGGTGGTATATTATCGAGCTTTCCAAATTAAAAACGTTGTGAAGATCCTGGCTAATGAAAAGGCAATTTGGGAAGAATTAGAAATGAAAGATTTTATTCATATTGGAAAAGTGGTCTTTTTAGAAGGTAGTATGAGTAAAGTAGTTACTAAAAATAGAATGATGAAGGCAACATTGGGGGTATGGAAAAAAGTAAAAAGGGACTTGGTACCGGACATTTCCCCTATTATAGAGTTGGAGGATATAGCAAATTTCCCAATAAAAATTGATAAAAGGGTCAAAGAAGTACTTGATAAGAATGAGGTATTCCTGCTGAGAGACTGGATATGGGCCTGTAAAGACAGAGAGAGGAAAATAAATTTGTATGGACAATTGAAACTGAATTGGTTTCAGACAGGGATGGTTAATAGTTGGAATAGTAAATATTTGAATGAAGTTGGATTAGAAAGAGATAGGACTGAGTTTGAAGAACTGATTTGGAAAAGAAGAAGGGGACAAAGTGGTATAAAGGGACTGGTTGGTAAAATATATAGAATGATAAATAAGGTAGGTAATCCACAAGAAGATTTAAGATTAAGATGGGAACAAGATTTGAATATAAAAATAGAAGAACAGAATTGGAAAAATAAATGGAGGAAAAGAATTATGAGAACTATGTTGGTTAGAGTTAAGGAACATAACTATAAAATGCTGTGGAAATGGTATTTGACTCCAATGAGGTTACATCAGATAGATAAGAAAAAAGATAAAATGTGTTGGTGTTGTAAGAAGGAAATGGGAACATATGAACACATGTGGTGGAGATGTACTGTGGTAAAAATTTTTTTGGAAGAAAATTGAATACGAGATAACTGAAATTATGGGGGAGAAAATTAAATTGGGTGTTAGCATGATTATGTTGACAGAAGTGGAAAATATAAACCTGAGTAAGAATAAAAAGGAGTTATTGGAAATAATGTTAACGGGAAGACAGTGTATCGCTAGAAAATGGAAAAATGAGGTAAATTTGAATATTGAGGAGTGGTATAAGGAAATGTGGGGCTTAGCATTGAATGATAAGTTGACATGGGAAATAAACTTTAAAAAGGGAATTGTTAAAGAAAATAGATTCTGGAAGGTTTGGCAAGCTTTTGTGGATTACTTACTGAGAGGGAATGATTTGCAAAGACCTGTACCTGATCACAAGATTTTCTGGGGGAAATCTCAATGAATATCTCTGAGCTCTCCAGTGTATTGTAAATAACATCGGGTGATTAGTATTTTATTTTTGTTTATTTTGGTTTTTTTTGTCTTGTCTTTATATTAAACATTATTGGAAAATGAGGCATAGAAACCATATCCTATTGGTTTGATTTGAAATAGTATATATTATAAACAATAAGGATACGGTTCGCTGATGTTCAATTTTACATATATGTGTAATTTTATTTTTATATGAGTAATTTTTTTTATATTTGTAATTTTGATGTCTTTTTATTGTTTGTATTATTTTTGAAAATTTAATTAAAATATTTTTTTAAAAAAGAAATAAGGCAAAAGTCAAAGGTGATGACTCTAATGGAAATACACAATCCTGACTGCAATTAAGTTGGGCAAATAAGCTGCGCCAGACAATACACATGGACTCCGAGATTATGGCAGGCACAATGGGTTTTGCCAACCCAAGGTAATCAGGTGTGAGTTGTCCAATTAACACCTAGGTACCTTCCTAAGAACCGGCATGTCAGCTGAGCCACCGGAAGAGGTCACGTATGCAAGCCTTCTGTATTAGGGGTCACGCGCATCCTAGGCGCGCATCGCCCCGAGGTAGGGTAATAAATGCGTACCACCTGACCCTGGACTTCACCGCACGATTGTCTCACGTGTCTTCCTTGCAGCCAGCCACTCCAACACTTGAGAGCCATTGCAACAGCCCTACTTGAAATATGTCATGTGGCAGTGCAGGTTTATTTAATGCCATGTCCCAGCTGTCTTAAGAGTCAAAATTCTTATAATTGTTCTTCTGAGTTTAAAGTTTCTCTTTTCCTTTGGTCATAAAATGCAGAAGCAAGCAGCATTTTCAACTCTAAGAGTTTCAATTATCCTCTTAAACTCTGTTTGGGGTGGTAAAATAACAAGGACGTGAAACCAGGAAGGATATTTTTAAAAGCCTGTACTGTACTGTAAGGCATTAGAGAGTTCCAGATCCCCCCTCTCATGGCTTTTCATGGAAATCTTGTACAGTATCACAAGATCCTGAAGTTACTACGTGCTGCTGCTAATTGTTGCAGAAGTAATCATATAAGCTAGTTTTATACTTCCTGTAACTATTGAAGAGATTCTCAACCTGCGGCCCACAGGCTGGATGCGGCCTGAAGCACCATTTCGTGTGGCCCCATACCGCCTCCACCACACCAGGAAGTGCCATATTGTGGAAGAAGGGCAAAATGGCTGTCTGGCCCCCAAAGCTGTCTGAGGGAGTGTGACCTGGCTTCTAGCATAAAAAAGTTGCGAACTCCTGATCTATTATCTTCTTTGAACCTAAAAAAGTAGATGCTTCCAAAGTACAAACCTGATGTATAAATTCTTGTCCCCCTCTGCTACTGTTGAAGTGTATTGGATTGGCTAGCTGGGGTGATGGAATATGTAGTTCAGCAATTCAGGAAGATACTGTAGTGGAAAATTGTAATTATAGAGTGATAACAGAATGAAATTTATTTCCTGAGACTGATTTTGAAATAGCAGAGAGAGATTTTCAGCATCATCTTTATTTTTTGTGAGCCGCCCAGAGTATTCAGAGTTGGGTGGCAATATAAATCAGAAAAATAAATAAATATTTACCTCTGACTATCAAAATAAGTCAGCAAACAAGATATTAGCAAAGGATCTGTAGAAAATGTCAGATCTCTGCAAAATCAGCATTTTCAAAATTATAATCATGGGAGCAACAGCTGGGACTGGCAGCACGAAACCTTTTGGATAGGCTAGGCAACTAACTACACATAGCTTTTTCCCATTGCCTACGGCGGGGTCGTGAAAAGCCGCTGCCGCCGAGCCGCCAGAACATCCCCGGCTCCTCCCCTGGCACGTCCAGTCAGGGTGGGTGGGAGCACAACTGAGCTGCATTGCCTGCGGCGGGGCCGTGAAAAGCCACTACTGCCAAGCCGCCAGAACATCCCTGGCTCCCTCCCCTGGCCCGACCGGTCAGGGGTGGGTGGGAGCACAGCTGAGCTGCATTGCCCGCAGCGGGGTCATGAAAAGCCACCGCCGCCGAGCCATTGGGACTTTTTGCCTCAGCTGGGTCGGTGTCGGTTCTTCCCTGGCTCCGTCGTGCACATTTGAGCTATGGGGCTCCATGGACGTTGGGTAACCGAGGGTATTGCGCAATCAATTTTGTTATTTCAGTGTTTGAATGATGTTTATTGTATAATTGTACCTGAGTTGTAAATTTTGTAGGGTGAGAAATTGTATATTTTTTTCGGTACTTTTTGCTAACTTTCTTGTAATTATATTGCATTGTGAACTGTATTGAATCATGTATTTTATTATATACTTATGTTGTACACCGCCTCGAGTCACACGTGGTGTCGAGTGAGGGGGGATATAAATTTTAACAACAACAACTACAACAATAATAATATTTTCCATTCCCCCTCAACTATACCCAATAGGCTTGCATGTCCACAACCACAACACTGTACTATGGTTCGCTTGCAGGAATCTCTCTGAATATTCTCTGCCCTGGGCTATTGAATAACATGGAGAGTTCCAGATCCCCCCTCTCACATATTTTAATAAAGGTTTCTTTCATATTTCCCTTGCTCTGTATAGAAAAATATTATTTTGGTAAATGTTGGTTTTTCCTTATAAACTGCAATATAAGAAGGTAAAAACTAACATTTTAAATTTGCTTCATGTCTTAGAAGGTCAAATTGGAAAGGAACTAAAGCCAGAGATATTGCTGCAATCTGGCTGTTTGGAGAGGCCAGAGAGAGAACAATTTAAGCCCATCAGGAAATCTCTTTATTATAAAGCTAAGGTGTGGGTTCGGTGTCCAGATTGGGCTTCCGCACCCCTTGACCAAACCCCATGAGTTTGGCACACACGTACTTTGCACACGTGAGCAGGTCACTGTCATGGTCCCGAAGCCCAGGGGGGCGGGGGTTGCCCCCTAAATTGATCTGCAAAGGGGGGTATATTCGACAGGAAGGTTTTTGTCTGCCCCAGTGCTAGGCCAATCAGGGGGTGATTGTGATGTCATTGCCGAGCTCACATTACAGGCCCACCCCTGGCCAGTGGGTTTTCTGGGCAACACTGGTACTCAGCTAGCTGGGTTGGGACCACATGGGCGAAGCCGGGCACCCCTGCTAGTCTCTTTGTTAAGGAAATTGCTCTCTGCAGCTGTCTGCAAGGATGACAAACAACCAGGAAACTTGGGTTGGGCTTCTGGATGAATTCTTCCAATCAAGAGTGTGTTTTGGGGGAAACCATATATGGACTTTTGGAACTAACCTCAACTCCTCTCATAGTAGCCTCCATGCTGGCCACATGGCGAAACTCCTCCCACTTCTCCATGGGACATCCTGGACCAACCAAGTTTGGGGGTGGACTTCTCCTCTTCCGTGTGGACACTCCTGAGCAAATCAAATGGGGGAAGACCCATTCCCCTCCCATGTGATGCCTTGAACCAATAGAGTTTGCGCAAGCCCCTTTCTGCTCCATTTGAATGCATATATAAGGTGGCTTCTAGTCCCAATCCCATTGTCTGGTGCAGAACCTCCTTCCTTTATAGTTCTGCCCTGTGGTAGTAATTTCCCATAGCATAGCCATGTGTTATGGAGGTGATTATTTTGCCTCACAGTTCTTGTTTTTCTTTCTCTATCTAATGTTTAATTTTGCTTACTGTTTTCTTCTTGTCTTATTTGCTTCCTAAATAAACTTCTCTAATTTGCATCAAGCAATTGTTTGTGGATCATTTAAAAGTTTGGGGCTCATTTTGTTACAGATACTGAAGCAAACTATTATGACCAACTTGTTGAAAACTGAACTGAAAAGAGCACTTTTGTGAAGTGAAAGTCACACAAAAGCACTCAGTCTAGCCTCACTGTATTTGCAGAGGGTAGCAATGATAAACCATTCCTTGTATTTCTCATGTATCTCAGAAACCTTTTCAGGGTCACTGCTTATCAAAAGTGACTGACATACTGTGTTTACAAAATTTTGTTGTGCAAAATCCCAGGAGCTGGCATGATGTAATTGTAGCGGCAGCAGGGATGATGCAAGCCAGAAATTCCAGGAGAAATATTATGGAAAGCAAGAGAGGCGTGATTATCTTACAGTCAGTACACAAAGGTCACTGCCTCCCATGTACTGGGTTTCCTCCACCAAGAGCAAATCCTGCTCAGCAGACATAGAACTGCTTTTTGATCAAAAATATATCCATTTGTATCTGGCATTTTTGAGGCCCTTCCCTACCAATTTCTGATTGTTGGTAACCACTACCACTTAGTTATAGAAGAGAGAGTTATCCATATAGAATGTGGAGATTCTTTTTTTCCTTTTTGAAACACTATTCTAGAATGTATGTGTAGGCAACTTCTCAGAGGTAACAGGAAAACAATAAATAACTTCTCCTTTATCCTTACATTTCAGTCAAATATGCACTTTGGGCCACTACCCCCAGCCCTCACCAACAGCAGGTGGAGATAAAAGCCGCCGTGGCCATGCTGGTGGCCGAAGACGCTGCTGCCGCCCCCGGCACCCACCAATGGCCGGGGGAGTTAAAAGCCACCCTGGCTGAGCCGAAGATGCCACCGCTGACCCCGGTCCCCACTGGGGGGATAGGGAGCCGCCACTGACCTCCGGGCCCTACCAGGGTGCCAACAGGGTGTGATTTGTGCTCAGACTGCTGGGACTGTTATTTAGTTGTTATGAGACTTTTAAATGAATGATTCTTTTTATTTTTGTAATCTCTTATGATGTTTTATGATATGATATGAAATGATAATGATATTGTGATTTATCTGTTGTTATCCCATTTTATTTTATTCTGTTGTAATGTGTATATGCTTTGTTTTTTATGTAAGCCGCCCTGAGTCGCGTTTTCGAGTGGGCAGCATACAAATGATAATGATAATGATAATGATAATGATAATGATCTTGTTGAACTCACAGGCAGCTAAAGAACAGTAGGATATGAAGATATCTGTTTGGATGCTAAAACTCAGCTCTACCACATATTTTGGAAACTCTGCTAAGTTATAATCAAATGGGAAGAAAAAACAGTAAGTTTTCTCAGAGGTATCTTGATTGTTTCAGAAGTTCTAGTGCTAATATTCTGAACCGATTCTCAGTGAGGTCTGTGATGGGTCTAACCACAAATTAAATATAGAGGTCTGTGCAGCATGTATTACTGTAGCAGCTAGGAGAGTAGTGACAAGAAACAGGTAAGTTTCTGTTTCTAAAACCAACACACCTTCCACTCCTTTGTTTAATGGCAACACACCTGTGATGAAATCATATGAACCAAGAAACCTGGATGATTTAAGAAGAAAGTGTTCATGCAGATCAATGGTTTGATGTGATACTATGGGTGTATCTTATCGTACACGATGCCAGGTCTCGGCTTGTCCCAACTCTGCCAAAACGGGACCCTGCCTCGCAACGAGCACCACTCTACCTGCCCTCACTGATCGGCTGGAACTGGTCACCTTGTTCCCAGACTAATGGAATGGTATTCCGACTCAGCGAGAGAAAGTAAAGTGGACTTTTGGTAGCGTTGCAAAAGGGTGTCTCTACGCAGTTTACCCAAGCTGGGAAAACCGGCAAAGAAAATGGGGGTCTAATGGGTAATGGCATTGTCTTATAAAATGTTGCAGATAAAAAGTTTCTGCAAAGCCCTCTGGGACTGGTAGTGGCTTCATCCATTAGATCTTTTCTATCCTTATCACGGCTTTCTTATGGGAATTTGGCCTTCGATGTAGCGCCTAGGTGAGGGGGAGGCAAGCTCTGTCCTGGGAAGGTGAGAGTCCCAAAATCTCTCCCTCTCTACTTTCCTTGTTTATCAGTCCCAGCTGCACTAGCCGAAATAACAAAGAGTCCGTGTTGCAAAGTAACAAGGCCTTATCTGAAAAATTCCCTTTCAACTCTCTCCTGGATGAGAAGAGTTAGAAAAACCGGTCCTGACAAAATAAGTCTGTTTAAAGATTTAATGAATAAAAAGAAAGTTCCAAAATACAGAATAAAATCCTAACTAAGCTATGATAAGAAAAAATACATTTTTCTAAGAAAGAAAAATAGCGTTTCAAAAAGCAATACATATCTGAAAGTAAGGAGTGCGGCTAAAAGCCACCCATATGGGTTCAAGGTGCGGATCTAGTCTGGAGGCAAACGGTCAGAATATCGAGATGCAATCAAGATCGTTGTTCAGATCTCTATATCTTCTCTCTGATCTACGGTGCTCTGAGCCCCGATATTTATACAGATTTTGGTGAGAATGCGTGTGGAGTTATCTTGAGTGACAGACAACTCTTTTGATGTCCAGTGTGAGACCAGAATATCTAATTTGAGTTCCCATCTGAAAGACGTATGTTTCACGTCTACCAACTGGTGGCTTGTCTGAGAACCATGCTCTTCTCAGGTAATTCTGAGAACAGACACTTTCCCAGCTTCGCTGTCTGTGAATGGAGGTCGGCCTGACCTGCTTCTTTTAATTGGGCAGAAGTCAGCTTCTGCGTACTGTAGCCTTCCAAAATGGACCCGTTTAGGCTAAGCAAAGTTAAACAAACTAGTGAAATGAAAGCAGAATAATAACATAGGCATTTTAAACTTTAAATGAACACAGTAAATAATGAAATAAATTCATCCCAGCTATGAAATCTACGACATATCTAAATGGGTGTCAGCCTGCATTGTTCAAATAGTTTCCATGCTTTGGGTGATGCCTTTTCTTGATTAGTTCATATCCTGCAAACTAATTTGGAAGCTGTGGCTGCAGACAACACCCTGAGCTCATCTTGATTTTACTTTCCATTTCACCCTAGTTATGGCACTGCATTGGAATGCCAGCCGGAAATAAACATAATTCATTTATTACAGAATCTGTAGATGATGCAACGCCAATGTCTATGATTTAGTGTTTCTTTGTTTCTTTCCTTTCTTGCATCACACCTTGTTTAGATAAGTCTTCCCCATCCTGATACTCTTCTAATACTACAAATTAGATGAGCTGGGACTTAAAATAAATGACTGTGAGTAGTAGCTCAAAACATCTGGTGGGTGCACGGTTGGGGACAGATGTGACAGCTATCTATACAATCTGGCAAGTGTATTTTCTGGATTCCATTTTAAAGACTGAGTGAGCAGCTGATGTCAGTTTCATAGCAGACTTTGAGATTGCACATTTAATGGTGCTATGCACTCCCAGTTCTGCTGCATGGTATGGAACTGCAGACTTCAACACAGGGAGGTATTAAAACAAGTGTGTTTAAAACATGGATTTATCACAAGATGAAAAGCATTTCTTAGATGGAGAAGACGACAGACAAAGAAGTGTTAAAGTAAATGAATAAAGAACCAAGAAATCCTCCTCCTTCTCATCATAACCACGCCACCTCCATCTTAGAATTGCACAGCGGGAAGGAACTGTATGGATTCTTAGATCTATCCCCTGTTAGGAAAACATACCGGAAAACTGAACTCCCAACCTCTTACCTAACCACTGAGCTAGAAAAGCCAGGAGTCAGGAGGGAGCAATGATGAAGGTTTTTGTTTGTTTTCTTCCACCAGCTCTCAACCTGACCTTTAATAGAAAAGCAAACAAAAATGTCCCTCATTGCCATTTCCTTTCTTTTCCTGCCACTGCTGCCTTATTTGGCCTTTGTAAAAAGCCATTCAGTAAAAATACTGAAGCTGAAGCTCAGATACTTTGGCCACCAAATGAGAAGAGAGGACTCACTGGAGAAGGCCCTGATGCTGAGAAAGATCAAAGGCAAAAGGAGAAGGGGATGGCAGAGGATGAGATGGCTCAATGGCATCATTGAGATCTGGGCGGACTATGGAGGGTGGCAGATGACAGAGGAGCCTGGCCTACAGTGGTCCATGGGGTCACAAAGGGTCAGACTCGATTGTGCAACAAAACAAAGCCAAGCCAAGTATTTATTTATTTATTTATTTATTAGTCAAATTTGTATATGCCGCCCGCTCAGGTAGACCCGACTCAGGGCGGCATCACAACAATGCACAAGATACATAAAAACATTATAAAAAAACCCCAACCGACCCCCTTTAAAAACCCCTATATCCCACCCACCCATCCCATCCACTATAAAAAGGAAGAAGAGAGAGTTCTTATACAAGCCAGCAGGCGGGCACCATAGTCCCATTCGGGCCCCACACCTGCCCTGCCAGCCAGGTCTTTACTCCTTTCCTGAAGGGCAGCAATTCACTTTGGAGTCTTAGGTCTATTGGCAGGAGGTTCCAGAGAGTTGGTGCGGACACGGAGAAGGCCCTCCTTCGGGTGCTAGACAAATGTGCATCCCTCGTTGGTGGCACTATTAGAGAACCCCTCCGGTCCGCTCTAGTCGGACGGGCAGACACTCTTGGGACGATGCGGTCTCTAAGGTATCCTGGCCCCCTGCCATATAGGGCTTTAAAGGTCAAAACCAGCACCTTAAATTGCACCCGGAGACAAACTGGTAACCAGTGCAGCTCCCAGAGTAGCGGAGAGGCATGGGCATATCGCCCACACCCCATTACCACCCGGGCCGCCGCATTCTGGACCAGCTGCAGCCTCCGAATGGTCGTCAAGGGCAGCCCCATGTAGAGCGCATTACAGTAGTCTAGTCGGGAAGTAACCAGAGCATGGGTGACCATAAGCAAGGAGCCCCGGTCCAGGAGTGCTCTTGAATTGATATTTAAAAAAAAGCAAACAAATCTTTCTGCTTGTTTTTTATTTTCTTAAGTAATACAGTTGCCCAGTACACACTTAATTTTTAAAAATATCCTCAGCCCCTCCATGGATCTGAGGAAGTGATTAATTTGCCAATATCGTGAAGTGTCTGCCTTAGCAAGCCACTTCATGATATTGGCCAATAAGAGGGTGACTGAAGGTCTGTTTGCCATTTGGATATGAGATTTGCACCAAATGGCATAATAGATCTCCTAATGACCCCTATTTAGTCTGCTTCAACCCACTCATTCCCAATTGCATACCTGTCAAGTTTTGGATTTGAAAATAAGGGAAATTTTGGCCACACCCCTCTGTGGGCATGGCCAAATCTGCAGGTGTGGCCAAATATAGCCATGTGACCAGAGCTATGTGGGCTCTAGTCATGCCTGCCACATGGACATGAAAATGTCTGCAAACACAGACAGCACTAGCTCTTTGGCTGTAAATGGAGATGAGCACTGCACTCTAGAGTTGGATACGACTGGCAGATTTTACTTTCTTAGGATCAAAGATCTCTGCAGATGGTGATTGCAGCCGTGAAATAAAAAGGCGACTGATGCTTGGGAAACAAGCTATGAGAAACCTGGGGAACATAGTTAAAAGTAGAGGCATCACCTTGCAAACAAAAAATTGCATAGTCAAAGCAATGGTATTCCCGGTGGTAATGTATGGGTGTGATTGCTGGACCATTAGGAAAGCTGAGCGCAGAAAAATAGATGCCTTTGAAATGTGGTGTTAGAAATAGGTCAATCCTAGAAGAAATCAACCACGACTGCTCATTAAAGGTCAAATAGTAAAGATGACGCTAAAGTATTTTGGATATCAAATGAGAAGAGAGGATTCAGTTGAGAAAACCTTGATGCTGGGAAAGGTGGAGGACAAAAGAAGGGGGTGGCCAAAGATAAGATGGCTAGATGGTATTGTAGATGCAATGGGCACAAAGCTATGTGGGCCAAAGAACCCTTTTCCCAGCTTCTTGGGGGACTTTTGTTTTGTTTTCTTTCTTGTTTGCTCATTTTTAATTTTAAAAAAATTCTGGGAAGCAAAGAGCAGAATAGTAAACCAGCCCCCTAGGGTTACCAACTGCTTGTAAGCAGCTTGGCTTTAATGAACTAGCCCTGCACATGGCTAGACACACACACACCCCATTTAGGGTGGAGGAGCAAGGGATTAATTCCTCCAAATTAACCAATCTATTTGTTCCTCACTGCAACCAGTTGAAGCACCAACACCTGAGAATGTCGGATCCAGTTTAAGGAAGGGAATTAGTAAAGTAAAAAAGCAACCTCTGTAGTTTCCAAGCCTCCCAGCAGCTGAGGAGTTAATCTCCTTGTATGAAATATCGCTCACCTAGAGTAGACTGACTCCCGTCCCATGGTGGCTCCGACCAGCAGCAGCAAAAACGAAGCCTCCATGACCATGTGGCAGGGAAGGGTAATGAAAGAGAAACTACAGAAGGCCCCCACCACCACCACCTTCTCTCTCTCCTTCCACAAGCGAAATGCCACACAGCGACCTCTGGTGGCAGGAAAAACATACTGCAGATTCGCCTGTGAGGGCTCCGGTCAGGATTTTTTTTTAAAAAAAATAAGGGATATTAAGGGGAAATTAATAAAATGGGAGGGGGTGGGAAGAGGGGTAAAAATAAGGGGTTTTCCTGGGAAAACGGGATACTTGACAGGTATGCCCAATTGTGTAGACAAGGCGTGAGTCTACAAGCCTGGTGTCCACAGTTACTTTGTCTTTCAAAGCCATTGGTTTTTTCTTTTTGTTTTTTGGCAATTCTTTGATGCTGTGACGAATAAATGAATGGCAGGAAAGGATTTCCCTCTCTCTACTTTCACCACGGCAGACTACATTCTACAGATATTTTTTGAAATAGAAACAACTGGCTTATTCTGTTCAATGTTACATAAGCAACCCACTTCTATGAGATGAGATAACAAAGACATGCAATTAAATCTGGGAAAGCAAATGTCATTTCCTTGTTTTGGGTCACAGTAAATTTTTCAGTGGTATTTGGCAACAGCTGAGGTCCTTTTTGCAGCTCTTTCTAGGAAACTGGAGTTTCCAAACTATTCCCATGCATTGCACATGGCAACTTTTATTCAACACCACCCTCACAATTGTTTTTAGTTTCAGACTGAATTATTATGGTTAAATAAGTATTATTTTCTTCTTCAGGCCATTATTACGTTACTATTAAATAGATATATGAGAGGCATCTGTAGCAGTGTATCAATGTCTGTTCAAGGGATTACACTTATTTAGTTGATTACATTTTTTTACTTCATGTTTCTCTCCCCCCTCGGTCAGGCATTTATCATTATGCATACACAATGATAAATTTATCAGAGATATTGGTTGGATCAATAGTAAACATCAGCTGTGTTCTGCTTACAGCAGAAGTTATCAACCTTTTTAAACCAAGGGCTGGGTATTGCTCCCTCAGACAGCTTCAGAGGCCGGACAGCCATTTTGTCCTTCCTCCACCACATGGCACTTCCTGGTGTGGTGGAGGCGGGCCCCCCACATGAAATGGCGCCACAAGCTGCATCCGGCCCATGGGCTGCAGGTTGAGAATCCCTGGCTTACAGGGACAGCCTGGAGAACATGTTTTTCTTGGTTTCATCCTCCAGCACTATATGTGTGTGTGTCCCCAAAGTGCCAGAGTAAATTATTGCAAGTTATTGAGGGGCCACCATGTAGACAAAGAGAAACCATCTTCCCCACCTGTGGAATCAGCCAGTTTGTAGCATTTTTTTCTTGCATAAACTCTGGGCTTCAATATATGAAGTTAATGTTTTCACATGGAAGGAACTTTTAGTCAAGTACAGCCAGTGCTGCCTATATCAAAACACAACTGTGTCACTGTACATACATTCCATTAAAATTATGCTGCTTGGTGTATCGTTGACCACTTGCTCTAGTGGAATCTTACTGTATCTCCACATCAACTAGAAACACAATTTTTGACAGGGATTATATGTAACCTTATGCAGGGCTCCTCCATGGCCTCTGATGTTTATTTTTACTGAGGTTATAATAACAGTAGAATATCACCAGATGTTGTTGTGTCCTGTTGAGAATCAAGGCACACAACCCAGTATTACAGTATTTTTTAAAGACTAGCAAAGGTACCCGGTGTTGCCCGGGTGAGGGACCCAACCCGGGACATCAGTTTTACCCAGACACATCACACACGACACAACACAAATTACACAACACACACATTACACAACACCCACACACAGCACACCCACATAATACTCCCACACACACACAATACACACACACAGCACACAACACACAACCTTGACACACAACCCACACCCACCACAGCCACACACATCCATGCTCTTTCTCTTTCTCCCTCTCTCTCTCTCACACACACACTATCTCTCTCTATTCCTCCTCAGGGCACAGACACGTGCGCGCACTCACACACACTCTCCCTTGAGTGTGTGGGTTACCACCAGCCAGCCGGGCTTGGCTGCATGGAGCGCCCCCCCCCGTGTCCTGCCCCCCGTGGCACTTGCCTCACCTGTGGGGCATCCTCCGCGCAGTGCAGCCCGCCCCCATGGGACTGCCCCCACAGGGCGAGGGGTGGGCGAGGGGCTGGCAGTGCATGGGGGCGAGTGGGGATGCCCAGGGAATGCTGGCAGGGGGGGGGGCATCCAGGAGAGAAGGGTGTGCGCCTGGCTTGGCAGTGTCTCTCATGTTGCCAGGTGACACCCACTGTTCTTCTGGGTTGTATACACAGGGCTGCTGCTCCCGAAGAGCCGGCCAATGTGTGCAACCTGGAAGAGCTGCGGCCGTCACCTTGCAACACGAGAGATGCTGCCAGGGCAGGTGACTACCAGGCCCGCCTGCCAGCATTCCCCAGGTGTCCCCACTCGCCCCCCCTGTGCACTGCTGGCCCCTCGCCTGCCCCTTGCCCCATGGGGGCAGTCTCTTTCCCTGGGCCCCCTCTCATGCTGCCAGGGCTGACAGGCCTGCCTCGCCCACCCCTTGCCCCCTGCAATGCTGGATTTCCCATTTCCATGTCCCCGGGTGCCGGGCCTCTCCCCGGAGGCCTGCCCCCTGCAACCCCTCCATGGCGCCGGACGCATATGGCCCCCCATCATCCCCCCCACCTGGCCTGGCCCCCTTCCCCTTGGTGCTGGATGACTGGAGCACCCCTCTTTACCCACTCCGCCCTGGCCACTCCTCCCCAGCAATGGACTTACCTGCTCGGTTCCTCCGCTCCTTTTTTGAGGCTGCCACCCGAGGTTGTGCCACTGCAGGTTGGGCCTCTGATGGCATGGAGGCCTCTGGAACGGCAGCAAGGTGAGCGGTGTTTTCCTGGCATGCCTGCGCAGTCCCATGCTTTGGCGCTGGACTCACTGGTGGCTGGGGGTGCCCCCTTCACAGCCCCTTTTTGGGGTGAAGAAACTCCCGGTGGGCTGCCGGTACCCCTCGCCAACCCATCTTAAGGGGCAAGGTAAGTAATGGGTGCGGTTTTATGGGGTGGGTGGCCAGGTGTCGGGACGCATATCCGTCTCACAGAAGGACACCTTGGTTTTATATATTAAGATAGGTAACCATTGTGGTGGGTATCCAGGGTGATGTAGTAAATAAAGTAATGGAATATGATTTATGACAACCAGTTTCAATTTCCTGGCTCTGCCACAGAAACTCAATGAAGAGGTGGAACTGGTAAAACCACTTCTCAAATACCTCACTTATCTTGAAAGCCTTATTAGAATCACTCTGTCAGTTCTAAAGTAACATTTTTTCACATTTCCCCCCACCTTGTACCACAACAGCCATAAAAGCCCTCATGGCACAGTGGTTAAACTGCTGCACTGCAGCCAAAACTGCTGACATTGTGAGTTCAATCCTGACAGGGATCGGTTGACTCAGCCTTCCATCCTACTGAGGTCAGTAAAATGAATAGTTAGCATGTTGAGGAGGGGGATACTAGTTACTTTGTGAACCACCCAGCGAGAGTAGTAAGCGATATAGGGTGGTATATAAGTGCAATTGTTATCTATATAACTAAAATCAAGGTCGGGCGCTGTACGTTCCTTATACAAATGCACACCCCCACACTGATTGCGCTGAAACTTGGCACACACGTACTTTGGGCCGAAGAGATGATCACTGCGGGGGTGACAAGCCCCATGGGGAGGGGTATGCCCTCTAAATCAATCTGCAAAGGGGACGCCCCCACCGACAGGAGAAAAAGCAAGGGGAAAAAGCCAACCAGGGGGGATTGTGATGTCATCGCCACAGCTCAACCAATTCCCAGCTGACCAGATCTGGGGCTCCGTGACATCACAGGGCTCCCTAATACAAAGTGACATCCCTGCACCGATTGCGCTGGAAACTGCGTGCACGCCTACCTTCAATGTATGGGGTGGCCGGTGTGGCCGCCTTGGGGTCCTTGCCCCCCCAAAAGGGCTGCAACACCCGCCCCCGGCTGGTAGAAATGACCAGGAGAGGTGACTGCGCATGTGCAAGAATCCACGCATGCACCTAACCCTGTCTGGTGTTCCAGGCTATGGCACATGCACAAAATTCCACGCATGTGTCAAAGTCTGTCCGGCATTCCAGGTGGCGCATGGCCTAGCCGCCAGTATGGACGGTAGCAATTATGGCCATTACAACCAACCACACCCCAGTGACTACTGTTGGCGAGTGGCCACTGTGGCATGGCTCCTCTGCACTCCTGAGGCACGCCACGGGGAAAGGGAGAACCACAACCAGGGGCGAGTGGAGGACAGAAGCAGACCTCTGCCTTCTGCATGCCTGCACCCCCCCCCCCACAAGGGTCCTCTGCCCACCTGCCCAAATGGAGCCTCCCTTCTGCTTGACACAACCCACGGAAAGACAGAGGGGCTGGGCTGCGATGGCTACCCACTGACTGTAGTTGCTGCGGAGGCTGGTGACGGCGGCCAGAGTACAGGCAGAGACGGCACCTTGTGGCAGAGCTGAGAGAGTGGCCACGACAACAGCAGACAAAAAGGTAAGGCAGCTGGGGGGGGCGGGCCTGGGTCTCTCCTTGGCCTGCGTAGGGTACCCCTGGTCAACGCTGGGTCCTCTGCTAGTTGGTATCTAATTTTGAGAGATATACATCTCTGTTTGGAGCATGAACTAATTTTATGAAAACCAAGGAAGTGCCTTTTAGTACTTTTAAAGCAGGGATTTTCATCCTGCATCATGTGGGCCTGGCTCTATGTCCATGTAAACAGTTGCTAGGTTTATTTAGTCTGAACTTTCATGGGATTCAGGCTGCTTCTTCAAATGCAAGGTCACATTCCAAGGTCTTTGACTGGAGCTCATGATCTGGATGCAGGGAAAACATTCCCTATTTATTATGGGAAAGTATATTTGTAATATAACTTTCTCACAAGGACAGCTTTTCAAATAGCAGCTGTATCAGTTATGCGGTTTCTTCCTGGTGGGTTTTGAGACTCCCAAATTAAGACACCTCAAAAGACAGAACTGTATAGGTCCTTAATGTGTAAAGGACATAAATTTGCATACTTTCAGATGTCTTAATTTTGTATTTTACTTTTTTCTAATTTCTCTTCCTTAAGAAACATATCTTAAAAATACAAAGGAAATAATCTTGATGTAACTACTTTTGTCTTGTCTTCAGCTTTATACCTACTTTTATCTTCCCTGTTATTACTATATTAAAGCAATCTAGAGACCTGAGTGCTGTATAATGGAGTGATCTCCTGTCTCTCTCCTAGCTTCTGCTACTCTAGCAGTTCAAAAGCAAGAAATTGCAAGTAGATAAATAGATACCAATTCAGTGGGAAAGGTAACAGTGTTCGGTGTGCTCCAGTCATGCCTGCCAGATGACCATGGAAATGTCTGCAGATGCAGACAGCGCTGGCTCTATGGCTGCAAACAGAGATGAGCACTGAACCCTAGAGTTGGATATGACTGGCTTTCGAGCAAGGGAGACCTTTACCTTTAGTTTCTCATCAATCCTTCTCTCTCATTTTTGGGCTTAGTATTCAATTATTAAGTTCAATTTGAAACTCAAGGTTAGAAAACTGTATTATTTTTTTCATTCTCTTAGCCAGATTATGAAATTTGTGGATTTGTGACACATGAAAATGTTGCAAAAGGGCTGACATTAAAGGTAGGAATTCTATTTAAGAATTATAGTTTTTGCACCTATAACTTTAACAGCTGAGCAAGCTACATACCGTATTTATTCGTGTATAACGCGCACTCGTGTATAACGCGCACCCCTAATTTTCCATGAAACCTCGGTATAAAATTGTTCATAAGAGCACGCCTTAAAACATTGAGGGAGGGGGGGATAATCAGACCCACCTGTTGCAGGGTGAAGAAAATGCAATCCAAAACGAGCACTTCCGACCCCCAGGAGCCTCGCTCGAACTGCCCTAAGGAAGCGCGCGCTGCTGCTGCGCGCTCCTGGGTGGGGGCGGCGCGAGCTACCTCCGGGCCACGCCTCGTCTCCCGCGCCACCCAATCAGATCCCGTCAATTTCTTCAAAGCCACGCCCCCGCCTCCCCTTCACCCGCCGCAGCAATAGACAGCCGACCCAATTCTAAAAAGGAAGTAAAAGACCAGTCCTCGTTTATAACGCGCACCCAAACTTTGATTTCTTTTTTTGGTATAAAATTTTGCGCGTTATACACGAATAAATACGGTATTTAATATGAAGCAAAGTACAGTACACTGTACAGTACTGTGATTTAAGAACCAGGAAAATCCCTGCATCAGCCAGCAGGTGCCACTGCAATCCTTATGAATCAGTTCTCTGTAACTGCTAATGTCCAATATGTCCAACAACGTTGAGAAAGTCTGGAACAGATAAATGTTTCCTAACTGTTTCTACGTTAGATTATTCCTAAATTGGAGGACATGGTGAAATATGGAGCTGGGAGTGCAAAATTTTGACGTAGTAATAACAACAATATCAATATCCTTTTACCAGCTTAAACTATGTTTTTCTTTTTGAATCGCATACCACAACATTGATTAATTTTTTTACTAAGTTTATTTCTGATCTTAAGTTTTAGATTGAATGATCTGTTAAATGGGCATTGGATGATGGTAGACGAGAAGTAGCGAGGCGAGTTAGTTTTTCAAAAGGACAAAAGAGAGCATGACTTATTTATTTATTCAGATTTATATTGCCGCCCACTTGCCGTGGCGACTCAGGGTGGCTTACAGACAATACAATCAATTAAAAAATAATATAATAATACAATCAATCAATGTTGGTGGGGGTTCGGGGTGGTGGTGAAATCTCAGCCTCCCCCGTCTTCTTCTTCAACCCCCGGCCTTGGTGTGGACTCAAGGGGGGCGGGGTGGGTGAAGCCTCAGCCTCCAGCGTCTTCTTCTTCACCCCGTTACATCATAACTAAGAACTTAAGTGTCAGCTGAAACCACTTGGGAATTTAAAAAGTGAAATATACTAATCTTCTAAAATCATTACAGTACTTCATTTTATTTCTTCAAGGCTGTAAAAAGAACCTGTCCTTATGGAAACCTAAAGGTTGCAATTCTGTAGCCACTTAGCTGGAAGTAACCACTTCTAAACTAAAGGAGATTTACTTCTAAGTAAATATGTACAAGATTGTGCAGTAACAAATTTATTATCGTGTAAGTCAGCGGTTCTCAACCTTTTAAGCTGGGGGCCGGATCATATCCCCTTCAGACTGTTGGTGGGCCAGACTGGTGTTCCCCCGACTGCTGAAGGCCCGAGCCCCCACCATTTCCCCAGACTGTTGGCAGGCTGGATTGGTGTCCCCCACACCCCGAGCCCCACCTTTCCCCACCACCAACACTCCCACATCACACCACCACTGCTTCCCTCCTTACCGGCCTACCGTGGATGAAGGAGGGGTCCTGTCTATCCTTTCCCATGCTCGACAAAAGCGGCATCCCGTGGTGGCTTCCGCCGGTGGTGGTGCCGCCATCCTTGTATCCTTCACCTCTCTTGGTGTGTCCCTAATGCCACTCCGTAGCAGGGCGGATGTTGCAATCCTTCTTACAACATATGTCCTGCTATGGAGCACAGTTAGGGACATGCCAAGCCAGGCAGAAGGGAAAAGGACAGTGGCAACGGCAATAGCAACAATGGTGGGAATGAGGGCAAAGGCCAGATGGAATGGCACTGGGGGCCAGATCTGGCCTACAGGCCGTAGGTTGAGAACCCCTGGTCTACGTTTTTTGTGGGCTTAGATCCGTCTTCAGAAGATACATTAACAAATCTCAAAGTGTAACTTTCAGTCTGTTCCTCTCTGATAAATGAAGCATCCCTGCTGTGATTCTTGGAGGGCCCATGCCCACACTTACTAATGTTAAGCAACAGGATTTCAGCCATGATGTCTTATCCTAAAATGTTAGTTACAGGCATTGGGGGGGGGGGGGGAGATGTTCACATGTTCACGTGTAGACACAAATGTGCAGAAATGGCTAATGGAAAATGTTAGCGAGGGGGCAAAAATACATGTAAGGGGCAAAAACACATGTAAGGAACAGCAGTTGGTCTCAGATATTGCTATATGAAGCCAAAATGAATGCAAGACACCATCAAATCTGTAACATTGCAGTTAGTAAAGGAGAATATTTATGATTTCATGACATGCACACTGTGACTGCACACAAAAAAAATGTGATGTGGGGAAGTGTTTAATTGCAGCAAAAATAGCTTTCCCGTGGTTATGTGCCTGTTAACTTTACTGCAGGAGTCAACTTAACACCACTTAATTGAACTTGAGATACCGATGCACAAGGAAATACATGATCAGTAGACATTCAAACATCCTAATATATTTACTGTACCATTGCCCTCAGATTTTTTTGACATTTTGTCCTTAAGAAAACATGGAATCTATGTGAAAATTATGAAACCAGACCCCCCTCCCTTTCCTTTAATTTTGACTCCATTAAAACTTCCATCTCTGTGATAATATAATGCATACAATTATTCACTTGTGCATGAAAATAAATTAATATTGGACACTTTCAAGACAGTTCTTGTGAAGGGTACACCTTCTAGTTGCACATAGAAGGCTTTTCTTCCACATGAAGCTTTTATTTTATGCAGATAACTGTAATGGTATAGAGAGCTATAGAGAAGTTAAAAGGCTGGTGTATGGTTCAGTTTTCCCAGAGAAGGTTTAAAGTTGGAATGTAGAAAAAATTATTTTTTTTTATTTTTAAAGTTCTATCTTACAGGTGCAGAAATGAAGGCCAGGCTGACACAGAGAATGGAATTTGAGGCCAAAAAGGAGAAGTCACCGCTATGAAATTCCTGAGTGCCAATTAAAAGTTCAACAATGTTGTTTCGGGGGGAAACTGACTTTTGGGATGGGGGGCGGTGATTCATGACAAGGACTGTACTTTGATTGGTTAATTGGGGAGGAAGAAAGATGATTGAGGGATGTAACTGCTTGTTCGGTTTTGTTGTCAGAATGTTAGCTATATAGCTTAGTGAATTTTGTTCTAGTGAGGCTAGTCCTAATTTAGTTATGTAATTGCCTAACACATAACTGAAGTCTTTAGATTAACATCATGATTACTTAGAAGTAGGATCAGGTAGTACTTTATTATTTTCCTGGGGAAACAGAACAGATGGCTATCTTATATATTTTTGATTATTTGGTTTTTTATGACTTTTTCTATTTTGTACTGAAGCCTTAACCTGAAATGCTTTTCTTCTTTTTACTTTTTGATACTTATATTAACAAATGAACTATACTTTTACCACGTGTCATCATTGAAGATACAAGGGTGAGTGTTGCCTAAAGAAGGTGCTTTGACAAGGAGGCAGGTGGAGGCTTAATCTAAGAAACATCGAATTCATACAACATCGCCTAATTTCTTGAAAAAAGTTACCTCATACAAAGTCGCTCGACTTTGTATGAGGCATTGGGTTTTCCCCAGTTTGCATTGTGCCTGGGCAGTATAAAAGGCAGGACACATGCATGCATTGCTCTGTGGGTTTTGCATGAGGTGAAGAGTGTTTAGGAGTGGTTTTGAGCGTGATTTTGGATTTTTTTGAATTTTTTCATCAAAATTTTTAGAAGCTTTCCTGGGATTTTTGCAGCATTCTTCAGGTTCTTGGACAATCAGGGTTGTTTGACATGTTTTTGTAATGTATTTAGCTTTTAGACAATGATTTCTTAAAGTTCTGTCTGTTTCCTTGACTTTGCCCTGAAGTCTGTGTTGTTACAGTACAATGTATCTCTATGGAAACAACGTTGTACGAGGCATCGCAGCAAGGATTTGGACATTGTATGAGGCATCGCGGCTAGGATTTTGCATGCCTCATACAAAGTCCAAATCCGTATAAAGTCCAAACTTGTGGAACCAAGTTTGGACGTTGTATGAGGTATCACTGTACTTTGAAGCAGCAGGTTTTAAGCTGTCTTTGATAACAAAAAGTGGTAGAGGGAAAACCTGGGATGGAGGGACCCTTCTCTAGTCGATTTCCAGCATATTTTACAGTCTGGTATCACCACAATAACACCTAACGATATCTCCCCTCTACTTCTTTATATACTCTCTTATTTTTTTACTAGAAACCCGAGTTGATGAGGGAAATAGGAAACAGTTGCAGTCTGGAAACATCCAATGAAAAGGTTGTTCAATCCATAGGTCAGTTACTCAGCCTGTTCCAAGATTCAGACTGAATAGACCATGAGATTCAAAGACTAATGGATATTCACCTGTGTAACTAGTATGCATAAACCTCTTATTGTAGTTGCATACGTTTGGGTAGGGTTATATTTGTGTGGTTGTCAATAAGGCAAAATGCCATTACAACAGCTTTCTTTAGAGATGTTACATAAGAACATAAGAACAGCCTTGCTGGAACAGGCCACAGCCCATCCAGTCCAGCATTCTGTCTCACACAGTGGCTCACCATTTCCTTCAGGGTATTCCCAAGGAGATGCCTTCACCTGCTTAGGATTCCTTGGAAATGGCATTGAGAGATATCCTGCCTATCTCTCCAACCCGGAGGTTGTCCTTAAGTATCCATAATTATAGCCATTGATACCCTTGTCCTCCATGAACTTGTCTAATCCTTTCTTAAAGCTGTCAAGACTGACAGCTGTCACCACTTCTTCTGCCAGGGAGCTCCATAGACCAGTAATCCTCTGGGTGAAAAAGTACTTTCTCTTATTTGTTTGAGAACTAGTACCCAAAAGTTTCATGGAGTGTCCCCTAGTTCTAGTGTTATGCGATAGGGAAAACAGTTTTTCCTTATCTACTTTGTCCACACCGTGCATGATTTTATAAACTTCAATCAGGTCACCTCTTAGACGCCGTCGTTCAAGAGTGAAAAGGCCCAACCGCTGCAGCCTCAGATGGTAAGGAAGGTGTTCCAGTCCCCTAATCATTTTGGTTGCCCTCCTCTGCACTTTTTCCAACTCCATAATATCCTTCTGGAGGTATGGAGACCAGAACTGTACACAGTATTCCAGATGGGGCCTCACCATAGATTTATAAAGAGGCAAAATGACACTTGCTGACTTATTTTCTATACCCTTCCTAATGATCCCTAGCATTGAGTTTGCTTTTTTCACTGCTGAGGCACACTGGGTTGACACCTTCATTGAGCTGTCCACCAGGACACCAAGGTCCCTTTCCTGGTTTGTCGCAGAGAGTTCAGAACCTATCAGTTTATAAATGTAATTGGGGTTTTTTGCCCCAACATGCATCACTCTGCACTTACTAATGTTGAAGCTCATTTGCCACTGCTTTGCCCACTCCCCCAGTGTCAAGAGATCCCTCTGGAGCTCCTCACAATCTCTCACAGTTTTCACTACCCTGTATAATTTAGTGTCGTCAGCAAATTTGGCTACCTTGCTTTTTACTCCTACTTCTAGATCATTTATGAAGAGGTTGAAAAGCAGGGGTCCCATTACTGAACCTTGGGGGACCCCACTCTTTACTTCCCTCCACTTGGAGGTGTCCATTTAGTGCTACCCTCTGTTTCCTGTCCCTTAGCCAGTTGCTGATCCAGGACAAGACCTGTCCCTTTATTCCATGACTGGTAAGTTTATTCAAGAGCCTTTGGTGTGGGACCTTGTCAAAAGCCTTCTGAAAGTCCAGATAAACAATGTCAACTGGATCCCCCTTATCCACATGCTTGTTGACACTCTCAAAAAATTCCAACAGATTAGTGAGGCATGATTTGCCTTTGCAAAAGCCATGTTGGCTCTCCTTTAGCAGCGTAAGTTTATTCAAGAGCCTTTGGTGTGGGACCTTGTCAAAAGCCTTCTGAAAGTCCAGATAAACAATGTCAACTGGATCCCCCTTATCCACATGCTTGTTGACACTCTCAAAAAATTCCAACAGATTAGTGAGGCATGATTTGCCTTTGCAAAAGCCATGTTGGCTCTCCTTTAGCAGCGCCTTCTCTTCTATGTGCCTATTAATTCTATCTTTTTAGGATGGTTTCCATCACTTTACCTGGGACACATGTCAAACTCACAGGTCGGTAATTTCCTGGACCACCCCTGGATCCTTTTTTGAAAATTGGTGTTACATTCGCTACCTTTCAGTCATCAGGCACAAAGCCTGATTTGAGGGAAAGATTATATATTTTGGCTAGGAGATCAGCAATTTCATCTTTAAGTTCCCTGAGAACTCGTGGATGGATGCCATCTGGTCCTGGTGATTTGTTAGTGTTTAGTTTAACAAGACATGCAAGGACCTCCTCCCTGGTTATTTCTATCTGGCTTAATTCTTCGGTTTCCCTCCCTATGAAGAGATGTTCTGTACTACAGTTCCCAAGTACTCCTTATGTATTGGCTATGTGGGATGGGGTCACAGGTAGACTAAAACAGCTGGAAAGCATCAACTTGAATGAGATTATTTTGTAACAATGAGGTGTTGTTGATGAGAATCCTACACTTACTTCAAAAAGAAATACCTTTCTGGGTATCTAAGTACATGCCTATCTTCATGTTCTTTCATGTTCCAGCCTTTGTTTTAGATCTACTCTTTCTACTTAATGAAAGTGTTTTCAAAAGGAAGAGGAAGTAAGGAAAATTAGAGCTGGTTTCTTGGCCAGCTGTTAATCAATAACTATTACATCCATTATGTCATGAGAAAATATTTCCCTTTATAGGTAGATAAACCAAGCGAAGCAAATGAGACTGTAAGACAGTTGTTGTTATGTAAGACAGTTGTTGTTATATGCTGTCATGTTGTCTCTGACCTATGGTGACCCTATGAGAGTTCTTTAACGTGTCCTGTCCTCAACAGTCCTGTTCAGTAGGATAATTGATATTTTAGAAATGAGAAGGAGAATTTCAGAGAGCATTAGTTGTGATTCAAGGCACACTTTAATTAATTTAGCCATAACCAAGCCTTCTTATTTTGCTGTCAATAGGGCAGACTGACAAAGAAGGTATAGCATGGTTTGTGAAGCCAGCCAGGGCATCTTGGTTCTTTGAAGAAAATTCCAGGAAACTGCTACCTGAGATGGATTTTGAATCCACACATCCCAATACCATTTGCATCTTGGATTTGAATTCCTCTTAAGCAGATTTTGGTGTTCAGAAACCAAGACAATGGAAGCAGCCGTAGCCTGGCTTAACACATCTTTATTGCATGGAGTACAGTACGAACATGTGGTAATGGCGGAGGTATAGCTCTTTTTATACAGTCACTATACATTTGAATGTGGTTACACGGTAGCCCATTGGCTACTGTCAGAGAGACGTCATCCTGAGTCACACCCCTCTTGTCCGGGTGTATCTGTGGCGGGAAGGTTTCCCGCAGCCGGGGTGATTGGGGAATATGAACCATGTGAGCTGGATGCTCACTGCTACCACCACTGGTAGCAGTTCGCATTATTATGCAGCTGGATACAATGTCTCAATGCAAGCTATGATAAGTATGCATGTCCTGTAGAACCGGTTACATTCATCTTTAAAGGCACAAGTATATACCAGTAGTTACAATCCATACACAACACAGATCTAGCACAATAATCTGATATTAATTTCTGGGTCTCTCTTTTTCTCTCCCTTTCTCCCCCCCCCCCCTCAAACACACTTTCAGGAAGACAGATTATTGTTGAAAGCTGGCTCTTTGTTAAGTTTTTTAGTGGTCTAATAAAAACATCACTGAACATTTCTCCTGTATACCTGTTCTACTTTGAGTGTCCTGTTGGTTCAAGCCAAAACAACAAAGACACCCACCTGCATTTTAAAAAGGGGAATGGGGAAAGTAGTCATCTATGCCAAACAAAACATGAATAAAATGTCTTTGGGCACAATTGCACTGCTTTACATCTTTAGCTTGTGTCACAGTTGTCATGGTTAAATTCAATGTGTTTCCCACTGACTACATGACATAAAGCTAATTATTTGAAAATCTGCTCATTTCCCAGACAAATCTGTTTCCTTTTCTTCAGCCAGCAGGAGGTAGCTTATTTTGCTCAGGGTCCTTTTTTTCATTTTCTGACACATGTGATCATCTGTCTTGATTCCAAAGAGGAGACAGAGATGTATTCTATGGTGACGTTGTGACCTCTTCAGTGGGGTATTGCATGCTATTACAGTGGGATAATCCCCCTCAAGTCACAGCCTGTTGTCTTTCCTCTGCCAAATAGTTTTTCTATTTTTTTAAAAATTATGCTTGTCAAATTTAGTGCTGTAACAGATAAGTAATACAGTGCTAAGACTCTTTTGTTTACTCTTTGCTTTGTTCCCCCTGGACATTTCATTTAGGGCAAGGGTGCCCAAGGAATGGTCCATGGGCCGTATCTGGCCCTCAATGCCAATTCATCCAGCCCATGCCGCCCTTGTCGCTCCCAGAAGCAGAAGTAAAACGTGCCTGTATGGGCTGTAGTTTGGACACCCCTGGTTTAACCAGAGATAATGGAAGTTCAAAATCTATCTCATCCTGTTGCAAAACAGATTGCAAGGTGTGTTTTACTTCCACTTCTGGTGGGAGGAACCACGTAATCAGCCCACAGCCCTAAAGGTTTGGGCACTCTTGATTTAGGGCTTATCCATACAAGGTGTATTGCTGAGATTGGTATGGGTTGGAACCATGGTTTCTTTTCCTTATACTGTATATCTACAATCACTTACATTTACAAGTAGGGGACTGCAGTGGCTCAGTGGTTAAGAAGCTCACCTTGTTAGCTGGAAGGTCGGCAAGTCAGCAGTTCAAGACCCGGGTACTGCATGACAGAATTAGTGCCCATCTCTGTCTCAGCTCCTGCCAACCTAGCAGTTCAAAAGCAAGAAATTGCAAGTAGATAACTAGGGACCACTTCAGTGAGAAAAGATCTTGGGGACGTTAAAGGAGCCTCATCCCCTGAGCAGTTCCTCCAGCAAAAATCCTTTCAACCCAGAAAGCACCTTTGTGTGCTTCTGACATGATTTTAAAAAACTCACAAGTATCCATACATGTATCAGAAAGCAATCTGAATGCGAAGAAACCCCCTCCCTGTTTTCCTGCTATAACCTGAAATCCTGGCCCACATGGGACTCACATGAAACTGACAAAGTTAGAGAATTTAAGAAGTTACCTTGGCAGGTATACTATTAAATCAATTTAGTATCACGTCACTTCAGGAGGAAAAAAAGGAGTATGTCCAAGTAGTATACTGCAGAAATATGAATGTTTTATCTCTGCACTATGTGGAACACAGATCTATATCTATAAAACAGAGGTGTGGGTTTGCATGTGCTTGAAAGGCTCCCACACCCTTGGACCGATCCCGCTGAAATTTGGCACATATGTACCTTGGGCTGGGGAAATCAGCACTGCGGGGGTCACAAGTCCCTAAATTGCATCCCAATTGATCTATACAATGTGTGTGTTTCCCAGTGATGTAATTGGTTGATGTCATAGTCCCAGGTAGGTTGAGATTGTGACATCATCTGACTAGCTCAGCTGTAGCCCTCTGAGCTCAACTGTAGTTTTCACAGTAGGTGGAAGGCAAATGGGCATGCAAGATCAGCACTGTGGGTGTTAGAAGCCCCATATGGGGGTCCCTCCAAGCTCTGGAGCTGCAGAGGCGGCAGCGGCTGCTGCCATGGTGGGCAAAGCCGAGGAGAGAGGGAGGTTTGAGGACTCCTCAATGGCCGCATGCCGCTATCTCACTTGGTGCCCGGACACATGTATGGGAAGGATAAGGGTGGTAAGCGACTGTCGACGGAGAAGTGGGATAGAAGAGGAAAGAGAGAGATGGAGGAAGGGAGGCAGGAGTGACCAACATACACCCCACGAGGTTACCAAGAGGAAAAGGCTGGCCTACATTAAAGAAAAGAAAAACCCGAGCTAAGATGGGTAATCAGCTAGTGTTACTATATTCATATGAAAATGGGGCTTAATTATTCCTGACATATGTGCGTAAAGCATTGATGGCTAATAGCCTCAGCAGCTGACCCGAGACAATGCTATCATAAATATTTGCTTATCTCACCTCTCCCCCTCTTATACTTAGATATTCCATAGAAATCCAGTTGAGACTACAAATACAGATTCCAAAGTACAGCATACCCGGTAAGGTTGCCAGAAATGGTTTATAGATTGTAGCAACATAATGCACACCACTGTATTGGTGGCATACCCGTCAAGTGTGGCTCCGCAAAATACAGAAAATTACTGCGCATGCGTGGATGCACACGCTCAGTAACCCATTTGCTCATGCGCATTGTGGCCATGCATGCACAGTAACCTGATTGTGCATGCGCACAGTAGCCGCACATGCACAGTAAGCCCTTTCCCCACCATTCAAATATGGGACGGCGGCGGGAAAGGGGAGGAACGAGTGCAGAAAAATGGGAAATCCCAGCCAATATGGGATACTTGACAGGTATGATTGGTGGGAAGTTGGGTACTAGCAATTGATTTAATCCAAGGGTGCCCAAACTATGGCCCGGGGCCCGGATCCAGCCCCCGACACCAATTCATCTGGCCTGTGCCACCCTTGCCACTCCTGGAAGTGGAAGAAAAATGTGCCTGTATGGGCATTTTACTTCCACTTCCAGGAGTGGCAAGGGTGGCGTAGGCCAGCTGAATTGGTGTCAGGAGCTGGATTCGGCCCCCGGGCCATAGTTTGACACCCCTGGTTTAAGCAGAGAAAATGGCAGCCTAAAAATCTATCTCATCCTGTTGCAAAACAGATTGCAAGGCACATTTTACTTTTGCTTCCAATGGGAGGAACTACGTGACCGGCCCATGGTCCAAAAAGTTTGGGCACCTCTGATTTAATCAGTTGAGGTGATATTACAGGGGGTTGAGAGGGTTGCCATATCACCCTTCCAGGTTTTAAAGGTGACATCATCATCTGGCCTAGTTTATAAGCTTCCATTTCTTACAAAAGCAAGTATCTTCTAATGCGTATAGAATCAGAGATAAAAAGGCAAAATGTGGAGTCAGAGCTTTGAGCTAATGCTTGTGAGAAGTAAGCCTTTCTTATATATATATATATATATATATATATAAAAAGAAAGCAATTAAGCCATAGCAATGAATGATTGGCCAGGGCAGGGGTGTGCTGGGCACCATGAGAGGGCACTGGACAGGGGCAAGGGCCAGTGACGAAGGCTGCCCCCGGGGAACTGCTTGGTCGCCGCCCCTCGCTTCAGGGGTTTGCTGGCTACGCTAAAAGGGCACTGGACAGGGAGTAATGACGAACAAAATACAGTACTGTATATACATTCCCACTCTCCTTCTAATTTCAACTCCCCTCTGGGGATTCAAACTGACAACCTCTTGCTTCCAAGGAAAAGTAGCAACCTCTAAGCCACAACAGCACCACAGTAAATAGAGCTGTTGTTGTGTATGGAAATACTATATCCTTAAGACTGAATGTAACCACTTCAGTGTAAGAATGTAACCTTGCAATGAATACAATGTTTCTCAGCTGTAATGGAACGTGAGCTAGCTACCCATAGAGGGCAGCTGCGAGCGTTCAGCTCACATGGTACAAATTCCCCAATTACTGTCAACCGTGGGAACATTCCCGCCACGGCTACACCTGGTGAAGAAGGGCGTGACTCAGAATGACATCACGCAGGCGTATCCATATTCAAATGTATTGTTGCTGTATAAAAGGAGCTGTACCTCCTCCATTACCACATGTTCAGATTGCATACCACCAAATAAAGATGTGTTTAGCTTTGTAACTGCTGACTACTGCATATCAATCTGCCAACATCAAAGCTGTTTTTCTAAACTTATCTTTGGCTGCAAAGGAGGAGAAGGCAGGCAGACAAACACAGTGCCCCGCTCATTTGCTCGATCATCCCAGGCATCGCAGTTCATCTTGGCTCTTTGGATTGGCACCCAAGGGGGGGGGGGTGCCATGGTACTGAGGGCCTGGTGTGTGTGTGCCCCAGGCTGAGTCCTGGTAGCCTGGTGGGCCAGCCCACCACTGCCTCGCTTGCTCTACCTGGTGCACGGCATTTTAGAATAAACCATTGCTCCAAGCTGAAGGAGGGAGCTTGGAGCAATGGCTTAATCGAAAGTGCAGCTCTCCAAGCAGATGAAATAATAATAAAATAATAATAAAATAAAATTATTATTTGCGCCACAGGGTTCCAGAGACAAGGGCACACCAGGATGAATTCCCCTGTCCCGGTGGCCCAGCCCATGCCTGGGCTGGGGTATTATGAGAACTGTTGTCCAAAAAGGGAAGTATTCAAAGCTCTGACATTATGCATCATACCACAATGTGAGTTGAACTCACATTGTAGTTCCTTGTAGTCTCTTCTAGCTCTAAGTCTATGATTATATGGAATTTCAGAACATTACAGTCTAGTTTATTTTTCCAGTTCTTCTGTGAATCTAGCTAGATGCTGCTCTGGGGCAGTGATGGTGAACCTTGGCACTCCAGGTGTTCTTGGACTTCAATTATCAGAAGCCCAAGTCAGCACTTCTGCTGATCAGGGCTTCTGGGAACTGATGTTCCAGAACACCTGGAGTGCCATGGTTCACCATTGCTGCTCTAGGGAAAAGTACCAGGGAAAGAGAGTATAAATTACTAAAAGATTTTGCTTGTTGCAGCATTTCATAGTTGTTATTGAGCGTATAAGTTGTGGTGAATCTTAAATTTATAAAAAGAAGTTTCAGAAATTGAGAAAGGACTCATTCTACAAGCATTTGTGTTGGTATAGCTCTTATTGCTTATTCAGATAATATGCCCTACTAAATTAAATTACTGTAGTCCTATAACTCCATAGATGGTGCATTGAAAATTGATTCCGTGTACTCTGGTGTCTAGTCATGCCTGCCACATGTCCAAGGAAATATCTGCAAATGGCTCTTTGGCTATAAACAGAGATGAGCCTTATAGTCATATCCAACTGTCTTTCAAGCAAGATTGACCTTTAAAACCTTTACTAATTACGAATCAGAGTTTGGCAGTTCTGATAGCAGTTCACAGAATTTCCCAGCTGACATGATACGTGGCTGCTTCTTCTGCGGGAGTCTAGTCCCGTGATGGTGAACCTTGACACTCCAGATGTTCTTGGACTTCAATTCCCAGAAGCCCAAGCCCCCATGAATCCACATGAAGGGGTTTACTGCAATTCATCCAGCCCGCGCTGTCCTCGTCGCTCCCGGAAGTGGAAGTAAAACATGCTTTTATTATATTTATTGTTGTTGTTGTTGCATGAATAGTATGCTTATTTATATATTGTATTTTTATTGTTTTATAATTTAAACATTTTCAAAGGATATGCTGCCCATCATGGCTGTGCCTCCTCTTCCTACCATTGGAGAAATCATGAGATGCCAAATTGCAAGGTAGACTTTCTTGAGGGCTGGCCAAGTCCCACATGCCTTGCTTTGTGGAGTTTCTTACTTAGAACAGGGCATTGTGGTGAGCGGAGCAGAGACTTCCTGTGTTGCCAGAGTACAGGTAACTTAATAGGAATTGGCAGAGCTGCAAGTTCAATTCCCCGGGGGCCATCCTACGCAGTGCATCCTTTGTTGTTCGCACCAGGCGTTCCACTTGACCATTTGTAGTGGGGTGAAAAGGGGCCGCGGTTATGTGGTGAATTTTGTTAATCTCTATGAAACCCTGGAACTCCGCTGACGTGAAAGTTGTGGCGTTATCGCTCACAAGTACGTCAGGTAACCCGAAACAGCTGAATACCTTCCGTAATTGTTTAATCGTCGCAGCTGACGATGTACTGGCCAACGGGATTACCTCCAACCATTTAGAGTAAGCATCCACTATTATAAGGAAAAGTGTGCCCCTGAAGGGACCCGCGAAATCTACGTGCAGATGTGACCACGGTCCCCAGGCTGTGTCCCATTCTCTGTGCGGAAGTCGGAACTCCTCGGGCCGGGTACTCTGGCAGCTCTCGCAAGTGCCAATCATGTGTTCTATGCCTGCGTCCAGCTTGGGCCACCAGACGTAACTTCTAGCTAGCGCTTTGGAGCACACGATCCCTGGGTGGCTGATATGCAGCATCTTGAGCACCCAAGACCTCAGAACTTCGGGGATTATTACCCGCTGCCCTCAGAGTAGGCAGCCCCTTTCTAAGGAGAGTTTGTCTCTCCTCCTACCATAAACCTTGAATTCCTCCGTAGGGGAGGTTGCTGGCCACCCTTTTTGTACCCATGAACTGACTAGGGCCAATGACTTGTCTTTCGCTGTAGCCTTGGCGATCTCCGCTGGCAGTATTGGGGGCGACTCTAGAGCCTCGATCAGGAGCACCTGGTGGTCCTGCTCTACCTCGCACTCTTGGTCCCCTGCCTGTGGGAGGGGTGACCTGGAAAGGGCGTTGTCATGGCTGATCTCCTTGCCAGGATGGTAGGTCAACGCATACTGATACGCGTTGAGGAAAATGGCCCATCGCAGCATCCTTGGGGACAAGATCTGCGGGGTTGGCTTGTCTGTGGTAAAAATCCCTAGCAGGGGCTTATGGTCGGTCATGATTGTGAACGGTCTGCCATAAAGGAAGTCGTGGAACTTCCTGCAACAATCACCAGGGCTTCCCTATCTGTTTGCGTGTAGTTGCGCTCTGCCTTGGACAGGGATCTTGAATAGAATGCCACTGGGGCTTCTCGACCGCCCTCTAGCACGTGGCATAGGACTGTCCCACTGGTGAGGCATCACAGACCAACACAACGGGTTTCTTGGGATCAAAATAGGTCAAGACAGCCTCGGAGGACAGAAGCTGCTTGAGCTCATGGAATGCCCGTTCCTGGCTGTCCCACCACCACCAAGCCACGTCTTTCTTGAGTAGTTTGTGCACCAGCTCTGCCAACTATGCCTTTCCAGGCAGGAAAGAGTGGTAAAAATTTAGGAGTCCTAGGAAGGACTGTAGTTCAGCCTTGGTTGTGGGGTGAGGGGCGTTCTGCACTGCCGACACCTTTGACTCTGCTGGCTTGATGCCCTCAGGGGTTATCCGGAAACCCAGAAACTCTACCTCTTCAACGAAAAACACACACTTATCCTTTCTCAACCTGAGCCCTGCTTTTTCGAACATGGTTAGTACCTGGTCTAACCTTTTGGCCAATTCCTGTCCCCCCCCCCACCGTTATCAAAATGTCATCAAAGTAGGGGAAAACACATGGGAGCTCCTTCAACAACTGTTCCAGGAGGGACTGAAAAATTCTTGGGGCCAAATTTACGCCAAATTGGAGGCGCGTTACTCTAAAGGCTCCCTTATGAGTGACTATGGTCTGAGCGGCGGCTGCAGCTGGGGTCACCGTTAATTGTTGATATGCCTGCGCTAAGTGTAGCTTGGCGAAACACCTCCCCCCGTGCAAAGTTGCTAACAGGTGACTTACTACCGGCACCGGATACGCATTTGGGCGACTTGCCTTGTTAATCGTGCACTTGTAGTCAGCGCAGATTCTGACCTCCCCGTTAGCCTTAAGTGCCGTAACAATGGGGGTTTCCCACTCGCCAGAGTCCACCGGTACCAAAATCCCCTGACCCACCAGTTTGTCCAGTTCAGTCTCAATTTTGTCCTTTAGTGTGAAAGGCACTCTTCTTGGCTTCAGTCTGATAGGTCGGATGTCGGGATCCATGTCAAATGAAACTGGGGCCCCCTTGAACTTCCTGAGCCCCTTCTCGAAGATGGCAGAGTGTGCGTTACACACCTCCATGATTTGGTCAGCCTGCACGGCATGTGTGCCTCCAATGAAAACCCCCAGAGGGCCAAACCACTGTGTCCCCAGGAGGCAGCAAGACCCTTCCCTTAAGACTATTAGGGGCAGCCTCTTGAACTTCACCTTGAACTCCCCCACCCCCAACACTGGGATACTTTTGCCCTGAACATCCCGCAAATTAGTCTTTAGGGCCTTCAGTTTGGGGCGTGACTTGGGGGGAATGCGCAAAAATTCCCGGTGGGAGATGATGGAGTACGATGACCCCGAGTCTATCTCCATTCTTACTGGGACCCCATGTATCAGTACCTCAACAAAGAAACAGGGGTACCACAAAGGCACGCTGTGAACCGCCTGGTCATGGTCGTCGGGAACTCGTCGAGACACGCGGTGCTCCTGGGGCTCGTCGTCATTGAAGATTCTGCCAACCCCGTCTGCTTTCTGTTGGGACCGTTCCACCTGGCCCTTGCCGTCATCTCGACGCTGCCTGCAGACCTTTGCGATGTGCCTGCGCCGCCCGCAGTTGTGGCACTCCGCCTTCCGGAATGGGCACTGGCTCCGGTCGTGGGATGCCCTCTCTGGCAGCGGTCCTCTCTGGCGCGGTCTTGAACCTCGGGCCTCCTCTGCACCAGCTGCACGTCGTCATCCTCGCTGAAGTCAGAGATGGATGTGGTGGACTCGGAGGGCCCCTGCTCTCCGTGGGAGGAACAGCTGTGGACTGGGACCACCGGCGGGGGCCACCCAACCATGCTGGTCCTGGCCCAGCACACCCATTCACCTTGTTGCACTGACTTGGCGGCTTGGGCAGTGCGCAAGACATGCTCAAAGGAGATGCTCTCGTCCTTGGTCAGTAGTTTTTTCCTGGCCCCCTCGTCTCGCAGGCCCAGCAGGAGCCTGTCTCGCAGGGCCTTGCTCAGGGACGCTCCCCACCGGCAAGGCACAGCAGCCACCCTCAGGGCTGCCACGAAGTCAGCCATGGACTCACCGGCCCGCTGGCACCGCTGCTGAAAGGCCAGCCTTTCCGGGAACACCAACACTATCGGGCGAAAGTGCTTCCTCAGCTTGGTGAGGATCTCATCTAGGGGTACCTCCCTGAGCGGCCTCGGCGTCAGGAGGGTCGTTGCCAGCTCTAGCGTTTCCAGGCCGCACTGGGCCAGCAGGAATGCCTGGCGCTAGGCTTCCTCCTCAATGCCCTTGAGATCCATTGCATATAGGAGCTGCTGTTCATAGAGTTCCCATTTCTCTGGCTTCGTGGTGTCAAAGGGCGCGATGTTCACCTTTCAGGATGCCATCCCACCTTCGTCACCAATTTGGTGTCTTGCAAGGAAGACAATAGAAGGAGCCGCAGTAGGGCTAAACACAACTTTATTGCACGATGGTCAGGGTGAACATGAGGTAATGGCGGACGAAACAGCTCTATTTATAGTACACTGTACATTTGAATATCCCAGTGTGGTAGCTCATTGGCTACTGTCCGCGTGACGTCATAGATCGTCACGCCCATCTTCTCCAGGTGCGGTATGGCGGGAAGGTTTCCTGCTCTTCAGGTATTCGGGGAATCTGTACCATGTGAGCCGGATGCTCGCTATTGCCACCTGTGGCCGCTTAGCTCACATCCTTATACAGCTTACTACAATGTGTCTCTGATTAGATACAATTGGATACATTGACTGGTTACATTCTGTTAAAGGGAACCTTGCCACATTCATTCAATCCATAACACAAAAGAATTTGGCATTTTACATATTGTACAGCAACCCCATCTGTGTAACATCTCAAGCAGAGAAAATTACCCAGTGAGCAGTTATACTGGGACCCTGATACCTTACTCCATCAAGGTAGTAGTGGGGTCTTTTGCTGATGGGATTTTGCTGTATGTATGTGTGCGAAATTTGCCCACTTTGTTTCTTGGATGGGAAGTCCACCTCATGAGAAAATTTAATTTTTAATGTAATTTTAATTTAATTTAATAGTCATATTTATATATGCCGCCCACTCAGGTAGAACCCGACTCAGGGTGGCATTACAACAAGTTCTAAAAACACATAAAAACACTTTAAAAGATCCATATCCCACCCACTTTAAAAAACCCATATCCCACCCATGTGGCACTGAGAACAATCTTGCTTGGCTTAATCTTTTCCTCTCCTTTTAACGATCTCTCTTCTGTACTCATCGTCCCACAGTCACCAGAACTTTTTAAAAAACAGAAACAAAACCTCAGATTTTCATATTTAGTGGACTGATAATGCAGTTATACTTTAGATACTAGTATGCAGCTAGTCTAGCAAGTACTGTACAAAAACTATGCATCACAACCTGTACCGCATAATACTGCATGCAAAATTCACTCATAATAATGGACTTATAAAAGATAGTATTTCTTTAAAACCACCAACCAATGTACATCACAATATTTTTCTTTCTTCTAAGTAATTATCACAGAATATCTAAATTATTTGTGTGATTAGATGTTAATCTCTCTCTAAGTGACATTTGTGAACCATTTGCAGAAAATATATTCATCTTTTGTCTTCCTTTTTTAATTTGAACACGATTTTTAACTTTGCTTTCAAAACATATACAGTACTTATCTTTACTTTGATCAGCCAGCATCTTGTATTTCTCACATTTTTCCTGCTGTCATAATTGTATTAAAAGTCAAATCCAAAACCTTTAAAAATGGTCTTCTACACAAGTAAGAAAACTATTGGACCAATTATTCATGAGGTTTCTTTTTTCATTTCTTCTCTATTATCAATTAATATTAGCTAAAGAACAATCACTTCTGTAGATGGACAAAATATATTTCTCCTTGTCACTTCCATCAACTGTCCCTATACTGTATTTATTTACTTTAATTTGTTGGTTTAATACATCATGGTGTCATCAGAGTATACAATTATGTCGTTATTTTTGAAGTTGTTCATTTGAAAATATGCATATGCAAGGTGGCAATGTGCGATTTTAATCTCAATTGTTAAAAAAATTAAGAGAAGAGCTTGGTGCAACTTTTGGTGCTAACAGAAGCTAATGTATAACCTTGGCTATTAAATTAAAACTGAAAATCAAATATAACTTCCTTTGGGGGGTGGGAATAGAACTGCCAAAACTAGCTCCTGAAAGAGAAAAAATCCTGACTAGAGTCCTATTGATATTTGATTAAGGATTGAGCACCTTGTCGCAGCAAACCAGTGTGTACACCTTGGTTGTGCAGCTGGGAGCGTGTCCAGCCAGATGGCTGAAATGCATCCTAGAATCTCATCAATTGTCACTTGAGCAAGAGAAATCATGAAAGTTGTCATGGCTAATTGAGACGGTGCTAGGTTAATGTTGAATATGTGTCAAAATGTAACATTGTAAATTGTTATTTCTTATGTATAGTTTTTATCTATTTTTTTCATTTAATCAACACATCTGTAAATAGCATCCCTGTTGTGCTCCTTCAACAGTTTCTTCCAAAGCTAGATTGCTCTCAGACAATACTTTGTTGTTGATTTTTGCTGATGACTGACACGGAGCCTGTCCAAACTGGCATATAGCTCACTACCTGGATCACTTTTGGTTGGTTTGGTTTGATCCGAATTATGGCATCCACATGTGTTTTGATGTAGAGTACTTCATCCCACCCCCTTTTAAAGCTGTCACACACCTTTCTTGCATAGTGTTAGAGCTACGTTTTTCGGTGTGATTCTGAGCAGTCTGAATTATCCCATTCTGTATCCCATGTGGATGGTTAGCTCACACTAAAATAGAGCTGGGGTTGGTGTTATCTAAGGTGACAACCCTGGGACATATTTGGTGGGTTTTGGCAATGAAAGAGGCAAGAGAGAGGTAGGTATTCCCTCTCCCCCATGACAACTAAAAACTTCTCTTTTTAAGATAATAAAACAATCTGAACCTCACAATTCAGTGGGAAAGGCAATGGCGTCTGCGCTGGGATAAAAGCCCAAAACCACACAATGATGCATAAATATTTCTAGTTGATCTTTGAGCAGGCAGGGGTATTCCCACCCCCTCTCCAACCCCCAAACCCCATAGACATGTCAATATCAGGATTCAAACATCTCACTTTTAACAGAGCCTTATCTCAAGATGATCTGAAAACTATGGTAATAACATAGAAAACAATCGCAGAACTATAGAACTATGTTAGAACTATAGTACTTAACACAGAAAACACATTCCTGGCAATATAACCCCTTAAGACTAAAGCTTAACACTAATACTTAAGATCACTACCTTTAATCAAACTTCGTAACAGAAAAAAATAACAGAGAGTCACTTTGCACTCTAAGAGTGCAGGGATTCAGAAAAGTGATTAGTGATTATGCAAAATACATCCACAGTCTTTAATCAGAGTCTGTGCCATCCTAGGTTGGAGGAGAGAGCCAACAGAGAACACTTCCTCCTGTATGTTCATCTACTCTACTGTTTTAAATTGCCAAAATATATTTTCCTACTGATGCAGTGCTTTTCTAGATAAATAAGATACATTAGTGATATTATGTGCACCATGCTAGGTAGATGCATTGCTGTTTCACTGTGTCACTTATTATCTAAGAAAAAATGGAAAGTTCCTGCAGCTTGCAGAATGATGGCCATGGGAATACTTGGGGAGGGGACAGGAAGAGTAGCATCATTATTTAAAAGAGGGACAAATTGGAGTGATCCAAAAACCCACCTGGGCCCTTCTCAGGGGTGAAAAAACATTGATCAGTGTGAATGGAAGGATCATACTCAAGTTTGAGACAAATAGATTGCACTCAAGATAAGAACATTTTAAGCGCAAACTTGACTACTCCAAATTCTCCTGTTTGGATTGGCCCACGTATGGTCCAGCACTAACAGAATGAGCACAGACAACTGGTAACCAACCAGCAATGTTTGTTTACAATATCTATGATAAAAATACTTATTCTGTCAGTCACTTCCTGCTTTGGGTGAGGACGGAGGTATCTTACATTTCTCCCTGCGGCATTAAAAAAAAGCCTCTGTTTTGGTCTGAATACCCTGGACTTCAAATATAAGTGCAATGTTTATAAAGACTTCCCAAAGCTTATTTTCTATCAGGTTTCTTTCTGGGGAAGGCATGGCTTATGCCCATATGCCAGAGCACCAAATTGCGAATAGTCCTCATTGATGAATGCTGTTCATCCCTTGGCCAGAATCACACAGTTCAACAAATAGCAGCAGAAACTCAGTCAAGAAGTATGTTTAAAAACACGATCCTTTTAAAAGTAGTTTGGAAAGGCCACTTCCCATGGTTGACTTTACAAATGAATGTTCATTTCTTCTCTCTTGTCCAGAAATTCATTGACAGTAGAATTGGTTTCTGGCAGTGGAGCACTTGTTACAACAATGGACATACCACTGCCACCTCTGCCACTATCGTTATCTTCGTCATCGTCACTGTCATCCCCATTGTCACTGACACTATGATTCCTGTTCCATTCCACGTCAAGGTCCTCTTCAATCATCACAACATCCTCTTTAGCTTCAGGGTCAATGTCTTCTTTAAACCACACTGCCTTGTAGCCATCATCTTCCACCCGTCTATCTTTAGTAAGGATAGATTTTACTTCCTTTTCACTCTCTGGGCCTTCATCCCCTTCTTCATCCTCCTCAATAGCTTCAGAAGCAGCTGAGACATGACTGCTTTCTTCAGCCTTCTCAGAGAGATGGGTGGGGTCACTGCCCGCCTCCGCACTTGCAGGTAATTCGTTATCGTTGCTGTCCCAGTTAAGTTTCTCATTGCTTTCAAAATTGGCATTGAAAAAACCTTCCACAGGCTGCAAAAGAGAGGCACAAATTACCACAGCTGCTTGGAAGGGAACGAGATTGAGACAGGAGTTTGAAAAAATTCATTTTGGGTCAAAACTGTTGCAATGACCAAAAACAAACTTTTCCAAGTTGGACAGATATAGACATAGGGTGATCACTCTCATATCCTTTAACTTCATTATAAATCAGTTTAACAAAAACTTTTGAGACAGACAAGTTACTAGAATTTATTTTTCCTCTAGGTTTTCATGTGACAAAGTACACTCAGGAAGGCTCTAACCTTGCCTATCATCAAGGATGTAAAATCTTTGCATATGATAAAGGAAAATATATGCAAATAAATAATAATTAAAATACAACAGTTAAAACATCAACAATAGGGGCTGCGGTGGCTCAGCGGTTAAGAAGCTCGCCTTGTTAGCAGTTTGAGATCCCGGTACTGCATGATGGATTGAGCGCCCATCTCTGTCCGAGCTCTTGGGGACATGAAAGGAGCCTCATTTGGGTATCCCCTGAGCAGAGTTTCTTCCACACAAATCCTTTCAACCCAGAATAATTTCTGACACAACATTATTATTATCAACAATATAACAAAACATTCCTGTCATACACATTAAAAGTAAGAATGAGCCGCATACCACCAACATCATAAGGGTGGGGCAGGGAGAAGCAAGAGATTATGAAATATCTTTCTAAAAAGTTTGGCATTCAGAGCTTTTCAGAACTCGTGGAGGGAGGAGGCCAGGAGAATATATGCTGGAAAGGCATTCCAGATCATTGGAGCTACCGCCAAGAATGCCTTCCAGACCTACCTTGAGGTGGCCCCCTGAGTAGTCTGGGCTGAATTTAAGCAGAAAAACTCTCTGCTAGGTACCTAGTTCCCAAGCCATGAAGGGCGGTATATAAATTTAATAGTAAATATAGTGTGTATGAGAAGGAATGAGCAGGGGCATAGCCAGGATTCTAGATTTGGGGGGGGGGGGGGGTGTCAGGAGGGGCAACAATGTCATGCACACATATATAACACTGCCATCCCGGGTGGGTTGGGGGGGCAAGCTGTTAGCTCAGGAGGGTTTTTGCCCCCCCCCCCCCCCCCGGGCCCCCTCTGGCTACGGCCCTGGGAATGAGATTCAACATTCTGTCATTTTAATTCAGTTGGGAAAATAGTGGAGTACACGCCAGGGAGAAAATCCTGGGCAGTTTGTGACACAAAAGTTGCAGCAACCACTGCTCACACCAGCCCTTTCTGGGATGCCATCCCAACATTGTGCAGTATCTGTGGTTTGTAATGCAATGTTTATGTTGAAGTTGTGACACTCCATCTTGCAATGGATTAAAAAGGCTATTACTCCCCCACCCTCAACATTACAACAGGACAGATAGAAGCCAGCATAAAAAAGCTTTTATAAAACCATGTGCTGCTTCTCTTTGTCACTGCATGGGTCACCCCAAGATAGAGGCATGGAAAAGGCCCCCTTACTTTGCTGTTTTCTTCTCCAGCCACATGCTTCATTTTGTAGTATTTGTAGGAGATCACGCCAAGCAGTATTAGTGCAATGATCAGCAAACTTCCCAAAGTTCCCCCCAGAGCAGCCATGTCTTTCACATATCGATCATATTCAATAGTGTCTCCTGTAAAGAACAAAAGATACATCTTATGTGCCCTGAAATTCCATCTAGTACTGTACTTGGTACTGCATCCCAGCGTCCACATGACACAGGGCTGAAAGTAACATCAACAGAATCAAAGCAGGACAAAAACAGAAGAAACAAACAAAAACCAGCCTTGTTTCCATCTTGGGGAGGGGCAGTGTTGGGCATCAGCAGGTTTGCCCCAGTTTGCCAGAACCGGTAGCAGAAATTCCAGCTGGCTCTGCCCATCCAAGTTTTGAAATAAAGTACAGTAAAACCCGACTTACAAATGCCTCGAGTTACATAAAATTTGACACATAATGATTTTATGCTAAAACCATGTCCCTATGTATATGATTTCCTATGGGTTTGCTTCGAGTTACATAAAGATTCTTTTTCCTATGGGTTTGCTTCGAATTACGTTAAAAAAATCCCTATGGTTTTGTTTCGAGTTACAAAAAAATCGATTTAAGCAAAAGCCTACGGAACTGACTTTTTCGTAAGTAGGGGTTTTACTATAGTCCTAATTCGGGTGCAACACAGGGCTTTCCCACTGGCCACGCTCACCATACCATGCCCACAGAGTAGGTAGTAAAATCTCACCACTGGGTAGGGGTATATTTTAGTTCTGTTTTTGCTTCAATTTGCTCTAGTGGGGTATCTACTGGTGTGAGCCCCAGTACCATTTTGATGCATGTAAATCTGTGCCTTGTGGGTATGTTTTGATTATGTTTCCTTAAGAATGTTTTTCTGCTGGCCAGTCTCTACCCTTTCATACCTTTATTCACACTCCTATATGGTTTATCTGGGACACCAGCCATTCCTGAATCTAGTATTTGTATTTTGTGTTGTTTTTTTAAAAATGCTCTCACTTTTGCAACATAGGGTCGCAAAGGGTTCGAATCGACTGTGCAACTGAACAACAACAGTTGAGCATGTTGGCTCATCCCCAGTTAGTACTTAATTAATATCCCTCCCTTTGTGTTGTTGTGTTGTTATTTCTTTTTATTATTTTAATTGGGGTGGGGGGTAGTAGGGTGGGGAAGTGAGTGGGCGATTTGGGATTTTAAAATCTGTTTTTATACATTTTAACTGTTGTACGCAGCCCTGAGTCGGGTCTCCTGATTGGGTGGCATGTAAATTTAAATTAATAAATAATAAATAAACAACAAGAAGAAAAGTGAAAATCAAACAAAAAAAGTTAAGAGAAACCATAAAGGTTTCATAATAGTGGGTGGAAAGAAGGCAAGTGAAGTATGTAGGGAGAGGAGAAGGGGGTTATTGGCTGTTCTTGGGTTCTGCTTTTCTAATTTTTAAACAAAGTACTGCTTTTGTTCACCCTGCCACAAAAGTGAAAACTAAACACATGTTAAAAATTGAAACTAGAAGGCATTTGGACACAAACCTGTAAGCTTCAGAAGGGAGAAGAGAAGAGAAAGCAAAGCAAGCAGGGAAAGGACAGAGAAGATACCAGCAATTCTTGCTTTCTGTTTTCTTTAATGCTATCGCTTTTGCACCGTAGCACAGCAGTAAAAACTAATCATTTTTTAAAAAAAATTAAATTTAAAAAACATTACTGCAAAAGTATGAACAAGGGGTTCCTAACCTAAGGCCTGCAGGCCAGATCCGGCCCATGGCACCATTTCATGTTTTCCCCCCTCCAAGGGCATTCGAGAAACAAAATGACTGCCCCTTTGAAGCTGTTGGGACAAAAAGGTCACCCCATCATGCAGGCAAGGCAAAATGGCCGTCCAGCCCTCAAAGCTGACTGAGATAGTGTGACCTGGCCTCTGGCTTGAAAAGGTTGGGAACCCCTGGTATAAACCATAGCAAAAGGTGGGCAGGTAGAACAAGGAAAAAAGTCAAAGAGAGTGAATTAGATAGAGAGGGGGCAGAGATGGTAAGTAAAAGGGAATGGCAATCATTTCCAGGAGTAAGAACACAGGGAACAATTCTGGATGTGCGTGGACAGACGGTAGCAGGAGGACCCAGTGGATCCTAGCATATCTAGCAACAAATCTCCTCCATGTGTCAATGCCAATACTAAAGTGTTCTTTTCAAAATACCAGAATGATCCAAAGCAACTCCAGAATGACTGGGAACAAGGCAGCAGGGCAAGTTCTCAGGCCCCCCAGTACCTTATCAATTAGCCACTGCAAGTTACATAAGCAACAGTAGGATGCTGGCCTTGGGCAAAATAATGGAAGAGGAATTCACATGGTTCTCTTGATCAGGCAAGTCTTAAATGCACAGTGAAATAAATAAAACCATATGACAAGATAAAACGCCAAAGATTCAGAACTGATCTGACAGCCCAGTAATAAAGAACTATGCTGTCTATTTTATTTTTCTGCAGTCCAACCTTGCCAACTCTCTGCTCTTGACTGGTCTTAGTAATATGGTGGCATCTTAGCACCTCTCCTGAAGGGTGAAGTTTAACTAGCTCCATTGCACTCTAGTGTTAAATGTGTTCATGAAGTAGAGACAGCTTTTATTGCCTTGGGTGGACAATCTATACTGGGAAATGGAAATGGAAAACATGTCTACGTTGGTTGTGCTGGATTTCTCAATGGTTTTTGATACCACATACCTACAGGTGAAACTCGGAAAATTATAATATTGTGCAAATGTTCATTCAGTCAAGTAATGCAACTTAAAAGGTGAAACAAATATATGAGATAGACTCATTACATGCAAAGTGATAGTTCAAGCCTTACTTTGTTATAATATTGATGCTTATGGCTTACAGTTTATGAAAACCCCAACCCCCCAATCTCATGTACCCCATAATCATCACATAATCTCATGTACGCTGTACGTCATGATCATCACAATTATAACAAATTAAGGCATAGCATCTCTTGCTTTGCATGTAGTGAGTCTATCTCATATATTTGTTTCACCCTTTAAATGAAATGAATGAACATTTGCACGATATTCTAATTTTCTGAATTTCACCTGTACATATTCCCTCTAAGCTCTCTCTGGGATGGGACCTGGAAACAATGGTTTATTGGCGGCTTTGGTCCATCCTAGAAGAGCAAATTCACAAAATGGCACTGGAAGATTCCTATTCCAACACCATGGCTGATGAGCTGTTGGGTTCCTCATAGCTCTTGTCATGTCCCACAAACTTTTAAACATAACACATGAAATCGCCAGGAGAATTGACTTGGAGTTTGGAGAGTCATTACCACCAATATGTTGCTTCTCCTTTCTACCCAAATCCGAGGAAAGAATTTTTGTTCTAGACCAATGTTTAGAAGCAAGAAATATTCCAGAGCTTTTCAGGAGGAGGTGGTAAAAACTGTATGCCTCTCAGCAGGTAGTAGAACAACAGTTTTAAGTTAGCCTACATTTTTACAACATTAAGAGCCCCAAGGAGACTGGAAAAGAACTATAGCTCCAAAACTATCTGATTACACACTGGAGCCTTTTAGCGCTACTGGAGCACTGCTTTTCCATCACTAGCAAACTGGCGTTCCTCCTATTTGTCATTTTCATATCACATATACATTAGACCAGAGATTCTCAACCTGTGGCCCGTGGCCTGGATGCAGCCCGTGGGACCATTTCATGTGGCCCCCCACTGCCTCCATCACACCAGGAAGTGCCATGTGGTGGAGGAAGGGCCCCTGAACTGTCTGCTAGGGAGCGTGACCCAGCCCGTGGCTTAAAAAGGTTGAGAACTCCTGCATTAGACGGTGGTACATTCTAGAGTAAAAGGCATATAAAGTATAAACTTTGACTTTGAGCGAACATTTTCTTAGATAAGACTTTGTGTTGATGCTTTTGAGATAAGAAGACTGAGCTCTCTATATTATATGAACAATACATAGGTGGCAAGATGCGGAGCCAAAAGTCTCAATGCATTGTCTCTCTCAGGGGGCCTCTATGGATAATATATGACCTTATAATTCCCCTTCTTTCTTTGATTTTTGAGCTGTTCCAGTTTCTTTGATATAATATTAAAAACTATTTTGAACAGATCTTTGAATCAACCCAGCGAGTGCTGAACTGTTCACCTATCACCAGTCTGTCTTCACATTTCTATCCAACTGGAAATACAGACCAAGGCTTTCTTACTGTAACTTAGTTTTGCTTGCCCATGCAATTGTTGTTGTTGTTGTTGTTGTTGTTGTTGAGTCGCACAGTTGACTCTGACCCCCTGCGACCTCATGGACCATTGTACACCAGGCACCCCTATCCTCCACCACCCTCCTCAATCCGCCCAACTCTGTGCCCATTGCCAATTTCTACTTTCCCATTTCACACTCCACATCCTTGTGCCTTCTGTCAGGAAACACTCCCATGCCCTAGTTTTATGGAGTTGATAAAAATGTGCTCAACCATTATTGTAGTGCCTATAATTGCTAGCACAATGGACTTCAATCACTGCTTGCAAGTTTTGATAATCCCTAAGAGTTTATCATTAACATAAGCTCGAAAGACTATGACATTTATCTCCACAAGAATGATCAAATGAATAAGGTACAGAAGTACTGAATAACCTGTCTAATATTTTGTGGATTTAGCATTAGTGATGAGAGATATCTATACATATCTGTTTCTATCAAGAATAAATGCTAATAGGTTAGAAAAATCAAGGACCTTTACAGTAATAAGTACCACCATTAGGAAAATTGTGGGCCTGTTTTGTAGAGGACAGTCCTCTTTTTGAAAAGTTATCCAGTCTAAATCCATATTAAAGACAAATAAATGTAAGAAGGGGACTGCAGTGGCTTAGTGGTTAAGACGCTGAACTTGACAACTGAAAGGGTGGCAAGTGAGCAGTTTGAGACCTGAGTGCTGCATGATCGAGTGAGCTTCCATCTCTGTCCCAGCTCTTACCAACCTAGCAGTTTGAAATCAAGAAATTGCAAGTACAGTGGTACCTCGCTTAAAGAGCATAATGTGTTCCACAGGATTGCTCTTTAAGTGAGTTGCTCTTTAAGCGAAACACTTGGAAAAAGCACCACCGCTGCCATTGTAAGTGACCTATTGTGACTTCTGGCGGGGGGGGGGGGAATTGCGAACCCCAATTTAGTTGTTAAGCAAGTTTTTGGTTGGTTTTAGTTGTTAAGCGAGGTGACCATTCAGAGAAAATTCTGCTCTTTAAGCGAGTTAGTCTCTAAGCAAGGTGTGCTTTATGTGAGGTTTTACTGTACATAAATATTAGGTACCACTTCAGTGGGAAGGTAAACAGCATTCTGTGCACTCAGTGTCTAGTCATGCCTGTCACATATTACGGAAACGTCTGCAGACACAGACAGCACTGGCTCTTTGGCTATAAACGGATATGAGCACTGAACCCTAGAGTTGAATACGACTGGCTTTTGAGCAAGGGTGACTTTTACCTAACTGTAAGAAGAGAGATGGGTGGGGGCTCATTCTGTTTAAGTCAAATGATTTCTAGATATTTATATTTAAAAGTTTTGAGAAGGAGTTGCCCTCTTTTTGGGAAACATCTTTTTTTTAAAAAAAATTGCACAAGTGGTCACTGTCAACAACCTAAAGCAGTGATGGCTAACCTTGGCACTCCATCTGTTAGTGAACTTCAATTCACAGAAGCCCTGATCAGCAGGAGTGCTGACTTGGGCTTCTGGGAATTGAAGTCCAAGAACACCTGGAGTGCCAAGGTTAGCCATCACTGACCTAAAGCCTCAACAAAATACTCAATAAGTTTAGTAAAACATAATAACAACACCATCAAGAAAAGCCATCAACATCTAGAATACTGGCTCTGAACTTAGCTGCTCTCACCTTGAGGGGGAAAACTTAAAATAGAACATTGTCAATCCCCCCATCTCTTAAATGTCACATAACTGCCTTCCTTTAAGGGGCAATCAAATGCCCACCAGGATTAATAGAAATTTTTATTATTAGCAGTCACCTTCAAGGCACATTGTAGTCCTTCACAAATGAGTCCCCTGACACTGAAAATAGGGGTGACAGTGACTATAAACAGGAAGAAACATTAGGTTAAAAGCCATTCAAGACACACTGCTCTCCCTTAGTGATGTACTCAAACCAACTCCCATCTGAATTATTATAACACAACCCCCCACCCGCCCACCCACCCCCACATAATGAATTTGGCAGCTTGCTTGGCTAGGTTGTCACAGAATCCTTACAGAATCCTGGCCTGGGGACACAGAAGTTAAAATGTTGTATTGCAGTCAAAACTGCTGACATTGTAAATTCAGTCTTGAAGGGATCAAGGATGACTCAGCCTTCCCTCCTTTTGAGGTCAGTAAAATGAGTACCCAGCATGTTAGGGGCAAAATGCTAATTACCTTGTGAACCGCTCAAGGAATGCACTAAGTGCTATGGGGTAGTATATAAGTGTGATTGCTGCTTTGCTGCTACAGCAAAGATAATTCACCTATACTCTAGTTCAGGCGTGCCTCAACTATGGCCTGTGGCACCAAATCATCCGGCCCATGCCACCCGCTCCGCTCCTGGAAGCAGAAGTAAAACGTGCTCACACATGCGCAAAATGCTGTTGTAAATGACCCACAGCTGTCATAAACACATAAACACATTTATGACAGCCGTGGGTGTATTTACTACAGTGTTTTGCACATGCACGGGCACATTTTACTTCTGCTTCCGGTGGGAGGAACCACATGACTGGCCTGTTGTACCACATGACTGGCCCACTACCTGAAAAGTTTGGGCACTCCTGCTCTAGTTAGACAGTGGGAATGGCCCTCCATATGCTGCTGCACTACAATTCCCATTATCCTGCCCCCCCTAATTTTTTTGGCTAGGGCTGATGGGAACTGCAGTCGAACAGTTGCAGAGCATCACAAGCTGCTTCCCACAGTTCTAGAGCTTAATTTAGTATGAAGGAGGTGGAGGAGAGATGGAAAAGACACTGAAGACAAAGCCCGGAACCCAGCTGGTAGTCTTAACCTGATGGGACTAATTTTATTTATAGGATTTATGTACAGTATGTGATAACTAAGCATTCAGCCATTGATTTCATGAAATCATAGAATCACTGAATTGGAAGGGAGCTTTTAGGCCAGTGATGGCAAACTGTGGCACTCCAGGTATTCTGGAACTTCAATTCCCAGAAGCCCTGATCAGCAGGAGTGCTGACTTGGGCTTCTGGTAATTGAAGTCCAAGAACACCTGGAGTGCCAAGTTTGGCCAGCCCTCTTTTAGGCCATCGGGTCCAACCCTCTGCTCAGTGCAAGTATCCAAAGCATATATGACAGATGGTTATCCAGTTCATTTAATAGATCTACTATAGATTAGGACTAACCACTGAATTTAGGCTAAAGTTGTGGGGCTTTTTAAGAACGTAGAGGAAGGCATGTTCTGATGGTAAATATACTCACAAAAATCTGAGCTCTAAAATGGGAATGCTGAGATTTGGGACTTATGGGAAATAGGACATTGCTCCATAAGTGTGTTGTTATTTTTGTTTCCATTTGTGAAATTTACATTCATTAAATGGTACTATTTATCAGTTTATATGCAGGGGTGTGCTGGGCACTTTGGGAGGGCAGTGGACAAGAAGTGATGGGGGCTCCTATGGGGGGGGGGGTGTTGGGGAAGAAATCTCATACATTCCCATTACCTCTGCCTGCCTATGGGGGGCGCCTGTCACTGGGGTGCACCAGGATGAGTCCCTGTATCCCTGTAGGCCAGCACACCACGGTGTATATGTGTGTTTCTATTGGTACATACACTGTATATTTTACGTGCTCTGGCATTATGAGCCTGCCTTCTGGGTTTCACCCTGATATCACGTCTGAATTCTCTTGATTATTATAATTGTATTCTATCTGGCTTTCTTAACTTCAGCCACCCAGTATTTTAAATTTTGGCTCTCGTTTGATTTCTTATCCCATGTTTTATTTAGCATTCTCCTCTTTCTAGTTCAGGGATTCTCAACCTGTGGCCCATGGGCCGAATGCGGCCTGTGTGCCATTTCATGTGGCCCACCACCACCTCCACCACTGTAGGAAGTGTCATGTGGTGGAGGAAGGGCAAAATGGCTGTCTGGCCCCCAAGCTGTCTGAGGGAGCGTGACCCAGACCCCAGTTTAAAAAGGTTGAGAACTCCTGTTCTAGTTGCTCAATATTAGATTATTTTCCCCTACAGGATTCACTGTAAACTTGTTTAGCTTTTGTGCTCTGTGTTCCCCTTATGTTTATCTTACTTCTAGTCAAACTCTAAATCTATTGGGTATATCAAGCTTGAATCCTTCCCCTATTGTGCCTTATATTTGGATGTCTTGCCTCAATATATTAGATTACATTATTTTTCTCTCCCCCATTCTTTCTCTCTGTTATTCCATACAGAAGGTCACAGGGGAAAGGGACAGATGATCACTCTTGCATGTTATCAGAGTTCTGAACCACACGGCGGAAACATTACAAGGTGGCCCGGGCTGTAAGTCCCTACCCGTCCTCTCGCAGTCGCCCCAGCACAGTTTGCTCCGCCCCTCTGCCCAGCAGTCCAATGGGATTACTTCCTTCCTCCTCCCAATAAAGAGTTCACCCCACCCCATTGGACTGCTGGGCAGATTGGTGGGGCAAACCCTGTGCTGGGGCGACTGCACATGTGCCCACAGCATACCTGTCAAGTTTTGGATTTGGAAATAAGGAAAATTTCCCGGCAAATACGGGATACTTGACAGCTATACTTATCCTGTGCTGCCCTTCAATGGCGGCAATAGGGCATTGCAGTCTAAATAATAAGGGATGACGGTGGGAAAGAGGGTAAAATAAGGGGTTTTCCTGGCCAATAAGGGATACTTGACAGCTATGGCCCACAGAGAGGACAGGTAGGGACTTATGGGCCACCCTGTACTTTCTCAACGTGAAAACTCTCACATTCCTTGCATTATTAATAACCATTGTTTGTTGCTTAAGTCACAAATTGGATGGCAGACAACAAAACACACTGTCGGTCTCCCCCATATCTGGTTTGTTTCTGGTTTCTTTTCCTTTTAACTCTTTTACGTTCCTGCTTCAGTGCTTCAGCAAGGAGTAAGTCACACAGGTTGGATATCATAACAAGCCGTGTTTTAAACCAGAGGTGGGGAACCTGCAGCCTTAAGGCCATATGAGACCTTCTAGATCCTTAAGTGTGTCTGTGGTTTTGACTTTCCCCCCTAATTATTAAGCACATAGTAGTTAGATTTTTACAAAACAATACACATTTTCAAGTACTGTATATCTAATTAAATTTTCTTGAATGTGACCTTATTTGATTACAGCTAATCTAATGTGGCCTTCCAACAGGCAAAGGTTCCCCACCCCTGTTGTAAACAAACCATGGATTCCGATAGTGGTTTGTGACTAATTAACATATCAGGGCTTGTCAGAAGTGGCAGCCTTGCCTATCATAACTAACTGGATGGAACTCTAGGCTAACATGTATATAAATGCAGTAAGTAAGTAAGTAAATAAAATAAATTTATGGATTAGCACGACTTGTCTTGATATTTAGCTGCTATGTCAATCAATGATATAGATGAGTGCCAAATATTTTCCACTTAACCCAATTTACAGGTATATGAAATTTCAGTGAAAGAGGTTCCAGAAAACAAATCTCTCTTTTGTTTTAGGACAAATTGTCTTGTTAGTATAAGTAATATATGTAATGGAAACTGCCACTTTCCAGTTCAGTGCCTCCTCATAACTTCATATGCCATCCTCATAGGATGATTGATGATAGGAGATATCTAAGTACTGAGAAACATGTGTACACATTAATTTAGGCTGCATATAAAAGACTTATATACTGGGCCTTGAAAATTAATATATCAGCTAGAATCCTATTGATTGGTTAGGATAATGTAAGTGCTGGGCATGTTGTAGCAGCAAATTGCTGCTAGTTAATAAGTTGCTACTTGTATTTCTTGTCATGCACCAATTTGCACACTGAGGGACAGAAGCAGCAACCTGTTAATTAGGAGGAACTTGTCCTACAGTTTATACCTTTGCACTTTCATTGGTGTAATTAGCCAACAAAATTCCTCCCATCAGATTAGTGTCAGGTCAGAATGATGGATTATGTTAATAGTACTACTTCAAGAAGAAAACAGTGAAGTAGAATGGGCAGTTTATTTAGTATCATAGACATACCTGTTGTGGAATGCTTAGTAGATCCAGACTGAGATGTCGTAGCAGTAGCCTTTGTAGTGACATCTGTTTTTGAGATTTCACCTGTTATAGGAAACTTGGTGGTTTGAACTTGAGAAGTTATCAGTGGATTAGTGGAAATGGTCCTATTTGGGACTACAGGTACACCTGCTGTGGAAGGTTTAGTAGTTCCAGGTTGAGATGTTTTAGTAATTGACTCTGTTGTATGAACTGTTGCTGAACTTTCACTTGGTATGGGAGGTTTGGTGGTGTTAATTTGAGAAGAAGACAGGGAAGTAGAATATACAATCCCACCTGTTGTCCAAGATATGCTTGTTTGGGAGGATTTGGTGGTTCCAGGCTGGGCAGTAGACATAATAGTCCCAACTGTTGAATTCACAATTGGTGGTAGTTGGCTTGTTCTTGTTATGGGAGAACTGGTGGTAGCTGCCACAGGCTTTCCTGTAGTCCCCATAATGCCAGTTGTTTTGGTTGTACCTGTAAGAGATGTTACAGACTTTGTAGATTCAGAAGGAGCTACAGTCAGAGTGCTGTTTATCCCAGGTGGTAAATTGGAGGATGAGCTGGAAGGTTTTGAACTAGTTGGCCTTGTCCCTGGGAAGTCAGGGAACGTTGTGGTGGAGGCGCTGGTGGTAGTGGTTGTTATTGTGATGGTTGGAACAGTGGTAGCTGAAAACACAGACTTTCGTGTTAGTCACTAGGTTGTGCTATGCTTTTACATTTTAATGCTAAACTGCTTGTTCATACAAGGGACACCCAAATGGGACAACTTGCAGCCGTTATGAAAACAGTAACACACTAATAGTTCCCCAGTGATACAATCTACAGAGGGGCTGCAATATGCGACCTTAGTGTGACAACAGACTGTTTGTCAAAATCTTATGATCTTCCTTTTTGCTAGAAAAAAGGTATATTGTTTGTTCATTATTGAAGTCCTGAAGGGAGCATTTGGAAAAACACATAAGGGACTGTCAGGCTTCTTATTGATCTTTACTAGCTAAGAATGAAACAAATTCTATTTCTTCCAAGCCATACAGTACAGAATGCTGTCTTTTAGTTTTATATCTATCCAGCATAATGCCACAAAAGCATTCTGAACATACCTGGCAAAGGTGTGACATCTATAATGATCAGTGTGCTTGCCTCTTCCAGAGTCGCCGTATCATTAGCAATAGCCTATGCAGACATGAAAGTGAAGCATAATGATTTATTTATATGCGCTGAATCAGTTCTTTTACACAAGCAACAAATCAGTTGTGATGTATGGACTTTGTAGTATATGTGATAACTCTAATTGTTTCATCATCTCGGTATCCCATGTCCATGTGCATTGAGCTTTATATTACCATAGGGCCATGATGCCGAACTTTGGCACTCCAGATGTTCTTGGTCTTCAATTCCCAGAAGCCCAAGCACCCTGTGAATCCACACAAATGGCTTTACTGCATTTCATCCGGCCAGCACTGCCTTCGTTGCTCCTGGAAGCGGAAGTAAAACGTGTCTGTCCGGGCATGTTTTACTTCCGCTTCTGGGAGCGATGAGGGCAGTGCGGGCTGGATGAATCGCTGTAAATCCATTCATGTGGATTCACAGTGTGCTTGGGCTTCTGGGAATTGAAGTCCAAGAACATCTGGAGTGCCAAGGTTCACCATCATGGCCATAGGGGCTGGCACTACACATTTCCGGCGTGTATGTGCTCCGGTAAACATGACATACTAGTGATAAATACAAATTTTCAAAGCATACATTTGGGATCTACATGTGAAGACTCCTATGTAAAAACCATCTCTACTGCATGTTTCAGTTCACCAAGAGGTAGAGATAGCAAGCATGACCATAACCCTGCTAAACTAGTACATGGTTAAAGCAGCTTCTGAACATTTTGCTAAGAAAAACTGTCTTCATTAAAATTTCCTTACATTAAGAACTGAGTAATATCACTGTCTGTTTATTGTAAACATGGCAAGACAGATAACTGGAAAGTTTACAACAGCTGGTAAAAGATGCACCACTAAACCTACTTTGTATTTTCTGACTCTCTGGGACAATACTTGTCAATGGCAATATACTGGCTATCAAATAGTACACCTATAATTTTTAAGTTCCTTTGTTTGTTTGTTTGACAGTGGTACCACCACCCATCTGTGAGATGTTCCCAGTTTGGGCGGTGTACCTAATTAAAATCCCAACATATAGTAATACTATCCCAATACCCAACCCAGTAACAGACATGTTACAAAACAGAAAAGAGAAAAGAAACTTAAGACTAATTGGCTGCAGGGAGAAGATTTTTAAAAGCCTCCTGAAGCAGTGTGGGTTTCAAATGTGTGGTTTTAAAAAAATATTACAACTTTATTCAAATATATGGAACTATGGCCACCATAGATTCTCTGTAGTGAATAATTCAGGGGTTGTTAACTTTTTAAAAAGTAAGCTAAACATCATGTGTTAAATAGCTGTGTATATGACCAATATAGAACACTTTCCATTTATTAAATATTAAAATTTGCAAAGCCAGTGGACAAAAATATACCCTGCAAGCAGGTGCCTGCTTCCAGAATGGGATCTTAGCTTCATGTTGTTTATGTGAGGTCTATCTAAATCTGGGTTTCTCAACCTGCATCCCATGGGCCAGATGTGGCCCATGGCACCATTTCATGTTGACCCCCACTGCCTCCACCACACCAGGAAGTGCCGTGTGGTGGAGGAATGGCAAAATGGCCATCCGACTCCTGAAGCTGTCTTAGAGAGCGTGACCTGGCCCCTGGCTTTAAAAGGTTGAGAACTCCTGGTCTAAATCTACCCCAGCTCCCCCAACCCATAGAATACACATATAACAGAATAGATGCCTGCATTTTAAGTTGGTTGTGATCCTGATCTGAATGTTAATAACGATCATGTTGTTTGCATATTATTTTGTTCAATTTAAATTATCCAATAGCAGTGTTGGTGGTAATTGAAACTGATGAATAATAATAAAAGAGACAATGAATCTCTGGTGCCTCTCTATAGTGTTAGCTACTGTGTGGTATTTCAATCAGAACATTTGACTTTGACTTAAGAGATTCAGGTTCAAGTCTTTACTGAGCCATTGAGCTCACTGGTTGGATATGGGCCAGTCATGCTTGGCCTAATTTACCCTATAGAGTCATTGGGACAATAAAATGGAGAAGATGAGAGCCCTTTGTGACACTGTGATTGTATTGGAGGAAAGACAGGATGTACAGTAAACCAATAGACATCACAAAATAAGATTTCAAACATAATTTTAGGAAAGATAGCTTACCCAAAGCGTGACAGTGGAAACTTCCTTCAGAACTTCAGTGGTTAGAATGAATCCATCTGAGGTTACTCTGAAAGCAGTGCTGTTTTGGATTTTGTATTTGATGTCAGGATTGTATCCCTGAAAATAATGAATAAAATATATTTTTATAGTGACTAAGTGTACAGACTTCAGAAGGAATGCTCTACTGCTGCCTACTCATCCTCCATGAATGTAATGCACCTTATTCCAATATCCAAGGTATTATTATTATTATTATTATTATTATTATTATTATTATTATTATTATTATTATTATTATTATTATTATTATTATTATTATTATTATTATTATTATTACGTTTAATTTCTATCCCGCTTTCCTGACACAAGTGCCACTCAAAGCGGCTTACAACATGTAAATACAATAAATGTACAAGCAGGTTCAATACAAAAAATCAATCACAAATTACATTACAGTAACCACAAAATACAAAATAGCAATACAGAGCCACATCAATAGTAATAAGAATCAGCTTGTATACACAATGGACATGTTAATATAGGTAAAACCTTATGGAAAACAACAACAAAATATAGTAAATCATTTAACATTACAATACTCAAAAAAAATCCCCAGGTGACAGAGCACAGCTCATGTCCCAAATGGAGCCCAGCTCATCAGTGGAGGAAACATCAACAGCTGCTAGGCCAGTCCATCTCCCTGTTTCTCGAACTCTCCACCCACTCCTACTCACACTAAGGGAAGAATGAGGAGACCAGGAGCTCTGGAGGCGGCTAAGCCAGTCTCTCCTCCCCGCCCTGCTCCCACCAGGGCGGGTGTCCAGTAAGTCCAACAACTCCAGGCTTGATGAAACAGTCCTCAGCCGCGCTCCCACCTCCCATGAGGCCGATGTTTGGAGTGGCGCCTGCTGTGATGTCAGACAGCTGGGCTTCGCTCCCACCTCCCGTGACCAGCAGGGCCACGGGAGGGAGCCGAAGGCACTGGCGTCCGGGGCGGCGGCGGCGGCTTTTCACGGCCCCTGCCGTGATGTCAGACAGCTGGGCTTCGCTCCCACCTCCCGTGACCAACAGGGCACGGGAGGGAGCCGAAGGCGCTGGCGTCCGGGGCGGCGGCGGCGGCTTTTCACGGCCCCTGCCGTGATGTCAGACAGCTGGGCTTCGCTCCCACCTCCCGTGACGAGCAGTGACGATTTTAACTGGTTGTATTAATAATGCTGATTAGTATTAATGCTTTCAAGCCATTTCCTTTCAGCTTAACTAGTGTCAACCTGCCCCATGACTTCCTCCAGCAATGTATTTGTATAGCACATATGTAGAAATTAAATTACAGTATATCACCAAAAGCTGATCTTAGAAAGCCACTGAAAGTGAAACCTGAAGAACCTGGCCATGTTGGCTGAGGGGTGGTGACTGAGAGTTTTAGTCCCAAAAAACAAACTTTTCCAAGCTCTGACTGAAAAGAATTTGCAGAGTACTCCTTTCAATCATACCCTCTACTTCCATGTAAGAGTATCTACACCTACATCAACTTCAGTTGTTAACTACTTATAGCTGACATCATTCATGTTATAATTCATATCTATTTCATGACCCAAGTTTCTTACATGAGGTGGGAAGTCTTCATCAATTGCAAAGATCATGATGGGTACTGAAGGACTGTCAGTCTCCATGACTATACTGGAAATAGGCGATTGCACAGATACTATTCCTGAGTAGGTTGTTTTAAAGTAGGGTTTGTGGTTATTTCTATGCACAACCTCGATATCCACTGTAGTTTGAGAATATCTGAATGGATTGTTCTCTTGGGATGCCTGGAGAAATAAAGAATGAGATGGAATTATCATCTTTCTTAAGGGACAAAATGTAAAAGAGAAAATATCTTTTCCACAGAACCTTCAGCACTAGGAACTGAGCAGAGATGAAGGATCTTGGCTTCTGGCACAGATTTTGGTTTTACCAAAAGTCAACATGACATACCTATCACTCGACACATGGCAGTCTGGTTGTACAGTAGTACTGTATTCAAATCTGGACAAGAGATAGAATTTGGCTTCAGTACCTGACTATGGGTCACTCTTCAAAGCCTTTGCTTCTGCCATCATATTTATGTGAATGTGTAGGTCTACTCTCTGGCAGATTGGAATGCCTAAGGACAGCCATTTCAGCACCTTGCCACCTAAGGCAACAACCTCAGTCTGCTAAATGGCAGCACTGCCTTGAGTCCAGTATTGCAACCTGTTTTTCCTAATTCTGAATGAGCAGACATGCAATTTATCATGACTGAGTTTCTTTCTCCTCACCAAACATGTATTCCACACCCCCAATTGACCCACAGAATATTAATAAGTTATTAAGAGACTTACCACAATATACAACATGAATGTCTTTAGAGTGTGGACAGGCTTGTTCATTGTTATGTATCCAGTATAGTAGTTTATCAAGAATGTATTGTCATCATTTCCTAAAGGCATGAAGGAAAACAACACTTGTGATTGCCACAAGATGTGAAATGGGAGGGTTGTGCTTGCTGTGTTCTGCACTGGGCTTAAGGTTGTGTTTGAGGTAGGCCCTAAAGTCATACCTGTCAAGTTTTGGATTTGGAAATAAGGGAAATTTCCTGGCAAATAAGGGATACTTGACAGCTATGCTTATCCTGTGCTGCCCTCCAATGGCAGCAATAGGGCTTTGCAGTCTAATTAATAAGGGATGACGGCGGGAAAGAGGGTAAAATAAGGGGGTTTCCCGGCTAATAAGGGATACTTGACAGCTATGCCTAAAGTGTTCTTGGGTAGTTCTGATGTGGATCCAAGACAGGCAAAGAAACATTGTGGTCAAGACAAGTCAGTTACAGTTTTGCATTCAGGCTGGCATGGACACCCAATTCAAAATATTTCTGCATGACTAGGAAGATCATCAGATGAAAGCATTGTCTATCAGACTAAGAATGTGACGGATGTGAGGGCAGATGAGAAGCAGATTAAAGTACACTGCAAATTCAACACTACTGAAGAAAATAATGAATAGCTTCATAAAACACTTCAGGCACAGCGATCCTCCACAAATGATGGAAAGATAAAATTTAGTACACAGAGTCTAAGTCGAACGACATGTTATTTACTTTAAAAAAGAAGACAGTAAAAAATTTGATGGTGTCAAAACTTGGGGCTTAGTGACTAATACACTAATACACCCTGCATTTACAGGAATGTTTGAAAGATTTTTATATTATTTTATTTTTGCATTTCAAGTCCTTCTTAAACCTAAAGCCAGTTGTTAGTCCCAAACAAAAAAGACCCAGTCAAATCAGCGTTAATTTACTAGTGACTGAAATCTTGTTGTTTAGCATAGTAAATTGGAACTAGAATAGGCTTACTGAATCAATCAAGATTTGGTGAGTCAATTCCTCCATAGGTTTCATGGATTCAGTCCATAATTGAGTCAGGAGGTTACTCTAGCTGGAATAGAAAATATCACCTGTCATAAGTCTCCTCACAAAACCATAAAATCTTCTGAGGTCCCCTTGCTGATGATGTGAGGTGGACAAATAACAAAGAGAGGGCCTTTTAAATAATGTGCTCCCTGGTTATAAAATAGATTTCTCTGAGAGTGGGAAGGTGATTGCTAGATGCTCAATCTAGGCATTAAGGGGAGTTCACATTTTTTTCCATTTTTCAATTTACAATGAGATTTCCTTAGACATTTTATCATACATGCAAATTAAATATGTGTTTACCTTCTAACGACCAATAATGAAATAATGAATTCTACATGTGTTAGATTCTAACAAGAAGTAGGCTAGGCAGCAGAGTGTGGGCTGAACATAGTGATTCTTTATTCAGATCGGGAGTCGAGACTGGGCGTTATGTGGGGGGAGATGGTATCTTATATACAGAGATTTTCCCATTCAACAACAAAGGAACATACCAGCAGACAATCACAGTTTACTACAACCATTTGGTCTCCTGCGCTGCTTTGAAATGCGCCACCCCCTTTTTTTTTGAAGAGGGCACCCCTCTGGCGGATCCTCTTCACACAATGTGTCCCTTTGAAGTGAGGTAACACTTGAACATTACAACATGCAAAATATGTAATTGAGGAAAATTATGTATTAAGATAATCCAAAATCTGTCACCTCTTGAGGAACTTCTCTGTGTGCTAGGCATTTCATCAGGATCAAATTTATTAATACATTATAAGAAGTGGTGCTTCCTTAAGTGCTGAAATAGAATTGTTTGTCAGAACACAAGTTTTTCCCACTTTCTGTATCTCGGGCATTGGAAAATTATGCATTCCAATTATTAATTGCACTCACCTTCAGCTATTTCATATACTATTGTTTCGTTCAAACTGGTGTCTCCGTCAATCGCGTAGAGAGGTCCTGGCTTCAAGATCACAGGCTCTGTCTACAATAACAAGACAAACATCAGATGCTTCCAGTGTTTCTAAGGCACTTGGCCATTTGAAATGCTTTTCCATGTTACGTGTTATGATCCCAAATGAGGGGCCTGCTCATTTAAATTGCATATAAAGCATGTAAAATTTATAGCCATGAATACAACTAAAGATGTGGATAATGATGATGTGGATAATTTTACTATGGATATTTTGGGAGTCATGGCTCTTTAAAATGCAGTAAAAGAAATTGTAATGATACAGCATATACTGGCTTTCTCAAGTAAATAATCTCATGTTGGTCTCTTGATGAATAAGTCCATGAGGTAGAAGCATTTCTTACGGTTGTAAGGTCTTCATCTTTATATGGTTTCATTTCATGGTTCAGGGAAGTTTTATATCACTGCCCTTTCCTATATGTAAAAGGCTCATTATAAGGGATACATTGCTCATAGGTATATCTACCACAGAAAAATATTACTAGTTCCGGTCTGATTCTAGAATTTTTCATTGCCTGAAGTATTTGGAAGGGTTACAAACTCTCTTGCTATTGTTACTGCTTGTAGTTGCAGTTGCTGGGCTTTGTCTCAATTTGTTAAGAAGCTAAAAACTCTATACCGAGGTTGCCAATCTTTTGAAGTTGGGGGCCAGGTCACACTCCCTCAAACAGTTGGTTGGCCTGACTGGTGGTCCAGCCGGCAGGGGCGGAATTGATCACGGACTCATTTACGACAGTCATAAACACATTTACAACAGCCATAAATGAATCTGTGGCTGTCATAAACACGGCTACAACAGCCATAAGTGAGTCTGTGGCCGATTCCGGTGGCGGCGGTGGCTGGAGTGAGGGCTTGGGCCAGTTGATTTGGTGCCAAGGGCCGGATCCAGCCTGCTGGCCATACATTGTCTATCCCTACTCTATAACATTTGCTCCGATAAAGGGCTTCTCTGTGGAAGTTTCCTTAAGATAAGTAACCAAATACAGTATGGAAAGGCAAGATATATTTTAATCAGCACCTGGAAATCAGGTGAGGGTGTAGTCTCCAACCATGCTACCATGGGCAAACATACACATGGGTCAGGTTAAACTGTAGACTGGGTTTAAGGGCAGGTATGGAAACTTTTCCATAGCTTTTGTAAAGGCTTTCCCCTCAGGCAACTCTTGATGACTGAAGTGCCTTGCTTGCTCATTAGTAAAGATGCTGCCACCATCAACCACGCCTTTGCTCAACATAAAGGAAGTTTCTTTTTATCCAGTCAATGGCGAAAGTTCAGCTGTGGGGCTATGTATTTCTCTTTCTGAAATAAGGAAATTTAGTAAGTAATGCCTAAGTCCTAAAAGGTGGATTCCCCTTTTGGAATACAGTAGTAGCCATGTTAGTCTGTGTTGAGAAGTCTTTGTCATGTGTGCAGAGTAGATAATATGCTGGGCATGCTACCTTTCACCTAAGAAGTTACTGAGCTTTATCACACAATAAAATGGGAGATTACAGTGTGCTTGTTATAAAAGGTAAGTGCAAAGTTGTATCACAGAACTTCTTCCCTAGGCACAATTTACTTTACAAAAACATATATAAAGATGTCTGAGGGCATCAAAATAACAATAACATCAACATATATTCCCCATGCAATTGAACTGGTTTCTGTCCTACTCACAGCCCTGTGGCTTCCTTCTGACCTTGTTAGTCATTGTTTCAAGAAGGAAGACAGCTCTGAATCCCTGGTTCTGCCCACCTGTTGTGTATGGCGACGAAGGTGGGATCATGGCTTCCCACAAGGTCACTCTCACCCCATTCGACACCTCAAAGCGGGAGACATGGGACCTCTACGAAGAGCAGTTCCTGTATGCCATGGATGCCGAGGGCATCGAGAGCGAAGCACAACGACGAACCTGCCTACTGGCTCAGTGCGGACTGCCGACCCTGGAACTGGCAAAGAACCTCCTGATGCCAAGGCCACTCCATGGGGTACCCCTCACCAAAATCCTTGCAGCACTGAGAGCACACTTCCACCCGAAGGTGTCAGTTTTCCCGGCAAGGCTGGCCTTCCACCGGCGTGACCAGTGGGCCGGAGAGTCCATGGCTGAGTTTGTTTCTGCCCTGAGAGTGGCTGCCATCCCATGCCGGTGGGGCGCATCCTTAGGCGAGGCCTTGCGGGACCGACTGTTGCACTGACAACTCTCTACCTGGTGGCACAGTGGTTAAACTGCTGTACTGCAGCCCAAGTGTTGTGAGTTCAGTTCTGACAGGGTTCAAGGCTGACTCAGCCTTTCATCCTTCTGAGGTTGGTAAAATGAGTAAAATTTTTCTGTTAATTAACTTATGAACCACCCAAAGATTACACTAAGCGCTATGGGTCATGGGGGCACACGAAGGAAAAGTCTTTTTTCTTTGTGTTTGTATAGATTGTATGGTTGAATCTGTTGTCATGGCAGCCCTTCCCTTTACTCCCTATTTCTGCTTCTTGGAAGTTCTAGGTGGACTTGATCCACTGTATGTGGTACCTCACAGACGATGAATTCAAATATCTAGTTAAGTACATCTTCTCTGTAAGGAGGAAGAAAATAACTAATCTTATATTTCAGGCCATGTTCCATTCTGTTGTGTGTTATGAATCAACCTAGCTAAATAAATGGTGGTTCATGATCCTGTCCTGTGCAGTTTGTTGAAAATCCTGGTCTTTTGAGGACCAGATGGACTTTAAGAAGAATAATGAGGGGGAAACTGTTTAACCCCTTCACAACATCTTTCTGATTTTCTGCATTGGTTGCTTTAAGTTAAAAGATGGAAGTAAGACCCAAGGAACTATTCTTAACACATAATTTAGGTTGGTTGATTTAATTGTTTGTTTTATTTATAGGCCACTTTTCTCCTTATGGGGGACTCAAGGTGGCTTACAATATTAAAAATATCACATTAAAACACAATATTTGTACAATTAATTTACAAATTAATTGAGTCTTTGGTAAGATGTCATTGGATGGATTGAGGGAGAGAGGGTAAGAGTCTATGTTGTATAGAATGTTATCTACTCTGCACCAGATAGATGACTTGGAACAGTTGATGCAGTCTGAGCATCATGCTGACTGGTGCCACGAGATCCTCTCTGGGTTTGAGAGGGGAGCTGTGGTTTACTTTGTCATGGTTTCCACATGCGACCTTGTCTTGATTTTAAGGTGACATTTTATTCATGTAGTGTTAATACACGTATTGTAGTTTTCTTAGGCTTAGAAAGCCAGCTCTCATTTTAGAGCACATTGGAATGCCAGGCTGTTAGTCTGACATAACAATGATGTATAGTTAGAATAGTTGCCTCCCCAAAGGGAGGAGGGAAAAGTGAGTGTCCAGGACTGGACACATTCCAAGAACTGCACCTGCAGTCCCCACGAGGAAACTGAGTGACAGCTAGACCAGCTGACTACACCATGAGGGAGATGACGTCTCCACTCATGTCAATCAAATTATAATTGCCAAGACACCTGCAGAACAAAACTTTCCCAGAGAATGCAAAGGTGGGGGCCACAGGTCAAACAGATGGCACTAGCACGTCTCATTTTCATGAGAACACAGGTGTTTTCCCATTAGATCACTACATTCCAAAGCTCTTTTTCTCTATAAAAAGAGCCCAGTTTGAGCACTCAGAAGGCACTTCTGGAGCAAGGGTGAAACCCTTGTCTCTCAATATCACGATCTTGATTGCAGCGGGAGCTCTGGTCTGCCAGTTCCTCAAAATGACTCTTTGGGGCTAAAACTAAGCCATGAGGGGCAGAACCACCCCAAACTCAAGAAGTTTGAACCTGCTAGGAAGCTAGCAAGATTTTATTTCATTTATTTGTTTTATTAGCTTATGTTTTATGTAGTGTAGATTATTTTAAGATCTGTATCCAGTATTGTGTTTCCTTCAATAAATCTTCAAAAGCCAGTCGTGTTTGCCTGCCTTTGTAAAGAAGGAGAAGGAAACCCAGCAGAGCAGAAGTGGCTCCACTTGTCCTCATCGCTTCAACAGACGGAAGGAGGTGAGAGGGATTGCTCTGCATGTCAAAGAGGGAAGGGGGAGTAGCAGCACTAAGAAGCCTAGCTTCTGCCAAGTGATCAATATTACCTGCCATATGCAGAAGGCTACTCTGTCCCTGACCCCAGCGAATTGGGCTAGGGAGAGGAGTGCTCATTAAGGCAAGCAGGTCGCTGGATCAAAGGTCGACCCTGCTGGGTGTTCCCAAGAGAAAAATTCTGGGTGCCCAACGGAGCCTTTGTGAGGCATTTTCCTCCCCCTACGTCCCTGATATACTTATTTCCAGTGGTGGGCATCAGCAGGTTCACACCAGTTCGCCAGAACCGGTAGCAGAAATTCTGACTGGCCCTGCCATCCAAGTTTTGAAATAAAGTAGTACTAATTTGGGTGCAATGCTGGGCTTTCCCCCTGGCCATGCCCACCATACCACGGCCACAGTGCAGGTGCCAAATAAACTTTGTTTTCAATATATCACAGGTAAAGGTAAAGGTCACCCATGCTCGAAAGCCAGTCTAGGGTTCAGTGCTCAACTCTGTTTATAGCCAAAGAGCCAGCGCTGTCTGTGTCTGGACGTGTCCGTGGACATGTGGCAGGCATTACTAGATGCCGGAGTGCATGGAACATTGTTTGCCTTCTTACTGAAATGGTACCTATTTATCTACTTGCAATTTCTTGCTTTTGAACTGCTATGTTGGCAAGAGCTGGGACAGAGACAGAAGCTCACTCCGTCATGCAGCACTCAGTCTTGAACTGCTGACCTGCTGATCTTCTAGTTATCAATTTCATTGACTTAACCACTAAGTCACTGCAATCCAATATATTACAACAGTCAGACTAATACAACTATCTCTCTCGATATCAAGAAAGACACTATGGAGTGAATACAGACTACAATCTTTTATGCGTACCATATTCTCTGAAACGTTGACTTTGCCAGTGTAGCCATAGTTGATACATGCTATGCGACCAGCAAAAAGAGTACAGGGCTGAAACCAGGGAGGCCTGAGGTCAGCCTGTACGATATGTATAGTTATTTCTGCCGTGGCTGTGTGCAAAGCTGTTGCACTAGTATCACCATCCTATTTGAAAGAAAAATAAATAGCCACAAGTTCATCAAGAAAAATACATTGTTACATAGAACAGTCTTGCGATGTCTGATGGGACAGATTATCACCATCAGATGTTCTAAATCCAAATGACAGCATTGGTGCAAACTACCTAAATAAGGAAAATGTGGACCTCTAAATGTTGCTAGAATGCAGTTCTTTTCCTCTCATTGTTGACTATGTTGATTAAGATTGATGGGAATTGTTATTCAAGTCCTTTCCTGGAAAACCTCTAGATGTCAGCAACAGGGGGCTCAAAAGGAGGACACGTAAAAAAAGGGGGTGAAAATCTGGCTTGGATGAAAGTCTAGCTCCCACACAGGGCAGGAAACTCTAGGTAAAGGTCACCCTTGCTCAAAAGCCAGTAGTATCTGACTCTAGGGTTCAGTACTCATCTCTGTTTATAGCCAAAGAACCAGCACTGTCTGCATTTGCAGACGTTTCTGTGGACTTGTGGCAGGCATGACTAGACACCAAAGTGCACGGAACGCTGTTTACCTTCCCACCGAAGTGGTCCCTATTTATCTACTTGCAATTTCTTGCTTTCAAACTGCTAGTTTGGCAGGAGCTGGGACAAAGACGGGAGCTCATTCCATCATGCAGTACTCGGGAGCTCATTCCATTGTGCAGTACTTGGGTTTTGAACTGCTGACCTTCCGCCTTCCAGTCAGCGTCTTAACCACTTGAGAAACTCTAGCTGACTAGAAAATGGGACACGGGGGACAACTTCAGTGTGCTTACAAAAGCTTTTTGAGCCCTAAACAATGGACCAGGGTGAAGATGGATACATAATGCATAAATTGCTGGACATTTGTTACCCCAGAAGCAATAAAACAAATGATTTGGTCATGATAAAACTCACCAGGGCATATAAAATAAACTTCATTAAATTAATTGTGTCATAATCCAGGGCTTTGTACAAGACAATTTGTGGGTTATTCACTCCTTGTATATTGAAATATTCCAGTTCCTGTAAACCAGCAAGAAAGAAATAGCAAAATCTAAATCACAATACAGCACTGTACAATCTTTTAAAAGCTGTTTTATGCATTTGGCTAAATGCCACCTTTGAGTAAGACAAGTAAAGAAATCCTTTGCAGGCGAACTTCGGATTTTCTCAGTGCCATGTGCAACTACCTGTATCCTGCCCTATCATTATATTTGAAGACAGCATGCAGATTACAAGGATTTAAACTCGTGGCTTTTCTTTTCAGCCATTTGTGCATTTTGGAATGTCTAATCCCTGATAATGGGGTATTAATCTGAACAATATACATATGCAAAAGAAAACATCAACAGTTTATCCTCCTTTTATTGCTATTCCTTTTATTGCTTACCAGAAATGAAGCACCCTTTATATATTTTATTTAGCAATTGAACTATATTCCCTTCCAATCCAAACATGATACTTACCGTAGGACTTCCAGTAAGATTATAAAATATTACATCTCCATCCGCATCAGTAGCAGTAACATTAGCTTGAGGCACAACGACTGTGTTAACAACTGTATCCTTGGTAGAAAAGGGAGAAACACAGTTTTTTAAACAGTTGTTTGAATGAACTCCTAACATTGTCTGAAGGGTTTTGAAAAATGTGTGGTGTGCTGTAACTAATTACAGAGGCGGACACAGAAGTAAAAATGCGTTTGATATCTTACATAGACCTTTTTCAGATGACAATGTTGATCTGCACTGATCCAATCTATGTCTATTGTTGTTATTTATTTATGTGTTTATGGCATTGAGGTAAGCTTTTCAATAAAATTGTTCTTAGGTGAGGGACTTGCAATGTAAAACAAATACATCATAAGGCAGATGCTAACACAAAAATGTACAGGAAAAAAACCCTAGATTCTATCTATGCAGAGATAGATGAAAAAATATACATTGTGGTAAACAATTTCAGAAAGTGGAGGGGTGGAGGGAATTTCCTGCTCTCACAATGCTCTGGAGGAGAACACAAACTACCCCTAATGTGCTGAAACACAAAAAACACAACCAGAAATGGCAAGAACATTCTAGTTTCGAAAAACAGGTTTTTTAAAATAATAATAATAATGTTGAAACAGCACTTGTGACTCATAAAAGAGGATTGCCACTACTGGTACTGGAGACCAGAGTAAGGTAAAGGTAAAGGTAAAGGTATCCCTTGCTTGAAAGCCAGTCATATCTGACTCTAGGGTCGGCTCATCTCTGTTTCAAAGCAGAAGAGCCAGAGAGAGAGAGACGGGGGACAGCTGGAGGCAACCAAAACAGCCATCAAAAACCACACTGGCTCTTGGCTGCCCTTGATATCCAAGTTCAGTATTGTTGATTTTTATGAATTTTTAGAAATGTATGCAATGACCTTCTGAATTAATAGATGGGAATGGGTAGGGTGATGCCCAGCCTCCAGTGGGAAAGCAACAAGTAGAAAAACAAATGGACTTTTGTTTGTTTACTCTCTGATCTCATTCTGACAGTATTTGACATCCATGTGGCATTTTTTTCCGGGATGTACATGTGGTTTCTCTTGGCTCTGCTACGCTTAGTTTTAAGTTACACAATCTTTAGCAACTTGGAACTTATCCTTGGCTAGGGATGATAGGAAAGTGTAGTATAGTGGATAATGTGACAGACAAGTCCCGTGAGGGCGAACCTTGGCACTCTATATGTTCTTGGACTTCAATTCCCAGAAGCCCAAGCCCCATGAATCCACACGAATTGGTTTGCTGCAATTCATTCGGCCCCCACCGCCCCCGCCGCTCCTGAAAGCAAAAGTAAAATGCGCCCATACGTGTGGCTTCATGGGGGCTTGGGCTTTTGGGAATTGAAGTCCAAGAACATCTGGAGTGCCAAGGATTGCCATCATGGGACTAGGACTTAGGAGGCCTGGGTTCAAATCCCCACTTAGCCATGAAAACTTACTTGGAGTGGCAGTGCTGAAACCACTTCTAAAATATCTCACATACTTTGAAAACCACATAGTGTTGCCTGAACATGGATGTGACTTCACAGCACATAAGAAAAACAGCCCCATTGCCTTGTTTTGAAGCAACATGATATATATCATAGAAGTGTTTACCTCACTAACATGGACAGTGATGTTTGTTTCCTTAAAGACAGGAGGGTTGTCATTCACATTTTCAATTGACAGAACAACAATTAGACTGTTTACCTGGTAAAACAGAGTAGCAGTTAGCAGTTCAATGACAATTCAAATGATCACTATCAAAAACACATTACAACTGTATAAAGTGAATGAGGATGGAAAATACTGCTTTGAAACATGGAACGTGTTGCATTCCTAACTGACATAATATCTGAGTTGAAGTGACAAGCAACAGTAATGTCATGGTTTCAGACCTACAAAATTGATGCCAGAACTCCTCCTTCAGAATCCTTACAGGCCTTTAAACACCTCCAGGGAAAAATCAGAAGCCTATGTCCTTCACTGCTACCATTTATCTCAATAGACAATTCCAGTATGATCCAGAGAAATATTTCATATCCTGAACAATTCTCCCTTCTTTTGCGTAGCCTTTAATCTAGTGGCCCCATGCAAGACAGACAAACTTAAATGTCCAGAAAAGTCTCAACTTTTCCTCCTCCTTTTATTGAATAGGGACATGCAAATGGATAAAAAATGGATATATGGTCTAATAAACATTTAAAAAACCTAACTGTAAAAACATGACACAAGAATATATGAATGCAAATATGAACCGTTAATGAAGCAAGGATAATTTATGAGTATATATTCTAACAAAACTTTCACAAAAATGGTTGTGGTGTTTAAGAAGAAAATGATAAGATTAACTAAAGTGTTACTAAATATGTGAGAATAAATAGTTGTTACTCAAAGACATATTCTCCAAATTATAAAAATTAACTCTCACTTAGGTCATATTTGTAAAATTATTATCTGAGTATGTGATTTAAAAGACCAATGGCAAGTCCAGGTTGATCAGCCAGAAGATCCAGAAAAATGTCAGTACAGTAATACCTCGGATAACGTTTGCAACAGATAATGCTAAAATCGCATAACGTTAAGCAATCTGGGGGGAAAATTGCATTGCATAACGTTAACATCCTATGGGATGCATCGGATAACATTCGCTAAAGCCTGTGCCAGTTACAATGTATCTCTATGGAGTTTTAATGTTATTTGATGCATCCCATAGAATTATAACGGATAACACTAAAATCAGATAACGCTAAGACTTGTGGAACCAAGTTTTAGCATTGTCTGAGGTATTACTGTACCTGTTTGGGGAGGAGGAGCGATGTGCCATTTAGCATGCTCCTTCCTCCTATCGCAATGAGAACTGAGGTGTTGAGTAATTGAACATGTCCCCTGACTGCCAACAGAGGATCAGGAGAAGTTAATTTTTTAAATATTTTTTAAATTTATCATCACTGATGGCTAGGGAATAAAGTTGACTAGGGTGAAACTGATTGCAGTTTCCATTGGCAATAGGCATACAGGAAAAGAAAAATATTGTTTTACTTAAACAAACTGGTTCATTGCTTGGTTATATATATATATATATATCTTAACCTATAAATCCAAGGGTTAACCGTTGGAACTGGCTATAGGTTGCTATGCCTCACCCTACTTGCCTGCACTCACCCTTCGTGCACACGGCCGATCTGGGTACACAGGTCAACAAAGGATTGAGAAAACCGGCAGTGGGGCAACAGCCCCACAAACGCGAAGAAAGGGAAACAACTTCACTTCCCAACATTCCTTGCGCCGCACTGCGCCAGAGCCAATCAGGCTGAGAGGCTCTCGCTCGGCGCAGTGTTCGGAAACGCGCAGCAGCCAATCAAAAGAAAAGCATTTAAAAAAAACGCAGCACAAACACAAAGCACCAACCCATTACTACAACCCCTAGCGTCCTGCGTGCCATGAGCGCGCAGAACGCTGAGGAAACCGGCGCCCGAAAAATTAAAAAGAAAAACAACTCACCGCCTAACAGCCAAACACACACCAGCCGGCTTTCTTTCCCTCACCCACGGCACCTGAAGGTCCCGACTGGAGTTTCCCCTTTAATATCAGTGGGTGGGGGTTGCAAACCCCCTCTCCGCTGGCTACCCTAGGGTTGGGAGGTTTGTGGGAATAAAAGGGGTATGTTTCCCAAACCCTTCTGGACTCAGGACACCAGGGAGAGGGGATCGATTCCCACCCCCCTCCTTAAAACAACTCCGTCTTTTCTTCTCTTTAAAAACGGAGTTGTTTTAAGGAGGGGGGGAGGGAATCGATCAACTCTGCCTGGTCTACTGGGTCCAGAAGAGTTGGGGGGACATACCTCTTTTGTCCCCACAAACCTCCCAACCCCAGGGGAGCCAGCGGAGAGGGGGGTCGCAACCTCCCACCCACTGATATTAAAGGGGAAACCCCGATCTACTTTCACGACTCCACACAAACAAAGCACCATAAAACAATAAAGCCCCCCTCCCTACCACCTAGCCCACCCTTCCTAACCCCCAACTACCATGCCCCCTCCCCACCACCTAACCCACCCTTCCTAACCCCCAATGACCATGCCCCCTCCCCACCACCTAGCCCACCCTTCCTAACCCCCAATGACCATGCCCCCCTCCCCACCACCTAGCCCACCCTTCCTAACCCCCAATGACCACGTACCTTCCCCACCACCAAATAAATAATTTTTTAAAAATTACTAAAAACACTCAAACACATCCAAAAATACACAAAAACAAAAACACCAAAAACAATACGAAGTAAACAAAGACACAATCAAAAACAAAACAAACAGACAAAAAATACAAATTCCAACCCCCCTCCCCCCCCGCCCACACACACACACGAAAGAAAGAAAACAAGCAAACTTACCAAAAGAGGTGCTACCTCCACCAGGACTGGAAAAGAAATGAATAAAGAAAGACCCTACTTACCAGAAGAAGCTCCATCCAGAGGCCAGGAGAGAAAAAAAGTCAAAATACAATAACCCCTACCAGCACCACCTGCTGGCCATAATAGTAAAAACAATTCAAAAACACACAACAGCCCCAAACAAAACACAAATTCACAATTTTACATAAAAGGTCACACCAATAAAAACAAGCAAAAAAATTACACTAAACACACTTTCACACAAATCACAAATATATGTCAATAAAATACAATAGAAACTTTAAAAAATCCTGTGCTGAGTTATAACTCAAATTTAAACTCAAAACATTTAAACACATTTTAAAAACATTGAATGTAAAAAACATTTACTTTTACATTATTAAAATTATTACCTACGGTACAACTAATTTAAAAAATTCAAAAAACTAAAACATTATTCGCTTACATAAAACAATTTGAAAAAATTATATCATACTTTCTTCTTTTATTAATCCTCAAAAAAAAACCAAAAAAAAGCAGATCACAGTTAATAACAGCCAAGCCAAACAAATTTTACATAAATAAACATTTAAAAAATTAAAATTACAGACTAAGCAATTTTTTTAAAAAATTAACACAATTTAACCTTCCAACACAATGTAAAACTATTGCAAAAATAAAATTGGCTCATTTTTTATTAAAACACACGGGGGAAAAAGCCCGGCAACACCGGGCAACCCTTGCTAGTATATATATATATATATATATATAAAAGAGTGAGCTCTGCAGCTGTCAAATGGGTACTTCCTGCGTAAACATCTGGTATGTGTATATATATATATATCTTAACCTATAAAACCAAGTGTTCACCGTTGGAATTGGCTATACGTTGCTATGCGTCGCCCTACTGACCCGCACCCTCCCTTCGAGAGCACGGCCGAATTGCCTACGCAGGTCAACGAAGGATTTAAAAATCCGGCACGGGGGCCTCAGCCCCACTAACGGCAAGAAACGCAAAGAACATCACTTCCCGAAAGTCCTTGCGCCGCGCCAGAGCCAATCAGGCTGAGAGGCTCTCGCACGGAGCAGCGTTCGAACACGCGCCGCAACCAATCAAAAGAAAAGCATTTTAAAAAAACGCAGCACAAACACAAATCACCAACACATTACTACAAGCCCCAGCGTCCTGCGCGCAATGTGCGAGCAGAACGAGGAGGCAGCCGGCGCGAGAAAACAAAACTAAGAAAAAGCCGGCGCCGCAACCATTCAACCCAACGGGCGATCCAGCATGGCCCGTGGGGTAAAAAAAACAAAAAAACCCGCCGCCGCCACTCTTCCGTTCGAAGGGCCAGCGGCGCCGGAAAAACAAGTGAGACGCCTGGCGCACGAAAACTAAAAGATAAAAAAAAACCACCGCCGCAGCCATTCTTCCCCATGAACGAGCCCGCATGGCCCATGGGGGAAACCCCCCCCCCCCCACCGCCACCATGGCCCTTCCGTTCGAAGGGCCAGCCGGCGCGCCAAAAAGACGAGAAACAAAAAAAAACACCCCTGGCCGCCGCTGCCCTTCTCTTCGAAGGGCCAGCCAGAGAACCAAAAAATAAAGCAACCAACCCACCCACCCCACCCCGCAACTGCCCTTCTTTCCCACCGGGCCAGCCAGTATGGCCCGCGGGGGGGAAAAAACCTCACTGCCTCTGCCCTTCCTTCCCATGGGCCAGCAAGTATGGCCCGTGGGAAAGAAATCACCACCACCCCGCAAATGCCCTTCCTTCCAATGGGCCATGAAGCATGGCCTGTGGGAAAGAAAGCCTCCCCGCAAATGCCCATTCTTCCCACGGGCCATCAAGCATGGCCCATGGGAAAAAACCCTCCCCGCAATTGGCCTTCCTTCCCACGGGCCATCCAGCATGGCCTGCGAGAAAGAAAGCCACCCCCCCACACACTTGAAAAAAAACACAAAAACACAAACAAAAAACATTCAAACACACACATACACCCCCCAAAAAAATTCCACCCCAAACCCCTCCCCCCAACCCCCCCCCCCACAGAACTTACAAAAAGACGTCTTCCTTCCATGAGAACCGGAACACAAATGAGAAAGAGGAAACTTACCGGAAGCGACACCAAGAGGACAGAAGGTAACACATGTAGTGAGAGGCTCAAAAGCTCACCACCCCCACCCAGTGGCCAAAACAGAAACAACATACAAAAAAATTTAACAAATAAGAATAAATTTAATCAAATAAATTATACAAACATTAAAAAAAAAACCACACTTATCTCAAAAATTACCAAAATAAAACCCCTTTTCACTTTGAAAAACCAAAACAAAAAAAATATAAAAAAACATTTTAAAAAACTAAATTAAATTTTGAAATAAATAATATTACATTAAATTTAATTAAATTTAAACTTTTTTTCCATAAACATAACAAACAAGTTCAAAAATAAAATTACTCGAAACCACAAAATCAAAAAACCTTACACCACCATTTAAAACAGCCCATCACCATTAGTTCAAGAAAAAAACGAAACCCTTTAGTATCCAACACAATTTTAAAAAGCCCGGCAACGCCGGGCAAACTATGCTAGTATATATATATATATATAAAAAATCACTTCTCAACATACTAATGGGGCTCGTTCAGCATACCAGATGTTTACGCAGGAAGTACCCATTTGACAGCTGCAGAGCTCACTTCTTTTTTTAATTAATTTTTATTATTTTTAACAAGAGCTCACTTCTGGCCCTTTCTCAGCAACCTCACTTGCTATGAATAGGCTACAAGTGAGTGCACCAAAATAGTATGGGGGTTCAAAAAGAAGTGCCCAGAAGGAGATTGGAACATTCCAGAGTTTGTTATGTTTAATGCCATTAGTAGGAGTGACCCCCTGAGTACACTAATGAATGGGCTATATGCCCTGTCTGGACATGCTCCAAGGTAGACCATAAGCAAATTACACATCACATCAATGTACAGGTATAAGAAAAAAATCTCTCTCCCCTACCCAGATAAATCCAGTATGATCCAGATAAACATGGTACTCTCCTGGCATAATTTTGTTCCTTGCACTGAATATCTCCTCTGGCCTTCTTTATATCCTTACTTGTCCTTCCTCTGACATTAACAACTTTTTTCTGCCAAACTTGGACCCTGGGTTAGAAGATTTCAGTATTTCCCATCCTGACAATAATACTTCAGCTCAGCTTGGACTGTAGAAAAACCATACAAACAGCTCTGCTACAAGACATGTATGCAGATTTTGAAATGGAAACTTGGAGTATCCATTCTATATCTATAATTGTTCCAGGCCCAACTCTTCGAGAACAAACACAAAAAGATTTTTTACTGGTAAGGACAAATCCAATGGTCTCAACCCAACATAGGGATCCCAGCAGACAACCATTGATCAAGGATATGATTGTCAATATTCATACAATGGCCCTGAAAGCACATTTCATCTATGAGGCTGCTGCAACAATATGAAGGAACATCAGAGATGTTACTCACTGTTACTCCTAGATCTACGTTCCGGCAATCCAGTTGCACAACAAGAGCAGTTATAAGCTGCATTAGAAAGAAATGTTTCCCGTTAAAGCAGGCTTTTGTGGCACATATACATTTCTTATGCACAAGTTACTTTATGGTATTGGTACTACAGTGGGTTTTTAGCTTTTTACAAGCACAAGGCCCTTACTGAAATAGACTGCTAATGTACTGTGCCAAGCTCAGTAATAAATACAAAAATGCTGTGTTTCCTTATTGAGGGAGAATGTACACTTTGCATGAGCATCCAGTGCATCCTCTAAGGATCTTCACATCTCAAGTTTCTTCCTTTAAAAGTGCCAAAAACTCCTCTTCTCGTGGAAACAGAGTGGACATACAATGGGAGGACTCTTAATTTTGTATTCTCGTTCTTCTTTTGCATGTGCAAGACCGCATGTGCTTACAATATTGTAATGAAATGTTGCTTTTTTAATAGAGCTTACTTTTGGATGGATGTGTGTAGGACTGCAAATTAAGGTTGCCATATTCTAGTTTTCTAAACCCAGCATCCTAATTTCCATATTTTGTAAACAAGATTGCATCATTTGCATGCTGTGCGAATATACATTTTATACAAATTATACATGTTAACTGTTGCATCATTTCCCTACCAAAATATTCCAGCCTTTGTATCATTTATATAGTAACTGGTGATCTGAGGGAATCAGTATGTTGTAAGACATGGGTCCTCAACCTGTTTAAGGCCAGATCATGCCCCCCAAACTGTTGGCAGGCTGGATAGGTGCCACCACCACCACCTTTGGTGGTGGCTATGGCGGTGGCAGAACCACTCCAAGCCCCTACCAGTACCCTCACCACCGCCAGCAGCAGCGACGGAACCACCCCCGAGCATCCCACCACTCCACCCACAGTGCTGCCACTGCCACCACCACCACCAGCAACCACCCAAGCCGCCCACCACTCTCCCTGCCAGTGGCAGAATGACTCCGAGCCCCTGCCACTTCCCCCACTGCTGCTGACAGCAATCGGACCACCCCTGAGCCACCCACCACTCCACCTACACTGCCACCACTAGTGACCACCCAAAGCTGCACAACACTCCCCTCCACCAGCAGGATGACCCTGAGCCCACACCACTACCCCCACCCCTGGTGGTGGTGGCAGCAGCAGAACCACCCCCGAGCCACCCACCACTTCACCTGCCAGGGGCAAGATGTCCCTGAGCCCCCACCATTTCCCCGCCACCGCCACTGGCAGTGGTGGGACCACCCCGAGCCCCAAACATTCCCACACACATCACCGCTGCTGCTGGCAGGACCACCCCAGCCCAAAACATTCCCATACACACCACTTCACTGCTTACCAACCTGTTGTGGGTGAAGGAGAGGTCCTGGCTTTCTTTCTCACCCATGCTCAGCCAGAGCAGACATGGACAGTTGTGTGTGTCTGCCGCTTCTGCTGCCGCTGCCTCCATCCTTGTCCCATCTGCTTGGCTTGGCTTGTCCCTAATGGTGCTCCATAGCAGGGCGGATGTTGCAAGCCTTCTTACAACACCTTGCTATGGACCACTGTTAGGGACATGCCAAGCCAAGCGGAGGGGACAAGGATTGAGGTGGTGGTGGTATGAGCATGGGTACGGGCCAGATGGAATGGTGCCATTGGTCAGATCCAGCCCACGGGCCATAGGTTGAGAACCTCTGGTGTAAGAAGTTGTGCCAAACTTAGAATAGAGAAACACAAATTCAAATCTCCACTTAGTTGCAGACTTTCCTTGGTGTCCTTGGATTGAGCCACACATCTCAGCCAAACCATCTTAAACCAATGCATTTTGAATACAATGGGAAGGCAAGACATTATAAAAACAGCCTTGTGTATTGTTGATGAATGCAAATAAAGATGGGATAAGATTTTGCCAGGTACATGAGCTTCTGGTGAAAATCTCAAGAGATGGTTGTTGTTTTCGTTTTTGTCATCAATTTTCATCAGTGTGAAAAAATTACAAATAAAATGGCTTGGGTTTACTTTCTTTGCCATAAACAACATTGTTGTTATGTGTTGTCAAGACATCTCTTACTTATGGCAAACCTTTGAATGAGAGATTCTCAAAATGTCCTTCCTCAACATCTCTACTCAACTCCTACAAGTTATAGCATGTGCTATCAATCCACTTCCTGGCTTGTATCCTTCTTTTCCTGTTGCTTTCCAACTTTCCCAACATCATTGTCTTTCCTAGACATGCCGCCTCTCATGATGCGCCCCAAAGTAGGGCAGCCTCAGTTCATACCTGTCAAGTATCCTGTTTTTCCCGGGAAAACCCCTTATTTTACCCCTCTTCCCGCCCCCTCCTGTTTTATTAATTTCCCCGTAATATCCCTTATTTTTATTTTTATTTTTAAAAAACCTGACCAGAGCCCTCACAGGCGAAGCTGCAGTATGTTTTTCCGGCCACCAGAGGTCGCTGTCTGTGGCTTTTCGCTTGTGGAAGTGGAAAGAGAGAGAAGCTGGTGGGGGGCATTCTGTAGTTTCTCTTTAATTTCCCTGCCAGCCACATAGCCATGGAGGCTCCATTTTTGCTGCTGCTGTTTGGAGCCACCATGCTGGGACGGGGAGTCTACTCTAGAGGTGAGCGATATTTCATATATGCAGGGGCAAATCAGTGAGAGACTTCTCTCTCACTCTCATGGTTTATTGAGCTGTTTCTGCCCTGCCTCCTGGCTGGAAGCTTCTGTTTCTGTTCTAGAGTTAACTTGGGAGGGGTGGGGGTGGGAGATGGTGCTTGATCACTATATATATATATGAGAGAGAGAGAGAGACTTGGAAACTACAGAGGTTGCTTTTTACTTTACTAATTCCCTTCCTTAAGCTGGATCCAACATTCTCAGGTGTTGGTGCTTCAACTGGTTGCAGTGAGGAACAAGTAGATTGGTTAATTTGGGGAAATTAATCCCTTGCTTCTTCACCCTAATTGGGTGGTGGTGGTGGTGACTAGCCATGTGCAGGGCTAGTTCATTAAAGCCAAGCTGCTTACAAGCAGTTGGTAACCCTAGGGGGCTGGTTTACTATTCTGCACTTTATTTGCTTCCCAGGAAAAAATAATAATTAAAAATGAGTAAGGTAAAGGTAAAGGTTTCCCTTGCTCGAAAGCCAGTCGTAGGATCGACCTATTTCTAACACCACATTTCAAAGGCATCTATTTTTCTGCGCTCAGCTTTCCTAATGGTCCAGCTCTCACACCCATACATTACCACCGGGAATACCATTGCTTTGACTATGCAATTTTTTGTTTGCAAGGTGATGCCTCTACTTTTAACTATGTTCCCCAGGTTTCTCATAGCTTGTTTCCCAAGCATCAGTCACCTTTTTATTTCACGGCTGCAATCACCATCTGCAGAAATCTTTGATCCTAAAAAAGTAAAATCTGCCAGTCGTATCCAACTCTAGGGTGCAGTGCTCATCTCCATTTACAGCCAAAGAGCCAGTGCTGTCTGTGTTTGCAGACATTTTCATGGCCATGTGGCAGGCATGACTAGAGCCCAGCAAGTCACTTGGCTATATTTGGCCACGCCCACAGATTTGGCCAAACCCACAGAGGGGTGTGGCCAAAATTTCCCTTATTTTCAAATCCAAAACTTGACAGGTATGCCTCAGTTTCATCCTTTTTATCTCCAGAGACAGTATGTATAAATATTTCAAAGCAAGTGACAGCCCAATGTAGCACTCTGTATAATTTACTTCCCCACCTGCTCAGAATACATTTTTCCTAAATCTTCCCTCCTACTAGATATTATTTTGTTTCATGGCTATAAACTACACTGTAGTGCAATGAGATTCACAGCAAAAGTTAGATTCCCCCACCCACCCATAACATCCAGAATCTCTCAACCATAATAGTCACAGGCTGTGTTGACTGGTAGATTTTTAGAGCAGTAGTCTAAGAAAGTGACTACAATATCAATTTCTCTTTCCTAATAAGTCCAGATAATCAGGCTCCTGTGCATATCTACTGAGGTATAAAATGCATTTAAATTATTGGGACATATATTTGAGTAAGCAGTTCAAAGGGACACGTCATATTCCCAAGACAAATATCATATATACTGTATATAGAATTAATTCCTCTAAAAGGACATTATTTCCTTAACATTATCCAAAACTTCTTTCCAGAAATTTAAGATACTTAGTAACCCATAAACTGGATGCAGGTCAGACTGAATTCTATAATGACACTACGTTCCAGTCAGGTTTTTGTTGGTTCATTATTTTAAACAATTACCTCATAATCCACAGAATGTTTCAGGATAAGTTGTGAGCCATTTATCTCAAACCATTCATAGTCCATTGTTGGTTCAATTGTTACTGTAATACCATTAGCTGTTGTAATGTTGGTCACCACAACCCCAGGAGCGTTGTTTTCCTCTATGCTAGGGTTGTTATTCGCCACAGAGCAGGCTAGAGAAACAAGAGAGAATATCCTATGTCTATGAAAGCATAGATTCACTTAGGATAAGAACAGAAGAACAGCCTTGCTGGAACAGGCCACAGCCCATCCAGTCCAGCATTCTGTCTCACACAGTGGCTCACCATTTCCTTCAGGGTATTCCCAAGCAGATGCCATCACCTGCTTAGGATTCCCTGGAAATGGCATTGAGAGATTTCCTGCCTATCTCTCCAACCCGGAGGTTGTCCTTAGGTAGCCATAATTATAGCCATTGATACCCTTGTCCTCCATGAACTTGTCTAATCCTTTCTTGAAGCTGTCAAGACTGACAGCTGTCACCACTTCTTCTGGCAGGGAGTTCCATAGATCAGTGATCCTCTGGATGACACCTTCATTGAGCTGTCCACCAGGACACCAAGGTCCCTTTCCTGGTTTGTCGCAGAGAGTTCAGACCCCATCAGTTTATAAATGTAATTGGGGTTTTTTGCCCCAACGTGCATCACTCTGCACTTACTAGTGTTGAAGCTCATTTGCCACTGTTTTGCCCACTCCCCCGGTGTCAAGAAATCCCTCTGGAGCTCCTCACAATCTCTCACAGTTTTCACTACCCTGTATAATTTAGTGTCGTCAGCAAATATGGCTACCTTGCTATTTACTCCTACTTCTAGATCACTTATGAAGAGGTTGAAAAGCAGGAGTCCAGTACTGAACCAGTACTGGACCTGAGACCATAAATCCATTAGTTACTAACACTGTGTACTCTTAGTTTGCTGTCTAGTTTCTGACAATTGTGTTACAGGGCGTTTCATGTAACATAGTGTGACTGCTATGGAGTATTTGGTTCAGCCCATTGGGTGGGAAAATCTCAAGAAGTGGCTGCAATTCAAAGTTTCCATGTAGAAGGAAAGAGTGAGAGCTGGAGAATGGAAGGTGCCCTCATCACCTTCATTCAGGGCAGCCCCCCCCCCCCCAATGGTTTAGTGGTTAAGGCACTAAGCTGGAGACTGAAAGGTCTGGTTTCGATACCTGAGAGCTGCACTTGGAGACATGAAAGGAGCCTCATTTGGGCGTCCCCTAAAAATCATTTCAACCCAGAGTAATCTCTGACATGAAACAAAATGAAACCTTCATTCAGGTGCTAAATATTAAATATATTGTACAGAAGAAACACTGGAAGGTGAAGCCACGCAGTGACATGATGTACAGTACAGTAGAGCCTCAGAGAAAATCCAAACTCCATTCCACAAGTTAGGACTTTATCCGATTTTGGACTTTATCCGAATCAAATGGGCGATGCATTGGATAACGTCCAAAAATGGACTTTATCCAAGGTTCCTATACCAAATACCTCAGATAACATCCATTTTTAGTGGTTTGGGACTTTATGCAATGCATCATGTATTTGCTTACTATTGTACTATGTTTATAGTGTATATTGTATTTTTGATATATTTGTATACGATATTTGTTATATTGCTATGGTGTTATTGCTGAAATGGTACCTAGTACCTTGTATTTTGTAATTTGTATTATGCTGTAATGCCGCCCTGAGTCACTTTCGCTGAGTAGGGCAGGGTATAAATTAAAATTGGATTGGATTAGATTGGATCGTGTGTGCATGAAAACCGCAACTTTATCCGAATTGGACTTTATCCAAATCGGACTTTATCTGAGGTACCACTGTATTTGTATTTTATTTTAGGGATTTAAAGAAGGTACACCTGCAGCTGTTGTGGAACCCATGCCTTTGTTCAATAAGACATTTGCTTAGTTCATTTTCCCTACAAGCAACTACATATGCATGTATATTTTCTACAATTTTGTAAAGTTAATCGTGTTTGCTGTAATCCTATGTAACCCAGGTAAAAAAAGCCATAGAGATGGTCTTTCAAACATAAATCTTTTTATTCAAGCTGATAAACACAACATATATACTTTTAGCACTTCAAGTGTTCAGAATTGCTAATGGCTGAAATGCAGTAATAAGTGATGGAGTAGAACCATTGAATCAAGGGTTGGTTTACTAAATCCTCATTGATTCAATGGGTTTACTCTAAGTGCTTCTTACTACTGGTTTTCAGCCAAAATCTTTATTGATTATACAACTTTATCTGCATTAGCAGATGATGGGCCAAAATATCTTTGGGGTACTTTCCAAGTCTTTTCAATTTAATTGTGAAATACAAGCTCACGATCGATACAGAGACTTAATTCCTTAACCAAAACATAATATAAAACAATTCCTCTTTAAATATATAATTCTAACCAAGCTGTTTAAACATTTTTCTATATTATTCTTTTTTTTAAAAAAATTACCTGATGAAAGTATCAGTGGTGTTAGTGTTGGTGAAGATTTGGCCTACATTCTCAAAACCTTTCTGTACTGTTAATCTGACTCTTCAAAAATCTGCTAAAAGTATTTATTTTGTTAGAATGTTAGAAAGATCATGTAGACTTTATCCCTGGCTAAGAATTATGCTTGAATTGTCAGGGCATTTTGCCTTCACTCTTGTATACACATACATGAGAGTAATTTTGAATTGAATGTGTTGAAACTTTAAGAAGTTTGCTCCATGTTTTGAGAGTACCTGTGGACTTTTATTCTTCAATTTTTATATTTCACAACTATTTCGATAGCAGTGCTTTTATAAAAAATCAAAATGAATAACAATCTTGGCTCATACCCAGAAAATGCACTTACCTTCATGCTGTTCCTGAGCTTGAACCACTGGTACCAAGAAGAGGAGAATACAGGTGCAGAAGCAAACAAAAGGAGCCATCAGTGAAGACTTCAAAATTAGGGAAAGCAGGACATCCAGTTTTGTTCGGTGGTTCTTACCAGATATCTCCCTTTATTTTTTCATGAGGAAATGAAGTTGCAAATAACATTGAGATAGCACTGTAGTTTAACCTTTGCATCCTAGTTTATTGATTTACTTATTTATGACTTATTTACCGTCACCGAGTGCTGAATGTCTCTGCAATAAGCTATATCGGTCCCTGGAAAATAGATGGGGAAGAATTTGAAGCAGTGACAGATTTTACTTTCTTAGGATCAAAGATCACTGCAGATGGGGATTGCAGCCATGAAATAAAAAGGCAACTGATTATTGGGAAGCAAGCTATGAAAAACCTGGGGAACATAGTGAAAAGTAGAGACATCACCTTGCAAACAAAAATTCGCATAGTCAAAGCAATGGTATTCCTGGTGGTAATGTATGGTTGTGAGAGCTGGGCCATTAGGAAAGCTGAGTGCAGAAGAATAGATGCCTTTGAAATGCAGTGTTGGAGGAGAGTTTTGAGAGTCCCCTGGACAGCAAGGAGAACAAATAGGTCGATCTTGGAAGAGATCAGCCCTGACTGCTCCTTAGTAGGTCATATAGTAAAGATGAAGCTAAAGTACTTTGGACATCAAATGAGAAGAGAGGATTCACTTGATGCTGGGAAAGGTGGAGGGCAAAAGAAGAAGGGGGCGGCCAAAAATGAGATGGATACATGGTATTGTAAATGCAATGGGCACAGAGCTGGGCGGATTGAGAAGGATGGTGGAGAGGTGCCTGGAGAGCAATGGTCCATGGGGTCACGAAGGGTCAGAATCAACTGTGCAACTGAACAAAAAAAAAACTTGTCTTGGATTGTGCCTATTGTACAGTCAGGGCCAACACTACGTTAAGGCTGAGTGAGATTGTTGCTTTAGGCAACAGATTTAGGGTATCATGATAGGACATTAAATAATGTGTTATTTACTCTATTATTATTTTTCTACCAGGAAGAGATGCTTGTGGGGTTTTCTGCTCCATGAGAGGGAATAACTTAATTTGTATTTTGTTAAGTACAGTACTTGGATTAGTAGGAAACACCAGGCCATTCAGGTTTTTAGTTTCAGTTTTAATTCATTGTGGCTGTTGGGAGGGTATTTTAATGGTTTTTAAACGTTAATTTTTTTGTGATTTTATTGTTGTGGGGATGTTTTATATTTGAATTTTTTAATGATGATGGTGAGCCGCCCGGAGTCACTTTGGCGAGGGAGTGGCAATAAAAATCCAATAAATAAATAAATTTGCTGTTGTGCTTCAGACAGTAAGAAATTTTGATCTGTCACTGTATGTGGTGCCTGTGAATATTCACCTTAGCTTATAAATCAGTCGTTATCTGTTAACTAAAAATTCTGTCTTGTACAAAACCACCCCCACCCCCACCCCAATTTTCTAACTTTTATTTTATTTTAATACCAGCCATCTGGGAGGTCATCCCACTCTGGGTGGTTTGCAACATTAAAATATACAATACAAACAGCATCAAGACATTCAATAATAAAAATATTGCAAATCCTAATGTGTCCTATTAGCTAAATGTTAACTCAAACAATTTAATCAAATACTAAAGAAAAACAGAGTAAGTCTGGTAAAATAAATAATCAAAAATCCTGATGGATAAACTAAATTAAATTAACTGGGCAGGAGAGTGTTCTTAAATGCCTCCTTAAGTAACATTGTTTTAAGCTGTCAACCAGGCATGGGCCCTGGTACAGCTTGAATGGCAAAGGATTCCACAGTGTAGCTGCCTCTACTGAGAAGGCCTTGTTCCTCATTTAAAAAAATCTGGCTATTTTCAGCATCAGCACCTGACACTGCACCATTTGAGAGGTTTGAGTGGTATGGACAGATGTTCTTTGAGAAAAATCTTTTGAGAGAAAGCAAGGAGTTAAATCATATAGGGCACTGATGGCGAACCTTTCAGAGACCAAGTGCCCATAGAGGAAGAGGAGGCACATGGGCATGCACCACGAGTGCCCACACACCCATGTGATGTTGCTGGTGTGCCTCCAGCGAAGTCATGGGTGCTCCCCACTCCCCATGGTGCCTCCCCATCCCTATGAGTTCTCCCCCCATGGGGGGCCTCCCCACCCCCCATGAGTACTCCCCACCCCCTCACAGAGCCTCCCCACCTCCTCACAGGGCCTCCCTGCCCTTGTGAGTGCTCCTCACTCCCACAGGGCTTCCCCGCCCCCATAAGTGCTCTCACCCCCTTGTGGGGCCTTCCCACCCCCACAAGTGCTTTCCACCTTACCTCGCCCAGCTGCAACCTCCCAGCTGGTATTTCAGCCTGTAGTGGGTGGTGGAGAAGTGGTGCTGGCCAGGCAGGACAGGGCTTTCCCTCGATTGCCCATGTGCCAGAAGAAAGGCCTCTACGCACCACTTCTGGCATGTGTGTCATAGGTTTGGTACCAGGGATACAGGGCTTTGAATGTCATTGTTAACACCTTGTGCCTGATACAGAAAGAGATGGGTAACCAGTGCAGATTTGCTATAGCTGGGGTGATATGATCAAATTTCCTCAACACCCCCCCCCCCGCCCAAATAATCGATTTGGCAGCTGCAGTCTGGACTCTCCGTAATCTCCATGTCATGGACAAGGGCAGACTAAAAGAGAGCTTTACAGAACAGACTATCAATGCATGGATGAGTGTTTTTAAGGACTATCTGTCTAAGAAACTGTTGTGTATTGAGGCACTATTGCAAGGAGCCCAGGGAGCGCTCTTGCAATAGGAAAATGGTGGTTTCCCGCCAACCTAATTCGAAGCCTTAAGTGGTGCGAAATCCCCTGTAAAAGGGCGCACTAGTTATGCTAATCCAAACCCCATCATTGGTTACAGTTTTGGATCCTGCTCTTTATTGGTTACTTTTATATATCCTCTGTACTGAGTGGTTAGTTACATTTGTCCAGCGGGTTGCTATCTTGTATCCAATAGCCTCTGCGGGGAAGACACTATATAAGCCCCACGGACAACTAAGTGTGGGGCTGGACTGGATCTATACTCCCTACACCGTACAGGGAGCCTGGGTAGCACTAAGCCTGGGTCCCTCCATTATGCTACAATTCTCGGTAGCTAGTTATTGCCCATTGCCGGGTACAGGTCCAGAAGGACTGACTCCGTAGAATTGTATAGCCATCTTGGGATCCGGAACACCTTGTAAGTTAATCCCAACTGACTGTTATAATAAAGCCTGTTGCTGTTTGTTCATCGTTGTCTCGGACTCATGCTTATAAGGGCCAGATCCAACAGGAACACAGCTGAATAAGTTGCTAAAACTCAAAGACTGCACCCTTTAATACTGCCACAATCTGGTGTTCTAAATTAAGGGTCATACCTGAAATGACCCCTAGGCTGTAAAACTGGTCCCTCAATGGAAGGACAACTTCATCCAGTGAAAGGCTGGTATCCCTAATCAAGTAGATGGCTCTCCCAATGAAAGCACCACCTCCATCTTGTCAGAATTTAACCTCAAATTGTTCTATCTTGTCCAATACAGTATCGAGGTGTCAGAGTGTTTAAATTAACAGAAATGGCATGAAAGCAATTACTCTTTAAAAGCAATGTATGAGGCTTTATGGGCTTACAAGAATTGCTAAAGCAGAAAAAACTGCTCAGCAAGGCAGTTAATAAAAAAAACAAAAGGAACCCAAAGACATCATATAGAAGGTGTGTATGGTGGAGGGTCAAGAAAATCCTTGCTAGCTGGTGGGGCCTTTCCTGCCAGTGAAGTCTCGCTCAGCTGCTGAGCAATTCCTGGCTAGATGGCCCAATAAGAGGGCGAGGTGGCATACGTCACCCCCTCAAAATATAAATGCAAGCCTCTTTATGGTTTAAGCCCAGCATTGGCTGAAGCAAGCTTTTGCTCAAAGAACCTGAGAACCATTCCAGAGACAAGAGCTACTGAACTACAGAGGGCATTATGAGTCTGCAATGTTTATGTTATATGTTCTAAAACAATAATAGATAGGTTTCACTGAGAACAGAGACAACATTACCTTTAATGAACCATGATTCTGTTTTCTCTTGCATTTTACTATATTGGTGCATTTTTTAAAAGTAAAATAAGCCAAATGCTTTCTTCATAGTTTAAGTATTGAAAATACTAATCCTCCTATTCTAAGAGTGTTTTTCACTTTTAAACACTTAGTTAACTTGCTGTGATTTAGAAGCTGTGTTAACTCTCTCTTACTGTATATCAAAGGGGACTGCAGTGGCTCAAGTGGTTAAGACGCTGACTGGAAGTCAGCAGGTCAGCAGTTCGATACCCAAGTACTTCATGACGGAACAAGCTCTTGTCTCTATCCCAGCTCCTGCCAACGCTAGTTCGAAAGCAAGAAATTGCAAGTAGATAAATAGGGAACACTTTGGTGGGAAGGTAAACAGTGTTCCATGCACTCTGATGTCTAGGCATGCCTGCCATATGTCCACAGAAACATCTGCAGATGCAGACAGCACTGGCTCTTTGGCTATAAACAGAGATGAGCACTGAACCCTAAAGTCGGATATGACTGGCTTTTGAGCAAGGGTGACCTTTTACTTAACTGTATTTGATAGTGATGCATTTAAAATGTCATACTGCTTTCCCTTTTTCTCCCTGTGTTAACATCAAAATCAGATTACCTCAGTACAGATGTATTGATGAATCTGATATGTTATTTCTCTCTGTGTTATTAGTATAAGTGATCAGTGCCTTAAACTATAAGTACCATTATTAGCTGTTTATAGAAAGCTCATTTTAATTTCCCTCTGATTAATCTTGTAATGTTGAAGTTTGCCTTAGTGGACAGCAGTGAAGAAACAACTGGTTTTCTTCAGGGACCTTTATAACTGAACCACTGCTTTAGGGTTAAGTTTATTGTCTGCTGTAATTATTAATATTTTATCTTTAAATACTAAAATCTGCAAAACACTATGCAAATGCATGTGTAACACCCACCCACACACACACACACCAAAAATCCACCCACTCCTGCCAGCTGTAGAAAGTGTAATGAATGAACATGGAAAAAAAAGACTAGGCTTACTTGTGATTAGCTTTATGTCATTTAGTCCATGACAATTATCAAACAGGGAAATATTTTGGAACACAGTTAAGCCCTAATAGAGCTTTTGTAGAAGGAAAAAAGAGCCAAGCAGCTATAGGTAACATTTGAAGGGATACAAAGAGAAGATATTTTATGCAGACCACACATTAAATTTCATGAATGAGGAAGGGTTGATTGTATGACAAAAGCATTTCATGAAACCAAATTTTACTCCTTTTTGATTCTATGTAGCAAATCTCTTCAAAGTTTAATTTAAAGGAAATTAACTTTATTACCCTTGTGATCTGATTTACTAGGATCAAATATGAAATATTAATAAGCAACAAATTATGCATTTGTGTTTTTAATTATATTTTAGAGAAGTTGAAGACAGGATAAGTATAATGAATTCTATTTTCTACCATGAGATTACCTCCCAACGTCTGACTTTACCGCAGTGTGACTAAGTATTTCCCTTCCTTTATCTACAGTAAATTCCCTAAGATATGTTCACGGTCTGATGATTTGTCTTCTCCAATGTACATCATTTACATACAGGAGCGGAAGGGAAGCAGAAGCAACCATTCCAGTGTTGGATGTTTCAGTCTTGGCTTTTGTCATCTGCTGCTTCTGATGTTCCTTCACTCATTTCTGCAATCCATTGGCAAAGAGAGCGGCTAATCACCCAAATGGCATCATCAACTTCATTGCTTGAAAGACTGTCACCGGAGAAATGCAAATAAATTACCATTTAACAGCAAGTAACTGACATTCCAGAAATAATGGCCACCGTAATTAATAAATGTAGCAATTTCACCCCACTTTTCCTTGAGTACGTACAACTATTCTTACGCCCTCTGGATAAGCTCAGAGGGGTTTTCTTTGTGCTTCACGCCCCAGCTATGGATGTTACTTTTCAGCTCCACTTTTTATTTCCTATGATTTCTTCTCCTTCCTCTCCATTATTTCACTCATTATTTTTCCTGTAGCCTCTTCTGTTCATGACCTGATGCCCGTGATGGCAATACATCACTGCTTCCTTCCCACCACTGCTGCTAGAGAGCAATCCTTTGGAGAAATGAAAAGGCTGGCCATTGTATACAGTGACAATTTTTGTAACTTGGCAAGCCAAGGTGCTTGAGAAATCCCTTAAGAAATGTTACCGGCTGACAGTGCAAGGGGTACTGCAGTGGCTCAAGTCGCTAAGACGCTGACTGGGAAGCGGAAGGTCAGCAGTTCGATTCCCGAGTACTGCAGGACGGAAATGAGCTCCCGTCTTCATCCCAGCTCCTGCCAACCTAGCAGTTCGAAAGCAAGAAATTGCAAGTAGATAAATAGGGACCACTTCGGTGGGAAGGTAACAGCGTTCCGTGCGCTCCTAGTCATGCCTGCCACATGACCACGGAAACGTCTGCAGAAGCAGACAGCGCTGCCTCTTCGGCTTAGAAACAGAGATGAGCACTGCACCTTAGAGTCGGATACGACTGGCTTTCGAGCAAGGGAAACCTTTACCTTTACCTTTACCTGACAGTGCAAGTCATTCCTGTGTTAACTTGGCAATGCTTTTTCTAATGTTTGGAGAGGTGATTGTGCAGTGTCAATATGGGCAAAAAGCAACCATGAGAGGCTGTGGTGGTGGAAACCTTGGTATGATTTTTATGTTATTTTATTTTTACAGTGGATTTGAAGGGAGACGGGCAACTTTAACTGGATTCATTTCATGTGTTTTTCTCCTTCAAAGCGCAACAGCCTTATGTTTCTCTGGAGTTTGCCCCCACTCCCAACAAATTGCACTGCCTTAGGCTTTGAAACACATATACGGTGCAATCTGTGCAACTCTCATAGTGGTGGGAGCAACAGATACATCACTTGTGTGGTGATGTTCCTCCCAGTTACAGCCATTGCTGGGAGACCTGCAACCAGACTGTGCATGAGAGCATAGTCAAACATAAAGGGAAAAGAAGCAAAGGGCTGTCAAATTATACATGTACCGGTATACCATATGCAGCAGGGGTTCTCAACGTTTTCAGGTCCTGACCATGCCCCTTGGACAGCTGATTGGGCTGGTCACATGGTTCCTCCCACAGGAAGCAGAAGTAACACGCACCTGCACATGCGCAGAATGTTGCCGTAAATGCATTTTGCACATATGCAGGTGTGTTTTATTTCTGCTTCTGGGAGCGGCACATGCAGCATGGGCCAGATGAATTGGCATCGGGGCCCAGGTGCAGCCCATGGGCCGTAGGCTGTGAATGCCTGGTATACAGTATATTTTGTGGCATTTTCCAAAGAAGAAAGTGGGACCAAATAAATATGTAAGTCCACGCTGGTAAGTGAAATGCCTAGCTTCTTATGAATGTTTCTATTGTATTTGCCACCTTTCCTCCTTTTTGTAATATGTAGGGGAGGGAGGTAATTAGCAGTGCATTTCAAGCAAAGAACAAATGATGAAGATGCACACCACTTTTGGAAGCTGCTTCTAATATTATTTTCATCCTTAGAGGACTTAGATATGGGTAAAAAAAATGGGTTTTGTGTTTTTAATACACATTTCAAATAGCATTGTTGTGCGTTCCATGCATCTTGAGATCTACCATAACTTTTTGAACATTCCAGCTGTTTCACTGCACACTTCCTAAAACATCAATGGCAAGATGCAATATCAGAAGTGACTAAGAGTTTTAAGTTACTCTCACCTTGTATCGAGGTCCTGTACAAACTGCAGACAAGTTTGCAGCTTAAGAAGTTTCTCCTCCACATTCCACAAGTCAAGTTTGTCTTTAACAAACAGGCCAGATCCATCCTTTTCTCCAGGTGTGTTTGGGACACTAATGTACAGAAACAGAGGGTGTGTTTCTTCAGTGAAAAGTTCTAAGCTGCTTACCTAAAAACAGGTGTAGTCTCTATATCTCAGGGGAAAGATTCTTAGTCACCGGTTTTCTTTTACCTGTTATTTTCCTACTCCACAGGGCAGAAATAGATGTTAAATATAGCCTACGATTACATATTACATGAGGCGAAAGGTTCCTGCTGTGTACTCAGATGCTTTTGTAAGCTAAGACATTCACTTTCATAGCATAAGCCATCTATAACATCTCCTGCTCTCAGAGTAAGTTCATGTCTTTTAAATTCTGTTGACTTCTCCTTTTAAAAACAATTAGGCTAAAATTTACCTGATCAGATCAGAGCATTATATTTTGACTTTGTGTGTGTGTGTGTGTGTGTGTGTGTGTGTGTGTGTGTGTGTGTGTGTGTGTGTGTGTACACTGTAAAACAAGTGTGTGATCAGATGGGCATTTGTCTCACTGTTTGTTGCACTGCAGAGGTAGATTGGTCTGCCTTCTCTCCCTGGAAATGGCGACCAGCCAGTGGAGCCTCCCAACTGGGGAGGAGGTAATATGCATGCGCCAGAATCCGCGCAGGGACAAAAGCCTGCCTGGAGTTCCAAACGCCGCTGCCTAGAAATTCAGGTCAGGCTTCTGAGCCTGTGCGGATTCTGGCACATGCGGATTCTGCCTCCCAGCCATTTCATGCTGCCGAGGGGGGCTTTGTGGCCAGTTTTTGGGGTGAAAGACCCCGAAATGGTCTGCTGGTCCCCGACACCGGCCACCCCAGAAGTGTGAGGTTGTCAGGGGCACTGTTTCCAGGGTTCAGGGTGCAGGCGTCGCACTGTGTATTGGTAACATACAGCGCGACACCTCGATTTTAGTTACATATAATAAAGAATACAAAAATATTTTTATTTTATTTTTTTAGCAAGGGGGCATTTGTGTGGAGTGCTGATTGAAACTGTGACTATGGGTAGTTTCTTGAATGGCACAACACAAAAATTTTATTCCCCCTGCAGAAGAGCTGGGGGAGTGTTCAACTGGCAGTATAAAGAGCCAGGGGATCACTTGAGGTGGATATGCCATTTGGATGCAAGGTTTGTGAATTGCATATTGCTTCTCCCCTGACCTCAAGTGACCCTTTTTAGACTGCACCAGCCTGCTCCAAAAGAGCCAGCGTGGTCACACCCTGAATCACAACTAGTATAAGTCTATTGTATCCATAGAACTAATAAAGACGTTGACTTACCCAATCCCCATTGATACAGAGGGGCTACTCTAGTGTGATTAACTATGCTAAGCAATAGGAGTTTGGCCTCTGTCTTGTACTTTGCTGTATTATTGCCATTCTTCTTGCCTTACCCTACTTTGCTGCTATTTTGTATAATCTTCACTCTGTGTGATTTTTCCACTGAGACTTTTCCTACTTCACCCTGTTAAAACTGTTCTGCAGTCTTTCCTCAACAATGTCTTTATTTTCTTTTGAATCCCAAAGAATCTACTGCTGCTTAGCTTAGGCAGGAAAAGGTTATGATTCCCTGTTGTAAAGATTTGGGGGCATTCTGTAGGTAGTGTTTCAGCCAGGTAGGCAGTTGGTGTGTGATGTTCAGAACTGAGAGAACAAGCCCCTGCATTCTTTCCCATGAAATATTATATTTGGCATTAGCTCTAGGACAGCCATTCACCTTATTGGTAGGCCAGTAACTGAGCAGGAAATTGGAAATTGGTTTTAAGGATTTCTGTCTTTATCAAGAGAAAAGATGCTGCTGTTGGAGGGGAGGGAGAGTGGGAATCTAAATTTTGTGTGGGTTTCTGCATGTCGAAGCCCTGACTGTTTTCTTTCCTTCAGAGCCCTGAAGAATTTTATTTATATATTTATTTATATATATATTTATATATATTTATATATTTATATATATATTGGGGGGGGGGGCCAAGGCTAAACCTTCCAGAGAAATACAAATGGATAAAAGATTAGGAGTAAACCAGCCTTTCATTTCATCACTGGGTCAATAACTGAGCAAATAGGAAGAAGAAAGAGGGAATCCCTTAGTATATTGTGTGTGTGTGCACACACATGCATTCAAAGCCCAACTATTTTCTTTTAGTGGAACATATTGTAACATTCTTAAGCTGGTGTTAATAAGATTTCTAAAGAGGTTCCTTTGTGTAATTTTGATTATTTTCTCTGCACACAAAAACAGGAAGACAAAACCATAAAAAGATTTGGCAGAAGTGGGAACTGAGGAAGAATGGACTAGCAGAGAAAAGAAGGAAATAAAACATAAGAACATAAGAACAGCCTTGCTGGAACAGGCCGCAGCCCATCCAGTCCAGCATTCTGTCTCACACGGTAGCTCACTGTTGTGTTCTAAGGGTTTTACCTTCCACATGGATTACAATGTATCCGAACCAATGTAACCTTGCCTTTAGCAACAATGTAACCTTCAGCTGTATCATATGAACCCTGCAATAGGACGCGAGCTAATGACCACCAGCTGGCAGCAGCGAGCGTCCAAGCTCTCTTGGTCCGAACTCATCAAAGGCAACAGCGCGGGAAGCTTTCCCGCCACCACCTACACCTGGACAAGATGGGCGTGACCCGAAATGACGTCACGCAGACAGTAGCCAATGGGCTACCATGGCACCACGTTCAAATGTATTACTACCGTATATAAAGAGCTATCGATCCGCCATTACCTCATGTTCCCTCTGCCCACGATGCAATAAACCTGAGTTAACCCAGCCCGAGGCTGTGTCCTGTGTCTTGGTTTTCATACACTAAATTGGCGACGAAGGTGGGATGATGGATCCCCAAGGAGCAGCCAGGGCACAGAGCGGGTTCAACATCACCAAACCGCAAGACTGGGAGCTGTTTGAGATGGACTTCCATGCGGCGCTGGTGGAGCTCAAAGTCAAGGAAGACGATGAGGAGACGAAGAGGGCCATCCTCACCAGAATGCTCGGGATGGACACCAAGCGGACGCTGGTGGGCATCATCACCCCGAAGAAGGTGAGCGAATTTAAGGCGGACGAGATCATGAAGCTGCTACGGGAGCGCTTCCGACCCGCGAGGGCGATGTTTCCCGCTCGGAGCGCGTTTTGGAGGCGAGTCCAAGCGCCGGACGAGTCGGTTGAGGCATTCGTGGCCGCCCTGAGGGTAGCCGCCGTCCCCTGTAAATGGGGCAATATCCAAGAAATGGCCCTCAGGGACGGCGTGCTGTGCGGCCTGAAAGACAAGGAGGTGCAGCGCAGTTTGATGAACAAGGAGCCGCCACCCACGCTGGCAGAGGTCGTTGAGGCCGCAGAAGCCGCAGAGTCCACGAATGCCGGAGTGGACGAGATGCACCAGTGGCGTGAGTGGCGTCCCAGAGCCGGCAAGGCGGAAAAACCGGTGCACGCAACTCGACGGGCCTCAAAATCGTCCTCGGAAGGCAGCGACGGCGAAGAAGTCCAGAAGGTCCGAAAGGGGGGGCGGCGCTGCGATGGCTGCGGAGCGGCCCACGAGCGCGCGAGGTGCCCATTTAGAAAGGCCGAATGTTACACCTGCGGCCGGCGGGGGCACATCGCCAGGGCATGCAGAAAACGGAAAGAGGGCCGGAGGCAGTCATCAGACCGTTCGATCAGGCCGGACCGTCCAGCGAAGCCCAAAGATGGCGTCCAGACCACGAGGAAGCAGGACGGCGTGGGCCGCGTCTCGGACGGCAGCGAGGACGACGCCCCAGTGTTCAGCGTGTCCGCGGGACAGTCCCATTACTTTGTTGAGGTACAAGTACAAGGGGCCCCTATCAGGATGGAAATTGACTCGGGGTCCTCCTATTCTATAATTCCCCAGAGGGAGTTTTTGAAAATCGACCCCCACGTGCGACCCAAACTTAAAGCATTGAGGTCCACGCTACGTGATGTACAGGGAAACAGCATTCCGGTGTTGGGGGTCGGGAAATTTCAGGTTAAGTTTAGGAGACATTCTGCGGAACTGCCCCTAGTTGTCCTCAAAGGGGGAAGTTGTAGCCTCCTAGGGACACAGTGGTTTCAGCCCTTGGGCCTGTTCATAGGGGGAGTACATTCAGTGGGGGCGGATCCAATACAAGCGGTGTGCGATGCGCACCCCGCCGTTTTTAAAAAAGGACTTGGGAAATTCAACGGACCCCCTGTAGCTTTCGACCTAGACCCAGAGGTCCGCCCGATAAGACTCAAACCGCGCAGGGTGCCTTTCGCACTAAAGGACAAAATAGAGGCGGAACTGGACAAATTGGTGGGCCAGGGGATTCTTATTCCTGTTGATTCCGCGGAGTGGGAAACTCCAATCGTAACAGCTCTGAAGGCTAACGGGGAGGTGCGCATTTGCGCTGATTATAAGTGTACAATTAACAAGGCGATTCGCCCCAATGCATATCCGGTGCCAGTGGTCAGCCACCTTTTGGCCAGGCTGAATGGGGGAAAGTGTTTCGCTAAGCTCGACCTGGCACAAGCCTATCAGCAACTCCCCGTAACTCCCGCCACGGCCGCGGCACAAACGATAGTCACACATAAAGGAGCGTTCCAGGTGTCGCGTTTACAGTTCGGCGTGAACTCGGCACCCGGCCTTTTTCAGTCGCTTGTGGAACGCCTCCTGAAGGGGCTGGAGGGGGTGTTGCCTTATTTTGATGACGTATTGATAACAGGGGGGAGTGAGGCCGAACTAGCAAGGAGATTGGATAAAGTGCTAACTGTGTTCGAGAAAGCGGGGCTGAGACTGAGGAAGGACAAATGTGTTTTTTTCGAAACCGAGGTCGAGTTTTTAGGGTTTCGGATCACACCCGAGGGTATTAAGCCGTCCAAATCCAAAGTAGCGGCCATCAAGAAGGCCCCTCGCCCCACATCCAAAACCGAACTACAGTCATTCCTGGGGCTCCTCAATTTTTACCATGCATTCCTCCCGCGGAAAGCCTCCGTGGCCGAACCGCTTCATCGGTTACTTAAAAAGGAGGAGACATGGATGTGGGGTGACGAGCACGAGAGGGCGTTCAACGAACTCAAGCAACTTTTAACATCGGACGCAATCCTTACGCACTTCGACCCCAAACGGCCGGTGGTCTTAGTCTGTGATGCATCACCGGTGGGGGTGGGGGCGGTGCTTTGCCACGTGTTGGATGACGGTCGGGAGGCCCCAGTTGCGTTTTATTCCAGGTCCCTGTCCCAAGCAGAGCGAAATTACGCACAAACTGACAGGGAGGCATTAGCAATAGTAGCGGGGACCAAAAAGTTTCACGATTTCCTGTATGGCCGCCCGTTTAAAATTGTAACGGATCACAAGCCCCTGTTAGGGATTTTCACGGCAGGCAAGCCCACGCCGCAGATACTATCCCCGAGAATGTTGCGATGGGCCATTTTTCTTAACGCATACCAACACGAGTTGGAGTACCGGCCCGGAAAGGAGATCAGCCATGCTGATGCGCTTTCAAGATCCCCTTTGCCCTTGTCGAACGACCAAAAAGCCAGATTAGAGAGAGACCGCCAGGTGTTGCTGATCGAGGTTTTAGACGAACCCCCAATAGTACCAGCCGATATAGCCAGGGCAACAGGCAAGGACAGGACGCTGGAGAAAGTCAGCTCATGGGTGCAGAAAGGGTGGCCAGCATCGTCCCCAAGCAAGGAATTCGACCCATTCTTTCGGAAGAAGCTAGAGTTGTCCCTAGAAAGGGGGTGCCTGTTGTGGGGCCAACGGGTGGTGGTCCCAACACCCATGCGGCCGAGGGTGCTCAAACTGCTGCACGTCAGCCACCCGGGCATCGTTCGCTCCAAAGCGCTGGCCCGCAGCTACTTTTGGTGGCCACAGCTGGACGAGGACATTGAGCACATGGTCGGCACTTGTGCGGCATGCCAGGGGTCCCGACCAGAGGCGGCCCGCCTCCCGCACAGGGAATGGGACACAGCAAGGGGGCCATGGTCCAGAGTGCACGTAGATTTCGCTGGCCCTTTCCGAGGAACCATGTTTCTCCTGGTGGTGGATGCATTCTCAAAGTGGCTGGAGGTCATCCCGGTAAAGAGCACGTCCTCCGCCACTACGATTAGCCAACTACGGAGAGTCTTTTCAACGTTCGGCTTACCCGACACTTTAGTCAGCGATAACGCGAGTTGTTTCACCTCCTCAGAGTTCGGGGCATTCATGGAGGCAAACGCCATTCGGCATGTCACATCCGCGCCGTTTCACCCGGCCACAAATGGCCAAGTGGAACGGTTGGTGCGTACAACAAAGGAGGCGCTCCGGCGCATGGGCCCCGGGGACCTAAATCACCAAGTATGTCAGTTCTTATTAGCGTATAGGGTGACCCCCTTAGCGTCAGGTTACTCGCCGGCAGAGCTATTGATGCGGCGAAAACTGACTACGCTCCTGTCCAGGCTAGACCCCACAAGAATTGAGGATAAAGGGAAAAACGTAGGGTTGGCAGTCTCGAAAGGTTTCGCCGCCGGCGACCCTGTTCATTGCAGGAACTATGCCAGCGCGGGGCCAGCCTGGGTGCCGGGGACAGTTGTAGAACAGACGGGGCCAGTCTCGTACCGGGTCGAAACCCACACCGGTCTCCTCTGGAGGAGGCACGCAGACCAACTGAGGCACCGAGTAAGTGGGCCAGTCAGTGAGAATCAGCAACAAGATTCAGCGTTAGGGCTCTCCCCCAACCGCTTCACCCAAGGGGGAGACAGCAGCGGACAACAGTCCCAAGCAAGGGGGGAAGGAAGAAGCAGCGGCCCCGACTCATATCCTTTTGATACACCAGTCCGATCAGAGGCCGGGGAAGGGGGAGAGGAGTTCGCGACCGCTGCCCCCGAATGGAATTTAGATTTTGATTTAGCGAGCCAGGGGGGTTTTCAGGAGTGTTCCCCCACCCATCCAAGCGAGAAGAGGGGTTTTTCGTTAGCCCCCAGTGCCCCCGGTTCCTCCCTAAGAAAGAGCACACCTCCCAACAACGCCGCGGAGCCGCGGCAAGTCACTAACGAGTCTCCCTCTCAAATTACAGGACAGGAAACCGGGGGACAAAGAGAAGGTAGCAAACCCGGGGAAAGGCAGCCCGCATCGAGACCCCAGCGTGTTCGAAACAAGCCATCTTGGCTGAGAGATTTTGTCTCCTAGGGGGGGGAGTGTTAGTGTTCAGAAGTATGGGCTCGAGACGTTGTCTCGTCCTAGGGGGGAGGAGTGTTGTGTTCTAAGGGTTTTACCTTCCACATGGATTACAATGTATCCGAACCAATGTAACCTTGCCTTTAGCAACAATGTAACCTTCAGCTGTATCATATGAACCCTGCAATAGGACGCGAGCTAATGACCACCAGCTGGCAGCAGCGAGCGTCCAAGCTCTCTTGGTCCGAACTCATCAAAGGCAACAGCGCGGGAAGCTTTCCCGCCACCACCTACACCTGGACAAGATGGGCGTGACCCGAAATGACGTCACGCAGACAGTAGCCAATGGGCTACCATGGCACCACGTTCAAATGTATTACTACCGTATATAAAGAGCTATCGATCCGCCATTACCTCATGTTCCCTCTGCCCACGATGCAATAAACCTGAGTTAACCCAGCCCGAGGCTGTGTCCTGTGTCTTGGTTTTCATACACTAAACTCACCATTTGCTTCAGGGTATTATTCCCAAGGAGATGCCTTCACCTGCTTAGGATTCCCTGGAAATGGCATTGAGAGAGATCCTGCCTATCTCTCCAACCCGGAGGTTGTCCTTAGGTATCCATAATTATAGCCATTGATACTCTTGTCCTCCATGAACTTGTCTAATCCTTTCTTAAAGCTGTCAAGACTGACAGCTGTCACCACTTCTTCTGGCAGGGAGTTCCATAGACCAGTAATCCTCTGGGTGAAAAAGTACTTTCTCTTATTTGTTTGAGAACTAGTACCCAAAAGTTTCATGGAGTGCCCCCTAGTTCTACTGTTGTGCAATAGGGAAAACAGTTTTTCCTTATCTACTTTGTCCACACCGTGCATGGTTTTATAAATGTCAATCAGGTCAGCTCTTAGATGCCATCGTTCAAGAGTGAAGAGGCCCAACCGTTGCAGCCTCAGATGGTAAGGAAGGTGTTCCAGTCCCCTAATAACTCTGGTTGTCCTCCTCTGCACTTTTTCCAGCTCCATAATATAAAATGGGGAGCATGGGCTAGAAAGCTATTCTCAACGTGTCCTGTGTGAACAATCATCTCCCAAAACATTCTACATCACCCGTCCGAGCACTGGTTCCAATTGAGAATGTAATACAGTATAGGCTTTAAAACAATTCCCGTATAGTCACACACACTAACTCCTTCTGTCCCAAAGATGAAGGATTTTGCAAGTTTGACCAAATTATTCTCAAAATAAGTAGAAAATGAATTATCATCCATTTACACTATATGGCTGGCTGGCTCTTTTTCAGGACCTCCATAACTCTGTTGTAGTTTCCTTTTTGAGGGGAAAAACTGAGACAAACACATCCACACTAGCTGTTGGCTGTTCATGCTCCCAAAATTTAGAATTTGCTTGGAATCATAAGACCATACAGCTGAAAGGTACCTCCTGGGTTAGGTGAATCCAGCCCTGCCAAAGCAGGAAGCCCCTACTTAAGCATCTTTGGCAGACAGCAAAAACGTGCATGTATTTGATCATCTTTCAAACAGTTCTGGCCCACAATTTAGGAACGTTGCATTTGTGATCTTTCAGAATTGTGATCTAAATAAGTATATCTGTCCCTCATGACCTGGTGGTCTGTTTAGTGATGTGTGAGTTTCCCCCTCTTTCTCTTTTTACCTGTGTTTGTAACTCACCGGGTTTAACACCGGGATTTGGACTATTGTACTTTTTGCACATCTTGAGAAGACAAGATTCACTGGGAAAGACAATAATTCTAGGGAAATGGAAGCAAGGAAAGAGGAAGACCAAATCTGAGGAGGATTGATTGCATAAAGGAAGCAACAGGTCTGAATTTGTAAGAGCTGAGCAGGGCTGTGCATGATAGGATATTCTGGAGGTCAAAGGTTAGCTGTGGCTTGGAGGCAACATGACAGCACACAAACATTAGAACTTATTATCTAAAGGGCGTGTGTTTATACATGTTTTGATTTCTATATTTACCTGCGCTTGTAGTTCATTAGTGTCTGAAGTAACTTGGCAGCCTTCTCATATTCTCGCCTCATTCCTGCATCATGCATCAGTTTGAGCTCAATTTGCCTCTCGTTCCTGGGATTGACAAAGAGTAATGTTTAAATCCAGTGTGCCATAGATTGGTGTTTGCAATTTTTACTGATGACAAATATTATACAGTAAGTGATTTTGCCTATCTATCAAAACTTCTGTCTACTTCAGAAATGAAAGAAGGGAATGGATCGTGGCAGTTGAAGAGTTGGTCTGGTCTGCTATATTGTGTAATTGTCTCTCTGTTCAATGGTAACAATTTTTCTCATTTCCTAAAATGAGCTCCTCGGAGCTTAGGGAGGAACAGGTGTAATAGGTTCTATGCCAGTTTGGCTGAAGGTATGGAAGAAAATTTCATAAAATATGCATTTATTCTTTGAAGCGTGCATTGCTATTATGAAAAAAAAATCATTTCTACAGCTCTGTTCAGCCATCCTCTACCTGGATTAATCCAACACCCTTTGAGGGAAGCCATTAGGACCTCTGCTTTCTATTATTATTTTCTACATGTGGAAAACAAGAAGTATGTAAGAGAGTTATTCCCGCTCCTGTAGAGGTTCTTCACACGAGTAAGAATCCTGACCTATGTCCCACCAATTTCAGTAGGTTTACTCTAAGCATGAAGAAATAGAACCAAGCAAATATTTTTGAGGGAAATAAAGGGACATTGGATATATAAAAGATAGCTATAATTGTCTTAGAGGGCTATAATTAACTTTTAGAAGCATACATCTTAGTGGCAGAAAATCCTAACTACAATTGAAGAGTTACATGGGTGACAGGTAGAACATGAATAGGAAATCTGACAGGAAAAATCACTAAATTGTTGAGCAAATCACAAAATAGGAGAGGCATTTAAAGAAGGGAAGAAGAAATCTGAGTCACATGAAGGATTTTTACCTCTCCAGAGAAGGAAGTGATGTTGAGAAGTGAGAGAAGATCATCACTATAACAGCAAGGTGCCACAGTCGAGTCATCAGCAAAGCCATGGAATCCCTTAAAATTCGAATGAGTTTTTATGAGTAATAATAAGGACTTCCGCCACTTGGTTTATCAAGATTGCCCACTGTATCACATTCATCTATTTAAGATCTTTGCAAATTAAGCTGATAATCTTGACAAATAAATAAGAGGCAACTGTCAGAATCTGAAACAATAGTCCTGATCTGGAGCTTTAATATATCAACAAAGTTTCTTTCCCTACATTTGCTGATGGGGCAAGGAGAATACAGGGTTGGACTGAGAATCCTTATCTCCTACATATCATTATGAAGCTGAATTGCAGCTCAAAAAATGCATTGGCTCTCATGGGATAAGAATTGTTAGAAGGCTGTTCAGCTGCCAGGAATCCTCTTCTACCAGCAGATTTTAAGGCTATCTTTTCACCTATTTCCAAAATATCATATGTTCATTTCTGGGTTTAACACCTTTACATTTTCCCAAGGTATATTCAATAAATTCTCCCCAAATATTTTCAAATTCACTTTCTTTAATAATACCTCTTTTCAGGTTCAATTCACACATTAATTTATTATTAATTGCCAGGTTCCAGATCTCCTTATACAATTCCTCTAAACTTAGATATCGATATGATTTCGAATTCCTGGCTATTAAAATTCTTGCAACTGTCACCATGATAACAATAAAGTTTTTTATGTTTATGAAGTTTTAATCCTCCCAAGTCATTCAACAAAGCCATCCAGGGACACAATCATATTCTAATAGATAGTATATTATTAATTTCTTCAAAAATGTTTATCCACATTTTTTTTCACCTCCTTACATTCCCAACACAGGTGGGGGGAAAAAGGCCCAGGATATTTATCACATTGCCGACACTCCCCCTTATATCCAGATTCATAGTGGGTTAATTGAATTGGGGTAATATACCATCTCCAGATTACCTTATAACAATGTTCTTTGATTCATACTGATAATTTTTTTCATAATTCTTTGACTCCATATTTGATTCCATTCTCAGTCTGCTATATGACTTTTCAGGTCCAATTCCCATATTTCCCTCAGTGATTTCTGAGGACTTCCATGTTCTATTTAAATTACTGTATGTAGATCTTACTAACTATAGCTTTAAATAAATAAAAAATTCTAATGTAGTTGGTAAATAATCTCTTAAAACCTTGTCCATTCCCCGAATTCTCTTCATTTCTGCACCCATTCTTCTCTCCATTTTTCCATCTGTAGTTTTTGGAACCAGTTCAACTGACATACCTTATAAATATCTTCGCTTTCTTCCCTATTCCTACATTTTTCTATCCAGTCCTTTAAAAATGTTTAATCCTCTCCCCTCCAACTCATCCAAGTTCTCCTTTTTCAATTTGACTGGCAAATTGTCTATTTCCTTAATCTTCTCCAGTAAAGTTATTCCGGGGCATAAATCTTTTTTTAATTCATTGCCAAATTGCCAAATTTGGCAACGAATTTGGCAATTTGAGATCCTATCTTCTGCAACAAGATATTCCCTTAATCTTATAAAACAAATTTTCATTCTATCTGCTGCAGAGAAAACACTTTTCCTGGTAGAGAACTTGAAGGGTTAAATTAAAAGTTAAGGGAAACACATCAGTAGTGGGATTCAAATTTTTTTTACTACCTACTCTGTGGGTGTGGCATGGTGGGCGTGGCCAGGGGGAAAGCCCTGCGTTGCACACCCAAATTAGGACTACTTTATTTCAAAACTTGGATGGGCGGGACCAGCCAGAATTTCTGCTACCGGTTCTGGCGAACTGGTGCGAACCTGCTGAATCCCACTACTGAAACACATTAACACATTTTCTCCTCCAGCTATGATATTTCCTTTGATATTTGTACAACAGCAATCTAATTTGTAAAGCAGCATGCATCTTCCAAGAGACAATCACCAAACAAAGCAAACTAAATGCAAGATAGGGAGATGAGGAAAAGCATGCGGAGAAAGAGAAGCCTTCTACTCTTGTTTCTAAATATTCCTAATGTGTCATATAGCTTTATCCTAACATTTTCCTAATGTTGTAATAAATACTACTTGACACTCATCCTGTTAGTTATTTCTGGAACACAGTGGCACTATAATAAGCATGCAAAGATCACTCAAATTAATACTCACTGTTTTGAAAATGCTGATGTAGAACAAGTAAAGTTTCGGCCACTGTAGGCTTTCAGAGCCACTGCTAGACTTTCCTCTCAATGCCTCCTATAAGTACACTGCCCTTATCAAAAATCATTAATTAGGGATGGCTGAGATAACGGTAGTGTTTAATAATGGCAAATAATCTAAAATGCCTTTTTAATTTCCTAATTTGTCTGGGCAAACATCCTCAGAGCAAATTGAGAATGATTGATTCTCAATTGAATGTCACTGGTATCACTTTTTCCACTTCTAAATTACCGTTAGATAGGAATGCGATCAATATTTTTGTTTGCCTACATTTTGTTTGCCAGGGAAAATGAGAGTCAATTTCTGGAATTTTCTTGACATTTGGACATATATTTAACGTGATGGGTGTATCACAGTGGTTCTAAGATGAGCACACTAGTCAAATATATACCTTTTCTTGCTAGATTGTTCACAGCCATCTGGACAGCTTAGCTTAAGCAAGGACAGCCATGACCACTAGTATGTTGAAGAGAAGGATTCCCTGGAGAACTCAATCCAATATTTAAATATAATTTTTATGCCACATAGTTGGTAAGTTAGGTGTTTGGCTGTGGAGTCAATGGTAGAGAGTTCAATTCCCCACTGTGCCTCCTACAAGTACTGTAGAACCAGCCTGTGTTGCCATAGGCAAGCTGCACAGTCCCAGGGCACCCCCAGAAGAAGGACATGGTAAACCACTTCTGAGTATTCTCTACCTAGAAAACCCTGGGAAGGGTTGTCATAAGTAAGAATTGACTTTAGGCACATCATCATCATCATCAACATGGATCAGCTATTCAAATTATAGAAACTCAAACTATACTCATGATGCAGACAAAACAATCCTCCAGCTACACCCCACCCACCAAGAATTTGGTGTCTAAATCCATTCTACAGAGGAATTTCAGTTAATCCCATTGAGTATTATGGGGACAGCCCTAATTTTATCTACTGTCCAGAATTCTGTTGTCTAATTATAATGTGTTGTGTTCTGTACTGTACCTTTTACAATGTATCCATTCACGTGTATCCAATGTAACCATGCTTGTGTAACATTATAACCAGCAGCTGCTTAATTGTAGCCCTTGCAATAGGACGCGAGCTAATGACCACCTGGTGGCAATAGCGAGCGTTCAAGCTCTCCTGGCCCAGACTCACCAGCAAACAACAGCGCGGGAAGATTCCCGCCATCACCTACACCTGGACAAGAAGGGCGTGACCGTCCGTGATGTCACGCGGACAGTAACCAATAGACTGTCGAGGAGCCACATTCAAATGTATAGCCACTGTATATATTGAGCTACCCATCCGCCATTACCTCATGTTCCCCTGGATCATCATGCAATAAACCTGTGTTAAGCCAACCTTTCGGCTGTTCATTGTCTTTGGTCCCATACACTAAATTGGCGACGAAGGTGGGATATGGCTGCCCACGGGACCAAGACATGCGTCGGTTTCGAAATCAGGAGACCGGCAGACTGGGACATCTTCGAGATGGACTTCCAGGGAGCCCTGGTGGAATCCGAAGTCACGGATGAGGCAAAGAAAAGGGCCATCTTCACCCGGATGCTGGGGCCAGACACCAAGAGGGTCTTGGTGGACCTGATCGCGCCGAGGAGGGCGAGTGAATTCAAGGTGAAAGAGCTCATGCACATGCTGCGTGAGTACTTCCGGCCCTCGACGGCGATGTTCCCCGCTCGGAGCGCGTTTTGGAGGCGAGTCCAAGCGCCCGGGGAGACGGTCGCCGACTTCGCAGCGGCCCTGCGGCTGGCGGCCGGCCCATGCAAATGGGAGAACGCAGAGATCACACTAAGAGACTGCGTGCTGTGCGGCCTGAGCGATGCCGAAACTCAGCGCACATTGATGAACCGCGAGCCACCCCCCACATTGCAGGAGGTCCTGAAGGAGGCACAAGCCACGGAAGCTACCAAGGCCGGGGTCCAGGAGCTCCAGGACTGGCGGCCAAAGACGGGCAAGGCAGAGACTTCGGTGCACGTTTCGGTGCACGCGGCCCGGCGAGTTTCGAAGTCGTCCGCGGAGAGCAGCGACGACGAGGACGTCCGGAAGGTCCGGAAAGAAGGCCGGCGTTGCGACGGCTGCGGAGCGAACCACGACCGCGCCAAATGTCCCTTCAGAAAGGCCGAGTGTCACAACTGCGGCCGCCGCGGGCACATCGCCAAGGTCTGCAGAAAACGGCGCGAGGCCCGGAAGAGCTCAAGAGACCGCGCGACGAGACCCAAGGACGGCACCCAGGCCACGAGGAAGCGAGACGGCGTGGGTCGCATCGCCGACGACAGCGAGGACGACGCACCGGTGTTCAGCGTGTCCGCGGGAAACCCCCGTTATTTTGTTGAGGTACTAGTACAAGGGGCCCCCATTAGGATGGAAATTGACTCGGGTTCCTCATATTCCATCACTCCCCAGAAGGAGTTTCTGAAAATTGCCCCCCACGTGCGGCCCAAACTCAAAGCTTTGAGGTCCACGCTACGGGACGTGCAAGGGAACTGCATTCCGGTGTTGGGGGTTGGGAATTTTCAGGTCCAATTTAAGAAACACGCCGCGACTCTCCCCCTAGTTGTTCTCAAAGGGGGGAATTGCAGCCTCCTCGGGACTCAATGGTTCCAGCCCCTGGGTTTGTTCATTGGGGGGATGCACGCCGTTGCCGTTGGGACTGACCCGATTCAGGAGGTGTGCGACGTGCACCCCGAAGTCTTCAAAAAGGGACTTGGGAAATTTAAGGGACCCCCAGTAGCATTCGACCTAGACCCTGAGGTCCGCCCAATAAGACTCAAACCGCGCCGGGTGCCTTTCGCGCTCAAGGACAAAATAGAGGCGGAACTGGACAAATTGGTGGGCCAGGGGATTCTTGTTCCTGTTGATTCCGCGGAGTGGGAAACTCCAATTGTAACAGCACTAAAGGCCAACGGGGAGGTGCACATATGCGCTGATTACAAGTGCACCATCAACAAGGCCATTCGCCCTAATGCGTATCCGGTGCCGGTAGTCAGCCATTTGCTGGCCAGATTACATGGGGGGAAGTGTTTCACTAAGCTCGACTTAGCACAAGCCTACCAGCAGCTCTCGGTGATCCCAGCTGCCGCTGCTGCACAAACTATAGTCACCCATAAGGGGGCGTTCCAGGTGACGCGCCTTCAATTCGGCGTAAACTCGGCGCCTGGAATTTTCCAGTCACTCGTGGAACGCCTCCTGAAGGGGCTCGAGGGGGTGTTGCCTTATTTTGATGACGTATTGATAATGGGGGGGAGTCAGGC